>OU342745.1:252497697-253097697 GCA_910589775.1 Avena eriantha | reverse complement strand
AGGGATATTTTCGATCACCAAACCCAATTGGTCTTGGGAGGCTTCAGAGAGTCCGCGAGCGTGGGGAGGAGGTGTATTTGGGCATCTAAGGTGGCTCCCCCAACTTTGGGTTGGGCGGGCTTTCTCGGCTCGGAGATTACTCCAGGGCCCTCGACTATGACCTAGACCACATCCCTCCATATGGCTCGCTTTGATGTTACACCTACCCAACTGCTACGAGCAGGAGGAAGCGATGCTTTCTAGTGGTGGGTGCAGGCGCCCTTGATGGTGATGTTTTATGATCTATGGTTCCTTCTCTCCAACCCCGTGAGGGTGGGAAGAAAGAAAATGTGGTAGCAAGGACTGGGAGGGGCGCTTTTGGGCATACATGGATGCTTCCTCGGGCTGAGACTGGGGTAGTGTTCACGGCTTGAAGCTCTCTCCAAGACTGTAAGAGATGATGAGTCATCTCCCTCAACGGCTCTGACGGGATTCCGAGGGCACTATCCTTTTCTGATGCAAATAGGAGAGACGCCCTGGCTCAGCACACTATTGAAACTCCTGGTGATGGCCTGAAGTCCATCTCCTTCCTGGCTTTTTCTTGTACCGCAATCCTCCACGCGCACCGCTATCCATGCTGTACGAGTTTGCGCGGGGGCTCTGTCTAAAGGGGAACCACAACCCGTCCTATCGTGAAGAACGGAGCAAGCACTCCACTTCTTCTATTCTGATGTAGGCATTCGCGATGGAGAAGATTTCTAGGATCGAATCGAAGACGCGAGTGATCACGCTCCATCTCACCAGGGGGCTTTGTACCCCTCGAAATAAGGCCAACTCCTCTCTTTCAGTGGATTCTCATAGGAGGATGGTGAGTACTCGAGCAAAACAGGGTGAAATCACTCAGTTGTTCTCTCGTTCGTTGCCAAACCTAGAGGAGGTCAGTGAAGTTGACTTCCTGATGCCCCTCCTCTAACCATGTCCGCTAGGTGGCACATTCCTAGGAGGAGGCGGTGATACCCCTTAGATTCGAGGCTCGCTTGACAGCTCCCCCTCTTGAGTGGAGGACCATCGAAGGGGTAAGAGCTTGACGATGCGCCGAAATCATCATCTGACTCCTAATAGGCTCTAAGGAGGTGGAATGTTGTCCACGGCGTGCAAAGCCCTACATCCTACAACTATCGACTATGTGGTGGATGATCACAATTACAATGGTTCCTTCCTAGGGAAGGTTGTAACTAGAGCATCCTCTTCCGCCTCGACCGACCTGGGCCTCCTTCTATAAAGGCAAGGGGATACCACAAGTGTCAGTCACCAGGCGGCGTGGGTACTGAGCGCATGCCCTCAATGTGGTTGTGCGCTCCTGCTACCATACCACGTGCCTCTTAGAACCTGCACCGCCTAGTCTGAAACTAGTGCATGTCCCGTCAGTCTAGATCCTGTCGGGGTTGGCTTCACTGGCATACAGACCCCGAGCTCTTAGCCGGGACCCTAGAAAAGGTCCCGGCCAGGACCCCACGAGTTGGATAACCCGCATGGTCCCAACGTGGCACATTATGGTGTCTTCATCCATGGTGGGCCAGGAGAAGCATGGCCAAAGGGCAGGTTGTCCCCTTGGGCAGGCATCGTTGGCCAGTTGTCCTTCCTTCTCCAGGGTGGCCGTTAGTGCCCCGCCCTCGAACACCCAACCTGGGATGCTCTTCTCGGGCGGGTTCCTTGGCTCCCGATACCACCCCTTTGCAGAACACTCGGCCCAGATCCCCTGAGGGGATGCCCCAACTAGGTTCCGTGAGGGCACTAGGCAAGGGTCACAACCCTCCCGTCAGCTCCAAGAGGCCTCGGATCCACGGATGCGACAAATGTTGTAGTTGGAAGTTCATAGGTAGAAACTGTTATGTCGCAAAAGCCTAACAACCACATAAAACTTGCAAAATATAAAGTAGAGGCATCTAACTTTATTTTGCAAGAGGCATATGATGTGATATGGTCATGGTTGTAGTCAAGGTAAAGTAGTTTACTTTATGTTGCTCAAGTTTTAGTAATAGTCATCGTATCGATGGATGACCGACCAGTGGTGCCATGGACTTGGCGTCGGATCGGTGGGAAATATGGAGATCATGCCGAGCACTCAATGGAGATCAAGGCACATGAAGGACCATATAATATTACTATAAATTGCATGTTATGTTAATCCTTATGCATCTTATTGTGTGCTAGTATTAGATACTCAACGGTAGCATTATATAAGATGATTCCTTAAATAATACTAATAAAAGTGTTCTCTTTATATAGTGAACCACCAAGAAAGTCCATCGTTATGAAGCACACCGTGATGATAGGGTGTTAGACATATCGATGATCACATATGGTGGGTGTAAAACATGTTACACAACAAATACACTTAGGTTAAATTGGCGAGCCTAGCATGTACATACATGGCCTCAGAACATGAGGGATCGAAAGATCGAGCATGAGTCACACGAATGATGTGATTGATATTGTGTTGTCTACCTTCGCAGCTATATCGCCGGTCGTGATGATCGGGGTGGTGTAGTGAATTGGGATTGTGTGATCACTAAATCCATCTTGGGGATCATAGTTTTAGTGGGAGCTCATTGAATAATTTGATTCTAGTTTGAACTTGTATTATGAACTTAGTCTAAGTATTTGAAAATATCCTTGTAGATCATGGTCATTCCCAACATTCAAGACATCTTTGGTCTATTCATGAAGGGTGAGAAACTTAATCTAGATGTGCCTAACTTCACCAACTGGTACTAGTGCTTGAGGGACATCCTCACTAGGAACAATATTCCCTATGTCCTAAGAGAACCAATAGGAGATTTCCCAAAAGTCTTCATAGGTGAGAAGGATGATGATTATTATCGAGCTCGTCGTGACACCTTCATGATAGTCAAGTACACCAGAATCCATGCAATGGATTCTATCTTACGGGTGCACTTTCACAAAATCGAAGCATATAACATGTTCGATGGGTTGAATGAAATGTTCCTGGCGCAAGTAGTAATCATGAAGTATGAGTACATGAGCGAGTTTATTTTAACCAAGATGGAATAAAACACCTTCATTGAGACCCACTTGGATGTCATGGAAGAGATTCATGAGCTTCTTGTGAATTTCATGGGCTGCTAGTTGGCAGACGCCTTTGTGATAGATGGGGTGTTGTGTTTGCTTCCTCCCATCTACAAAGATGTCATTAGGGGCTATGCTATGGAAGGGATATTGTATTCCTTTCATGATTTCATGGCTAAGTTGAGAACTACAATAGTAGAACCCACTTCAGGGGATGTCATCGACGATGTAGGTATATATTTGATATACAAGTTATAAATGTTCTTCCTACAAACACTTATGCAGTTTACTAAGTATTTGATGTTTGTACTATTTTATGAACACAAGACCTTCTGCTTAAGAGTTGCTAGAAGAGATAAGGTGACAATGGCGTGTTGATGGCAAGCAAGATGGTTGATGGATGATGACATTCTCCATCAACATTTATCATTTGGATTATGGATTTGAATAAAGTTTGTAATCTTCATACATGTGCGAACTTCATTAGTGTGTCTTGCTTTTAGCGAGATGGTTATTGATATGAGTTCATGACAAGCTAGTTGTAATGATCTTTATGAATAAAATATTTATGGTCACATTACTGTTATGAATGTATTGTTCTTATGTTTATCTAGATGGTAATAGTTTAAGAACTTATAAATAATTTGAATGCCAAAAGAATTCTAAACTTAATAATGGCAATACCTTCAGGTAACACTATTGTTTAAGTTATACTACTAGGTTCATTCTGATGAAACATGAAGTCTTAGATACTTGATCTTTTGACTCGTGCAAACCATGCCTCACTAAGTGAGATGACTAAAACACCACGTTCTAGTAAAACAGACTGGGGATTGTATTGTTGAAAATCATGCATGATGATTATAATATAGCAAAGTAGTGGATATCATTATTTCGTAAGATTCATTGTGAATTTAAGTGAATATGTGTATTTACTTAATGAAACACAAGCCTAAAACCATTTGGTATGTTCGAAGAACTACATAATGAAGATTAGGGAATCGAATTAACAAGAATATCATAGTCTCTGTAATTTTGTCAAAGTAATAAGTATTTGAGTTAATATTTGGAATATGGACTTGTGAAATATGTTTTCACAAATTATGATGACTAGACACTTCAAATTATATTGATATGTCTAAGTATTGTAATCATATTGTATTAGATATTGTATGATCTAAAAATTATCTCTTACCAGGTTATCATTAGTAAATTAGATTTATAGATAAATAGAAAACACTCACTTTAAATGTATGGAACATCTGAGATTCATGGAAATAACACCATAGGAGTTATGGCACGTTCGAGTCTCTAGAGATTTCTATAATTCTATGTCGTGGAGAATAGCAAAGCTTTATAGAGTATTCTTATGCAACTATGAATAAATATTCCACGGCTAAGAAAAAAGGGCAAACATATTGTTGCCTAGATATACTACTTTCAAGAAAGTGTTTCCCAAAGGAAGTGATGGTGGAATAAAGTAAAAGCTCAAACAAGGTATTTGACCTTACTTCCAATATCGAGTGGGGCAACGGAATATGTTCTGGGAACTTAAATCCACAAGTAGAGGAGAAACTAATGATAATGATCATGACTTTTCCATTAAGACTTTTACTAAAGGAAGTAGGATTCAAGAATACATTCTACCAATTTTGCAGAATTATATTTTTGATTTACTTGTCATGTTAATGGAACAAGATGTACCTACAAACTATGAAGAAGCATGATCGACCTAAAGTATAAGGAATGACTAAGAATCATGAAATCCTATATTAATTTACATTTTAAGATTGCAAAATAAAATGTTACCTGATCTTATTAAGTAAAGATGTTTACTTGATTTTCTTAGTGACTGCAAAGTTATAAGGAATAAATGAAACTTAAAGGAAGACATAAAATCTCAATTTGTTACAAAGTATGACAAATTCAACAGATTGACTACATTATGTAGTGATGCGTAAATATGTTGGATTTACAACAACAATCACTACAATTTAATAATTGGTATTGAGGTTGTCAAAACTATGTGTTCTTCAATGAGAAGATTGAAGAAGGGTTGTAAGTAGTACAACAAGCAAGTTTTGTAAAACCATGTGAATGCTAGTGTCTTGTAGCAGGGATTCTTGAGTTGATGGATGATCAAGGAATTTTGGAATTACCAAAATATTGAGAGGCACTCCACTTACATGAAATTAAGTGGAGCTGAATAGCTTGCCTTAATGTGTAGATGACATATTTTGAGTGAGAGCTAAGTGAATTCCCTGATCTCATATGTGGATGACATATTTGAGTGGGAGCATGACAACATTCATATATATGTGGTTGACATATGTGAATGATGTAATTGGTATTAATAGTTATTTAAGATAGTAAATATCTGATGGATGAAGTTCAACAAATACTAAACACCGAAATCTATCAATATAGATTGATATGTTTATTAAACATTATAGTCGAAATGTTTCCCGGACATGATTTTAAAGATGTTTAGAATGTTCTAGATAAGATTCTGAAGAAGTTTAGAATGGAACAAGCTAAGAAAGTATTCCTTTTTTGTATATCTATGACAAACATTGAGTTAATCTTGGTATGAACAAAATAGGTTAATAGAAAGAAATGAGATGTGTTGTGTCTCCTATGCCTCGGTCATAGGTTCTTCCTTATAACCATATTGTATACTCGACATAATGTGACCCATGTTTTTGGTTAGAAGAATAAGTTCTTAGTCGTAAGAACATGTTTCAAAGTGATTCCTGAGTTAACCATTGAACCAGTGTGAAGTTTATCTTAAAACTGAAAAAGGAACATGGTTAGGCATCAAAGTTGCATACTCTTCACTTTCGATTAAATCTACATAGATATAGAAGTATGTTGCTACTTCTAAAGTGGCAAATATAATTGTTATGGCTAATAAAGTTCGACTTTCAATTGAGTGTGTTTCTTGTATACATGACAACAGTGAAAGTCCACTTGAATGAAAACCGTCATTGTAGAAACAAGGAAACAAAGGTTAACCCTGTCACCAAACATATACTTCGACATATTATGTTATAATAGGATAATGTCAACATAGGTCACATTAAATGATTTGCAAAGAACATATGGATCTGGTGATATAGATCATATACGGGAATGTTTCTCCAGGAGCAAGCATGATCAATAAACACATATGTGCTATGGTTTTATGATTAGTAACAAATGAAACTAGGTTATTTATACTCTAGTGCAAGTGGGAGACTGTTGGAACTACGCCCTAGAGGAAAATAATAAAGATGTTTACTGTCATATTTCATTGGGATTTCTATTTTCGTGACCTTGGTTCCTTAGTTGTACTCACTTTTGCCTAGACTTGAACTTTTCCTCACCTTTTCCCAACCTCTTGTCTGAAACTCTCATAGAGTTTGTCCGTCAGCCATACCATTATGTGCTGACAAGTGGGGCCACGTTGGGTCGGGTCCTGTAGTGGACACCTCTCTCCACTTATCCAGATTAGCATGGGACCCACATCTTATCCACGTGAGAGTCGTACCCACAACTTACCTAGGTTAGCGTTGAAAGATGGTATCCCGAGCCAGCCACGCGCCCGTACCCATGTCGTTGCCTCCCCTTTCTTTTCCTGCACCCCATTCTTCTTCTTCTTCTTCTTCTTCTCCGACAACAGCCCTTCTCCGGCCGGCGAGTGATGTATAGATTCACCTCTGCCTCCCGGTCATACCAAATTGTTCTGATTTCTCTCTATTTTCTTGTTATTCCCTTAGAATTTGGGATTTAGGGCTCATTTTGCCATTTTTAGATCCTGAAGAAATGTGGGCATTTCGAGTGGATCGATGTGTACATTGATAGGATGATTACAGGAATAAATTGGCGCAACTCAGGAGCCAAATGGGGGTATTGCTATGTTGAATGCGCCTGACAGAGGAGCCATTCCGATGATTGCCAATGCGGAACTGGTGGAATTGAAGAAAATTAACAAGCAGTTAAGGCAGTTGATCGATTTTAAGAAGCAACCAAATATGATAGTTGGGGGATTTTTTGTTGTATAATTGCTATGGGATTCTTGAACTTGTTGTTCATTAGTCACTAGAAGTTGTTACAAATTCATTTAGGGATTTTGTGTACTTGTTGTTCATTAGTCTAGCTGGTACTGAATTTCAGACAGTTTGGGTGCCTAGGAAAAATGAACTTCAAGCCTTTGCTATAAGTTGAAAGTTGAACTTTAATATTGTTGTACATTTAAATTCATGGTATCCCTAAATTCAATTTGTTTATCGAGTTAGTGTTTCGGTTGCAATCTAGTGAATCTATGAGTTGAAAGTCAAACTTTAAGATTTAGGGAGATGGAAGTATAAGAAATAAGAAAATGACACAACTCTTGAACACTTTCAAATTAAAAACATTATACAACTCTTAATGTAAAAGGGAGTAATCATTTTTAGAGGGTGAAAAGTAATGCATTCACTAAAATCTTTATGTCTCATGCATATACCAAAATTATACAACTCTTGAACACTTCCAAATTACACTTTGGACATGATAATGTTGTCCTAAGAAAATCTTTAGAGTTTTTCATTTTCAGAGAGTGAAAAGTACTTCATAAACTAGAGGGATCCCTAAACTAAAATATTTATGTCTCATGCATATACCAAAATTATACAACTCTTCAACACATTCAAATTACACTTTGGACATGATAATGTTTTCGAGAAAATCTTGAGAGTTTTCATTTTCAAAGAGTGAAAAGTATTGCATAAACTAAAGGGATCCCTAAAAAAATCAATTATATGTCATGCACATACCAAAATTATACAACTCTTGAACACTTTCTACATGATAATGTTATCCTAAGAAAATCTTGAACACTCATGCATATACAAAAATTATACACCTCTGAACACTTCCCCTTCATTTGTTTATGGAGGTAAAGTATCGGTAGCACACATAGAGAGGGGTTATCCTGCCTATTATATCATAGAGGATCAATGGTTGGTGGGAACGACCCGCGTGAAAACTATCTGGACCAATCAGGGCGTAACAGAAAAAGTGAGCACAAGTTTGGCATTTTGTGAGAGTTTGTGACTAAGAGAGAGGGCAAAACTAAGTCGTATCAAAAAACCAAGGGAAAAAAGACTAAGAGATTTGAATAGAAAATAGAAACAGATTTGAAAATGGAAAATGCGTGTTTTATACAATGAAATACATCTTGGCCTACATCAAATTATTTGCAATTCAAATATACATGAGTGTGCTAATTATGGATTCATTCAGACAAACTATGTTTTGGGGGAGGATGTTTTGGAAGGGGTTTGAGTCGAAAGCCATGCACCTGCATAGCTAGTAGAGGATTTAAGAAGTGGTGATTTAGGGTAAAACTTTATTTCTCTATGTTTCTTTTGGTTTCCTAGGTGGCAGGTCACATAAGAAGACTCCATGAGTAGGTGCCACTATGTTTTGATCTTTTTTGAATTTGTTCTGCATTAAATCTCTTAATTAGCTTGCTAAACCCCATTCGTTGACTCTCTATTGACCATCCACTAGAGGGTAAAACTGAGTATATTGCACGCGCTAGTGTTAGTACTCGAGGGTAAAGTTGAGTAAAGACAAATTTCTAGTTTTAGTACTCGAGGGTAAAACTGAGTACACCTAACGTGCCAGGGTTAGAATCGAGGGAAAAAATGTGACATCCCGTATGCGTGTCATGGTGCATAGTGCAGTAACGGACGCGTGTCGCAGTGCACGGGGCAGTAGCGTACACAGTTATTACGCAGTGCATGGTGGTGCAACGAAACACCCCTTCCCTTCACCTTTATAGATCTCTAGCTCTCCCTCTCCGCCTACCCACTCTCACTCACTCACTCATTTGCTCACTCACGCAACTATCTCCACTATCCCATCACCTTCTGCAAACCTCGAAGAAAACTCCAACCACGTCAGGGATGGAGAAGAAGGATGTGGTGGCCATTGACACCTCCAATGCCGTCGGCAAGGAGGCCCCTGTCTCTGTCTATGCCCCCATCCAGGCATCAAAGGCAGCCATCATCCCCATCCAGGCCCGCATCCCCGCTTCTGATGTAGCCACCGGGGAGGAGGCCCGCGGGCAGATCCCGCTCGATTGGGACCCCTACAAGAAGGAGGAGTACATCTGGCCAGAGAACCCCTACGACACCAGCATCATCGACCTATGGTCGGAGGTAACTAGGGTTCGCTCCCCTTCCCTTATTCTTATCCCACTCCCATCATTGTATGTTAGATATTGTGTTATTAGGATTCAGTTGTTAGCATTTCAATCGCTGGATGCTAGATCTTGTTACATCAGCTAATCCTCTCGTGTTTGACCTTGTGTTTTGATGAATCTGCCTATTCGCATTTCAGTCATATTTTATTTGTGCTTCAAGTTGTATATAAGGGATTCCCTAGTTAATACTAGCACCGAACTGTAGGTGGAATCAGTATTTGATTTTGTGTGAGATTTGGGGATTGGGGAATTTAACCCACTCGGTTAGTTTATGCAAATAATCATGGGATCTCAATTGGTTAATTTATGAAAATAATCAATCCCAATAATCAGAGGATCTCAATCATGTCCTTATTATCATGCACGCTATTATTTGTTCCAACAAGTGTAGAGTAGCGACGTCTGCAGCGACAACAAGTCCAGGCACAACAAGACTCGTCGGGTGATGAGGACGCTGCAGTCTAGCTAGTATGACGCCTACTTCATTTGAAACATCTATAGGTGCCCCTTCTGCAAAAGGAGACTCGGCGCCACCAACTTCAACTTCCTTGTAATGCATGCCAAGGACGTGAGCTCCTGCAACCCCAGTGTCAGAGATACCGTGAACTTCCACGCCTTCTTTGCTAAGCACAAGGCGCTCGGCATTCACCTCCACAACCTCCTGCAGGTGGCCATTGTAGAGGGTCGCAGGTCCCTGATCAACTCTAAGGTGCCCAAGATCAAGGGACAGGGCAACAAGAAGCGGAGGAAGCGCCAGAGGAAGGAGGTAGAATCCAGGAGGTGAATGTGTGTGTTGCTGCTACTATAAAGCTGCTTCTTTTATTTTTATATGTTGTCTATTGGCTGCTGAGCAGCGAATGTATTGAACCTCATTAAGTACCCTATTATCTATCGCTAATGTATCCTATATTAGATGTTGTGAGGAGCTTATCAATATTTGTTTTATTTTTTGAATGTATGTATGCTGCTGGTGTGATTTGCTGCTCTAGATTTTCTACCAAATTGGGCATAAACGGGGGCCAAAAGGAACGGATGATTGAAGAGAGAAGCTGCTCTAGATTTGCTACCAATTTGGGCAAAAAATAAACATAACTATTAGCGATAGAGAGGAAAAAGACGCTCTAAAAACTGCCAATTAACGATCAAAAAAATAAAAACTGCAAATTTGGACAAGAGAGACAGAACCCACTCATGCACACTACCAAACATGGTCCCGACCTACTGGCCCCTCCCCACACGGTGCATCCTCACGCGTCAGAATAACGCAGTCTCGAGCTACCAGCCCCACACGGTCCCACACGTCAGCATAACGGTCAACCTAATAGCAGCTGTCGTTCGAGATCTTTGTGAGAGTTTTAGAGAAGCGCATGGGGAAAGTGAGAAAAAGTTTAGCGGCTAGGGAAAACTGAGTACAACTAATGAACCAAGGTCACAAAAATAGAAATCCCTATTTCATTAGTTTATAATAGTTTTATACCATGTTATAATTGTGTCAATCGGAAACATTGATATACGTGTGGTATGTAAACAAAACAAAGGTCCCTATTAGCCTATTCAACTAGTTCATTGGGCAACTAATGATCAAGGTTTCCTGATCAAGGAGCATTTATGCCAATTCACAATAAAGTCATATCATTAATGAATGATGTGATGGACATTACCCACTATAAGTATAGCAACACGATCAAATCATATAGTTCATCATTGCAATAATTAGAAATGAAGTATCCTACTCCTTATACCATGAGATCATATGTAATCACTATCACCTAAGGTTGCTTAAATTGCATCAACTATCACACTATAACAGGGTGATCATAAACATATATATTGGGTATTTTAGAGGGATATGTTGAGGCGTATGCATCAGGATCGGGATTTATTCTCCTGTGTGACAGGAAGATACACCAAGCCCACTCGGTGAGATTACATCCATAAAGCTACACAACGTGTTTCTAGGTCATGGGATGGAATATCATGGGAACGAGTAAAGCAACACTTGTCGGTAGCAAGATTGAACAGGGTATCGTGATACCGATGATCATATCTTGGACAAGTCATGTATCAAAGTAACAAATGGAATTGGACTTGATGTTTATGGTTCAAACAACATTGATATCGTGGAATACACATGCGTCATTATGGGTATCCCAACCCCGCTAGTGATCATTGATCCAAGAGTCTTCTCAATCATGTCTGTGATGTTCCTGAACCGTAGGGTAACACACTTAAGGGTTTTACGATGTTTTGAGATTGTTTTCGAATCATTGAGATCATAGGAAAAGGAGATGAGAATACCAGAAGTATTTCGTGAGAGAACTGGAATCGTTCCGAGAGGGTCCGAAGTAGTTCGGAGTGTACCGAAAGGTGTTTCGAGCCAAAAGAAATTTAATAATATGTATTTTATATTAACTATACTTCTCTCTATGCCCCCCGGGGCGTGGTTGTCAGGAAAAATGTTAAACAACAGGTCAAAGAAAAATAAGTTGTTGACTAATTGTATGACTGAGAAACTATTATTGCACTAAGTAAACTCTGTGATGCAAGATTAAAAACCATACTTGAGACATTCCCATAGTAAAGGGAGTTCCTAAGGTAAAGCCTCAAACCTGGATGGCCAAACTATCGTGGATATGGTCGCGGCAGGTACTATGGGGGTAGCACATGAGAGGTGAGAGGCAAGGCGATATAGGAGAATCCGGGAGTGAGATTGGCATACGATGTACCGAAGTTCATGTCCCCTCAGTGCAGGATCACTACATCCTATCGTCAATCCATTATATGATCATAGATTGGTTTACAAGGGAACCGCCATAAGCGGAGGGAGATACTATGTCTAATGATATATAATATGATGTACCTTGGTGGGGTGCCCCTAGTGGCTTTATATATGTAGTAAATTAGGGTTTACAATTGATAATGGGCTTTGTATTAGAGTCGCCGTCTTGGGCTCCTAGTCGGCGAGTCTCCTGGGTCTAGTTTGCACCAGTCATTGTATTTGGCGAGTCGATCCTCCATGGGCGACTCCACTTCATGGGTATACCCCAATTGGAATTCCCCATCAGTAGTCCCCAAGCACGTTTGGGACTCGGCGATGACTTCAAACCGATGAATCGGCGTAAGCGATTTTATGGTGGATTCGATGGAGAGTCGTTGGTGAGCTCCTGAAAAACAGAAATAGCTCATGAAGTAGTTCTTCATCTGGGCAAGTCGATGCACTAGCCGAGTCGCCGTTAGATGGAGTCACCCCTTGGAGAAGTTTGATCGACACCTTGTTATCTTCCTGTTGTAAAGGACACCAAGTTGTTGATGATAAAGTCGCCGAGTGGGTGCAGACAACTCTACGATGGGCGAGTCTGTAAGGGGAGAATCCGCGAGGGCGTGTTCGCGATGGCGAGTCCCCGAGCGTCACAAAATCACGAGGGCATGTACACAAGGGTGAGTCCTTGAGCGTGGCGAGTTCGTGAGAGAAAGCCCGCGAGCGTAGGTTCCCAATCGTGGCGAGTCCGCGAGAGCGAGTTCGTGATCGTGAGTTCGCGACAGCGAGTCCTTGATTGTGGAGAGTCTGCGAGGGTGAGATCGTGATGGGTGAGTTTGCGATGGCGACTCCTCGAGCGTGGAAAACTCATGAGGGCGTGTCCGTGAGGCTGAGTCCTCGAGCATGGCAAGTTCGCGAGGGCTATTCATTGAACGTGGTGAGTCCGTGAGGGCAAGTTCGCAATGGTGAGTTTGTGATGGTGATTCCCCGAGTGTGGAGAGTTCGTGATGGCGAGTCCCCGAGCATGGCGAGTCCGTGAGGGCGAGTCTGTGATGGCGTGTCCCAGAGCGTGGCGAGTCCACAAGGTTAGCGAGTCGCGGTCGTGAAGCCACGCGTACACTGTAACATCCCAAAAGTTTCCTATTTTGAAATGAAAAAAATCAAATAAGTTATTAAATTTTTTTGATCTTGTTGAAACTTTTGAATGAAAATAAACTTTTGAGAATTTGTTTGAAATTTTACTAAGCCACATTAAAAGAAGTGGATTAACATAACTATCATATTGGTCGGGAAGTTTGAACTAATCCATAGTATTGTGCTTGCCTTGCATTCATGATCCTTGCACCATTGCATTCATGCAAATTCGTAAGTTAAAACCCCATTTGCAAAAATCTATTTTTAATTACCAAAATACTCCTACAAGAGTACAAACAAGGATTTATAACTCCATTTATTTTAAATATAAAACTATTGCCAAAAAAGATCCTATGATGATCTACTGATTTTTATAAAAATTCAGAAACTAATTTCATGTATTTTCGAGTAATAAAACAAAAGATATGAGAGATATACTCAAATCGAAACAAGAAACGGAAAAATAATAATAAACTAAACTCCCCCACGGACTAGCACCGGCCCAATCCACCTACCCTCCCTCCTCTCTCTACCGTGCAGTGCCACGTGCACACCACCAACGGGCCATGCTGCAGTAGTCAGAGTCAGCCTAGCATCAGCCCAAGCCGGAGCCCCCAGCCCGCACCCCTCTCTCTGCCACTAACACCGCGGTCCCACCCCCGCCATATCCTTCCTTCGGAAGAACCTAACCTGAACACGCCGTCCACATCTGTTTCTAAATTCTCGAGAATCCCGTCGATTCTCGTTCAAATCCGTGACCTCTACTACACAAAATATCCCCCCATATATACTACTACATCGCCCTCTGTCCTTGTTTTGATTTTTTCCAAACCCTAGCTTGATCTACGCTCGGTTTCTGATCTCGCCGCCGCCACTGCCATTGATGAGCTCAAGAGCTTGAGGTTGCCGACGAACCGGAGCCTGGGACCCCTCCTTTTCCACTATGCCCTACTCTCCCTGTTGAACTACATCTTCTCATCATGTTTTCCCCATCCACAGAGCCCGTATTTCGTCGTTAGAGTACCTCCGTTGACCGAGGAGAACAGCGGAGCACCGCCGCTGATACGGAGGCCGAGAGGATTCGAAGATGGCACGGGGGTGATCCCCATCTTCGACTGCTTCATGTCATCTATTTCACCAGGTAAGGGAACCTCTAGAAGCACCGCCACGGTCGCCACCGGATCGTCCGCCGCCGCTAGGGACATCATCTCCGACGAGTTCGAGGGTGCTCTAGGTCTAGGCCACTAGATCTGCATCTAGCGGTCTAGATTAGATCGGCCGCCGAAACGTATCCGCAAATTAGTGTGCACCGTGTGTCGCCTTGTCAGCCTGTCGCGTCACCACTCCATCATCACCAGGTCAGCACCACCCCAGCTTTCCGCTGACTCAGCAAGCCCAATCAGCGCGGTCAACTATTAGTTTAAATCGAATTAAAATTTTCATAAAATAGACAAATCATCTAAAATCCATATAAAATCGAATATTAGTTCAAAAATAGAAAATAATATACCGTTGGAAAGATAATTTAGCATAGAGCATTATTCCATGTTCATATCTTTTCATTGTATAGTTTTATGTATTTATTTAATTGGTTAAATAGTATTTAATAGTACTTAAATTGTAGAAAAATAATTACAACTCCAAAAAATACAAATTATATACCAAAAGATTCATAATTTTGTATATAACTTTAATATGGGTTTAGATAGGATTTTCCTAGAAGTTTTATGTTTAAGTAATTTAAACTCTCTTAATTGGTATTTAATTCATAGAAAAATATACATAACTCCAAATATAGTGAAACCAATTTCTACGGTTTTGTTTTGATCATGTCTATCCACGTAAAATATACACAAAGTTATGTGCCACAATTTTACCATAGAAAGCCTAAATTGCATTGTTATCGTAATTAAATCATAGAAAAAGATCTATAATTCCTTTTTGCATGATTCCAATTGCTACTGGATCTATATTGAGTTACGTATCTAGTAGCAAATAATTCACAATTTAATATTACAAAAACATAAGAATTTGAGTTAAAGTAAGTTAAACCCCTATTTAAATCAATATAGTTCATTAATAAATTGTTTTATGTATTAAATGCCATTTCATATGCATCATGTGTTATAATCGTGTTCACAGAACTAAATACAACCATTGTGACGTTGTAAATCATCATCCAGCATATGGTCGCCATTTTTTGTTGTATGTTTGTATTGTTGCTATGTTTGCAATTGTTTTGATTGGGATTACTTTGTCCTCGCGTTAAATTGTTCGGAGAGTGCGATTGCTGTGCAGGAATACAATCATCACACACATTATTAACATAAGGCAAGTTACACCTTGATCATATCCTTTGTCCCAAGTTTTCTACTAAGCATGTTTTACCTTCAAATGAGTAGTATGCATGTGTAGGATGTTTTAGTAGAAATATTTTAGAAGTGTTTTACAAGTGGATGATTTTTTATAGTATCACATGAGTAGATTTATACTTAGGATTATTTCCACTACTAATAGGAATTTCCTGAATTTTTCTAAGTATTATGTTTGTGCTATGCTATATATAAAAATACCGTTGGGGGGTTCGAAGGACATAAATTTTTCTAAGTATAAAACCTCTTTTTGAGAGAAGATTTTCCTCTCAAGTCTACTTAAAAATAAAAACTATGTTTTATTCTAGGCGGAACGATTGTCGGGACAACGAGTGGAATTTTGGTGGAGGATGGCCGCCCAAGATCAAAGAAGTCTGCCATGTTTTAGAATTCGGAAGCTTCCAGTGCAACCACAATACATATGGGCTCTGTCTTGGCCTAGTACTTAGTGGGAAACCTCACCTAGGTACCACCACTTGGAGGATAATTGGCACGGGTGGATCCGGAAGGTAGAGGGGATACTAACGGAAAGCTTCGTCATGGTCTTGTTTGTAAAAGGACTTGATCGTGGATTGTGGGTAAAGTGTACAAACTCTCGAGAATAATCAATCTGATCGACCAGTCGTGTTCACGGAAAAAGAACAACTTTGAGCATCTGAAGGATGGACCCTCTGAAGGATTTCCTCTCTCTTTTCAAACAAATTTTTTCAAATCCTATGGCATGTGTAATATAGCTAATAGGTGGGTTTTGGGGACTTGGTGTGTCATATCCAAGTAACTTGGTGTGTAATATCCAAGTGCCACTTGGTGTGTAATATCCAAGTGTTAGGTTGAAGATTGTAAACTTGGTGTGTAATATCCAAGTGGCTTGGTGTGTAATATCCAAGTCCTTGTTCCACTTGACCCTATATTACTTATCAAATGTTTTCCAAAGTATGATAAAAGATTTTATCTCTTCTTCTTAACTTATAAAAGTTGGCTTTTTGCAAATATACCTCAAGCCTTTGTCAGCCTTATGCATGTAGAGATAAGTCTTTTCCTTGATGGTGTAATTTTCCAATACATTCAAAGTATTTACCAACTCGTTTGGCTGCATGTTTCATGTGTGCGGAATTTGGAGATCATTGAAAGATGTGCTAGGATCGCGGGTATTCACTCAACTAGCATGTGGCACTTATGGGACTCCAAGTTGTATTATTTCGCTTCTGTTGTAATAATATAAACTCTAGATTATTTGATTCATGTAATAAAAATACCTGTGTTTTACATGATATTTCATCGATTGTGAGTGCTAGCTAATGATCCAGGGATTAGCATGTTAATCATAGGGACTTAGGATCTTTATCGATCTGAGGTCACTACAAATGGTATTAGAGCATAAGTTGACTGTAGATCGTGACCCTAGCCTCGGAAACCTTTGGAGTAATATTTTCTAAGTTATTTTAGAAAACTCTCATACTTCTCAACATCTATCTTTGGATTTTTAAAATTCTTAAGTCTCTTCTTTTCAACAATAAAGATTTCCATTATGCACTTCAAGAAGAAACTTCTCTCAAGACTACCCTTCCTAACAAGATCATCTCAATGTTCGCTCAAGTCAGAACTTGAAGACCTCCACAAAAGATGTTCCAAGACTGAGTCTACAAGAACTGAAGACTTCAAAGCTACAAGTAGGAAGACTTCGAAGGCCTTAAGTCAAGGTTATTAAGTGAAGACCATGAAAGAATGAACATTATGAAGAACATGAAGAATATCAAGAGCACAAAGACTTTTGAACACTTGGAAGCCTCAAAGATTCCAAATGACCTATTAGGAACCAATCTGGATAGATTTCACTACAACGTAGATGCGATGAATTGTTTGCTGTCTTTTTATGGTTTGTTACGGTAGAAAATGAAATCTATTTTTCCAAAAAATGCGTCTATGGATACTTCTTCTTCCTCCTCTTCTATAATTAACTCGTTCCTACTCTAAACCCTGGTCAACTCAACCGATGGGCCATATCATCAAGGAAGACAAGGAACTCAACTTCTCCAAGCGTGTGAGCCATGCCGATGCAAAGCAATGGATGCACAAGGTGGAAGAAAGAATGAAGAATGTCAACATTGAAGCCAATAAAATGTTTCATTATGCCACCCAATTCCTAAAGGAGGAAGCTGCAACTTGGTAGGATAAAAGATTTTCTCTCTTCTTCTTGACTTATGAAAGTTGGCTTTATGCAAATAAACCTCAAGCCTTTGTCAGCCTTATGCATGTAGAGATAAGTCTTTTCCTTCATGGTGTAATTTTACAATACATTCAAAGTATTGACCAACTCATTTGGTTGCACGTTTCATGTGCAGAATTTGGAGATTATTGAAAGGTGCGCTAGGATCGTGGGTCTTCACTCAACTAGCATGTGGCATTTATGGGACTCCAAGTTGTATTATTTCATTTCTGTTGTAATAATGTGTAACACCCTCGAATCGGCCCTATGTAAGTTTTAGCGCTTCCTGCCAAACCTGCATAGAACGATTCAAGGACGCCCACCAGGCACTTGCGTGCGGGTGGAGAACGAAGTAATACCATTACAGATTAGTCCACGATGGAACCCACAGAACATATATATACAACAACGACTCCATGAGTCAAGAATACAGATATACTATACAAAGATCCAAATCACCTTGAAAACGATAGAGCGTCCGACTACGGACAAGATGCAAATGGGGCTAAGAGCCCTGAAGAATAACCAATGGCGTCCATAACCCTACCCTGGCCAAGCCAGAAGAGTAACCCTGCTAACGACGTCGATCTCAAACCTGCTAAAACAAAAGGGGTGCCGACAAAGGGCAAAGGAAAAAGAGGAGCGTCAGTACTGAGGCCAGTACACGGCGAGGCTAGAATTCGGCGGCTCTCACCTACATAGGTATGGTGGACTGAAGCGGCAGCGCAACATGCACTAAACAACCTATAGAGACTCGATTAACTGTCGGCTATTAGAGAGAGATAAGAAATACCTATTCGGAACCAACCTTATACTAACACCAATCATACCCATCCTGCTATTCCCCCTCGAGACCAAACGAGGAAGTCCAACCGAGGAACTCACACAGTTGGCAGTTTTATTCATTCCATTATAGTTGAAGCACTTACTAGTCAGATATAGATAGCATGAGTCATCCTAATAGCATAAGTAGTGGACAGTTTTAGTTAACCATTCAGTTGTAGTTGCAGTACTTACTAGTCAGATACAATTAGCATGTGACATCCCAACCCAGCAGTTGTTGGCACTTTCATTTCATTCTGTTAGAGTTGCGATACTTACTAGGCAGGTATAACATGACACGATACACCCCAGTTCCACCAGTTGTTGGCACTTTTATTATCCATTACATTGTAGTGAAGCTGATTACTAGTCAAATATAAAGTCAAATTTATAGAACTACTTTAGTTCTGCTTGTCTATGATCGAGATACTGTGCTCCAAGTCGTCCATAACCACGCACACGGCTTTCAGAAAGATTTAGCCTGCAAGGGTGCACAAATAGCAACACACACATGATCAACCTCGGAAAAACCAACTCAAAACCCAACGAGGCTTTCACGACAAAGCAATCACATGATTCATAAATTATTTCAGGGGGCCACCCCACTAAGCTACCCGCAACGAAGTTGGTCGGCTCCGAGACGGACCCAGGGTTTGTGTCAATGGCTGTAAATGACTGGGAACCCGAAAGTGTGACTGGGCTTGTCGATACCGCAAAAACATTCCATGTTCCAAAACAGTACAGGTGCTCCACGCATAATCGTAAATAAAGCAGTAAAGCATGGCATAAGTACAGGATAGTAATAAAACCCCAAACTAGTTTGTGGCCCCAAGAAATAAGAAATTAATCAAGCTCTGGCTAAGGGGCATCCATAAGCCTCCCGGATGTGGATAGTGCGAATAATCAAGGAACGGGTATCAAGTACTCAGGGCCTACGGGACACAAGTGGACATGAAAAACCAAATAGCATATATTGCCCACCGGTGCCTCTTTCATTAGTTGTCCCAGCAATTTAATAGTTGTATTTAAAGTCATGATCATCTCCACCATTAAGCATGTGCCAACTTGCCGTCAACGGTGGAACCACAATGACGCGGAGCAACACATAAGCAAGCAACTACGACTCACAAGGCCGACTATCTATCAAACAATAGGCAATAGGATGTGTCCATGGCAATATAGGGGTTGCAAGGAGTATAAATGGTGCACGGAAACTAAAGCATCGCAATACGGATAGCAATAGATCAACAGGAAGAAATAAAGACTATAAAAGCAAAATAAGTAGAAAGGGGGAGATTGCTCGCTTGGGAAACACTGCCGAAGATACATCCAAATATCGAATCGACACTCGCATCAACTCATCGGCCTAGTCCACGAAGAAGCCATTCACTAGAAGAAACACCGGATGCACTATTTAATACTACAGCAGAAGATCGGGCATGATACAGGTATGGTACATGACATGGAAAATATGCGATGCAATTAGGCAATATTAAGCGGAACCGGGGTCCCGACAATTAATTAATGGTTCAAGTTATTTAGCTATCCCGCAATTTAAATGTTGGCTTAACAAGGCGAAACATGGCAACGGTTCGCTACACAAATTTAAATAGAGCCAATATAAAACTAGAAAAGCCCGCATATGGTCTCCATATTTAATTATGAGGTGAAACAACAAAATAACCCGCACCCACAAAAATATGTATGCATGCATGAATAATTTTATTATGCAACAAGATAGATATCATTTATAAAATAGGGGTCTCGGAAAAGAGGTCACACATCAGATCGACGGTCTTGGTGTTCACCGAGGGTCGATGGGGTTCGGTCTCGGCGGGATCGATCTTCGGATCCGAAAGGGAGAAGAATGCCGGGTGCGGTCTTTGGGGCCAGGAAGGAGCTCTTGGTGTCCCATGATGAAGATCTTGACATCGGACCGTTCTTGTCGGGATACTTCGGGTCACATCACCACTTGTCGATCTAGCCGATAGCAACAACATGAACATTGGGACAGAACACATCAACACAGGGGGGAACATGGAGACAGACTTGGACCTTGGATGCCTTGTAGCACCATCATTTCTTCATCTTCATCTGCACTTCACTGATTGTGACGACGCCAATAGGAAATATCCATAGACGCGGCGAGGACGAGGCGGACGCCGATGTGGTGCAGTAGGCAAAACAGAACACGCGGCCAGAGCGAAAGGACGGTGAGGGGCACCCGCGGTGGTCAGCGACACGATCGCTGGCGGGGACGTCCGCTGCAGGGGCGGGAGCCACGCGGGAAGGAGAGGCAGGGCGCGTCAGTGGCAGCGGCGAGCACAGAGGGCGGCGGAGACAGGCGCAGCGCTGCGGGGTGGCCCGAGCCTGCTCGCGATGATGGCTCGAAAGCAGGGTGAGAGGAGAGGGCGCGGCACCGGACGGAAGCGAGGCAGCAGCATCTGTGGGCTCCACGGGCCCGGGGTTCACGGTGAGGTGGGGCCTGCGCGGGGCCGGGTGGAGATCCTGGCGGCACGCGGGGCGGTGCTTCAGGGCTCTGCGAGAGAGGACACATGGGGCGGTGGCCTGGGAAGGAGCGAGGTGGTGGCGACGAGCGGCCCTGGCGGCGGGGTTGGGGACGACGTCACTAGGTACGACCACGATGGCGAGGAACGCCACGGGGAGCAGGGCTCGACGTGGTACGGGGGGAAGATGGTGGGTCGATGAGGCCGTCGGAGAGGAGCTCGGGCTTAGGCGGTGAGCGGCGAGGGGAGCTCGAGGACAGGCTCAGCAGACGCCTGCTGGTGGCGGCGGCTTGCAGAGGGAGCACGCGGGGCGGTCGACGAGTGAGAGGAAGAGGCGAGGATCATGGGGATGCGGGGTAGGTGGGATGGGATCATGGGAGAGGGAGACGTGCAGGAGCGAGCGCGGCTGAGGTTGGGTAACGAGGGACGGGTCGCGTCGAGGGGACGCTGTCGATGGGATGAACCCACGCGGTGGGGCCAGGGTGCGTGTACGGGCAGGGAGTGCGGGTCGGTCACGGGACTGGGTCGTGCGGGACTGGGGCGTGCGGCGTGGGGTGCGTTGCAGTGCACCGCAGCGTGTTGGGTCGTGTTGTGGTCAGGTGTACGCGCGTGTAGGTGCTAGGTGGGTGTGTGTGCCGCTGGGGTGTGGTGCGGCGCACATGGTGGGTCGGCAGGCCGGTTGAGGTGAGGGGTGAGGGTTAGGGTTTTGGTAGGAACTAGTTTTAGGCTAGGGTTTGGAGGTGTCCGGCTGGCCTTTTTGGGCCTGGATAGCTGCCTCCCAAAAATAATATAATTTTTATTTATTATTTAAAATACTTTTGTAATCAGTTTTTAGACAAATAAAATATCTAGGAAGACCTGGTTTTATGAGTTGAAATTAAAGGAGGGCTAATTAGAAAACAAAATAGGGTTTTTGCAAAGTACTTTTATGAACAAACATGCATGATGATGTCATGATGATGCACAAAGTAGAAACAACGAGCAATTTTCTGGTAGTGGTTTTAGCGGGGTGCTACATAAATGTAAACTCTAGATTATTCGATTCATGTAATAAAAAAGACTTGTATTTTACATGATATTTCATCGACTGCGAGTACTAGCTAATGATCCAGGGACTAGCATGTTAATCACAGGGACTTAGGATCTTTATTGACCCGAGGTCACTACATACACACCACAGAGATCACATGGGCACAATGACTCAGGAGCGATATCGCACTCGAGGGGCAATGTTGTTGTCGGGCCCCGAGCCAAACAACGAAAAACTTGACGAGTCGTCCGCCGATTGGAGTTGACTTGCTTTAAGCTTAGCTCAGCAATATGTCTAGAAGTAGTCCCCGAGGCTCGAGTTGGTCTGTAGAGGCAACTTGAGGCTCTTTAGAGATGCATGTGCTGAAAAAAGTAGTGGTAGTTCTCGAGCATGGTGGGCGGAGAGTCCCCGAGTGTTGTGAGTGGAGAGGTTGACGAGTCTCGGAGACTGATAACTGACAAATCTCCGAGCTTAGCGAGTGCGCAAAGGGTGGAGTCCATGAGGGGAGAGTCCCCGAGCATGGTGAGTTCGTGTTGGGCGAGTCTGGGAGGGTTGAGTCCCCGAGTGTGGTGAGTCTGCGATAGGCGAGTCCGTGAGGGGAGAATCCCCGAGCGTGGAGAGTCGGTCATCCAATGTTGGCAAGGATTGATTGTGCTGTTTTTCTTACCGAGTCTCTTGTCTTGACCTGGGGGGAGGACATGGTGTTGTTTTTGTAGCATTACCATTTGATTTGACCAGGAAGGTCAGTCGAGCAACATGACTCCAATGATGGCTCTCGGTTAGCATTTTTTGTGGACAATCCGAGGCTCGGTTTGCGAGTCATCGCCCATACTACTTGTCCATTGCGAGTTGCTCTTTCAAAGGTTGACAAAGGCCTGAAGAAGTCGATTAGGCACACTGGGTCGATGCGGCGGAGGGAGTCACGCGGTGGCGAAGTAGACGCGACATACATGGTCAACGCGGTGCACATAGGTCGCACTATGGCAAAGTCGATGTGGTGGACATGGCATACGCGGCGTATGGAGGTCGCGTTGTGGCAAAATTGACGTGGTGGACGGAGGTTGTGTTATGGTGAAGTCGACGTGGCGGACATGATGTCGACGCGGTGGACGGAGGTCGCACTTTGGCAAAGTCGACATGGTGGACATGGTGTCGATGCGGCGGACGAAAGTCGTGATGCCTAGTTTTCCTTCGATCCATAACAGTGTTATTATAGTACTTGTATCAGCAAATATTATTTATAAAGTTTGTCCCTTGGAAGCTTTGCGAATGGCAATAAACACAACCCCGCAGCCACGTTATCAATGAGGCCACGTTCACACCCAAAACTATGTCTGGAAATAGTCTACTCTATAGGTTACTAGGATAAAGGTAATTGAGAGAGGATTAAAGTAACTAACAATAAGGAACTAAACAAGAACAAGGTAAAGAAATATTGAAAGTAAACAAGGGGTTGCAGATGTAGAATTGACTAGAGTAAGGCGGTGTCTAGGCTTTTGGTTTCACTAGTACTAGAGGGGCAATTATGTAGCCATTTATTAGAATTACACAAGATACATATTTAGGTAAATAGGCGAGGTGCATATTTGTAGGATGCGCCTCCTCTAGTATCTGTACAGACGAAATCTGGCACCCCCATATTATGCGATTCACATTCTGATAATATGCGCCTCCAACATGTTAGATAGGCGAGGCGCATATGTGAACAATGCGCCTCGCATATGTTGGGTGGGACCGGGAGGAAATCGTTGGTCCGATATGTGAGGCGCATATCGTCACATGTGCCTCCTATACTTGATAATAGGCGAGAGCATTAAGAAGAGTGCGCCTCAAGTAAACCCTGCGGGCCCAGGTGGTCGCATAGGCAAGGCGCATGCTAGCATATGCGCCTCAGATAGTTTATAATATAGGAAACACATTTAGTGCAATATGCGCCTCGCATAACTTGGCTCACTTTTTTTGCACCTTTTGGCACATGCACCCCACTCACTTGTCTCACTTCTTCCTCCTCCACCAAAAGATAGATTTGGTCGCCCCCTCCTCCTCCCCACCTCATTTCCCACATTGATTCACCATAGAAGCTTGCTCAATCTCCATTGGTTGACACTCATATGTAAGTGAAGTCTCTTGCTCCTCTAGATCTACAACATGTCCCTTTACTTCTCCTCCGTCTCTCTTGTGCAAGTTGTCGTTGGAGGAAGCGTGAAGGCGTTGCTTGCATGCTCGTGCATGTTATCGGTGACACCGTGACTATATGATTGTGGTCTGGTGCATGCTTCTTTTGTGCAGGGATTTCATTTGAGATGCCAATGTTTCGCCGGAATGTCGATTCATTTCTTTTCTGGCCAATTTCTGGCACTCGCGGATGTCCACTTTTTAGGGGAGGTCGTGCTGAATTTTTCCAGCGATCTAGACGTCCATATATGCTCTAATAATTCTCTTGCTCTTTTTACCACGCGTAGGCAACCATGGTCCAACCACTAATCCGCATAGCCCTCGTGGATAGGTGGATGAGATGCGCGAGGGCTGATATGGCACGCGCAAACAAGACAGAGATAAGATGTCTGTGTCATGACTGCAAGCTGATGTATCTAATAAGGCATGATTCCGGAATGCTGGAGTCGCACCTGCTCCGATATAGTTTCATTGATGGCTACACTCGGTGGATACGTGATGACGAAGATGATGATGAGGATGTCAATAATGGTGAAGATCAAGATTCTAGTCATGATCACGAAGATCAAGATGCTAACGGCGGGGCAGGTGATGATCATGACGATCAGGGTGGCGTTGGGCATAATGGACACAAAGATGATCAAGGTGGCGCCAGGCATGAACATGAAGATCAAGGTGTCGACCATGATTCAAGCTAGCTGCGAGACCCTCATGTCCAAGATTTGTTTCTCAAGGAGACGAGTAACGCCAGAGCCATCGCTAGAGAGAAAGCTAAGATGGAGCAAATGAAGAAAGACGCGGTCACTCCATTGTTTGATGGATGCAACGACAGGGATACCCGTCTGAATGTAACGCTCAGGGCTCTAGAGATGAAGGTGAAACACAAAATGACCGACGAATGCTTCGATGACAACATTGCATTCTGGCACGATATTCTTCCCAAGAAGGGGAACACATGTCCGACTAGTATCGCTGAGGCCAAGAAAGTCGCGTGCCCTCTCAATCTACCGCACGTGAAATACCACGTCTGCATAAAAGATTGCATCTTCTACCGGGGCGAGGACACGGAGAAGACCACGTGTCCGGTGTCCAAGTCCTCTTGATACAAGAGAGGGACCAAGAAAGCTCCTAGAAAGGTGGTGTGGTACTTTCCTCTAACTCCTTGTCTATAGTGGTATTTCGCGGACCCTGAGGAAGCAGAGCTCATGCGCTGGCATGCGGAAAGAAAGAGGCCGGAAGACGATGATCTGAAGAAGGAGGAAATGCCAAGGCACCCTTCGGATGCTTGCCAGTGGAAGGCATTGGACCTCCAATATTACCAACATTTCGGGAAAGAGTCAAGCAACCTTAGGCTGGGCGTGAGCACCAATGGACTCAATCCATTCGGAAGCCAGAGAAGCACACGCAACACCTGGCCCGTGTTTGTATGGATCTACAACCTCCCGCCCTAGTTGTGCATGAAGAAGAAGTACGTAACCATGAGTATGTTGGTTCAAGGGCCAAAACAACCCGGTACAGACATCAATCTGTATCTCACGTTGTTAAAAGAGGAGTTGGCCACGTTGTGGGAAGAAGGAGCCCGTATGTGGGACTCCTCGAGACAAGAATACTTCAACATGAGAGCGGCGGTGATCACGACAGTGCAAGAATATGCCAGTTATGGATACTTCTCGGGGCAGGTGGTCCAAGGATTATATGGGTGCGTTAGGTGCAAAGATAATACAACGTACCGCTAGCTACAGAAATATCCTGGGTCTGGGAAAACTGTGTTCCTTGGGGCTCGGAGGTGGTTTCCCAAGAACCATGCCTGGAGAAAGCTAGGAGATCTATTCGATGGGGCGGTCGATCTCCGAGGAATCCCAGACCAGAGGAGCAGCACGGAAATCTACGAGCTGTTGAATAACTGGAAGGAATGCCCTGCATCGGGAAAGACCTAGAAGAAGCCAGAGCCGCTGCTGAAGGTATGGAAGGCGAGGTCTGTTTTCTAGGACTAGCCATACTAGAAGATCCTCTGCGTGCCCCATAGCCTCGATCTCATGCATATCACGAAGAACGTGGCCGAGAGTCTTCTTGCCACCCTCCTTAACACCGACAACACCAAAGATGGGCTGAAGGCAAGGAACGACTTGAAGCATATGGGCATCAGGGATGAACTTCAACCACCACCTAGTGATGACGAGGAGGAGGACGAGGAGGAGGAGACAGAAACGCAGAATAGCCATCATCGCAAGGGAAAAAAATAGGTCAAGAAGGGCAATGTCAGGCTCAAGGCCTCGTGCTTCACTCTGAGTAAAGAGGAGGCCATATAGTTTATGAAGCGCCTCCTCGGAGTCAAATTTCCGAACGGCTACGCGGGAAAGATAAGCAGATGGCTAAACGAGGCGAAGCAGCGCTTCAGCAGGATGAAGTCTCACGACGTCACCGTGCTGATGACGGAGGTACTCCCGGTCACGATTCGAGGTATAATGGACAAGCACGTCCGTAAAACGTTGTTTGTCCTCTTCAACTTTTTCGATGTCATCTCTCGGAAGTCGATAGGCATTAAGCAGCTCATGAGGCTACAGGATGAGATCGTGGTGATACTATGCAAGCTCGAGATCTATTTCCCCCCTGCATTCTTCGATGTCATGCTTCATCTGCTTCTCCATGTCATGGAGGATATCGTCCAGCTCGGTCCTCCGTATCTGCAAAGCATGATGCCATTCGAAAGGCTCAATGGACACATCAAAGGATACATTAAGAACAGGTCCCGTCTAGATGGAAGCATAGCAAACAGCTTCCTGGCCGAAGAGTGCATCTCTTTCTGCTCGAACTTTCTACAAACCGAGACCCCTCTTAGTCTACCATTCAACAAGCACCTCGGGAGGCTCGTTGGATGGGGTCACCACGAGGGTCGGCGCCCAAAGCATGTTGACATCGAGGGTCGAACCAAGGACTTTGAAAGAGCAAACCTGGTCACGCTACAACACCTGCAGGTGGTCGATCCATACATATATGAGCACAAAGAGTTTATCAAGAAGAATTACACTGACCAGGGGCGCTAGTAATCGGAGGAAGATGTTATCAAGGAGCACAACTCCAGTTTCACATGGTGGTTCAAGGAGAAGGTCATTGATAATCCACCGCAGAGCGAGTACTCGGAGGAAGATATACTCATATTCTCCTTGTCATGGGGCGCCTCGCACAACCTGATGAACTATCAGGCATACGATATCAACGGATACATGTTTTACATAGAGGAAAATGACAGTAACTGTGATTACCAGAACTCACGGGTTATGGGGATATTCTACACCAGTGATGTCCTGGAAAGATAGTACAGAAGGATCGAGGAGATTTGGGAGCTCGACTACGTTACGGAGAAGGTGCTGATGTTCCGTGTCAGGTGGGCCAAGAGCATCGATAAAGAAGGCTGATATTTCACCACCATGGTTATACCGTCAAAGACCACCAGCGTGAACGCACCCGCGAGAAATGAGCCTTGGGTTCTAGCTAGCAAGGTCGACCAATGCTGGTACATCACAGACCCGTCAAAGCCTAGCCGGGTTGTCATCAGGAGAGGCAAAAGGAACATCATCGGAATGGACGGAGTCGCCAACGAGCAAGACTTTGACCAGAACGGTGACCCGAAGATGGAAGACGGATACGGCAACCAAGCACCGTACACCACAACCCTACCTAAAAAAGGACTCCTGTTCAAAAGAAGTAGTGAATATGTCCCGGACCTAACCTATGCAACCGCGACAAAGAAGGGCAAGAAGACGACCATTGTCAAGAAACGCCAGCACGCTCCAACCATTGTCAAGAACCGTCGTGTGTGTGGCCTAATATTATGTATCGAAACATTCATAATTATCATTTTTTGTATGTTATAATATTATACTGAGAATATTATGTATCGACGAGACACATTCATAATACTCACATTTGTTCTTTTGGCAATATTTGAATTTTTAAAATATTTGCAGTATATTTTATAGTACATATTGTGTTTGGACAATGTTTTTACATGAATAATGGCCTTCAAAAAAAGTTCTCAAAAAAATTGAGCCACCAGGATTTGAACCTGGGTGGCTAGGCTTCAGAATAGGACAAGGGTCGAAACCAGTGAGCTAGTGTCTGTTTGTTGACAAATATAGTGCACTGCGCTAGTTGACTACTATTACAGAATACCCGAGGCACATTCTGGCCAGATGTGCCTCGCCTAAACTTATACGAGGCGCATTTTCAAATATACGCCTCGCATAAGCTAGTACATGTCTGTGATCGACTGAGCCTTTTTTTCTCTTTCACGTTTTCTCTGGATCAGACGAATTGCAACCTTTTCCTTGCTATGTCGTCGTCGCCCCTTCCGTTGCTGCCGTCGCCTTCGCTTCGCCCGCGCCCAGGAGGAGGAGCCCGCCCGCGCCGCCCCTTCCATTATCGCGCCGTCGTTGCCCCTTTCTGCCGCAGTCCATGCTCGCCGTCCACCGTCATTGAGGTGACCCCCTTCCCCTCTCCCTCCCCTTCCCCCTACCCCTCTTCCCTCCCGTCTAAGTTTGTGGTGCCACCGCCGTCGTCTACCCTCACCACCGTTTGGATTCAACCATGTGTTTGAATTCAATTTAGTGAGCTCCTAGTGTATTCTAATGAAGTGATGCTTGGATAATAAGATATTGAATCTTGCTTCAGTGATTAGTTACTTAGATCTACTATGATACTAAATAGGATGATTGTTAAGAGTGATAGTGGATTTGAATATAAATATGATTCCTAGTATGTATACTTAGGGAAATTATTTGAATAAGACCCTTTATCTAAAATTGTTGGTGATTGCTAAACTGTATCTTGAGTTGGTAAACCCTGGCCAACAGGTTTGAGTGCTCTGTTTCTTGGCTATTCCTTCTTCTTGCTCTAGATTAGGTCAATGATGCAAAAGGTCAATGATACTAGGTTGAGACCTAGTGTAATAATGTGTAACTTTGTTTCCTAGAGTTAATGCTAGGAAAATGATAAGGACTGTTTGGGTATAATTTGTATGTGGAGATGGATGACCAATATGAATACTCTGTCCATGTGACAAAGTTTAGATGATTCCTAGCCAGATGGCTAAGAAGATGATTTCATTTAGGGAACAAGTTCTATGGCGTTGAAAATCCTCTATGGCCTTTATATTTGTTTAATGAGATAGGATCCTGATGTACTCTTAGGGTTACTGATGTGGTGTCTCCTTTTCTTTCTGGAGTGTGCATTAGTATTACACCCTAAAGTGACATGATTTTCTCTAGGGATTCCTTTCTTAAGGATTGAGATTTGGTTGCCAGTGATGCAAGGTCTGAGGTGCCAGCCTTGAATTGATGGCTTCTACTACCCTGGTCTTATTACTGTGATGCCTCCAAAAGAGTGTACACAATATGATGATCTAAGTTAATATGATTTGCTGTTAAATTTAATTAGCTTACTTGACTGTGGGTATTTAAATCTTGATATTCTAAGCATGAAACTAATGTAGCCTATGATGCAAGAGGCTGAGACATGGATTGATAATAAGAATAGATGCTTAGGTGGCATAAAGCTCTATGATGAGGCTTGCATACCACTTGTATGCAATACTGAGAGCAACTCCTCCCAATAATTTCCTTTAGGCTTGAACTAAAAGAAATAATGATGCTACTTAGCTGAGATGCCAACCTACTGTGTAGAAGGAACACTTGATTTATTGGTGATGTTAGCTTGCATGGTTTGATTTGATCTACTCTTAATGATCTGGATCAGCAACTGATTCATGTGCCTAGCCTCCTCTTCCTAACTCATGTATTTGACTTGTCATGGATCTACTCCTAGAGCTTCTCCCATCATTATGATGGCTGGGAATATTTTTGGTAATATTTTCATGGTGTTCTAATGGATATTGCTGGATAGTAGCTTGTGCTTTCATGGGGTATTCTTGTGTTGAATCTGATGAGATACAGGTTAAAACTAGTAGTAGCTAGTGGTGTTTTTGTGTTGAATGGGGATAAGATGAAAGTTGTGCTCTAGAGTATGGGAAGATGGAATGGTAGTTTGTTGCTACGACTATCCTCTGCCTTGTGCACTTACTGTTCTAGCTTTGGTGTTGACAAATTATTAGCAGTGGCTGCTTGATTCCCCTACTAGTAGTAACTTATTAAAGTTGACCATGAGCAAACTTAAACTAGTAGTTAACAAGGAGGTACTAAGTAGTTTCTTTTTGTGAATGAGCTTCTGTTGCAAATCCTATAAGCTTCAGACCTGCTAGTACAGTGTAAATTATGTTTCTTTATTTTTTTAGTTTTTGCATGTGTAGAGAAGGACATAAAACCTTACCTTTGTATAGCAAATCATATATGTGGTGTATGCTGTCTAGATTTCTTGTATGCTGCTGGCAGCAAGTTGTGTATGGATGTGCTTGTGTATGCTGGCAGCAAAATGGCTGTGTTTGTGCCTATTTAGGCTTTTTTGTGTAGCTTTTTCTTTTTGAGTTTCCAATGTTTCGCCGGAATGTTGATTCATTTCCGTTCTGGCGAACTTCTGGCACTCCTTGACGTAGCAAATTATCAAAGGTTATGCCAAAATTTTCTGTGAATTTTTGTGCTTATTAGTTCCATTTATTTATGTGTTTAGAAATGTCGAAAGAGCCGGGCCCTTCTAGCAAGAATCCCTTTTGGGAGCAGTAGGCGCAGATGGAATCCCAAGAGGACCCAGAATTCGTTCTGCGGGACGACGAGATGGAGGCAGACGAGGATACCTCGTCGGTCGATGAGGAGATGGGGGACACCAATGGAGACGCCACTACCACTAATGGCGGCGGTGAAGCTACTACGGACGGTGGTAGCACATCGAAGAAGTCCTGAAAGGATCGGACCCCGATCGTGGTCAACAGCAAAAGGTCCATCATCACAAGCATGAACGCTAAAGGTGCGCCTTTGGAGTCGGCCGAGTTTGTCACGGGTTACTCAAACCAGCTCGCGACAATCCTCTGGAACACCGTCATGATCAACTCGAAGAACCTGAAGGTCGAAGAGAACAGGGGTTTCCTCATCAAGCTCTTCTAGAAGCTGCACGCAAGATACGCATTCCCGGGTGATGAGGAACACAAGTACAATAACGACAATCTCAAAGGGAATCGAGTGAACAAGTACGCCCTCAAGAAGATGACCAAGGCCTTGCAAATTGGAAGGTCCGGGTGAAGAAGCTGATTTTCAAGGACAAGCTAAGTTATTTGGAGGTCGTCAAGAAGGACCCTCTGGTCACAGAAGAACACTTCAAGGTGTTCAAGGCCAGATGTGAATCCGCCCTGGGCAAGGCCAAGAGTCAGTACTTCAAGGTGTTGTACGAGAAGAACATTGGTACCCACCATCTCAGCTCCAGTGGTTATAGAGCTATGATTCCCAAATGGGAGAAGGAAGACGCCGACGCTCGTGCAAAGGGGGTGACACCTCCCTTTGACGACATAAAAGAGCCGCAGGCAAAGCACTTTGTCAGGGCCCGGTTTGCCAAGCCGAAAGGGAGTTCTGATTATTCCTCGGAGCCCGTCGGCCCTTCACTATGAAGGTGACAGACTTCATGATAAAATATGTAAGTAGTTTGCATGCAAGTCGATTAATTGTGTTCACGATTAATTGATACATTGCAAATGTATCTATATTTTTTGATGTTCCATGCTTGGTTTTATCCACTTTCTTGTGTTTTGTTCCAACTTTGGAGTACTTTTCATATGATTTCTTGGACTAACCTATTAACAAGAGCCACAATGCCAGCTGCCTGTTTTCTGCTATTTTTGGTTCCAGGAAAGTCAGAAAATGAATATTCTCGGAATTGGACGGGATAAAAGCTGAAGTGCCTATTTTTCCAGAAGGGATCAAGTGCCAGAATACGAGACGGAGAAGGGCCAGGGGCCGGCCACACCACCTAGCCGCGCGGCCAGGCTAGGCCCACGCTAGGGGGTGGTGTGGTGGCTCTCGGCACCCCCTCGACCTCTCCTTCCACCTATATATTGCCCTCGAGACGAAAACCCTAAGGACCCGATCAAAAATCCACGAAAGAGTCTGTAGCCGCCGTCATCTCCATCCCAAGATCGGGAGGGATCTGAAGCTCTTCCCGGCACCCTACCGGAGAGGGGAATTCACCCTGGAGGCCTTCTTCATCACCATGCAAGCCTCTGGTGTGATGCGTGAGTAGTTCATCCTTGGACTACGGATCCATGTAGTAGCTAGATGGCTGGTTCTCCTCCTTTGTGCTTTCATGTTTAGATCTTGTGAGCTCCGTTCATGATCAAGATCATCTATTTGTAATTCATACATGTTGTGTTTGCGGGGATCCGATTGATATTGAGATGCTATTTCAGATTGATTATTGATTCTATCATGTCTTTTTTATTTGTGATCTTGCATGCTTTCCATTGTTAGTAGCTATCTTGGCCAACTAGATGCTAGCAACTCCAAGAGTTAGTATTTATGCTCGATAGTGGGTTCATGCCTCTGGTAATCTGGGGGAAGTGACAGAAATCTCTAAGGTACTAGATGTGCTGTTGCTACTAGGGAGAAAACAACAATCCTTTGTTCATAGAACAATTGTATTGTTTACTTTACACGCAGTTCATAAAGCAATAATCTGTTGCTTGCAACTTAATACTGGAGGGGGTTTGGATGATAACCTGAAGGTGGATTATTCGTCATAGATGTAGTTGGATGGCGGTCTATGTATAATGTTGTAATGATCAATCAAGTTCCCAAGGAGTCAAGATGATTAGTATATGCAAGTATTGCTTTCTCGGTGTTTGTCAATTGCCCCGCTGTAATTTGTTCACCCAGCATGTTATCTATCTAAGGAGAGCCACCTCTAGTGAACTATGGATCCCGGTCCTTTTTATTTACATACAATCTACAACTGTTTACTTCTTTGTGTTTAATTTCTACAACCTTTTACTTCTTTCCATTCGATACATTTAATCCTTTGTTTTCTGCAAAACACGGTGAGATTGACAACCTCATCCAAGTTGGGGACGAAGTTCTGTGGTTGTGTTGTGCAGGTCTCCACGTTGCTACTAGCACCAGTAGTGCGCCCTGCCAAAGCTCAGCTAGTAACACCTTTGGGGTGTTTCCTTGCTCCTACTGGTTCGATTAAACCTTGGTTTCATAACTAAGGGAAAACTTGCTGATGTGCTCATCATACCTTCCTCTTGGGGTTCCCAACGAGCTCTACGTCGAACGACGAGCACATCAAGATCTTTTCTGGCGCTGTTGCCGGGGAGTCAAGGACATCTTCACAAGGGGAGTCCCTCATAACCAATCTCTTTACTTTGTTGTTTTTGTTTTTCTTAGTTTTCTTTTTGCTTTGTTTGCTTGTTTTGTTCTTCAAAAAACACAAAAAAAATTAGTTTTACTTGTTTGCTTTCTTATTCAAAAACCCCAAAAAATGACTACTCTTGAAAACACTAAGTTGTGTGACTTCACTAGCACCAACAACAATGATTTTATGAGCACACCTATTGCTCCACCTGTGGCTGAAAATACTTTCTTTGAGATAAAACCTGCTTTGCTCAATCTTGTTATGAGAGAACAATTTTCTGCTATTGGCAATGAAGATGTTGCTTCCCATCTAAATAACTTTGTTGAACTTTGTGAAATGCAAAATCATAGGGATATAGATGGTGATATTATGAAGCTGAAATTGTTTCCTTTCTCTTTGAGAGGAAAATCTAAAGAATGGTTGAATTCCTTAACTAGGAATAGTATTGATTCTTGGACTAAATGCAAAGATGCTTTCATTGGAAAATACTATCCTCCTGCTGAGATTATATCCATGAGAAGTGAAATAATGAAGTTTAAACAACTTGATAATGAGCATGTTGCCCAAGCTTGGGAAAGAACGAAATCTTTGGTAAAGAATTGTCCACTCATGGACTGACTGCTTGGATGATCATCCAAACTTTTTATGCAGGATTGAACTATTCTTCAAGGAACCTATTGGATTCTGCTCTGGAGGTACCTTTATGACCATCACTTTGGGTGCTGCAACAAAACTTCTGGACAATATGATGGTTAATTATTCCAAATGGCATACTGAGAGAGCTCCACAAGGTAAGAAGGTAAATTATGTTGAGGAAACTTCCTCTTGAGTGATAAGATTGATATTATTATGTCTATGCTTGTTAATGGGAAAGCCCATATTGATCCAAATAATGTTCCTTTAGCCTCTTTGGTTGCTCAAGAAGAGCAAGTTGATGTGAACTTTATAAGAAATAACAACTTTGGCAACAATGCTTATGGTAATAACAATTATAGGCCCTACCCTCCTAGTAATACTTATGGCTATAATGGTAAATCTGGATTACCTAGTGAAGGAAGAATTTTAGAAGTTGAAAGAGCCACTAAAAACTTCATGCAAATGCAATATGAGCAAAATAAGCTATTCACTAAAACTATGGAGGAACAATCTACCATTCTGAAAAATATTAACCATCAACTTGAGAGTCTAAATAGGGAAATTCCTAGTTTACAATTGAAACTCTCTAATGATGAAAGGAATATATCATCTCTATCTGAAGCTCAATCGTCATTGATTAATAAAATGGCTGCTAAACCTGAAACTAATGATAATCCCTTTGCAGCTACGAATGCTATACAAGTAAGAATTGATTGAAATGTTAGACTATTAGCTGAATTACATGCTAAGTGGGAAAGAGAAGATGAAATTGCTAGAAACATTAGTGTTTCTACTAACACCACCACTAGTGTTGAGGCTAGTAATAGTTCTACTACTTTAGATGATAAAGTTGATTTTGATCTTGATGGTTGCAATATCTCTGAAGTTATTAAGTTCCTACAAAAGCTTGCTAAAAGTCCTAATGCTAGTGCTATGAACATGACCTTTACAAAACACATTACCGATGCTCTCATAAAGATTAAGGAAGAAAAGATGAAACATAAAGCTTCTATTCCTATAAAACAAGAGGATGGTTGGGAACCCATCATTAATATGAAAGTGAATGACTTTGATTTCAAAGCTTTGTGTGATCTTGATAGTAGTGTTTCTATTATGCCTAGAAGGATTTATGATAAGCTTGATTTGCCTCCTCTTGAAGATTGCTATATCAATGTCCCACTTGATGATAATGTTAAAAAGAAACTCATGGGGAGTCTTAATGATGTTCTTATTATGGTTAACGATTCATATGTCCCCGTTGATTTCTATGTTTTGGATGTTGAATACAATGCTTCTTGTCCTATTACTTTGGGAAGACCTTTTCTTAGAACTGTTGGTGCCATCATTGATATGAAAGAAGGCACCATTAAATATCAACTCCCACTCAAGAAAGGCACAGAACACTTCCCTAAAAAGAGAGAAAATATTTCTTTTGCTTCTCCTATGAAAACAAAATTTGGTCTTAATGCTTCTTCATTTGAGAACACTTGATTATTTCTTTGCTTCTTATGCCTAACTTAAAGGCGTTAAAGAAAAGTACTTATTGGGAGATAACCCAAAAGTTTTAGATGAGTCTTGGAAATTATTACCTCTGTAATAACCTCTCCTTATCCTTTTTATTTGCTTTTTGTGCCAAGAGTAACCTCTAATGAGAGTGAAGTAATGATTGGGAAAATTGCTGTTCTGAAACAGATTTTTGTGCTTCACCGTAAAAATTCGTGAGAGAGCTCTGTATGTCGGATTGAGCTGTAATTTGTTTTGATACTGCCCCAGATTATTATCTAACTTTCGTTAGTTCAGCACCTTTTGATTTGAACAACAGAAGAACTTTGACAAAATTCGTCTTTACCTGCTGGTCTGTTTTGACAGATTTCTGCCATTTTCTGCATTTGCTTCTTGTGGGTTCCTTTTTGAGTTCTTTTGGGGAATTGAGATTTTTCAGGGAAGTGCTATAGTATCTAGTGTTGTAATGGAAGTTTATTTGGTGTTAGAACTGAACCTTAGGACTTATTTACCTTGAGTGCACTAATGTTGCTAATAAAGATTGTGTGAAGTTTTGTATGAAGGAAAATTTTCAGGTGTATGGAAGGAATGAGTAATGAGATGAAGGATGGACTAAATCTCAAGCTTGGGGATGCTACGCGTGTCATCCCAATAAATATCCAAGAAGTACAAGCATCAAAGCTTGGGGATGCCCAAGGCATCCCCTTCTTCATCAATAAAAATCCCAGGTTTCTTCCAAACGCTTCATTTTTATTGTTTCATGTACAGTTGTGTTGTTCTTGGAGCGTCTTCTTTTTCGTTTTCATTTTGGTTTTTAGTTTTCTTGGTATGCTTAGTTTTCTGAATAAATTGGTTGGACACCCTCTTTCATGCATTGGTTTTCAAATAGTTTGGTTTGGATTGGTAAAGAATAGGAAAGTTCATGCTTAAGTGGTAAAGAGAGCTTGTTTTTGACTGTGGCCTATGCTTTGTCATGCCATGCTTGATATTGTTTTGGCTTTATGCTTAGTGATCTTTGCTGTGTCATGACTTGTTATAAACAATTGATATTGCTTAATGTTCCTTGGAAGAATCATGCATTGTTTTATCATATTAAAGCATAGTATTGTGGTATTCTCCTTTGATGCTTTATTTGGGTTGACTTGGCGCATGCTCACACCATGTTATGACTGTCTCAAGTCACCATAGCCTTTATGATCCTTTAGTTTTCAACTTGTAATATCACTTTATGCTTTGATCAATGATGTTTTGTCGCTCTGCATGATTATGGCCATTATTGCTCTCTTAGTTTGTTGCTCCCAGTCTTTTGCTAGCCTCCACAACCGAGTACGAGTTCCACTCATGCATCCAACTCCCTAAACCAAGTTATTCCAAAGAGTCCACCATACCTACCTACTAGCTTATGCTATTCCAAGTATATTCATGCTTTTGTTTACCTTCCAAATTAAACTTGTTATGAGAAAACTAGTGATTAAAGCTCTCACGAACTTGATGGCACACTTTACTTTTTAGCTCTAATAAACTTGAACCATTGGGTTCTTCTTTGTTGCGTATATGCTTGCGCTTTATAAGTTGAAATTAGCAGAACCATGTTTCATGGGGAACGCTTTCAACATTGCACTTGTACTTTGTACCCTGTTGATACCATGTTCTTTTGCTTACGGATCCCGGCGGTGTGAAATAAAAGTGGAACTTGTAAGATCATGGAGTTTGTATGTGTGTTAGAGAAACGCCTGGGCCGCTAGCCTAAGCCATGCCTAATCATGGTGGCAACTTGCAGCATCACCATAATGAGCACTCTATGAAGCATCCTCAATAAAAACCTATGCAAATAGCAAATAAAAAGATCACTAAGATGCTCATTGTCTGCTTGCCTTGTCATTTTGATTATGGGAAAGCTCCCGTATCATGTGCAAGGGGTACCCCGTTGGCGGTTCTTAATGATACACATATACTTACAATGACAAGAGCTTACTCGTGACTGAAGTTGAGTAGCATGAGGATCGGTCTTCGTAAGTAAGGGCATGAGATTTCGGTTTATAACTTGTCAAGCATATCCGCTTAGTTGTGTCACTTTAACCTTAATCACCTTCAAGATGCTTATGATAGGGGCAATGAGAGCTGAAAGCTATAAGTACCATAATTTTTGGAAGCTCTTTATGAGACTTGACTCCCTACTTCCTTTTACAAAGGCCTTTCTTCCACCATTATATTGAGTCTCCACCTTCTATCTTTATGCACTTACTTTGAGAGCATAGTGGCCATTCTTAGTTCTATGTGCATTGTCCCAAGACTAGTTGATTGATGCATAACTTGATATTGCTTGTTTTAAACTACTGTATCTAGTCACTCTTATGAACTTTGAAGGTGTCCTATGCATTTATATTTGCTACTCTATTGAGGGACAAGCTGAATACTATTATGCTATGTTTTTTTATGTGAAACAAACAAACGTCTTGCAAAGCATTGTTATTCATGAATCTTTTGTTTGTGCCTTTTCATGTTGCATCATAGTTTCTTTGCTTATTGCTAGAACTTTGTCTTTCATGTTATGATTTAAGTACTATGATCCTAGATTTGAATGTTTTGCAAATACTTTGATCAAGTCTTTGATGGTGCATGTCACCTCAAAAATTATTCTTTCTTTTTATCACTTACCTACTCGAGGACGAGTAGGAGTTAACCTTGGGGATTTTGATACATTGCAAATGTATCTATAATTTTTGATGTTCCATGCTTGGTTTTATCCACTTTCTTGTGTTTTGTTCCAACTTTGGAGTACTTTTCATATGATTTCTTGGACTAACCTATTAACAAGAGCCACAGTGTTAGCTGCCTGTTTTCTGCTGTTTTTGGTTCTAGGAAAGTCAGAAAATGAATATTCTCGGAATTGGATGGGACAAAAGCCAAAGTGCCTATTTTTCCGGAAGGGATCAAGTGCCAGAATACGAGACGGAGAAGGGCCAGGGGTCGGCCACACCACCTGGCCACGCAGCCAGGCTGGGCCCGCGCCAGGGGGTGGTGTGGTGGCTCCCGACACCCCCTCGGCCTCTCCTTCCGCCTATATATTACCCTCGGCACCAAAACCCTAAGGACCCGATCAAAAATCCACGAAAGAGTCTGTAGCCTCCGTCATCTCCATCCCTAGATCGGGAGGGATCTGAAGCTCTTCTCAGCACCCTGCCGGAGAGGGGAATTCACCCTGGAGGCCTTCTTCATCACCATGCAAGCCTCCGGTGTGATGCGTGAGTAGTTCATCCTTGGACTACGGATCCATGTAGTAGCTAGATGGCTGGTTCTCCTTTGTGCTTTCATGTTTAGATCTTGTGAGCTCCGTTCATGATCAAGATCATCTATTTGTAATTCATACATGTTGTGTTTGCGAGGATCCGATGGTTATTGAGATGCTATTTCAGATTGATTATTGATTCTATCATGTCTTTGTTATTTGTGATCTTGCATGCTTTCCGTTGTTAGTAGCCATCTTGGCCAAGTAGATGCTAGCAACTCCAAGAGTTAGTATTTATGCTCGATAGTGGGTTCATGCCTTTGGTAATCTGGGGAAGTGACAGAAATCTCTAAGGTACTAGATGTGTTGTTGCTACTAGGGAGAAAACAACAATCCTTTGTTCATAAAACAATCGTATTGTTTACTTTACACGCAGTTTGTAAAGCAATAATCTGTTGCTTGCAACTTAATACTGGAGGGGGTTTGGATGATAACCTGAAGGTGGATTATTAGTCATAGATGTAGTTGGATGGCGATCTATGTATTATGTTCTAATGCCCAATCAAGTATCAAAGGAGTCAAGATGATTAGTATATGCATGTATTGCTTTCTCGGTGTTTGTCAATTGCCCCGCTGTAATTTGTTCACCCAGCATGTTATCTATCTAAGGAGAGCCACCTCTAGTGAACTATGGATCCCGGTCCTTTTTCTTTACATACAATCTACAACTGTTTACTTCTTTGTGTTTAATTTCTGCAAACTTTTACTTCTTTCCATTCGATACGTTTAATCCTTTGTTTTCCGCAAAACACGCTGAGATTCACAACCTCATCGCAAGTTGGGGACGAAGTTCTGTGGTTGTGTTGTGCAGGTCTCCACGTTGCTACTAGCACCGGTAGTGCGCCCTGCCAAAGCTCAGCTAGTAACACCTTTGGGGTGTTTCGTTGCTCCTACTGGTTCGATTAAACCTTGGTTTCATAACTGAGGGAAAACTTGCTGCTGTGCTCATCATACCTTCCTCTTGGGGTTCCCAACGAGCTCTACGTCGAACAACGAGCACATCATTAATCAATGAAGTCCTGTTTTCTGATCAAATGCTTTGTGTTCCTTGAGCGCAGGACGAGGAGTGTAGGAGCTCCTCATCCCAGGGGTTGGAGCCTGTCGACAAGTGGGACACCACTTTTAACAGGGCGCTGAACCGGACCAAGAATGTCGAGCCCCTGGCGGCCCCGTCGTCGGCTGGTCGTGTGGTCGGGTTTGGCGGCATAACATGGTCCGAGTACTATGGCACCCCGGAGCAGAAGGGCAGCAAGGCCGAAAGCACCGAGGTAAGACACCTAAGGGAACAGGTGGAAGCCTTTCCCAATATAGTTCAAGATGCCGTGAACCAGGCTGTGTCGGCTGCCGAGACAAAGTTCCCAGAACAAGTTCATACACAAGTCCAGACACAAGTGAACGATAAGCTCAACACCATCCTTCCCGCCTACATGGAAAAGTACAGCAAGTGGCAGAAGGATGGTAAACGAGGACCGCCACCGGTTCCCAACCTTGACAGCGCCCAATCGGACAACGTGGCGTGGCCGGAGGCGCTGGTGACTCCTCCAGCGGGGCCGGTGGTGGTGGAGACTCCTCCAGCTCTGGAGCTTAACTTTCCCTCTGCGGCGAAGGCACCGGACCGCACCACCGTGCCATCAGGCAGCCACTCTGCCACTTGCGTGCTCAAGCCTGCCGGCAGCGGTGCCTCGACATTGGCCCAGTTTGATGCCCTCAAGGTAACTAACTAATTAAAGATAGAGTTGGGAGGCTTAACCACACCGATGACTTGATGTTCGTTTTACTGACGCCCGGCCTACATGTGTTTCGCATGGAGACACTCCTTGCACTCTAATGCACTGGGTGGGCGGCCAGTTGAAGGATGTTTCCAAGGGTACTATCATTCAACCGGAGAACGCAAAATGCACAATGTCACAATGCCACCCGACATGATGAGGGTCAGATACAGTATGGTGCTTTCGGGCTACGAGCAAGTGGAACCTCCCTCTCAACCTCAAGGATAGGATGATGAGGACACGGTGGTGGTCCTCAATACCGGCTTCGGCTACTTGTACCTATGGTCGAAGAGCCAGATCCATTTGGGGGCGAAGGACCAGCTCAACATCACCCTAGAGGCAACACAGCCAGCACATGATGAAGACTTCGAGATGGCAGACTTGGACAACATGGCACAGGATCCCTATGATGATGATGGATAAATTGACCCGAACTTCGGTGACCAGTTTGTTAGCACAAGGTTTTCTGATTGGTATGAGCCGGCACCATCAGGCACACATCAAGTTGTCGATACCCAACCAGCACCGGCGAAACCCCCTTGCTAGGTGTGTCTCTTCCCAACTAGTCAGGAGACGCCACCACCCACCCCCTTCACCGAGCCTCCGAGGCCGGCAGTTCCTTTGATCAGCCCCAGCACCCTTCATAAGGTGATCGGTGAGGTGAACACGGTGGCCGACGCCCCAATGGGACCGAAGAAGGGTCGCAAAAGGAAGCCTAAGGGTGACCGGGGCAAGGATCCAAATCTTGTTCTCCGGCTCAGGACGGCCCTGCAGGGCAGGCTAGGAATCAGCAGCATGTGGCAGGTGCACCGATGATGTGTAACTCGTTGCTCGAGGTCGCAGTCTCTCAAATGCGCAATCTTCATTATAGTTGTCTCACAATTGAGGAGCACCGCATTCACGAGAACGATCAGTCGTACCTCGTTTCAAGGCTAAGGTGCCTTCTGTGCCGTGCTTCATCAGTGTACACCCCGGGGATATCTTCTACCTGTGGCATACCGACATCTTTGACATGTTGAACGGGTTCCGGCTGCACAATACCCTGGTCCGGCTATTCTCCCTCAATATGGCCATGTAGATCACCGGAGACAAGATCCTGGGCATCCAGATATTGGATCCCTACTTCATGTGTGACGTCGTCCTGAAAGATGCCAAGGACATAGCGCTGGCGACCGACTACCTCTCAACCTTCCTGCAAACATACTCAGACAAGGATGTGATTCTCCTTCCCTATCATCCCATCACGGAGGATGATCAGACAGGCTGTGTGCTCATATGCTTGAATTTGAAACACTCAACAGCCGTGTACCTCGACTCAAACAGTGTGATCCTGAAATACTACACCAATATCAAGAAAATTCTTGATGGTGCTCTCACCGGCTACGTCGCAACGGGAGGCGTCAAACCGGCGATGCCACATGTGAAGTTCAGCACGCACGTGTTCCGCCATAACACCAAGTTCGCCTGCGTCAAGCAGCCGTCTAATAGCAGGAAGGATGCCTTCTACGCCATTTACCACATGAAGGTGTTCTTTAATGACATGGAGAGCAAAACACTGCCATATGACCTCGGGAAGTGGGCTGAAAAGCTTGCAATAATACATGATCACAACCTCAGGTAGCACTTCTTCGACATCCAGGAGGAGATCGCGACAATCTTGCACCAGGGAGGCATGCGATCTGGGGCACCTTCTACGGTGGCCATACACCGCCCAACAGGGAGATAGACGAACGCTTAGCGCATCAGGGTGATCGCAGGACGTTCATGCAGATGGCGAAAACTCGGTCGGGCTTCATCAATGCCCCCCTAAAGCCGACTCAACAGTCGAAGAAGTCTTGGTGATTGCATTGCCTGTGTAGCTAGCTGTTAGTTTCGAACTCGTGTTGTAACCTCTTATCATTATGTTAAAATTCCCTAGCAAAACCTCTAGAGTATGTTTCGTCAACTGTTGAACTTGATTGTGAGCGACTCTAGCTAGTTATTTGTGTTATGAACTATTTGAAGGGCTTGTTGCTTTTCATTCGTTATTGCCGCCCTACTTCTTGTGGTTTGCTTTCTTTGTCTTTCTTCGAAATGCCGATGATTAAAACATGTTGTGGCGTCATCTGTGTGACCATGCCGTTGCTAGATCTGGTGTGCCAAGTAGACTAGAGGTTTGTGCATATACTCTACTTGCCGCACCAGATCAATCAGCGGCATTGTCATTTTCTGTGCCCAACCTAAGTATGAGGCAACTATTTCATCTCGTAGCCCCAATGTCGAAAGAGGACAGATATTTTCGAGATTCATATACATAAGACATAATATGTTCAATGGTAGGCCAAGGAAAGGGTTCTGGGTCCACGACAACGACTCCTTTCGACAAACCAAACTCGAAATGAGTCGTTGTCATGGAGACTAAATCCTTTCCTTGCTATGCCATTGGACATATCATTCCCATGCTATATGAATTGTGGAAGTATTTCTCTTCTTTTGTCTTTGGCGATACGAATATATTAGATAGCGTGAATTAAATGAAATGGTGAAGTATTTAGTTTCAAATATCTCATTGTAGCCCCAAAGTCAAAAGAAAAGACATTGCTTCACTATTCGTATAGCACTAGCGACATTGTTATATGAATCGTGGAATGATTTCTTTCCTTTCGTCTTTGGTGATATAATGAAATGATAAACTATTTCATCTCGTAGCCCCAAAGTCAAAAGAGGATAAATATTTTCGAGATTCATATACATAAGACATAATATGTTCAAGGGTAAGCCAAGGAAAGAACTATGGGTCCACGACAACGACTCCTTTCGACACATCAAACTTGAAATGAGTTGTTTCCGTGGAGACCAAATCCTTTCCTTGCTTTACCTTTGGACATAATATGCCCATGCTATATGAATCGTGGAAGTATTTCTCTTCTTTTGTCTTTGGCAATACTAATAGATTAGATAGCATGAATTAAATGAAATGGTGAAGTATTTAGTTTCAAATATCTCATTGTAGCCCCAAAGTCGAAAGGAAAGACATTACTTCACTATTCGTCTTTGGCGATACAATGGCATGATAAACTATTTCATCTCGTAGCCCCAAAGTCGAAAGAGGACAGATATTTTCGAGATTCATATACATAGGACATAATATATTAAGTGGCAAGCCAAGGAAAGGGTTCTGGGTCCACGACAACGACTCCTTTAGACACACCAAACTCGACAGGAGTCGTTGTCGTGGAGACCAAATCCTTTCCTTGCTTTGCCACTTGACATATCATGCCCATGCTATATGAATCGTGGAAGTATTTCTCTTCTTTTGTCTTTGGTGATACGAATAGTATGAGGCACGAATCCAAGTCATTCTTGGTTTGCTTTTTTTGGTCTTTCTTCGAAATGATGTTGATTAGAACGTGGTGTGGCGTCATGTGTATGACTATGCCGCTGTTTGATCTCGTGTGCCAAGTAGACTAGTAATTTGGGCATATACTCTACTTGCCGCACAAGATCAAACAGCGAGCATTGTTATTTCCATGCCCAACCTAAGTATGAGGCACTAATGCAAGTCATTCTTGGTTTGCTTTTTTTGTTCTTTCTTCGAAATGCCGATGATTAGAACGTGTTGTGGCGTCATGTGTATGACTATGCCGCTGTTTGATCTCGTGTGCCAAGTAGACTAGTAATTTGGGCACATACTCTACTTGCCGCACAAGATCAAACAGCGAGCATTGTTATTTCCATGCCCAACCTAAGTATGAGGCACTAATGCAAGTCATTCTTGGTTTGCTTTTTTTGTCTTTCTTCGAAATGCCGATGATTAGAACGTGATTTCTCGCATCTTGTTGCACCCATATATATATGCATGATCTTATCTTGTGAACTGCTATTGCTTTCCACTAACATAGATAATATCATCTATCTTGTGTATAGGAGATGGCGAAGAAGTGTTATGTTGTGTACGTCAGCAAGGTTCCAGGTGTGTACGAGGAGTGGGAAGACTGCTAGAAGCAAGTGAACGAATTCTCGGGCAACAGCTACAAAGGCTACAAGACAAGAGAGGTGGCGGAAGAGAAGTGGAGGAGGCACGTGAGGAAGAAGTGGAGGAACTTCCTCATGATCATAACCTTGTTTCTCTTCATGTTAGGTTATGTGCTCTACTTCATCTAGATAGAGCTCCGTCGTCGGAGTTGTAATGTGATTGTGAACTTGTACTCGGAGGTGTGAACTTGTGGCACAAACACTTGGTGTTGTGTGAAAACTTGGCACTTGTTTATGTATGAACTCGTATGTCGCGATTGATGTGTAATGTACTTGTATTCATGATAGTTCTATTATGCTTTGGCTAATTGCAAGTTTCTGGAAAATTCTATGTTGTTTATACTGTATTCTAGACTGTATTGTATATTTGAATACTTGTAAGCTGTAATTTGAAAATTGTTGTAAAACTTGAATTTCGAAAATATATCCGAGGCGCATATGGGAAGTATAGGAGGCGCGTATAGGGTACTATCGGAGGTGCATACTACTGATATGCGCCTCGCGTATATGAAGTATAGGAGGCGTATGTGATATGCGCCTCGCATAACAAATACTAGAGGTGCATATTCGTGTAACAAATACTAGAGGCACGGCGCTAGAGGCACATACCATATGTGCCTCGGATAGGGTTCCTGGTGCGCCTCAGGTAGGGTTTTCCCTAGTAGTGTCCCTGACACTAGGGGAGAGAGTAATATAATAGATTAAGCCACAAAGTCTAGGGTTACATACTAGATCATACCTCAACATAGAACTGAATCAATTACTCAATCATAGATGAACAATAACACAAAGAAGAATTCATGGAGATCATCATCATGTTCAATCTTACAAATACTAAATACAAGAGATATGGAGATGGAGGCGTTGATGGAGATGGAGATGGTGATGGAGCCGGCTCTCGATGCGTGGTGGTGGTGATGGTGATGGCCTCCTTATCTTCTTCCTCTTGATTGAATGTTGTGGGGGTGTAGATGGACATCTGGATCTTGGAGGTGTGGTGCATATGGAGATGGCACGGCAGTAGGGCTCCGCCGTGGATGTCTATGGACAGATATCTTTCTCCCTTGGCTCTTCATATCTTTATATAGGCCTGGGGGATCCTCCAATAGTCCCCAATGCATTCCTTATGACCTAAGGAAGGTCTAGGAACAAACTTGGACGGACTCTATGAAGAAATGCGTCCAGAAATGCAGTTTCCATGTGTCAAGACCTGTGGTATGGGTAGACGGTACGACCATACCCACCCGTACGAGTGGTCGTTAACGGCGCAGTATGCTCTCATATTTTGGCCGCCATTTCTTCATACGAACTCCGATTTGGGTGTTCTTTATCTCGTTGGATTCATATGAACGAGGGCTACAACACAATGGCCTTGGATCTTTATTTGGAGTTGATAAAAAACCACTTTTTCCACCCCTCGAATGGCTAAGTCTTTTGTCTTTAACAGCTCCTCCATATTGCATCCTCTTGATTCCTTTTGTCTTTATTTATCCATAATCCATCAAAATACCTACACACAAGTCAAAGACAAGAAAAAGTAAAATCCTACTAAAACTACTAGTTGTGCAAAGTCTATGTGAAAATGAATGAGAACTAATAATCATACATAATAGGCATAGTTGTAGCTAGATATAGCATGTAATGAGTGACAATATGAATAATTTGTATACTTAAACATGCTTCAATTTTGGACTCATCAACTTCCCCAAGCTAGCCTCTTGATCGTCCCTTAGCAAGATGGTGGCTTATGGACAAGGTCATCATGTTCATGAGACACGAGTCAATACCTTAAATGAGGCAAAAAAATGAAACAAAAGTACAATATCGGATGTAGAAGATCGATGCCTTGTATCCTAATTTTACATGCAAGATCAAAGTAAGAAAGAACATATTCATACAAGGAAACACAAGCTTAGTTATGTCAATCCATGAAAGATCAATTGAAAACTTGAATGCTCCATTTCAAAAGTGAATCTAGCTTTGAAAGCAAACTTGTGATCCTCCTATTGCGCCTTTTATATTTTGTATCTCCTCACTTTTGTAGAGTAAGGGCTTCAACGGGAATATGAATTCACTTACGGTTGGCAGTCATATGTGTCCAGCAGTTCATCCATTTGAAAGGCTTATCAAAGTTAGAGAGATGACAAGAATACTATACAAGCTTCGGCAAGTCAAGACAATCAAAGTAAAGTTTAATATAAGTATAAATAATAGAAGTGTAACAATCAATCCAATTCTTCTAGTTAACTCTCAGCTTGCCAACGAACACTAGGATGTTTTAATAGCATAATTGAGTAAGAGAGTTCATGTCCTAAGTAGCATAACAGTGAAGTGTCTTATTGACGCCCACATCAGTAAATCAAGGCTATCAAAACACTTCTAATCCAATCATTGTATTTTACGAAAATTCATAAAGTAGTAAGAAGACCATGCCAAGGATTTGTTATGTGGATCTTCATATATATATTTCTCTTTTTTTCTTCCTTTTTCAAGCATCATTGGTTGTTTCTTTTAAAAGTGCTTGCACAACCTTTGAGAGTACCAATGCTTTTGCCCACATATTGACACGTATGCCACTCATGTCATCAACTCATAGCCGAAATCTGGGGTTATATCATAGATCATTCAAAATCTAGCGGAGTTGTTGGCATCCCAAAGGTGTGCATGAGAAACATAGAACTTTTTCTCTCTTTTTTTTATACTTGCACCATGGTTCGATCCACAAGGTTAGCTTTGGCATGCATAACAATTACCACTAGAATCCATTTCAATCAAACAACTCCTTTCAAGAGTGCCATCAAGTCTATCAAAACATCTATGGGGTTAAGTATCTTCAAGGGTATACTGTCAAAAAAATCATTCATCAAACAAGTCATAAATTTCAAACTTTTCTTCTTGTACTTGTTTGGCAATATTATTTCCAAGGCAAGACTTGGTTAGCTAAAGAACTAGAGCAAAAGCTTCCACAACAAATAATTCATTCAAATAAAAAGCTTTACTCTAACTATTTTGAATTACTCCCACTAGCATGGCATCTTCACAAATCAACCAACTAAGATAAACAATTCAAACTTCAAAACCGGTAGACATAGGATTTAAGTGTAGAAACCATGGCAATGTATTCTAGAGGATCACAAATTTCTTCTTAAGCTAGATAAAGATTTTAACATAGTGCAACAAAGCTCTAACTCAACTCTTATGGTACCTAACAAAAGCAAGTACATCCATTATATAAACATGAAACGCAACTTACCTAAGCAGGCATTCGAAAATAGTGGAAGACATGATTGCATAAAAAATTAATCAAACAAGAACATTGCACAAGACTCTATGCATGCAGAAGTAACTTTTCCAAGATAGAACTTTTGCAAGAACCAAACTTGAATAGATTACCACAAGAAAAATTGAAAATGCAATTATCAAAAATAGAGTGTGAGAAGTGGTTTCCTCCCCAAGCTTGAAAAAAGCAAGGGTGACACAATTAACGTTGAGGTACGAATAACCTCACTTTTGATGGACATGGACATTTGGTTCAACCAATACTTCCTTGTTGAAGTGTTTAGTTGAAAAAACCAAGTGGCTTATGCAAGTATTTCCATAGTTGGCACAAACCCATGCACATCATCACACAAGGTTCAAGCCCTGGGAAAATAACAAACAAAGTAAAAGCAAAAGATTCAGTGTACAAACGGAGTTCATTCACCCAACCGTGAGAAGAAAAATAAAAGAAACATGAAACACTACAAAGAATTATAGGCTAGGGAGTTTCAAAGGTAGGTAAAGGAAAATGAAGTACAAAGGAACATATAGAAGGTAACCCACTAACCTGAGATTATGAAAATAAAAATAATGGAGGGGTTATAAACTTTGTGTACCTATTTCTTCCCTTGCTACATGGTGCCACACCTTTGTACAGGCACGTGGTACGGACGGGCTTCACTCGTACTGCACCTCATCTTCTCCCTTTTTTGAAGGGTTCCGTAGAAGTTGGTATGACCAGGTGGTACGGGCGGGATGTGCCCGTATGGGTGATCGTTACACCTTCTGGGTCGTCTTCATGTTTCCTTTGATGGGTAACGAGGTGGGTATGGATGTGTGCCACCGTACCGATGCTCGTTAAGCTTGCAGTCACCTTACTGGAGAATTTTCTGCTTCTTCCGATTTGTCACATAAACGGTATGGGCACACGGTACAGACGGGTCCGCCCGTACTACTACTCATTAAGCTCACTGTGAACTCCAGAACAATTTATTTTCTCTGAAATTTTACTAAGCACCTGAAACATTAGTCCAGCATCCAAACAAAGCAAACATATATTTTTGTTTAGAAGATTTAACCAACATAAGCAATACATGATTAGAGAAATGAACAATTCTACTTTCTGAATAATGTCCCAAGCCAACTCTAATAGCGAAACATGCAACGTGCCAATGCAATAGTAATGCAACTAACTAAAGACACAAAATTTAAAAAAAGACCCCTAATGGCTTTCAGGTTGTCTCCCAAGAAGATCCCAATTTAAAGCCATAGAGCTAGGCTACAAGAACCATCTATGGTCGGAAACAAACCCTCTTGTGGTGCATTGGCATCATATAAACAAATATGTATCCGCATGTTAGCAAGAATTTATACACAAGGTGTGGTGAGCGTGTACTCTTATTTTTCTGCCAAGATAAGGTTAAGGATTTATGATCAATCTTCGAAGCTTTACCTTGGCTGATATTTTGAAGATACAGTTTATAATATTCTTCTGGAGCCAGTAGTTTTCCTTGTAACAACGGACTTTCCTACACCTCATTAGTAAAACAAAGGGCATAGCAAACAGATATGGAAGGCATACAAGATTTCGTATTGGGTTCATCATCACCAGTATTCCCAAAAAGAGTATGTAAAAAACACTACTAGAATCATCAAAAATTCTTTAGGGCAAACATCAAGAGTTCTAGAATTATATAAGTCCTCATCATCACTAGAGTCATATACATCATAAGATGTAGAATAAGGATATGGATAAGGTTTGAGAGAAGGATACTTTACTTAATTGTTCCAAATCTTCTTCTTCTTTCTTGCTGGTTTCTAGATCTCTTCCGTTCATAAGAGTGACCCACCCTAATCCAGCCTCATACTCCCCACGTGTATACATCTTATTAGATTCGGTTAATTCATGATTCTTCCTACCTTCTCGAGAGCTTGTCGCGGGTATGATATGTTCAACACAAGGCTTCTTGGTTTTAGGCTTCTTGGTTTTAACCTTCTTCATGCCTCAATAGTACAACAAGTGGAAGATATAGGAGTAACAGTAGAGGGTTGTTCTCCATTGTTAGTGATAACAATTTTAATATGATTAAAATAATTATCTATGAAAGGCATTGCTTTAGAAAGAACATTTCTAACTATGTTGTCACCGTAAGGAATCTTTCCTCTACTGTTTTCATCTTTGAAGAAATCATTGACCAAACTTTCAAGAACAGTAGGGAGAGATTTCTCCTCATGCACAATATTAACATGCCATTGATGAAAATTATTCTGCATTTTATTCAAAAGCTACCAAGCTTCATCCCCAATTTTGCTAAGGAAAGAACCATTATTCGTCATGTCTAACTTATCTTTAGAAGTATAATTTAAGCCCCCATAAAATATTTTCAACAATAACCAATCATCTAAATTATAGTGAGAAATCACGCAACAAAGTTAAGAACCTATTATAAGCTGGCATTAAATCTTCATTGCTGATTTTCTTAAAAGTCATGATGTCAAACCTCTAGTCATAAATTTTCTTTTCTGAGAAATAGTAATTGAGAAAAGCATCAGAGATACATTGCCATGATTTGAAGCGTCCTGTAGATTGTGAATGTAACCATTCTTTGGCCTCCCCTTTGAATGAGAATGGAAACAACATTTCATCATATGTCCAAATGGCCAACCTCACCGTAGAACACAATTCAGTGAAGTTCTCGATATGCTCGTATGGATCATTCTCTGGATCTCCTACAAAGGCTTTGCTTTTGATGATTTGTATTAGTTTAGGATTAATTTCATAATTCTCTGTTATGACAGTGGGCTGAGTAATAGGTGAATGCAAATAAATACTATTGAAAGTACCATACTCCCCAAGATCCTTTTGTGCCATAGTTCCCATTTTTTGTTTTTTTGATTAAGACAAATAATAAGACTAGCAATAAAATATTAACTAATTTTTTTGTTCTTTTCAAATGAATAAAAGCAGTAAGAAAATAGCAACAAATGGAAATAAATTATGTGCGAGTGGGTAGGAAATAACCAAACGATATGCTCCCCGACAATGGTGCCAAGTTGATGCCTAGTTTTCCTGTGATCAATAACAAGGTTATTGCAGTACTTGTAGTGGAAAATATTATTTACAAAGCTTGTCCCTTGGAAACTTTGCGGATGGCAATAAACACAACCCCGCAGCCACGTTGTCAGTGAGGCCATGTTCACACCCAAAACTGTGTCTGGAAATAGTCTAGTCTATAGGTTGCTAGGATAATGGTAATTGAGAGAGGATTAAAGTAACTAACAATAAGGAACTAAACGAGAACAAGGTAACGTAATATTGAAAGTAAACAAGGGGGGTTGTAGATCTAGAATTGACTAGAGTAAGGCGGTGTCTATGCTTTCGGTTTCACTAGTACTAGAGGGGCAACTATGTAGCCATTTATTGGAATTACACAATATACATCTTTAGATAAATAAACGATCCCCAATGATTCCGGATTGTCACACATGTGTACTACATAGAGCCTCGCGTCGTTGTCACTCGCGCAAGTCAATAATACACTCTAGACCAAAGGATCACATGAACTCATCTATCTCCTCCTTGTCACTAGGGAAGAGAGTAATATAATAGATCAAGCCACAAAGTCTAGGGTTACATAATAGATCATACCTCTACCTAGAACCGAATCAATTACTCAATCATAGATGAACAATAACACAAAGAAGAATTCATGGAGATCATCATCATGTTCAATCTTACAAATACTAAACACAATAGATAGGGAGATGGAGGCGTTGATGTAGATGGAGATGGTGATGGAGTCGGCGCTTGATGCGTGGTGATGGTGATGGTGATGGCCTCCTTCTCTTCTTCCTCTTGCTTGAATGGTGTGGGGTGTAGATGAAGATCTAAACCTTAGAGGTGTGGCGGATATGGAGATGGCACGGCGGTAGGGCTCCGCTGTGAATATCTATGGAGAGGTATCCTTCTCTCTTGGCTCTCACCTCTTTATATAGGCCTAGGGGAGCCTCCAATAGTCCCTAATATGTTCCTTAAGACCTAAGGAAGGTCTAAAACAAACCAAGACGGATTCTGTGAAGAAACACGTCTAGAAACGCAGGTTTCGTGCGTCCAGACCCGTGGTACAGGCGGATGGTACGACCGTACCCGCCCATACTAGTGGTCGTTAATGGCGCAGTATGCTTTCATATTTTGGCCGCCATTTTTTCATACGAACACCGATTTGGGTGTTCTGCAGCTCAGTGGATTCGTATGGACAAGGGATACAACACCATGATCTTGGATATTTATTTGGAGTTGATTAATAAATGCACTTTTCCCACCCCTCGAATGTCTAAGTGTGGTGTCTACAGCTCCTACATATTGCATCCTCTTGATTCCTTTTGTCTTTCTTTATCCATAATTGTTGGGGTTATGCTAAATGGGTATCACCATAGCACGTATCTAATCCGGCTAACCCGGGTAGCCCACAGTTGGTAGCACGGCCCATAGCATGCTGGGCGGCCCAGTTAGATGGATCTAGAAGGGAGGCCCATGCTGGATACAGGAAGTCTACGTGAGAGTCAGTGACATACTCGGAGCCTTGGAGTAAACTAGTTAGTATTAGTGTAGGACTTTGTAACTGTCCGGCAAGGTCCTTTCCCTATAACCTTAGGTTCTAGTGCCCTTATAAGCTGGACCGATGGGAACCTTTAGGGCACAACGTCAGATACGATACACAACACTCTCGCACAGCAAACCGATCTCTATAACTCGGTGTATTGCCATTATAGTGATTTATAGCAGGAGTTGAGTTCCGCCAGCGTTGTGGGACTTAACCTAGGTAATCTGTGTTACCTCGTACCCGCCAACTCTTCGCCTTACCCCACGTCTCTAAACATGCTCTCTGAGGACCCCTCCATGGCGTACTCATCGGCAATACCATGATAGTTGATGCCACTGCTTGATGGCTCAAAATATATCGAGCTCGTTGGGGAACCCCAAGAGGATGGTATGATGAGCACAGCAACAAGTTTTCCCTCAGTTATGAAAACAAGGTTATCGAACCACTAGGAGCAAGGAAACACCTCCAAGGTGTTGTTTCCAACTTGGAATCCTGCACAACACAACCATAGAACTTTGCCCCCAACTTACAGTGAGGTTGTCAATCTCACCGGTTTTGCTGAAAACAAAGGATTAAACGTATTGTGTGGAACAAAGTAAAAGCTTGCAGAAAGTAAACAGTTGTAGGTTGATGGTAAAACAAAGGACCGGGGTCCATAGTTCACAAGTGGTGGTTCTTCTTAAGATAGATGACATGTTGGGTGAACAAATTACAGCAGGGCAATTGACAAACATCGAGAAAGCATACATGCATATACTAATCATCTTGACTCCTATGAGATTTGATTAGGCATTACAACATTATACATATACCATAATCCAACTACATCTATGACTAATAATCCACCCTCAGGTTATCAAGCAAACCCCCTCCAGTATTAAGTTGCAAGCAATAGATGATTGCATTACACACTGTGTGTAAAGTAAACAATATGATTGTTCTATGAACAAAGGATTGTTGTTTTCTCCCTAGTAGCAATAGCACATCTAGTACCTTAGAGATTTATGTCACTTCCCTAGATTACTAGAGGCATGAACCCACTATCGAGCATAAATACTCCCTCTTGGAGTTGCTGGCATCTACTCAGCCAAGATATCTACTAACAACGGAGAGCATGCAAGATCACAAATAACAAACATATGATAGAATCAATAATCAATCTGAAATAGCATCTCAATATCCATCGGATCCCCGCAAACACAACATGTATGATTACAAATAGATGATCATGATCATGAACGGAGCTCACAAGATCTAATCATGGTAGCACAAAGGAGAAGAACCAACCATCTAGCTACTACATGGACCCGTAGTCCATGGATGAACTACTCACGCATCACACCGAAGGCTTGCATGGTGATGAAGAAGGCCTCTAGGGTGAATTCTCCCCTCCGGCAGGGTGCCGGGAAGAGCTTCAGATCCCTCCTGATATAGGGATGGAGATGACAGCGGCTACAGACTCTTTCGTGGAATTTTGATCGGGTACTTAGGGCTTCTATATCGGAGGCATCTTATAGGAGAAAGGGGAGGCCGAGGGGGTGCCCTAGGTGGTCGTACCACCCCCTGGCGCGGGTCAGGCCTGGTCGCGTGGCCAGGTGGTGTGGGCGACCCCTGGCCCCTCTCCGTCTCGTATTCTGGCTCCGTGTCCCCCTCGGTGAAAAATGGACTTTGACTTTTGTCCCGTCCAATTCCGAGAATATTCATTTTCTGACTTTCCTAGAACCAAAAACAGCAGAAAACAGGCAGCTGGCACTTTGGCATCTTGTTAATAGGTTAGTCCAAGAAAATGAATAAAAAGTACTACAAAGCGTGGACAAAACATAAGAAAGTAGATATAAAACAAGGATGGAACATCAAAAATTGTAGATACGTTTGAAACGTATCAACATCCCTAACCTTAACTCCTGCTCGTCCTCGAGTAGGTAAGTGATAAAAAGAAAGAATAAGTTTTGAGGTGACATGATACCATCATAATCTTGATCAAGGTATTTGTAAAACATTGATAGCTGGGATCAAAGTACTTCAACATAGCATGAAAGATAAAGTTCTAACAATAAGACATAGCAACTATGTTGTAACATGAAAAGGCACAAATAAAAGATTCATGAATAACAATGCTTTGCAAGACGTTTGTTTGGTTCACATAAAGAAAACATAGCATAGCGGCATTCAACTTGTCCCTCATAATGTAGCAAATCATAATTGCATAGGACACCCTTCAAAGTTTATAAGGGTGACTAGATACAAACAGTTTAAGAACAAGCAATTCAAAGTTATGCATCAATCGACAAGTCTTGGGACAATCCACATTAAACTAAGAATGGCCACTATGCTCTCTCAATAGGTGCATAAAGATAGAAGGTGGAGACTCAATATAAAAGTGGAAGAAAGGCCTTCATAGAAAGAAGTAGGGATTCAAGTTTCATAAAGAGCTTCCAAAAATTATGGTACTTATTAGCTTTCAGCTCTCATTGCCCCTATCATAAGAATCTTGAAGTGATTAAGGTTAAAGTGAACAAACTATGGAGTATATGCTTGACAACGTATAAGTTGGAAATCTCATGTCCCTTGAATACAAGTGCCGCTCGTCATGCTACTCAAGTTTAGTTACCGGTAAGTTCTTGTCATAGTAAGTACATGTGTATCATAGAGAACCGCCAACGGGGTACCCCTTGCCCGATGATACGGAAGAATCCCCATATCAAAATGACAAGGCAAGCAGACAACGAGCATCTCAGCAATCTTCTTATTTACCATGGGAAAATGGTGCTTTTTTCTCTCTTTCCTCTTTTCTCATATCTCTTTTTTTATTTTTCTCTTTTTCTCAATCTCTATCTCTTTTTTATAAGAAGAATGCTTCATAGATTGCTCATTATGGTTACGCTGCAGGTTCCCACCATGATTAGGCATGGATTAGAACAGTGGCCCAGGCGTTTCTCTAACACACATATATAAATCCATGGACTTACAAGTTCCCCTTTCATTTCACACCGACGACATCCATAGACAAAAGAGCATGATATCAACTAGGTACAAAGTACAAGTGCAATGTTGAAAGCGTTCCCCGTGACAGCATGGTTCTGCTAATCCGCAACATATAAATGCAAGCATATACAACATAGAAGACACAATGGTTCAAGTTTATTAGGGCAAGAAAAGTAAAGTGTGCCATCAAGTTTGTGAGAGCTTTAATCACTAGTTTTCTCATAACAAGTTTAATTCGGAAGGTAGATAAAAACATGAATATACTTCGAATAGCAAATGCTAATAGGTAGGTATGGTGGACTCTTTTGAATAACTTGTTTTTATTTGGAGTTGGATGGATGAGTGGAACTCATACTTGGTTATGGAGGTTAGCACAAGACTAGGAGCGACCAACTAAGAGAGCAATAATGGCCATAATCATGCAAAGCGAAAAAACATCATTAATTAAAGCATAACGTGATATTACAAGTCGAAAACTAAAGGATCATAAAGGCTATGGTGACTTGGGATAGTCTTAACATGGTGTGAGCATGCGCCATCAACTCAAATAAACCATCAAAGGATAATACCACAATACTATGCTTTAATATGCTAAAACAACGCATGATTCTTTCAAGGCACATTAAGCAAGCTCAATTGTTTATAACATGTCATGCTACAGCAAAGATCACTAAGCATATAGCCAAAACAATATCAAGCATGACATTAAAAAGAATAGACCACAGTAAAAAACAAGCTCTGTTTACCACTTAAGCATGAACTTTCCTACTCTTTTCCAATCCAAACCAAACTATTTCAAAACTAATGTATGAAAGAGGGGGTCCAACCAATTTATTCAAGCAAACTAAGAAAACCAAGCAAACGAAAACCAAAAGCAAAAAACAAAGATGCTCCAAGAACAACACAACTTGTGCATCAAAAATAAAAATGAAGTGTTTGGAAGAACCTGGAATTTTTATTGATGAAGAAGGGGATGCCTTAGGACTCCCCAAGCTTTGACACTTGTACTTATTGGATATTTCTTGGGGTGACACACGTGGCATCCCCAAGCTTGATCTTTAGGCCATTCTTCATCTCATTACATCATTCTCTCCATACACCTGAAATTCTTCCTTCATACAAAACTTCACACAATCTTTATTAGCAACATTAGTGCACTCAAGATAATAAGTCTTTGGGTTTAGTTTCAACACCAATAAAACTTCCATTAAAACACAAGCTACTATAGCACTTCCCTTGAAAATCTCAATTCCCCAAAGAGAACCCAAAAAGGAATCAACAAGAAGCAAATGCAAATAATGGCAGAAATCTGTCAAAACAGACCAGCAGGTAAAACACATTTTTTTTGAAGACCTTCTGTTGCTCAAATCGAAAAGTGTTGAACTAACGAAAGTTAGATAACAACCTGGGGCAGAAGCACAAAATTCACGCCTCAAAATGATGTACAGAGATTTTACACGAATTTTTACAGTGAAGCACAAAAATCTGTTTCGGGCAGCAACTTTCCCAAGCATTACTTCTCTCTCATTAGAGGTTACTCTTGGCACAAAAAGAAAATAAAAAAGATAAGGAGCAGTTATTACAGAGGTAATAACTTCCAGGACTCATCTAAAACTTTTGGGTTATCTCCCAATAAGTACTTTTCTTTAATGCCTTTAAGTTAGGCATAAGAATCAAGAAAAAGAATCAAGTGTTCTCAAATGAAGAAGCATTCAGAGCAAATTTTGTTTTCATAGGAGAGGCAAAAGGAATCCTATCTCTCTTCTTAGGTAAGTGTTATATACCTTTCGTGAGTGGGAGTTGATATTTAATGGTGCCTTCTTTCATATCAATAATGGCACCAACAGTTCTAAGAAAAGGTCTTCCCAAAGTAATAGGACAAGAAGCATTGCATTCAACATCCAAAACGTAGAAATCAACGGGGCCATAGGCATTGTTAACGATAATAAGAACGTCATTAATACTCCCCATGAGTTTCTTTTTAGCATTATCATCAAGTGGGACATTTAAATAACAATCTTCCAATGGTGGCAAATCAAGCATATCATAAATCCTTCTAGTCATAATAGAAACACTACTATCAAGATCACATAAAGCTTTGAAATCAAAATCATTCACTTTCATATTAATGATGGGTTCCCAACCATCTTCTAGTTTCATAGGAATAGAAGCTTTATGTTTCATCTTTTATTCTTTAATTTTTATGAGAGCATCAGTAATGTGTTTTGTAAAGGCCATATTCATAGCACTAGGATTAGGACTTTTAGCAAGCTTTTGTAGGAACTTAATTACTTCAGAGATATTACAACCATCAAGATCAAAATCATAAGTATCATCTAAAGTAGTAGAGATATTACTAGCTTCAACACTAGTGGAAGTGATAGTAGAAACACTAATTCTAGCAATTTCATCTTCTCTTTCCCACTTAGCATGCAATTCAGCTAATATTCTAACATTCTCATCAATTCTAACTTGTATGGCATTAGTTTGTTTACTAATAAAATCTTTAAGCATAACTTCAAGTTTAGAGGGAGCACTCCTATTATTGTTGTAGGAATTTCCATAAGCATTACCATTATTGGGAGGATATGGCCTATAGTTATTATTACCAAAATTATTCCTCTAGGCATTGTTGCTAAAATTATTATTTCTTATAAAGTTCACATCAACTTGCTCTTCATGAGAAACCAAAGAGGCTAAGGGAACATGATTCGGATCAATATGAGCTTTCCATTAACAAGCATATACATAATAACATCAATTTTATCACTCAAGGAGGGGGTTTCTTCAACAGAATTTACCTTCTTACCATGTGGAGCTCTCTCGGTATGCCATTCAGAATATTTAACCATCATATTATCCAGAAGCTTTGTAGCAGCACCCAACGTAATGGTCATAAAGGTACCTCCAGCTGTAGAATCCAGTAGATTTCTTGAAGAATAGTTCAATCCTGCATAAAAGGTTTGGATAATCATCCAAGCAGTCAGTCCATGAGTGGGACAATTCTTTACCAAAGATTTCATTCTTTCCCAAGCTTGAGCAATATGTTCATTATCAGATTGTTTAAACTTCATTATTTCACTTCTCATAGATATAATCTTAGCAGGAGGATAGTATTTTCCAATGAAAGCATCTTTGCTGTTAGTCCAAGAATCAATACTATTTCTAGTTAGGGATTACAACCATTCTTTAGCTTTTCCTCTCAAAGAGAAAGGAAACAATTTAAGCTTAATAATATCCCCATCTATATCCCTATGCTTTTGCATCACACAAAGTTCAAAAAAGTTATTTAGATGAGCAGCAGCATCTTCAGTACCAATACCAGAAAATTGTTCTCTCATAACAAGATTGAGTAAAGCAGGTTTAATTTCAAAGAAAGTAGCTTCAGGAACAGGTGGAGCAATAGGTGTGCACATGAAATCATTTTTTTTGGTGCTAGTGAAGTCACACAACTTAGAGTTTTCAAGATTAGTCATTTTTTGTGTTTTTAATAAAGAAAGCAAACTAGTACAACTAAATTTTTTGTGTTTTTGATAAAGAACAAGCAAACAAAGCAAGAATAAACTAGGCAAAATAAATAAAACAAAGTAAAGAGATTGGTTATGAGGGACTCCCCTTGGAAGATGTCCTTGATTCCTTGGCAACGGCGCAGAAAAAGTTGCTTGATGGCTCAAAATATATCGAGCTCGTTGGGGAACCCCAAGAGGAAGGTATGATGAGCACAGCAGCAAGTTTTCCCTCAGTTATGAAACCAAGGTTATCGAACTAGTAGGAGAAAGGAAACACCTCCAAGGTGTTGTTTCCAACTTGGAATCCTGCACGACACAACCATAGAACTTTGCCCCCAACTTACAGTGACGTTGTCAATCTCACCAGTTTTGCTGAAAACAAAGGATTAAACGTATTGTGTGGAAGAAAGTAAGAGCTTGCAGAAAGTAAATAGAAAATAGTAAACGGTTGTAGATTGATGGTAAAAGAAAGGACCGGGCTCCATAGTTCACTAGTGGTGGTTATCCTTAAGATAGATGACATGTTGGGTGAACAAATTACAGCGGGGCAATTGACAAACATCGAGAAAGCATACATGCATATACTAATACAATTGAATCCTATGAGATTTGATTGGGCATTACAACATTATATATAAACCGTAATCCAACTACATCTATGACTAATAATCCACCTTCAGGTTATCAATCCAAACCCCCTCCAGTATTAAGTTGCAAGCAACAGATAATTGCATTACACATTGCGTGTAAATTAAACAATACGATTGTTCTATGAACATAGGATTGATGTTTTCTCCCTATTAGCAACAGCACATCAAGTACCTTAGATATTTCTGTTACTTCCCCAGATTACTAGAGGCATGAACCCACTATAGAGCATAAATACTCCCTCTTGGAGTTGCTAGCATCTACTCGGCCAAGATATCTACTAACAACGGAGAGCATGCAAGATCACAAATAACAAAGACATGATAGAATCAATAATCAATCTGAAATAGCATCTCAATATCCATCGGATCCAAGCAAACACAACATGTATGATTACAAATAGATGATCTTGATCATGAACGGAGCTCACAAGATCTAAGCATGGTAGCACAAAGGAGAAGAACCAACCATCTAGCTACTACATGGACCCGTAGTACAAGGATGAACTACTCACGCATCACACAGGAGGCTTGCATGGTGATGAAGAAGGCCTCCAGGGTGAATTCTCCCCTCCGGCAGTGTGCTGGATGAGCCTTAGATCCCTCCCGGTCTAGGGATGGAGATGATGGCGGCTACAGACTCTTTCGTGGAATTTTGATCGGGTACTTAGGGTTTCTGTATCGGAGGCATCTTATAGGCGAAAGAGGATACCGAGGGGGTACCCTAGGCGGCCGCACCACCCCCTGGCGCGGGCCAGGCCTCCTCGTGCGGCCAGGTGGTGTGGGCGGCCCCTGGCCCCTCTCCGTCTCGTATTCTGGCTCCATGTACCCCTCGGTGAAATATTGACTTTGGCTTTTGTCCCGTCCAATTCCGAGAATATTCATTTTCTGACTTTCCTAGAACCAAAAATAGCAGAAAACAGGCAGCTGGCACTGTGGCGTCTTGTTAATAGGTTAGTCCAAGAAAGTGTATAAAAATTACTCCAAAGTGTGGACAAAACATAAGAAAGTAGATTAAAACAAGCATGGAACATCAAAAATTATAGATACGTTTGCAATGTATCACCCACCATGGGGCAAGAGGCGCTTCGAGCTCTACATCGGGCAAGGTCCAAGCTCTTTGCAGGAATCAGCGACACCGTGGCCATTAGGCGTGTCCTCTTCTCTAGAAACATCCTGATCGTCCCTCCCGACGAATCGTGGGTCTCGACGATGACGAACCCTAACCGCTGCTCCGTCGTCCCAGTCAGAGACATCCACATCTTCATCGGCGAAACTGACTCGGGTCCTAGCTCCCAAGAAGTCGGAAACTTGTCCAGGCCCACACGGACCGCCTACGGGCAGGATACGTTCGCGGAGGAATCTGGGCCATATCTCTCTCTAGAGTATGACAGCCTAGATCAGGAAAATTCAAGGCCCACCCAAACCTCCCCTATGCAGGATATAACGATGGAAGGATCCCACAGATCCGCTTGGCTTCCCCGAGCATTAGAGATGCAGATGTCGCACTTTGTTGGCGTTGTCACCATCTTTGATCTAGCAGAGGCATTCAGAGGGAAGGAGAATCTCCCTGTGAATACCTTACCAGATGGATGAGGGTAAGGGAAACCCTGGAGGGTGACTGTGCTGATGAACTTGTCTACCACTTCGTGGAAGGGCTCACGCCCGGAATGATCCTCTGACATGCACTCCGAAGGCGGCAGGCCGCCGGCCCGATCACCCTTGGTGAGATGGTCACAATCGTCAACGATTATGCAGACTCCAAGGAGAACACACAGGCCATGCCTGGTCCTGAAGCCGGAGGGAGCAACAACAACGGCCTGCCGCCATCACCCTCTACCTCCACCATCAACAACACCGAAGCCAACTCCGACTCTGTCCTCGACGCATTATACGCCGACATCAACATGGATGGTGGTGGCTCCGATGCTAACTCGGAGGAATACGACACTGTTATGAGGGAGATCGAGAGAGATCGAGAAGGAGGAGCGCGCCGAGAAAGACAACACTTCCTGCCAGGTGCTAGTCGCTATCGAGAGTGTGATGGAAGAAGACGGACAGGAACCAGAACCTGAGCGAGCTCCGCCCACACCTGCGGTTACCAGAGCGGCAGCAAATAAGGCCGATATGCCCCCTCCGGCTATCCTCCCGCAGTAGGCACAGGAACTCACCACAGGCCCTAGTATTGCCAAGCAAACAAATTTGTCACCGCCGCCACCATCAACGTCTGCAGCTGGCAACCCATTGGTTACTCCCGCCGACAAGGCGATATACAGTGCACTCCTCATCGAGCACATTACCTTCGCCCATATCCGGAACGTTACGGAGCTTGATGAGAAGCATGCAGAAATCCTCGTGAAGGCCAGGTGCATTGCAGAACAGGGCGCTCAGCTGGACAAGGACATGGCCAAGGCACAGCAATCCATCAAGGAGGCAAGAGCAATGGAGGCTGAGTACAAGCAGTTGCTATTAAAGCACAAAGGAAAGAAGGCAGCGGCTCATGTCGTCGAACACCCCGACGTTTAGTGCAAGTTGGGATATGAAGGATCCAAACTGGCAAAGGCCACCCCGTACATTGATTCAGAGGGGAGGCAAGTAATGCCAAATCCTGCCCTCAACATCGTCGTCGCCAAGACCCTCCTCGAACAGGACAGGATGCCAGAAGCGGTGGCTCAGGTCCATGACCTCGTAGCCAAGGCTTGCAAGCAACAAGAGAAGGACACCTTGAAAAGTCTTGAGTCCAACCTGGAGCTTTGCCAGTCAACCCTGAACAGCAGTCGAAGGCCAAGATATCCCCGTGACAAGGGATCCCACATAGGCTCCATGCAGCACAAACGGAGGGATGCGCGTAACAGGGCTGATGCCATACCCATATCCTCCGACCACAGAGACAAGGCTCACCCCCATAGATCGCCGCCACCCCTGCCATCCCAGCGTAACGAGGAGCAATAGCCGCGCCACCGTGCAAGCATGCCACCTCCTAGGCGTCCCCAGGTCCGTATCATTATACGCGACCATGGCAAGTAGCCCTAGCATGCCGGAGAGCGCAGCGGCAATGAAGGACACAGGAGCATATCCCACAAGGAAGCACCATGTCTGACAAGAAATCACGATAGGCGTGAGGACTCGCATGGAGGGATCAGCAAGAAGGATAACCCATCGTCGCCACTGCCACCGTCGCCACCCAGCATCCATCATGTCGGAGTAAATGGTGGATCTAAAAGATCGCACCACAACTCCCCACCCCATGACAGAAAAGGTAAGCAACCGCAGCCGTACGACGCACGTTCACGGCTAGACAAGATCCAAGAAGCATGGGAGCTCACATACCTAGGGCCACGTTGTTTTGGACCGGTAATACGGGCCACAACTTACCCCATGGGTCTCCAAATTGACAAGACCATCAAGCCCTATGACGGCACTGCCAGGCCAACAACGTGGTTGTAGGAAAACAGCGAAGCGATTCACATTGCCGAGGGAAACCCTAATGTTGCCGTCAAGTACCTCCCACTAATGCTCACCGACATCGCGTGGCAATGGATTGATGATTTGTAGGAAAAATGAATCTGCAATTGCTTGGACATGCATGAAGCGTTCACCAAAAACTTCGAGGGTATGTACAAACGTCCCTGCACCGTTGGTGACCTACAGTGGTGCATACAAGAAAAGGATGAATCCTCTCGCGCTTACCTATCTCGCTGGATTGACATGAAAAATTCTTGCACGGGGGTGCATGAACAAACTGCTATGGCCGCATTTATCGACTGTCTGGAGAAGGGATCATTGCTCCGGCATACGCTAAAGCGTTGTCAAGACAACAACGATCTCAACCTCAATGCAATGATTGGCATGGCCAGCGAATTCGCTGCCACTAACGATGACGCTCGTGGATCGTTGCCGGTAATTTCCATTCCTATCAGGCCAAGAAGAGCAATAACAATAAGCAGAAGACTCCGCCAGAAGAAAAGCAAGCAGCTGACATGGTCGCCACAATGTTTGCTGGCGGGGGTGGAAGCGGATAGCATGGTCATGGCCGGGGGGCTAGCCATGGGCAGCAAAGGAGTGATTCAACACCTTCTGCGCCCCGCATTCCCCTAACGTACGAAGAGTACCCCAACATGTCGTGTCTCGTCCACCTCGACACAAACGTCAAAACCACCCACACCAACCGCCAATGCAAGTTTGTCAATGTTCTCAAGAAGGACCCTGAGTCTGGCTACAAGCAAAGTCGGAAGAACAAGCCCCGCGGAAAGGGCAAAGGGAAGAAGAAGGAAGAGGATTCCAAGGATTCAAGTGACATGGATGAAGACATGGAACCCAAGTCCACCGACAAGGGCGATGGCAAGGGAAAAAAACCTTCGAGAAGAAGGCCCTAGTATACCATACTTACCTTGGCACTCCCACCATCCAGGCCCAGAAAACCTCTCTGAGGATACTAATGGCTACCCTTCCTCCAGTTCCCCGGTACGTCAGTGGTCGGAGATTCTAATTACTTGGGACAGGCAAGATCATCCAGATCTCATCCCAACAGAGAACCAGTATTCCATGGTCATCAGCCCATTGATTGACGGCATAGATTCACCAAGTGCCTCATGGACAGTGGAAGCAGCATCAACATTATATACCTGGATACACTTCACAAGATGAACTTGACAGAGACCCAGCTAAGGAAGAGCAACACCGTGTTCCATGGCATCGTTCCTGTCTAGCAAGCAAACTCACTTGGCTGCATCACCATTCCGGTCGCTGATGGCTCGGTGTTAATGTGGAGCTCGTTGGGGAACCCCAAGAGGAAGGTATGATGAGCACAGCAGTAAGTTTCCCTCAGTTATGAAACCAAGGTTTAATTGAACCAGTAGGAGCAAGGAAACACCCCAAAGGTGTTGCTAGTTGAGCCTTGGCAGTGCACACTACCGGTGCTAGTAGCAACATGGAGACCTGCACAACACAACCACAGAACTCTGTCCCCAACTTGCGATGAGGTTGTCAATCTCACCGGTTTTGCTGAAAACAAAGGATTAAACGTATCAAATGGAAGGAAGTAATAGTTTGCATAAAGTAAACACAAAGCAGTAAACAGTTTGTAGATTGTATGTAAAAGAAAGGATCGGGGTCCATAGTTCACTAGAGGTGGCTCTCCTTAAGATAGATAACATGATGGGTGAACAAATTACAGCGGAGCAATTGACAAACATCGAGAAAGCAATACATGCATATACTAATCATCTTGAATCCTTTGGAACTTGATTGGGCATTACAACATTATACATAGACCGCAATCCAACTGCATCTATGACTAATAATCCCTTCAGGTTATCATCTGAACCCCCTCCAATATTAAGTTGCGAGCAACAGATTATTGCTTTATGAATTTCGTGTAATGTAAACAATACGATTGTTCTATGAACAAAGTATTGTCGTTTTCTCCCTAGTAGCAACAGCACATCTAGTACCTTAGAGATTTCTGCACTTCCCCAGATTACCAGAGGCATGAACCCACTATCGAGCATAAATACTAACTCTTGGAGTTGCTAGCATCTACTTGGCCAAGATAGCTACTAACAACAGAAAGCATGCAAGATCACAAATAAGAAAGACATGATAGAATCAATAATCAATCTAAAATAGCATCTCAATATCCATCGGATCCCTGCAAACACAACATGCAGAATTACAAACAGATGATCTTGATCATGAACGGAGCTCACAAGATCTAGACATGAAAGCACAAAGGAGGAGAACCAGCCATCTAGCTACTACATGGACCCGCAGTCCAGATATGAACTACTCACGCATCACACCGGAGGCTTGCATGATGATGAAGAAGGCCTCCAGGGTGAATTCCCCTCTCCGGCAGGGTGCCGGGAAGAGGTTCAGATCCCTCCCGATCTAGGGATGGAGATGACGGCAGCTATAGAGTCTTTCGTGGATTTTTGATCGGGTACTTAGGGTTTTCATCCTGAGGACAATATATAGGTGGAAGGAGAGGCCGAGGGGGTGCTGGGGTCGGCTAGACCACCCCCTAGCGCGGGCCAGGCCTGGCCGCGTGGCCAGGTGGTGTGGCCGGCCCCCAGCCCTTCTCTGTCTCGTATTCTGGCATCAGATGTCTTCCGGAAAAATAGGCACTTTGGCTTTTGTCCCATCCAATTCCGAGAATATTCATTTTCTGACTTTCCTGGAACCAAAAACAGCAGAAAACGGGCAGCTGGCACTGTGGCTCTTGTTAATAGGTTAGTCCAAGAAATCATATGAAAATTACTCCAAAGTGTGGACAAAACACAAGAAAGTAGATAAAACCAAGCATTGAACATCAAAAATAATAGATACATTTGCAATGTATCAGTCGCCTTTGGTGATGTCAACAGTTACGCCAAGAGCGCATGAGCTTTGAAGTGGTGCACTTCAAGAGCGTGTACCATGTTATCTTTGGACACAATATCTTCCACTCCTTCCTCGCCAGGCCATTCTTTGTCTACAACAAGCTCAAGATACCCGAACCAAACGACATCATCACCATTGACGGAAGCTTCACCATGGCAAGGGAGTGCAAGCTTAGTGAAGCCTCCTTCGCTAAACCAGTTCTCTATGGTGAGGAGTTCAAGGAGATCCAGGGCCAGGTCAATGCCTTAGAGATGTTGGCTTCAAAGAAGCAGATCACTGTTGCCGAACCCAGATTCAAGGTCGCCATCAAGACTAAGCATGTGGAACTTGTTGAAGGAGATTCCTCCAAGACCACCGCCATTGGCACGGACCTGGATCCCAAATAGGAAAGCACGCTCGTCGAGTTCCTCCGTGAGAATAGGGACATCTTTGCTTGGCAACCTGCTGACATGAAAGGTGTACCTAGGGAACTTGCCGAGCATAGCTTGAATATTGATCCTAATGCCAAACCGGTGAAACAACCTCTACGATGCTTTGGTGACGAAAGACGACAGGCTATAGGCAATGAAATAGCTAGGTTACTTAAAGCTGGCTTTATCTGAGAAGTTATTCCCACCCGATGGTTGGCAAATCCTGTACTTGTCCCCAAAAAGGGAACCAAAGAATTAAGAATGTACGTTGATTACACCGGCTTGAACAAAGCGTGTCCGAAGGATCTGTTTGCTTTGCCTCGCATTGACCAAGTCATTGACTCAACGGCTGGCTTAGAACTTCTGTGTTTTCTCGATGCTTACTCAGGTTACCACCAAATATGTATGTGAAAGTCGGACCAACTGGCCACTTTGTTCACCGCACCTTATGGCACATACTACTATGTTACAATGCCCTTTGGGCTAAAAAACACGGGTGCTACATATCAGCGAACGATGCATCATTTCCTAAATGACCAGATAGGTCGCAACGTACATGCTTATGTGGATGACATTGTGGTGATGTCAAAGAAATCAAATGACCTCATCGCCGACTTGTAGGAAACCTTCGAGAATCTTCGAAGTACAACATGATGCTCAACCCCAAGAAGTGCGTCTTCGGGGTACCATCCGGCAAATTGTTGGGCTTCATCGTTTCGCACCGCGGAATTGAGGTCAACCCGGAGAAAATTAAGGCCATCCTAGACATCAAATGCCCAACATGCTTGAAGGACATCTAGAGGCTCACATGCTGCATCGCAGCGGTAAGCCGGTTCATCAGCCGACTTAGAGAGAAGGCCATGCCGCTCTACAAGGTGCTAAAGAAGGCGGACAAATTTATATGGACGGACGAAGTAGATGCAGCACTTCAGGAGTTGAAGAGAATACTCTCCTCCGCACCAATACTTCTAGCACCGGAATCAAGGGAGCCTATGTTAGTGTACATGGCGGCAACCAACCGGGTTATCAGCATCGTCATCGTGGTGGAGCGCAAGGAACCAACGCATGAATACGGAGTTCAACGAATAGTTTACTATGTAAGCGAGATCTTGATCAAATCCAAACAGCGTTACTCGCACTACCAGCTTATGGAGTCTTCCTTGCTTCACGAAAGCTAAGGCATTAATTCCAGGAGCACTCTATCACAGTATCGAGCAAATCTCCGTTGTCCGACATCATCAACAATAGCGACACTACAGGGAGCGTGGCAAAGTGGGGCATTGAACTTGTCGCCTTTGAAATCACCTACGAGAGACATGATGCTATCAAATCTCAAGCATTGGTGGATTTTATTGCGGATTGGACAGAACTGCCAGAAGACACTCCTATGCTAGAGCCATAATATTGGGTCATGCACTTTGACGGATCAAAGCTACTCAATGGCTTGGGGGCTGGTGTATTACTGCAATCACCAATAGGGGAAAATTACAATATGTCCTATAGATCCACTTCAATGCTACCAACAACATGGTGGAGCATGAGCCCCTCATTCACGGACTTCGTGTGGCCAAGGATATTGGCATCAAGCACATAGTTTGTTGTGGAGATTCCGACGTGGTTGCCTAGGAGGTGGCTGGCACCTGGAATGCGGGGAACCGTATGATGGCAGCATATCGAGACGAAGTAGATGAGATAGCCAAGTGCTTCGATGACTACAAAGTCAAGTACGTCAAACGGGAAGAGAATGAGGCGGCAGATCTGCTATCAAAGCTCGGATTAGCTCGCCGACCAATTCTGCCAGGCATTTTCCAGGAGCATTTACGGACTCCATCCATGAAGGGAGCAGACCCTGACAACCCGGATAGAGTGGACTCATTTGTTAATTCAGTAACAGTGACCTCTCTAGATTGGACGAAACTGTTCATGGACTATCTACAAGACGGAACTTTACCCACTGACGAAGTTAAAAGTCGGAAAATAGTACGCAAAGCAAAAGGCTACATCATAATTGATTGGACAGTTATACAAAATAAGTACCATAGTAGTTTTTCTACGATGCATCTCTCAGCAGCAAGGTATTGATATCCCTAGAGAAATACATCTCGGAGATTGCGGGCATCATGCCGCTCCCCGATCGTTAGTGGCCAAGGCCTTCCAACAAGGATTCTACTGGTTAACTGCCAAGGAAGATGCTGACAAGTTGGTACAAACTAGTTCTATGCAAGACAACCAAGTATTCTAGCTAAAGAATTGCGAACCATACCAATAACTTGGTTGTTTGCAGTCTGGGGGCTTAACATGGTTGGACTTTTGCAAATAGCACCTTGTGAATTTACACACCTATTAGTAGTGGTGGATAAGTTCACAAAATGGATTGAAGCTAAATCCATTAGAAAGCTATAACCCTAAAATTTGTCCGGGATCTAGTGGTGAGATTTGGTCTCCTACACAGCATCATCACCGACAACGGCAGAAATTTATCTCTCGGAGAAGTAGAGGAGTACTATCATGAGAAAGGCATCCGCCTTGACCTAGCATCTATGGAACATCTATAGTCAAATGGGCAAGTTGAATGGGCCAATGGACAAACTCTGCACGGAATCAAGCATGCTTAGAGGCACCGCTACAAAGAGCAGCTGGAGCCTGGGCGGAGGAATTACCATCTGTATTGTAGAGTTTAAGAACAACACCTAATAGATCTACTATCTTGACCCCTTTCTTCATGGTTTATGGATCAGAAGCCGTCCTTCCATCCGACATCCTCTACCATGCACCAAGAGTTGCCACCTACAAGGAAAATGACACTGAAGAATCCAAATGCCTATCTGTGGACCTACTTGAGGAAGAGCACGTCCTAGCATGCTAGAGATCCGCCATCTACCAGCAGAAGCTATGTGGCTAACATATCGCCGCGTTAGGCATTGCTCGTTTAAAAAGAGGGATCTAGTGCTTAGACTCAAGTAGGAGAAATCACACAAACTATCCCCACCTTGGGAAGGACCATTCGTCATAAGCAAAGCATTGCTCAATGATTCCTATTACCTCATTGATATTCGCGAGTTGAAAGATAGGCCAAAAAATTGCAAGTGTAAGCAACATGACTCCGATGATGATTACCCGGAGACAGATAGGCCATAGAACATAGCACATCTACGTCCCTTTTACACTTAGCATATTTTATATTATGTTATAAGTTTTGAAAGGACATTTACAGTCATAATCACTTTTGGTGTTCGTTAACAACTAGTAGACCTTTTACAGTTTGCTATTGTCTACAGGTTGATATTTTACAAAGTGAAAAGGACCATTGGCTTGCGGAACATTCCATGCACTTTTACTGGTTTCTTGGGATTTCCAGATCGGAGTCTCCAGTCTATCATGACCGGAGTATCCGGTGTGGTCTAGAGTTTCCCCAGGAGTCTCCGGAGGGGCTTCTAGTTTCCTGCCTAGGACAGCCAGAAGGGTGGTCCGGAGCTTGGTCCAGAGGTTGGTACGGAGTCTCCGGTCCGTGCCCCAGGCTGGAGTCTCCGGTGTAGAAGGACCGGAGTCTCCGGTCCACTTGACTCCCAAGTGGCCTGGGTCATTCTGTTGATCGGTCTGGAGGCTGGTCCGTAGTCTCCGGTGTAGACCGGAGACTCTCTGGTGTAGACCGGAGTCTCTGGTGTGCAGACCGGAGTCTCCGGTCTGCTTCTTCTCCAATGGTCAGAAAACGGTTCACTGATGGGAGGGGCTATAAATAGAGGACCTTATCCCCTTCTTCCAGCTGCTCGTCCACCTCAAGAACACCATGTCCATTTGAGCCACCAAATCAACAAGATCTCTTCATCCAACCATCCAAAGTCTTTGATCTTTGGAGAATCGAAGGAGGAGGCCTTGATCTACATCTTCACCAAGAGAGATCTTAATTTCCCCCTCATTCACTTGAGGGCCCCTTGCTCTAGTGTTTCATTGGAAACCCTGGCTTGTGATTTGGTTCTTACTAGCTTGTCTTTGATTGTTTGACATCTAGCTTGTACTTGGGAGCCTCCAATTAAGTTGTGGATGTGTGCCCCGAACTCGTTGTAAAGGTGCCGGCTTCCACCTCGAAGGTTGTCGTATAGTGGAAGAGGTGAATCGAACCCGTTGGGGTGAGGTTCATCGGAGAACAAGGGAGGCCTCTCGTGGCGTTGGTGGTTTGAAACCACCCCCTCTCCAAACGTAGACGTACTTCCCCTCAAAAGTAAGGAACTACGGGAAACAAATCCTTGTGTCTCCGTGTGCTTCACTTTGGTTACTTCTACCCTTTACCGCACTTTACTTATCTAGTTATTGTTTAGTTTGTGCTTGTTTGTCATATAGGTAAATTCACCATAGTTGCATAATCTAGAGAATTTACCTTTCATGTCAAACCCTAAATTGAAAAAGAGTAAAATTTGAAGTAGCACCTATTCACCCCCCCCCCTCTAGGTGCCCATACGATCCTTTCAATTGGTATCAGAGCCTCGGCTCTTTATTCGGGCTTAACCGCCTAAGAGATTATGGGCAACCCAGAGGAGGGAGAAAGTGAGGCTAGCCACTCGGTGACCATGGTAGATCTCAAGAATTTGGAAACAAGCTTGAGCTCTACCTTGGGCAACGAAATCTAACAGTTGCTTCAACTCGTTGAGCAACTTGTTAAGGATAAGCAAACCTCACCTCCTCTCTCTCTAGAGGAAACACCACCAAACCCAAAGGCTAATGCTCCGGCTAAGCCTTTGGAGGAAGTGGTGGGGGATGAACATAATTCCACTAACTCCACCACCAAAAAGGGTGATGGGAAGGAAGAGTTCCATACGGTTCCCGGATGGTACTCTCCCGACCCTCCTATCCCTCATCCACATATAAATAATAGAGGAGACCCACCTAAGTTAGATGCACACACTTTTTCTCAATGGAAAGTGTTAATGAAATCTCATGTGCGCAGCTCTTGCATTGATTTGTGGAATATTATTGAAGGACTCAAAATTGAGGATTCAACCAACTTGATGAGAAGAGAAGTGGTCAATAGCCAACTCAATACGACTGCCTTGCACATGATGCAACTTAGGCTGGGGCCAAAGGATTTTCCCCACATTGAGCACTACAACACCGCCAAAAGGAAGCTTGGGATGCTCTCATTGACTTGTTTGTTGGCAATGAGAGTATGACGAGAAATAGATATGATGCCTTAAGCAATGAAGCCGAAGGTTTCTTCATGAAGGATGGGGAGGATCATGAAGACATGTATCGAAGACTCAAATCCACTTCCACCGCTTTCAGGAATGTTGGCGCCTCTCACATTGATGATGCTTGGATCAAGAGGAAGTATGTGAGTGCACTCATGCCTTTTGAGCCTACTAACTTGAAGAGTCTCCAAGGAAGACACAACTACCATCTCATGACCTCAAATGAAGTGATGCAAAAGATGGCCGCCTTCAAGGTTGCTGCCAAGAACGCCAAAGACGCCCGTGCTCATGCCATTGGAATGAGTAGTGGTGTCAACCTTGCCTTGAAGGCCAAGGTTGTGGAGTATGATGAAGATGAAGAAAGTGATGAGGGACCTTCAATGAGCCACCCTGAAGATGTCAAGATTGCTCATGGTGAATACATGGCCTTCTATGCAAGAAACTTTTGGAAAGATCCCGCCAAGGCCAAGATGGAAATCCAACGAAGAAGCAACCCCAATGGGAGAAGAGACAATGGGTCCAAGTTGAGAACTTGTTTCAATTGTGGTTACCGCTATCACTTCGTTGCGGCTTGTCCCTATGAGAAAAGAGAAGACCATGGGGGTAAACTTGTGTTGAAAAAGACCTCCAAAGCTCCCTACAAGAAAACCTTCATCAAAAGGAACCCAACCAACAAGAAGCCGGGAGAAATTGTTTTGATCACACATGAAGAGCACTCCTTCGATGATGATGAAGAGGAAGAAGAGGATACACCAAGTGGTGTGGCGGCTCTTGCCACTACCTCTACTCCTTCATTCTCACTCTTCGACTCTCCAAATGAGAATATCTCCAACAAGAACGTCACTTGCCTTATGGCAAGAGGAACGGAGGTATTATCATCATCACACTCCACTTCCTTAATAAATGATGATTTTGATGATGAGTTATCTCTCGAGGTCAAAAAGGAATTAGTTGATTTTGATGTGTTCATGAATAACTTGCAAGGGGAACACAAGAAACATGTTGTGGACCTCCTAAATCAACTTTCACACACACAATAACTTCTAGATGAGATATGCCAATTAGGAATAGAGCACATGATTGAGGTAGAAGCTCTTAATAATGCTCTAGAAGAAGAAAAAGAAACTAGAATATCTCTTGAAACTAAACTAGAGGGCCTTGATGAAGCTAATGATCTCAATATTAATAAACTCATCAAGGAACGTGATCATGCTATTGCTAAATACAAAAAGACTAAAAAGGAGAAGATTGACTTTGATGTTGTTCATGAAAAACTTGCCGAGGACTTTAGGACACTTGACAAGGCTCACAAGGCCTTGGAAAGTGAACTCTTGTCCCTCACAAAGTCTCATGAAAAGCTTCAAACTCAATTGATCAATACTCCCTCACCTAGTACATTCATTCCTTCTAGTTGTACAAATACTCTTGAAGAACATGCTAGGTTGAAGGGGGAACTAGCTAAGACCTCCTTTCCCAAAGGAAACAAGTCTATTGATGACCTCTTAAACAAGCAAAGGTCAAATGGTGAAAAAGGGGGCATAGGCTTTGTCTCTAAAGCCAAGAAGAAAAAGAATAACAAGAAGAAGAAGAAGAAGAAGGCCAAGCCCGCTCAAGAAAAGAACAAGGTCATTGTGGGAAGTAAGACCACAAGTGGCAAAACTATGTCTCATGATGATTTGTAGGTAGTGCTAACCCTCACTATGTCTTAATGCGTGATTATTATGGTGATGTGTATGCACAATATGTTGGCCCATTTGATGGTTATATTGCATGGTCGATTTGGGTTCCCAAGACCCTTGTTGCTAACAAAAGAGGACCCATTGAAAAATGGGTACCTAAAAACTAGTTTGATCTTTTGTAGACCTATGCTTCCGGAGGTTCAAAATAGGTGCTCGATAGTGGATGCACAAGTCATATGACCGGAAGCTCTTCTAGTGTCAACGAGTTGAGACCAAATGTTGATCAAATATCTGTGACATATGCCGACAAATCAAAGTCTAAGGTAATGGGTTTCGGCAAAGTTGTGGTTGCTCACGGTATCACTCTCGTGGACATCATGCTTGTTGAGACCCTTGGCTATAATTTACTTTCAGTCCATGCTCTAGGAAAGATGGGTTTTGCTGTCTTTATTGATGTTGATATTGTGATCCTCTTGTGGAGCAAGTCTCTAAAGGTTGCTTTCATTGGGTACATCGAGGATGACTTGTATGTGGTGGACTTTTTAGGGAAAACCACTACAAGTCCGATGTGCTTATTCGGAAAGGCCGATGTGGGTTGGCTATGGCATCGCCATCTAGCCCATGTCAACATGAGAACTTTGCAAAGCCTCCACAAGGATGGTCATATTATTGGACTAAAAGAAAATGTTTGCTTTGCCAAAGATCGTGTTTGCAGGGCATGTGTTGAAGGAAAGATGCATGATTCTCCCCACAAGCCAAAGAACTACATCAAGTCCAAGAGGATCTTGGAGCTCCTTCATGTGGATCTCTTTGGTCCTCCGTCTCATGCGAGTCTTGGTGGGAAGAAATATTGTTTGGTGATTGTTGATGACTACTCAAGATACACTTGGGTATATTTCTTCAAGTTAAAAAGTGATACCCAAGAGAACTTCGTTGACTTCATCAACATGGCTCAACGTCAACACAATGTCCTAGTGTTAACAATAAGAAGTGACAATGGTATCGAGTTCAAGAACTACACATTAAATGGATTTCTGAGTGATGAGGGAATAAAACATCAATATTCCGCTGCATATACCCCTCAATAAAATGGTGTAGCTGAGAGGAAGAACCGGACTCTTATTGACATGGCAAGGACTATGTTAGCAGAATTTAAATCTCCATACAAATTTTGGGCTGAAGCTATCTCCACCGCATGCCATGCATCAAACCGTCTCTACCTCCGCAAAGAATTGATCAAGAATCCATATGAAATCCTTACCGGTAACAAGCCTAATGTTTTTTACTTCCGGGTATTCGGTTTTAAGTGCTTCTATCGCATTAAGGGCATTCGCTTATCCAAGTTTGATTCCAAAGCATTAGAGGGTATTTTTGTTGGTTAGGGTCTCGAATCCCACACTTATAGAATCTATGACAAGCTCTCAGGAATTTTCATTGAATCTTGTAGTGTGGTGTTTGAAGAATATGATGGTCCCCAAGCAGGGAGTGTTGATGTTTGTGATGTAGATGATGAAATGCCTCAGGATGCCATAGGAAGAATGGGTGCAGGTTTCATCCGCCCAGTTGAGGAACCCCTTATGGTGGATCAATAAGAACTATGCTCTACTCAAGTGGAGCCCTCATCTTCACAACGTCAACATGCCACTGTCGAGGTGGACGCCGACCCATGCCATAGACAAGTTGTGGAACCTCAACCTATTGATCAAGAAGATGCTTCCAGCCAAGAAGTGATTGAGTCTCCACTTGCCAGGATGTCCAGTGGTGCTCAGGCCATTTCACAAGCAAGATCTGTACAGACTGCCATAAGAACAACTGAATACCTGGCCAGTCGTGGGCTTGAACAAGACCAAGGTTAATCTTTGCCTCCTTTAGAAGATAATATTTCCAATGATGACCAAGGTCAAGTTAATGGTCAAGACGAGGACCAAAATGATGAAGTGATCCCCCCAAGAAACAACAAGGAGATCGAAACTCGTCGCCAAGCTAGAATGGATAGAATATTGGAATTAAGAGACCACACTCTTGAGAATGTGGTTGGAGATCTAAGAAGAGGGATATCTACTCGAGCTCAACTGAAGAACTTTGGTGAGCACTAAGCACACATTTCCATGGTGGAACCAAAGAAAGTATGGGAAGCTCTTGAAGATTCGGATTGGTTGGATGCAATGCACAAAGAGCTCAACAACTTTGAGAGAAATAAAGTATGGAAGTTAGTGGAAAAGCCAAAAGATTGCCGCAATGTTATAGGCACCAAGTGGATTTTCAAGAACAAGCAAGATGAGCATGGAATTGTGATAGGGAACAAGGAAAGATTGGTTACACAAGGGTTCTCTCAAATTGAAGGCATTGATTATGGAGAGACTTATGCACCCATGGCTCGCCTTGAGTCCATCCGTATCCTTCTTGCTTATGCGGCACATCATAAATTTAAACTACAACAAATGGATGTAGAAAGTGCATTTCTCAATGGTCCATTGCATGAGTTGGTATATGTGAACCAACCCCCAGGATTTGAGGATCCCAACTTTCCAAACCATGTCTACAAACTCGATAAGGCACTCTATGGGCTCAAGCAAGCCCCACACACGTGGTATGAGAACCTTAGAGAGTTGTTGTTAGATCGTGGGTTTGAGGTTGGGAAAATCGATCCCACTCTTTTTACCAAGAGGGTTAATGGGGAACTTTTTGTATGCCAAATTTATGTAGATGATATTATCTTTGGCTCATATAACAAAGCTTTTAATGATGAATCCTCTAAGCTTATGACTGACAGGTTCAGGATGTCTATGATGGGAGAATTGAGAGTATTTCTTGGTTTTGAGATCAAGCAAGTGAGAGGCGGTACATTCTTCAACCAAGCCAAGTATACTCAAGATATGCTCAAAAGATTCAACATGAAATATCTCAATGGAGCTCCCACTCCCATGGCAACAAAGACTCATCTTCAACTAAACCCAAATGGTAAAGATGTGGACCAAAAGGTATACCGGTCCATGATTGGCTCTTTGCTTTACCTTTGTGCATCTATACTCGATAATGTGTTGAGTGTAGGAGTGTGTGCAAGATATCAAGCGGCTCCTAAAGAAAGCCATTTGATGGCAGTCAAGAGAATCTTTCGATATTTGGTTCATACCCCAAACTGTGGTATTTGGTATCCTAGGGGCTCAACTTTCTCTCTTTGTGGGTACACGGATTCGGATTGGGCTGGTGACAAGGATGATAGAAAATAAACCTCTAGGGCTTGGCAATTCCTTGGGAGGTCCTTGGTATGTTGGTCTTCTAAGAAGAAAAATTGTATATCTCTTTCCACCGCCGAAGCCGAGTATGTGGCTGCTGCTAGTGCATGTACACAATTGCTATGGACGAGGCAAACTTTAAAGGAATACAGTGTCCATTGTGACAAAGTGCCTCTTCTATGTGACAATGAAAGTGCTATCAAGATTGCATATAACCTAGTGGACCATACAAGAAAAAAGCATATTGAGATTCGTCATCACTTCATTAGAGATCATGTTGCCCGAGGTGATATTGAGCTGTCATATGTGTCAACCAAAGACCAACTTGCCGACATTTTCACGAAGCCACTTGATGAAGCAAGGTTTTGTTATTTGAGGAATGAACTAAATATCGTGGATTCTAGGAGCTTGACTTGATTGCCTTGCATACCCACCTATGTTTTGACCCATATTTGGTGTAGGTGCAGGCATGGAGATAGGTGGAGTGCGGTCCTAATTCATTGGACTATCCCTCCCCCCATAATGCCAACATTAAGTAATTCAATTCTCTTAGTATCATTTAGTGATATGTGAGCATCATTGTGAGTAGTGGCTATGAACCCAAGGATAATTCTTCGCGGTGTCATGCCACAAACTCCTACATGGTGGCTTCGGCCACCACCCTCTTCTCATTTGAAGAGTTGGTTCTTAGTTCGGATTCACTTGACGCACTTGAATAGGTTTCCATGGTTTTCTTGACTTTTCACAGTATGAGATCTTAACCCAAGCCCTCCCTCTGTCCTGAAAACCCACTCTATCTAATATATGTCCCCATACACTTACCTTGGAGCTTCTTGGTCGAGGAGGACCGGAGTCTCCGGTGTAGACCGGAGTCTCCGGTTTGGACGGTTTCTGACCACTTAAAGGGAGGACGGGGTGAACTGAAACCACAGTTTCATTCATCCACCCCCATCCTCCCCTCACTACCCCGTCGCCTCCTCTCCCAAATCTCCTCCCCGGAGGTCAAGAAGCCCCCAGGATCCACTGTGTCGTCAGCCAATCATCTCCTTTCCAACATTGGGTGATTCCCACCAGTGGAATCCATCCCATGGACAGATCTGGTACCTCTCCTCCTTTTTCCTCACCTAGGGTTCTTCCCTTGCTTTGTTTTTGAGGATTAGTACTAGTTTTATCGATGGGAATCCCTTATTTGCGTGCACTTGTGTACTCTACTCTTGTTTCCCTGCCCGATCTGTTGGATTCAACACCATTGGAGTCTTCCTGTTCTTCCCCCGAGTCGCCTGACCGGAGACTCTGGCCCGCAGGCCGGAGACTCCGATCCAGGCCGGAGACTCCGGTCCCTTGGACCGGAGACTCTGGTCTGAGCCAGAGACTCCGGTGTGGACCACCGAGACTCCGGTGTGAGTTGAATCTGACACATTTTGCAAGGTCTCAAGGGTTTTGTGCTGCCTTCTTGGGACATATATACTTACATGCATGCTATCTCCCCCGCTGCTTTTCACAGGTTCTAGCTCTCGTCGTCCTCCTCGTACCAAGGCCAAGATGAAGAGAGGGGATCCTCGCTATGATGAGTCTGAGGGTCAGTACACTGTGCCCCCATCCAACCGTAGACAGCAGACCCGTGATGCGGCCTATATGCGGCGGGAGCAGAACAGGGTTGAGGAAGAGAACCGTGCCAAGAGAGCAAAATACGACAATCTTCAGTCTTTGGCCCGCATGTCTAAGCAGGAGTACCGTGAGCTGCGGAAGACTAATTTCTATGACTTGCCTCGCACCAGTGATGACCCCTGCTATTGGAGGAAGGAGCAAGTTGTCTTCATGAAAGACATTTATAGTGTGCTCAAGAGATCTCCTGTGTGCCCCTAGAAGTACTTGAGTGTTGAGCAGATGAGGAAGAGCCCCTACTTCTCTGATGCTCTGTGGATTAGTGAGAAGTTGGGGATGTTCAACTTGATGGAGCTCTGTGAAGACTACAACATCACCCTTGTGCAGTAGTTCTACGCCACAGTTGTATTTGGGACTGACCAAGCCAGGACTATGACTTGGATGACTGGCAACCACCGCTGTTCTGCAACCTTCTATGACTTTGCTGAGGCTATCTTTGAGACATTCCAGGGGGTATCTACTCATGTTGGATTTCGCATGCACTCAGTAGCTCTTGGGGTGAACAAGAACAAGCTTGCCCCTTTATATGGTAGTGAGGGTGTTGTGGGAGGGTCCAAGGGACTCAAGCCTCTCTGCCATCAGATGTGGTTTGGTCAACTTGCTATATCACACTCACAAGACTTACATGGCTGACCCCGATGCTGATGTTGATCCTATTGATGTGATGGACTACATATTTGAGGAGATGTATCATGCCATCTTATACAAGAAGTCCCCTCCATATGCACCCCTGGTTATGAAACTCATCAACACTCAACAACATGGTTCTCTGCTTGCTATGCCTCCCAACCTTACCGAGCACACTCTCATATCTCTACAGCAGAAAGGGGAAATGAGGGCTCCCCCTAGACGCTCCCATGCACATATGGAGGAGGAAATCTCATAAACCGAAAGGGCCCCCTCTCCTCCTAGGGCTCGGAGGAAGAATGCTTCCAATGCACCTCTTCCTCCCATGACACATGACTATGTCCATGAGAGGGTCAAGAAGGCCTCATTCTGGGAGAGGACCCTGTATTGCATGAATGTGGACATCCCCAAGCAACAGCATGATTCCTACAAGAGCAACCGTCGCATCAAGAAACTACTCAAGGAGATCAAGGCCCGGGGTGAAATGTATGATGAGGAAGGTGAGGCTGAGTACACTAACGAGCATGGCGCCCAGCCATCCACCGAGTCAGATCACACTCTTTCGTTTGGGGCATGGAATGCCCAACAGGACAGCTTGGTGGATTGGAAGACCTTTTCTGATGTCACTTCTGGATTTGGGTACCAAGGTACATCCTCTTCTCGCCCTCACGGCAAAGGGCTTGCAGCTCCAGATGGTGATGAGGACTATGATGATGATGATGAGGATCGGGATATGGATGAGGAGGACAAGGAGGATGATGACAAGGATTATTGATCCATTGGGACGCTAGCTTAGGTCTTTTCCCTTTTTCGGTGTTTGGATGCCAAAGGGGGAGAAGACATTGTCATCGCGATTTGCATGGGTTTGGGCCACTTGATTCTTATTTGCTTTTTCGTCTCTATTTGACTTATGTTATTGCGAGACACTTTTTCCTATTTGTGTGTGACTCTGTGGGTGCTCCTACATTATTGTATCTCGTGTGAGAACTATGTGTTTTATCCATACTCTACCTACCTTGCCTGCTTTACTTGTTTATCTTCGGGCACATAGGCAGGGGGAGCATATCCATACTCCGTCATAAGTCACTTCAAACTTTTTCATGAAAAAATCACTAGTTGTCATCGAACACCAAAAAGGGGGAGATTGAAAGGACATTTACTGTCATAATCACTTTTGGTATTCGTTAACAACTAGTAGACCTTTTTATAGTTTGCTATTGTCTACATGTTGATATTTTACAAAGTGAAAAGGACCATTGGCTTCAGGAACATTCCATGCACTTTTACTGGTTTCTTGGGATTTCCAGACCGGAGTCTCCGATGTATCATGACCGGAGTCTCCGGTGTGGTCTAGAGTTTCCCCAGGAGTCTCCGGAGGGGGCTTCTAGTTTCCTGCCTGGGACAGCCAGAAGGGTGGTCCGGAGCTTGGTCTAGAGGTTGGTCTAGAGTCTCCGGTCCGTGCCCCAGGCCAGAGTCTCCGGTGTAGAGGGACCAGAGTCTCTGGTCCACTTGACTCCCAAGTGGCCTAGGTCATTCTGTCGATCGGTCCGGAGGCTGGTCCGGAGTTTGACCGGAGTCTCTGGTGTGCAGACCGGAGTCTCTGGTCTGCTTCTTCTCCAACGGTCAGAAAACGGTTCACTGATGGGAGGGGCTATAAATAGAGGACCTTATCCCCTTCTTCCAGTTGCTCGTCCACCTCAAGAACACCATGTCCATTTGAGCCACCAAATCAACAAGATCTCTTCATCCAACCATCCAAAGTCTTTGATCTTTGGGAATCAAAGGAGGAGGCCTTGATCTACATCTTTACCAAGAGAGATCTTCATTTCCCCTCATTCACTTGAGGGCCCCCTGCTCTAGTGTTTCATTGGAAACCCTAGCTTGTGATTTGGTTCTTACTAGCTTGTCTTTGATTGTTTGATAGCTAGCTTGTACTTGGGAGCCTGCAATTAAGTTGTGGATGTGTGCCCCGAACTCGTTGTAAAGGTGTCGGCTTCCACCTCGAAGGTTGCCATATAGTGGAAGAGGTGAATCGAACCCGTTGGGGTGAGGTTCATCGGAAAACAAGGGAAGCCTCTCATGGCATTGGTGGTTTGAAACCACCCCCTCTCCAAACGTAGACGTACTTCCCCCCAAAAGTAAGGAACTACGGGAAACAAATCCATGTGTCTCCATGTGCTTCACTTTGGTTACTTCTATCCTTTACCGCACTTTACTTATCTAGTTATTGTTTAGTTTGTGCTTGTTTGTCATATAGAGAATTTAATGACTTTTTGGCACTCAAAGCCGGTGATTTTGCTCTTAGATTCTTGACAGGATATTAAGCATCATCGCCTGAGAGCATAGTTCTGTGCTGCGAGTCTTCCGTATCACGAAAGGTCAAGCATACGAACCATAATAATGGATAAGCCAGCACTTGCTTAAAAAATATATACATGCTGCAAACAGATAAGTAGCGGGAAACTTAAGTACAAGTTTTTCCGCCTTACAAACACATAAGTTTTTTCGCATACGTACTGCAGAGATACATTTAATACATCAATGCTTTTATGGATCTACTGCAGGGGGCTTCGATACTGCATCAGTAGTAGAAGATCTAGGCCAGGAAAGTTCATCAAACTCGGAAGGACCAGGGCTAGATTCTAAAGAATCCAGGTCATCATTCATCAGCTTAGTAGGCACGAAGACATCTGCCTTGGTCAACTTGGCAACCTTAGTGTCATAGCCAGTGAGGGAATTCCATATAGCATCACTATCAATGGCATTTCCTTCCTCGTCAACCTTTGGCATCCCGGAGGTCACCAGGTCCAAGTCGGCGTTGTCGTGGTGCACTTTTACCAAAGCCAAGGCCATCCTCGCACCAACCCGAACACAAGAAGCTTTCCAGTCCTTGATTTTCTCGGGGGCTCGGTGCAGGATCTCCTAGTACTAGGTTGTTGAATTTGCCGCCTTGATGGTAATATCCAGCGTCTAGGCTATCTCCTTGGCTTGCGTGATGGCGATATTGATGAAGTTGCCGGCAAGGATCATGCATTCTTTTGGATTCGGAGCACCTTCACCCATGTTGGCTAAACCAATGGGAGTTGTGTTTTTATTAGATACAAATATCATGAGTACAACACTACAAGTATCCATTTTACAGAAATTGACAAAGTCGGAAGAAAGTTACCAAAGATGCGTGTCTCCGCTTGCTTCCAGATCTCCGCCAAGGTGTCATGCTCTTGTTGGACTTTCTTGTACACCTCAAGGTTCCGATCATTCTGCTCTTTGGCGACTTGGTTTTGACCTTTGAGCCATTCAATTTCATCCTTCAGGCACTACATCTCGGCGTCAGCAGACTCTTGCATAGCCTTCATCGCCTGCTCGTGACCCTTGACAGCTTCAGCCAGGTCTTTCTTCAAAATTTTATTTTCATCGTCAAGCTCCTAGATATGCTTGGATTGCTCGACGATGCTCTTGGCTTTGGCAATGGCCCCTGTAAGATGGAAAATGGAAAGCATTATGAAAAGTTGGAAGAAAAGGAACCATGAGGAAAGTAGCGAGCTGTTAAAATAAACAGACTCTGGCTATTTTTGATTTGTTGCTTCAGGAAGGCTGGTTTACCCTGTTTAAGGTCCAGTTCCTTCCGCAAGTTAGCAAACTTCTCATTGGCGGCAATTCTCTAGCTATTTTCGTTCTACAAAGAAGACAACATGCTTAGTTTCTCTAGAGCACCTAGTCAGAACTATTCAGTTTCAACTAAATGCTCGAGGGCTACATTATCAGATTTTTTAGTTCAACAAAGTGTTCTCTCTTAGAGTATCTAGTCAGAAACTCATTGTAAACTAGAAACTCCAGGGCTACACTGACAAGTTCTACACTTAGTTCTTTGGAGAACTCAGGCCAAAAGACAATGGTTTTCCACCTAAGAGTTCAGGGGCTATAGTGGAATATATTACAAAGTAAAAGGAGTAAAGTTCATAGACTTACAATGGCAATAACCTTCAGATTGTTGTACAAATGAGCATATGAATTGTGGAACGTACGGGCATTGTTATATATAGCATTTGTATGTTTGATGAGGTCATCCAGGCACAGAGTCGGAGGAGTTAGAGGCATAGGAGTTGTCAAAGCCAGAGGCATGGATGACGGCATGGCTGCCTGTTGTGTGACTATGGCAGTTGATGGCTTAGAGGCTCCTGCCTCATCCGTGGTTATAGCCGCCTCCGCCTCCACTCCCTCCATTGCTTGTTTCCCTTTCTCGATGGCATCCTTAGCCGGAGCTTCGGCCATTTTGTAGGATGTACTCTCTTGTATAGCCTGGCCACTGGGAGAAATGTCCATGTCGGTAGAGCCTGACACATCAGTTGTTGGATTGATATTTGTCTCCATGGCGGAGGTCTCAAGAATAACGGGGGACGAAGGCTCATTAGGGCCTATTATAGGTTGGGCGGCAGGAGTAGGGGGGCAGCAGCGGGGGATGACTTAAACATATCGAGAATACTTTTGGACCCCCCAACATCTTTGGAGGATCGCTTCAGGCCAACGCCAGACTTCTTCCTGAAATGTACTCAGTATAAGTACAGGAATGGAATGGGTGCAATACAAACTAAAGTCGAAGAATGAGAACACTTACACCACAGCAGGCGCCTTGATTAAAGGGATGCTAGTGGACTTCTTGTTCTTCTCTGCCTCTAAGGCGGCACTGGATTTCTTGGAGACTCCACTCTCCGTTTTCTTCTTCTTGCCCTCGGTAGCAGCATCAGAGGTGGAGCTCTTCCGCTTTCGCACTGCTGGATCTAGATGATCCTTGGAGGCATCATCGTCGGACACCACCTAGATATCCTTCAGCTTGGGATCATAGACCTGAGAGGCCATTTGATCCGCCGCCAAGGTCGCCAGCTGTAGGACAAAGGAGTGTTAGTTTCATGACTTCAAGACGGAAAAACCTTAGAGTATATATAAGGAGCAATAAAGGAAACAGAAGCTACCCCTAGGCACTTGCCGCATTCAAACATGTCATTGGTGATTTTGAAGCCGCGCTTCCTGTCCTTCACCTTGACTATGTCCTTAAGCCAGAGCTTGATGGAGTCATTGGAGAAGTTGTCCCGTGAGATTCGCATGGGATCTTTCCTATCCTTGGAGTACATGCACATAAGCTCGGCGTGGTGCTGCAGAGGTTGGATCCGCCTAGTGAACCAGCACATGGCTAGGTCCAAGTCGGTCAAGCCTCCATCTACGAGCCATTCGATCCGCCTTATGGCGTGGTTGGATTCTTTGTCGGACGGGAGGGAGGCTTGGGACCTCCAGGTGGGAGCTTCGGTGGCGGCCCCATCGACAAAGTCCGGATATGTCTCTTGGCGGTTGGGTAGAGGAATGTATGAGCCGTAAAAATACGTGCGCTGCCAATTCTTGCAAGACTCATGGCCCATAATGTTGGGGAAGCGCCGGCTAGGCCGGATCTTAAAGCTAATAGTTCCGCATATCTGCAGCTCATCCTTGGATTCTACTCTCTCTTGACGGTAAAGAAATAGACAAACAGATGTAACCTAGGCTTGATTCCTAGGTATCCTTTGCAAAAAGCTATGAAGTTGCTGAGTACGAGGATGCTGTTGGGAGAGAGATTGTGGGGAAGTACCTGGAAATAACGAAGGACGTCCAGGAAGAAGTCGGAGACTAGCAGGCTTACGCCACGTACCAGCTGAGCTTTGAGGTACACCTTCTCTCTGGCTTGGGGGGAAGGAGTCACCTCATCAGCCGGCTCCATCCACCATACCAAGCCCTCCGTCATGGGGAGGTACCCCTCGGCGATGAGTTCTTGCAGATCTTCGGTGGAGAGATCAGAACCTCTCCACACTCCCTTGTGGGAATTGCCCTCTTCTTCTGCAGCGTCTAGCGCTGCCCGTCTTTGGTCACCACCGGTGGTTTCCACCACGGCGGAGAAAGGAAAGATGACCCTCTCCGGTGGGACAGTCACTCCCTGGGATGGCTCCATTGAAGCCTTGGGAGTCACCGCTGTTAAGGGAGCACTGCTGCTGGAGGCCATTGCATAGGTGGAGGAAGGTGGAGATGGGGGAAAGCTCTGGTTAGGGTTATCCGTAGAAAAGCTCGAACAGTCGCACGGCTGGAGGAAGAAGATGACGCAGAGGAAGAATGCAGGTAAAAGTAAAATCCTAAGCCATAGTTAATACATATAGATCCAGCATCAAGATTCGTGCAGAGAGATCTAACGGACGAAGCGTTGCCGACGTGGAGATGAGCGTGCACGGTAATTTCGCCATGTCCTCCGTCTTTGCCACTTTAACGTTTCAGATTTTGCGCGCATAAAAATAGCTAATGATTAATTCACTGCCTTCTATGAGTTTCGAGGTAGTGTAGGTTGTAGCCTACGTTATCTTCTGACCGTTGCAGTGGAGAGGTCACATCCGAAGATTCCATCGAAGAAGGAAAATATCCAGCTCTGGAAATAAAGACTTAAAGAATCTCCGGCCACATTACGAACATAGAGAGGACTACAGGTTCTTTGGGAGACCTTCGAGATATTGCTTGACGAATTGACGGCATCACCTAGACTGAGCATTCAAGATTGAACGGCAAGACGACACAAGATCTCAAAGTCTTTCGGGGGCTACTGTTGGGGATATGCTGAATGGGTATCACCATAGCACGTCTCTAATCCGGCTAACCCGGGTGGCCCATAGTTGGTAGCACGGCTCATGGCCTGCTGGGCGGCCTAGTTAGATGGATCCAGAAGGGCGGCCCATGCTGGATATAGGAAGGCTACATGGGAGTCACCGACATACTCGGACTCTTGGAGTACAAGACATGAGGACTAGTTATTACTCCCTCCATTCCTTAATATAAGGTGTATAGTTTTTTGTGAGAAATCCATAATATAAGGTGTATAGAGAATTCTAAGATTTGTTCCTCTTATTTATGAGGCAATTAATCCGATCAGGAGAGAGAGGATACCTAGATTTCATATGTTTCCTCTATATCACATCAATCACCTAGGGTATTCACGTCTGAAAGCAACGAAATTTGCCCTCTCAGCTTGTGCGCTAATATTCGTGCAAGAAAACTATACACCTTATATTAAGGAACGGAGGGAGTATTAATGTAGGACTATGTAACTTGTCCGGCAAGGTCCTTTCCCTGTAACCTTAGGTTTTGGTGCCCTTACAAGTCGGACCTATGGGATCCTTTAGGGCACAACGTCAGACACGATACATAACACCCTCGCACAATGAATTGATCTCTATAACTCGGTGTATTGCCATTATAGTGATTTATAGCAGGAGTAGAGTTCCGCCACCGTTGTGGGACTTGAACCTGGCTAAGCTATGTTACCTCGTACCCGTCAACTCTCCGTCTTACCCCACGTCTCTAAACACGCTCTGTGAGGACCCCTCCATGGCGTACTCGTCAACAGTACCACGACAATAATCCATCTCAACACCTACACACAAGTCAAAGACAAAAAAAAAGTAATAAAATCCTACTAAAACTACTAGTTGTGCAAAGTCTATGTAAAAATGAATGAGAACTAATAATCATGCATAATAGGCATAGTTGTAGCAAGATATAGGATGTAATTAGTGACAATATGAATAATTTGTATACTTAAATATGCTTCAATTTTGGACTCATCAGGTCGCGATTTGGCGAAGTCGACGCAGCGGACATGGTGTCGATGCGGCAGACGGAGGTCACGCATTGGCGAAGTCGATGCGATAGACATGGTGTAAACGTGACGGACAGAGGTCACGCTTTGGAAGAGAGAGGTTGCGGTGTGGCGGAGTCGACGCGGCGAACAGATCTCGCTCTATGGCAAAGTCGACGCGGCGGACAGGGGTCGCGCTATGGCGGAGTCGTCGTAGCGGACATGGTGTCGACGTGGTGGATGGAGGTCGTGATTTGGCGAAGTTGACGCGACGGATATGGTATCGACGCGGTGGACGGAGGTCGCGCTATGGCGAAGTAGACGCGGCGGGCGGAGGTCGCATTTTGGCGAAGTGGGCGCGGCGGACATGGTGTAGACACGGCAGACGGACGTTGCGATTTGGCAAAGTTGACGCGGCGGACATGGTGTCGACGCGGAGGACGGAGGTCGCGCTGTGGCGGATCAAGTTGACACGGTGAACACGGAGTCGACACGGTGGATGGGGGTCATGCTATGGCAGAGTCGATGCAGCGGACATTGAGTGGACGTGGCGGACGTATGGTCACGCTATGGCGAAGTCGATGCGGCTGACACGGAGTCGACGCAGAGGACGGAGGTCGCACTATGGCAGATGGAGTCGCACGGCGGACAGGAAGTCGACGCGACGGACGGGGTCACGCTATGGAGGATTCGATGCAGCAGACATGGTGTACACGGCGGACAGAGGCACGTGGTGGAGCCGTGCGCCGTTTAGCCGGTAGCATGACGAGTTTGACGGGAAAATCGTCGAACGTGGTTAGTCTACGGCGGACAAGTCGTCGGGCATGGCGAGTTCGCGATGGCGACTCCGCAATGGTGAGTTTGCGGCAGGCAAAACCCCGAGCACAGCGGACAGGGTTGACAGGGTGGAATCGACGCGACAGGGGTTCAACACGGGGGATGGAGTAGACACGGCAAAGTCGGCGCGATAGATGAAGCCAATATGGCGGAGTCGACATAGCGAACATAGTCACGCTGTGATGGCATAGTCGACGCGGCGGACTAGGTTGAGGACTCCGCGAGGGGGTTCCAAAGAGTCATCAGTTGCCGCGACTCATTTTGGTCATGTATCTTGCACAAATGCCAGTCACGGAATTAGTATCTATATCTATATCTATATCTATATCTATTACCTAGTAATAAAGGAAGCGACGTTTTGTCAACTAGTCTTTTATTTGGACCGTTTTACCCTTCCAGAGAAGTACATACTACTGCAGTTTGCCATCGTACTCGTTTGGCAGTTCTTTTCTCCTCCTGCATAGGCCTCCTCTCTCCACCGAGGAAATAGCACATAACACCAGTTGTTGGTGACTATTTTGCACAAAACCACAGGTTTTACTTTTTTTGCGTGGTACACCACATTTCCCTTTAATTTTTGCACAAAACACATAAATCTTGAGGTGCACATCCAATGTTAACCATATGAAGCAAAAGGCTGAATGTAGACTATAATATGAGTCAAAAGGCTTGACGTAGACTCTAAAATAGACTTTCACATAATATTTTTTTCCAAATTAATTGTTAGTACAGAATATCAAACAACTTTCATTAGTTATTCAACTAAGATACAATTTCTAGTGAACCTGTAATGCAGACGTACCATGTTGGAATTTAGACAGTAAATTTGTGAAATAATATTGTTAGAGGATGCATTAGAAGAAGTCTAATGTAAATTGCATTAGAGAAATGTTGTCCAGTGATCGGATACGCATCAATCTACTATCTAATCCTGCCAGCATGAATAAATAGAACGCAAGCAGAGTAGTCATGCTGGTATTAATTTCACTCCAATCAAATTAACTAAATTTAACATGAATTCTAGTTCTCTAATCTGCTTTTCAGGATGCTAATCAAAATTTCTATGTTTTGTGCGAAAATTACAGGAAAATATGGTGTTTTGTGAAAAAAAGAGTGAAACATGTGGTTTTGTGAAAAAAATCACCAACAACTGGTGTTACGTGTTATTTCCTCCTCTCCACCGCATAAGGTCTTGTTTACTTCTCTCGTATTCGCTAGTGTATTCGCGGGGATCGTAGGGAATTGTTCCAATTTCCGCAAAATCCCCGCAGTCCGTTTACCACGCCGGGTTTGGTCGGAATAATCCCGACATATCCCTGCAAATCCTTCATGTTTTTATCTAAATTGAAAATTCTCCTCTAAAATAGAGTATTTTTGAAAAAAGATATTTTAGAGAATTGAAAAATATTGGATAACATCAAATCTCGCATATCTCAAAACTCTATGACACAAGTAAACAAGACCTGAGAGGTCTTGATCACAAAAGGTCCTCTAGCCAAGTATGGTCTCCATTTATCCACAACTAAGATGATGGCCAAGAATTCTTTCTCATAGATGGAAAGTTTCTGATTATTAATACTCAAAGCTTTACTAAAGAAAGCTACTGGCTGCCCTTCTTGCATTAACACAGCCCTCACTCCAGTTCCACAAGCATCAGTTTCAACCTAGAATTGTTTAGAGAAGTCAGGCATTGCTAACACAGGTGTAGAGCTCATAGCTGTTTTCAACTGCTCAAAGGCTTGTTGTGCTTCACTTGACCATGAGAACCCAGATTTCTTCAAAAGCTGAGTAAGGGGTTTATCTATCACCCCATAATTCCTCACAAACTTTCTATAATAGTCAGTAAGTCCTAGAAAACCCATCAACTCAGTGACAGTGGTGGGCACAGGCCAAGCCAACATGGCCTTAGTCTTGTCAGCATCAGTTGCCACTCCTTTGTCTGATACAATGTGCCCTAAGTAATCCAATTGGGATTGAGCAAAAGAGCACTTGCTTCTTTTCACATAGAGCTGCTGAGTCTATAAAATCTCAAAGACTTGTGCCAAATGCTGCAAATGTTCTGCCCAGTGCTTACTATAAATCAAAATATCATCAATGAAAACCAGCACAAATTTTCTGACAAAATCCTTGAATATAGAATTCATCACACACTGAAAGGTTGCAGGAGCATTGGTAAGGCCAAATGGCATTACCCTGAACTGGTACTGCCCATGATGTGTTTTAAAGGCAGTTTTGAATTCATCTTCAGGCAACATCCTAATCTGATGATAACCAGCTCTTAAGTCCAGTTTGGAAAAAAATTGCTCCAGCCAACTCATCCAACAACTCCTCAACTACAGGCATAGGAAACTTGCTCTTCACAGTTGCAGAGTTTACTTTCCTGTAATCAATGCAGAACCTCCAGCTTCCATCCTTCTTCTTTACTAGCAACACAGGAGAAGCAAATGGACTCATACTAGGAACAATGGTGCCATTCTGCAACATTTCCTTGACTTGTCTCTCAATCTCATCTTTCTGCATTGGTGAGTATCTGTAAGGTCTGGAATTCACAGGTTGAGTCCCTGGCAAGAGATGCACAGCATGATCAAATTCTCTATGAGGAGGTAGACCATTAGGTTCCTGGAAGATTCCCTTGTACGGATGTAACAATTCCTCCAACCCCTCATTATTGGGATTAGACACACTGATCTGGGCCTCAGCCCCTTCCCAACTCAACTCAGCCATAACCCAAATATCATTTGCTGCTAATGACTTCTGCAACTGAGTCAGTGAAAGCATTTGTATCTCTGAATGCTGACTAGGTTGCAGCCCTTTCAGAGTGATAAACTTGCCCTTCTACTGGAATGAAACCCATTTCTGCTCCCACTCACACTGCATCAATCCCCACTGTTTAAGCTAGTCCATTCCTAGAATGTCATCATATCCACCCAGATTCAAAACTTTCATATCTTGCGAGAAGGTGTTTCCTTGTACCCACCAAGTGAAGGCAGGTACCACCTCATTGCACATCACTACATCCCCATTAGCCACTTTCACTCTTGTAGCAGCCATCTTATGAGTGGTCAAATTCAGTTGATTCACTATGTTCTGATCAATAAAACTGTGAGAGCTTCTAGAATCAATTAACAGTAAAACTGTTTGATTTCCCACCAGTGTTTGCAGTTGAATTTTCCCATTATCTGTGGAGCCAGACAGTGCATTCACTGACACATGGCACTCAGCAAGTTCAGAGTTCTCCAGCTGATCCAAAATCTCATCAGACAAAATTTCAGTGGCTTCCATGGCCTTGGCCTGCATCAACACAGGCAGAGTGCATTGATGTCCCGGTGCATATTTTTCTCCACATTTGAAACACAATCCATTGGCTCTTCTGTAATCTTTCAGTTGTCTAGCTTTCCACAGTTCCCCTTTCTCAAATTTGTTAGTGAAAGAACCAGCACCAATATTGTCCTTGCCATTTCCAACAAGGTGCTTCTTGAATGTACTTTTTCCAACTCCTTTAGCTCTTTCTAGCACTCCCTCCTGTACTGCAGCAAATGTTGCTGCTTAGCTACTGAATTTGGCAACTGCACTTCCACAGCTGCCCTGAGTTCTTCCTTTAATCCCAAAATAAACTGTTGAACTAACATCATTCCTCCAATATGTGGGTCATACAATTTAATCTGGTATACCAGTATGTCAAACTGTCTCTTGTACTCCTCCACAGACCCAGTTTGACGCAAGGTGAGCAGTTCTCTAGTCTTATCCCTCCCTTCAAACTCTGCTAGCACGGCTTCACAGAACATAGGCTAGTTGTGCCAAGGATTAGTCTGTTTGTATGCTTGATACCAATGGGCAGCACTATCACGCATGTACATTGTTGTTGCGGACACTTTGAAACCTTCAGCAATGCTGTATAACTGGAAGAAAGTGTTACAGGTATCTACCCAGATTCTGACATCCTCCCCATGGAATTTTGGGAAATCCATTTTTGGCATCCACCCTTCTTATTTTCCTCCCCATTGAACTCAGAATTTCCTGAACTGCTAGCTCTGGAAGTAGGGGTTGCAGTAGCAGAAGGAAACGTTACCCTCGGCGCGTGTCGATCCCCAGGTGGTGGAGGTGGTGGAGGAGGTTGAGGAGGTTGAGGCCCGATGATGCTTGCTGGATCTCTGGCTGGAATCGCCAACGGAGGTGGCCCCGGACCCTTGACTGCTCGAGAACTGAGATGCTGCTCTGCCTGCACTTGCCCCAGCGTTTCCATGGACAGATTGACCTTCACCTGCATCTGCTCAAGGAGATCGGCATGCTTGTTCAATTTCAAATCAATGTTTCCAGAATTCTCCTGCAGCTTCCCGAACGTCTCGAACTTCTGATCCACCGCGTGAACCGCTCCTGGATGAATTTCTTCAGATCTTCCATCGCTTCGAGCACGAACCGAGTTTGTGCCGCCGGCGTAGAAACCTTCTGCGGCGCCGTCGCAACTCACTCTGCACTATCCACACTCCTATCTCGGATTTACAGCAGTTTCCCGTAGGAATCCACCACCGATATGTCGATGTTACTGCACATCGTCGAGACTACCGAGCGCAACGGCGAGCTGAGGCTCTGATACCAGATGTAATACCCATTTCCGCCGGTATGATTGCCAAGGTTAGGGTTTGGCTAGTGGAGCGTGGATTTAGGAAGAAGAAGCAATGACAGGGAATGAAGACAGAGAGCGAGATAGGGGATTAGTTCATTCAATTTCTCGATAACTTGTCTTACAGCCTCGACCCCTTATATCTGGTCGTTGTACAACTCACACACGTCACCGATGGCCCACGGCCCACACATTACGGCCCAACACCACTTTAACACAGGGAATACCCTTGAGGTATTACAAGGAGCTAAGGGTGTGTTTGGTAGTCCGAGTGGTCTATCTCAGCTTATGCAAGCTGAGTCCAGCTATGGCCACCCCATACAAGTGTGTTTTATTTCCTGTGTTTGGTAGGTCGCATGAGCTCAGATGTGCTGACTAGAGATCCTGTTTGGTAGATCGTACGAGTAGAGCCGTGCCAGCTATTGGGTAAAAAGCGATCAGTTCCCTGGCTAGAAATATCAAAAGCAATCAGGTCCCTGGTTGCAAAGATCAAAAGCGATCAGGTCCTTCAGAGGTTGCCGGCGCCGTTACCAGCGAGAGGAGCCGCCGCCACACGCCGCCGCCGTGCGCCACCGCCGCCAGGATCCGAGCTCCTCCTTCCCCGCCGCCAGGAGGTCGAGCTCCGTCTCGACGCGCGCCGCCAGGAGGTCAGTTCTCTGTAGCTCGGGCAAGGCAGGAAGTGGCGGCAAGAGGCCATGCGCCGCCGCCAGGAGCTCGACAGGGACGGTGAAGAGGACAGTGAGTTCGACGGGGGCGTGGACGAGGACAGTGGAGCTCGACGGGGACGGTGAGCTCGACGTGGACGAGGAATGGCGACGCCAGATGCGAGGAAAACAAGTCGCTGCGAGGGACAGGGAAACGAGTCGATGCGCTAAGGAGGGAAATGAGGTGCGGGGGCTCTGATCCCTGGCGGACTGGACCGTGCAGGCGACGGACTCAGCACTGCCGAGTTGTGAAGCTCGATCCGGGCAGGGCCGGCAGGGTGTTTCCGTATGAAGTGGGCACTGCCGCATGCAACCGAGCCGACGTAACAAACAACAAAAGGTGGGATGGGGTGAGAATATCTGGGTCGCCCCAGGCTACCAAACACGCCCTAACTTGCTCGTTCCAGCTCCTCACATGTTCTCTTGGGATTTCTTATTTTTCCTGCGTGTTTGTGTTTTTCTACTGGGCGGGAAGCATCGCAGGTGTTGCCGAGAGGAGCTAGCGGGCATGGGAAGTCAAGGCGCTTCTAATTTTGCAGCAAGGCAGGGCGCTGCATCAATCACCATCAGCCGCGGCGTTGAGCGGTTGCTGTCCTCTTACTGAAACGGGTATAGCATCTCATTCTCAGTCGTGTAAAGCACACTAATTGACGTAGCATTACCAAAGCATCTCCATGGATGCAGTTATGTTCGTACTGTGGATTAATGCCACACCACTTGGTCGTATGCATTCACTGAAAAAGAAATGCATCCTATTTTTTCGATACAATGGCAAGTTGCAGCCTTTATTATGGCTTCCTGTGTTGTTGACAGAGTTTTAAATATAATGGGCTCATGCTTTGCCTTGCAGTTTATTAACGAGAAGGTTCAGTGGATGCACATCGACATGGCTAGGCCGGTGTGGAATGACAAGAAGCATGCAGCCACCGTACTCGGTGAATCCACCTCATGAAGTCATCCCCTGATTTACATTGGTGATGATACCACCTAGGAGAAGGAAATAAAATTAGCTGATGACCATTTGTACCAGGGAAGGTTTTTATTTACTCTTGGCATATGAAGTGAAATGATACAGTAAGCAAATATTATGTTGGAAAAATAAAACAGAAGTTCGTTCAATACTCTATTGTCAGACAATGAGGTCATGCCGTCTTCCTGTTTATGCAAATGACTTATATTTTCTCTATGTTCAGTTTTGTTCTTTCTTCAGATAGATTAATGCGTACATTCAATTTGGCCGGAACCAGAGAGAACAAAATCTATACCTATTTTTTTAATAATAATTAATCTATATCTATACCTATAATAATAAAGGACGGATTGTTTCTCCTGGTCCAATACTTTTTTGGACATTTTTACCCTCCCACCAAATAGCAAATTACTACCATCTATAAACGCTGGGTGAAAAAAAGCACGATAAAATCGAGCGCGGCGACGCTGGGTGAAAAAAAAAAGAAGCGCGACAAAATCGAGCGCGGCACAGGCCGATTCGAGTAGGGGCCCGAGGCAGATAGGGAGCTAGCGAGGTGGGGAGTCACGAGGGTGGAGATGCGCGTCCGCTGGTCAGAGGGCGCTGGGCTCGGTAAGGAATACGCGGAGGCGAGGTGGCGGAGGCGGCTCCTGACGTGCGATGTACGGCTAGATGCGCGGCCGAACCAGAGCAAGCCATCGGCAGAAGGAGGCGCTAGGATGCAGCGGCAGGCCACAGAAGCAATCGACAAATCCCCTCACATGCCTTCGCTCCCGCTGGACGACATTAGCAGATAGGGGAGAGACCGGCTGGATTGGGAGTCGTCGGGACTCAAGACGGCGCGTGGTTGTCTTCGCGTCTGTGCGGGGTGCTCCTAGCGACGAGGTGAGCTTCTCTCCGGAGATGAGGGGTAGGCCACGCAGGGGAGCCGGTCCGCTGCGAAGGGCGGGGCGCGCAGGGGAGCGTCCGACGGCGGGGGTGGGCCACGCTGGGGAGCCAGTCTGCTGCGGAGGGCAAGGCGCGCAGGGGAGCGTCCGACGGTGGGGGCATATGGCGAGAAATGAACGTTAGGGGCATGCAGGTGGTGGTGCCGGGAGACGGAAGAGGCGACCTTAGTGGAGGCAGAGAAGGGGCTGGCTACTGTAAAAATTGTGAAATTTAGAGAGAGGAGGAAGGCAGTGTGCACTGTGCAGCAGCAACGCCATGATTCGGCTGATGGAATCACCGCACATGAACAAGTTCTTGCTCTTGTATTCTTCCAGGTCTGCACGATGGTTACCGCAGATGGACTTTTGTTTGGAATCGTCGAGGAGGCCGTGGAAGCTGCAGTTTTAGCAGCGTGTGCCCATGGACTTGGAAAATTGATAGGTATTTGAGACTTGAGAGGGCTGTCTACGATGGTTCTTTGAGAGGCTGAACTGTTCAGGCTTCGCAAGAAGCTCATGTGTGGGAGACGGGGAGTAGACAGCGAAGAGATAACGAGAGACTGCGAGAGATTATTGTTGACTTCATCTACGCGAGATTGCTTGCCATAGTGGTATCGTGCCATGGGCCGGCCCACATGTACGTCCGGGCGCCAACGACAAACGAAGTCCTGGTTGCTTTCACCGGTCAGGTTATCAAATCAACTCATGTTTAGTCCTACCCTGCTTGGTTATACTGAGCACCACCGGTTTATATACTCAAGCAGGGTATAACCAAGCAAGAAGAGGGATTGTGGGCTTATTAAATCGAAATTTGTGGGCTAAACCATAAGATATGGTCTTGTACATAAACGAGAGATATTGTGGACTAATGCCGTGACCGGCCAGTGGGAAGACTTGTGGCTGTTTCCGTGGGATGTTGTGACGTGTGCTTTGTGGGCTAATTAAACGAAGGGCTAATGGGTTTCCGTTGGATGTGACGTGCTTTTTGTGGGCTAATTAAACCAAGGGGATAATGGCGTGACCGGTGACCGGCCGAAGGGAGACGGGGGTTTGCTAGCTCGTAGTGATTGAAGGCGCTAATTAAACAGGATTCTTGGCCTACCTTGACAAAAAAAAGGTGCCGGCATAAACAACCATTTTTTTTACCTTTTTACCCTCCCACCATAAACAACCATAAACAACCTCTATCTCAACGCCAGACTCCTCCTCTAGGGTTTGCAGCCGACGGCACACTGGCCAGATGAGGTGCAGGAACAAGACACAAGGATGGTTGCCAGATGCGTTGTTGGACTGGACGGCTGCCATATGTGATGCAGGGAGCAAAGTCACAAGGATGGTGGCTAGATCGATCAAGAGGGTGGGTAGAAGTTCATGGATAAATACAGAGATTCTGGACTCCATCGAACGTGTCCATGTGCACAACGTTGCCGTGAGCCATGGTTGAGATGGAGGTTGTTCTAGGTGAAGCTCGAGTAAGAGCCAAGTTGCCCATTCAAGAAGGGATGAGCTCATGTAAAAATTAGAGCCTGCCTTCCGTTGAATATAGAGTAAGCTACAAGGACCCAAAAAAATACAGAGTAATGATTCATGTAGCGCACAATTTTTAATAAGCACAAAGCTTGGTTCCTAAGCAAACAGTTTCAGCAAGGAATTAACGGCCCGCGGACAGTTTGGTTACCTGAGGAATACATTATTCATGTTTGTACATAACTCCATAATAATTTTAATACTTTTGACTTCCGTATGATACACAATATAATATAGAGATTTTTTTATCTTTGCAAAGAATGAAAATAAAGATCCAATAAGTGGTTGATTGGACAAGATGATGGATGGAGACCAGATGATTATGGGGTTTGATAGTGAATCATGTAGTCATTATCCTCATACCTGCCGCCCGTACCTTTCTAGATCATGTCTTCCTCAACTTGACATCTTCGAGAGCTTCGTCATGGTGTATTATTTAGGATTGTGTTCACATTAATTTGATTTAGTTGGTTTAGTTCTAAATGTTCAGTTGCATGTTTAATGTTTATTAACCGTAGGAGCGTACAGTCAAACGTGCTATGAGATCTTAAGACTAAACTTGGAAATTTCTCATATGAATCTAATTTTATCACAATTTAAAATAGTGTTTATTTAGTGATTTTTCAGTGTAATTTAGACTCTTTTAACATTAATAAATTAATTGTATACTCAAAGTAAGCCTGAACTTGCCATGGGCTAATATAGAGTAGAATTGTGGTGGGCTAATTTAAACGTGATCCGTGAGCTACTCACCTAGCTATATGGAGTGAATGGGACTCGCGTATGTTGGTTTTTAATTTGTAATGAAACTTGACGAGGAACTATCGGCCGAGTGACAAAGTATGTGTTCGTTTATCTGAGAAGGTCCACTATTTATTTTCAGATTTTTTATGATACCGTGTGTCGAAGTTTCTTCTTCTTTTTTCAAACAAATTGGCTGATTTGCATGGAAATTTGTAATAAGCATGAATATGAATCAAATTCTCTATGACTATAAAATATTTAATTCAAATCAAACTGTAGCAACGCACGGTCTTTTTTCTATCCTAGTCCTATCCTAGTCCTAGTCCTAGTCCTAGTCATATCCTAGTCCTAGTCCTAGTCCTAGTCCTATCATATCCTAGTAATAATAAAGGACGGATTGTTTCTCTCGGTCCAACACTTTTTTAGACCGTTTTATCCTCCCACCAAAACACTTTAACAAGCCACCGGTAAGTAATAAGGGAGAAAAAAAAAGAAGGCGCTTCCGCTTTTGATTGGGTGCGTTTTCTACAATCGCGTATAGAAAATGATAGATCGGAGAAGGCCCGAAAAAGTATTATTTTCCTAAGTAACCAGCTTACATATCATTTCAGCCAAAGTAAAAGGGAAGGGAGATTTGTTTTCCTCTATCACAACGGTCAAAACATAGAAGATTTGTATGAAATATTACATAATATTTTCTTGTGAAGTCTATCATTTCGTGATATTTGTACCATTCCTATCTATTCAAATTTATTTATGGCTCGTGTCTCAACATGGATGGGCACGTGCCTGCATGGTCTAGTATATATATAGAACATGATTATTGCAACCTCCTTAAGAGATTGTAGAATAACTATTCTACAACCTACCACACCCCCGCGCGTCACTCCCGTCCCACCTACCAACCTTTCCTGGCCACCTCCCGCACCGCCTCCGGCGTCACCCCGCCCCACATCCCGCGCGCCCACCTCTGCTCCGCCTCGCCCCACCTCCGACGCCGCCCCGACCCACATCCCGTGCGTCGGTTGCTTCCCTACCTCCGCGCCGGCCCCACCCCAGACCTCCTCAAAGTCACCACGGAAATTCAGAAATCTCCTCAACCCCCACCCCCTCTCTTCCCACGTGAATCGGGTACTCCGCCAGGAAGTTCACTTGCTATCTACGAGAAATTCACATTGTTTGACGTGGAAGTTCAGAAAGCCTCTCCAACACCCCCCCCCCCACCACCCTCACCCTCTCTTTCCACGTGAATCTGGTGCTCCGCCAGGAAGTTCACTTGCTACTACAGAGAAGTTCACATCTTCCACCGTGGAAGTTCAGAAAGACCCCCAACCTGCCCCACCCTCCCCCTCTCTTCCCAGGTGAATCTGGTGCTCCGCCAGGGAGTTCACTTACTACAGAGAAGTTCACATCTTCCACCGCGAAAGTTCAGAAAGACCCCCCCCCCCCCCCCAAACCCACCCCACTCCACTCTCCCCCTCTCTTCCCAAGTGAATCTGGTGCTCCGAGAGGAAGTTCACTTGCTACTTCAGAGAAGTTCACATCTTCCACCGTGGAAGTTTAGAAAGACCCCTCAACCCCACCCCTCCCCCGTCTGTCTTCTCACGTGAATTTGGTAGTCCGTTAGAAAGTTTACTGTCTAATCACGTGAAGTTCAGAATGGATTGTACAATAGTTATTCTACAAGGGGTTGTAGAATAGCGGAGCTATGTATATATACATATATATTTATTTATTTTACCTAGGAAGCCTATATGGGACACCATAGCGCCTGGACACCATATCACTTATATAGGACACCATGGTGCCCGAGCACCATGCCTGTATTTCGTACATACACAGGGTGTACGTACCTAAATTTTACATACCTAAGATATACATATCCCAGTTATATATACCTTAGGTATCGCATACCTAAGTTGTACATACCTAAGGTTCATAGATATACGTATCCCAATTATATATACCTAAGGTATCGCATACCTAAGTTGTACATACCTAAGGTTCACATATATACACGTATCCTGGGTATGTACACCTTAGGTATACAATATTTTAGATATATATAACTTAGGTATGCATATTTTAGGTATGTGATACCTAGGCATGTGTAACTTAGATACGTATACCCATAGGTATATATGGTTCAAAGCAAAAATACATATATCACGTATGGTGTCTGGCACCAATAACCATATTCAGCACCTAGGATGCAGATTAGTTATTTTGCCCCCACATATTTTATGTTCTCACATTTAAAAATTTATGCTTTGTATACTAATAATTATGTTTATATTCATCAGAAACGCAAAAAATCGACATAAAAATACAATTTATGAGTCATTTTAGTGTAAAAACATAGAAAATACGCATTTTACATCGTATTTTTATACGGCATGTAAACAAACTTTTTTACGACATGTCTAAATGTTCTTATGTTCTTCTTGACTTTCGAGGTAAGAGAAAATTTACATAACGTAAAAATCATATACGATTTGAAAGATAGAGGGTTAGTGTAGAATAACTATTCTACACCAGTTATTTTACCTATATATATATAACATAAGTACATGTCATGGATCATTCTTGCACTACAAAACATGAGGATATGATTTGTTGGACGATGCTAATATAAAAGACACGTTCATAAGCAAATGCATTACATGAACGGGAGCGACAAAAAATATATACATAAGTGCAACTTTGTTTTTAGGGAGAGGATGAAAAAGTGGTGCTCAAAAGAAAGTTTTTTATGAAGCTGGCCCTCTTCATAGTGATGCAAAGAGCTTCTTTGTGAATGAAGCACAGGCGTTGCCTAGTGGAAGTTGTCAGGCACTTCCTTGCTGCACCAAAACATGATTTCATTAGAACAAATCTAATATCGATTATTTTGAAACGGAGTGAGTATTTATATCAAGCGGAGTGAGTATCTATATCAAGCGTACTGCACCAAAACACTACTACTAGTTGATAACTGCCACTAAAATTCTAAATAAAAGACCAGCATGCACACTTTTGATTGCTGGTATCTAGCAGCGCACATGGCAGAGCATATCAATGGAATTTCTCTATCACATCAGACTAGTCAAGCCACATAATTTTTTATCTTGCTAGTTAATTAACCGGAACAAAATCTAGCTTTTCCGTTGGTAAAAGAAAGGCAAGATAGCATGTAGCATTACTATAAGAACTGGTCATAGAACAGCTTGCCAACATAGTCAGGGAATCATCTGAAGTTGAGCATGAAAATAAAGAAATACCAATGTTAAGTCGCTAAATCATAACAAAAGTCCTTTCAGCTGCTCCCCTGCAGATGCAAATCCATGCTCCAAACAACCATGGTAGCACGGGGAAAAACCGATTATGTGCAAACCTTATACCAGCTAGTAATCAAGTATGGAAAACTGATTATGTGCAAACCTAATACAAGCTAGTATGGCATTATCTAATTTCACGATATTTCCAACAGAAGCGATCTGAAAATGAATTGCAATAAGGTAGGAATTTATTGCCAAAATAGCATTACAAGATGTACTCTACGTTCTAGCTGCAATTTCTTCTAGCTATATATACAGTGGATTATGGAACAAACCCTCATTGACTTCAGCACTGATTCATCGATTTTTGGAAAAGCACAAAGATACAAACAACATGGATTTTACGGTAAGTAAATTTGAACAATAACAAACGAAAATGATGCACGGCGAGAGAGAGAGAAATCGACACCTATTCATCCAAATTGATAGAGACGGGGCGGTACTGAATAGTACAGTGGGAAAAGAAAGAAGCGGCCAGCGCTGATCCTGGCACACGGGGAGCGGCTGGATGATAAATAAGCAACTATAAATAAGATGAACTGAACGGAATAGGCCAGGGTATGAATAACGATTCTTTTTTGCATATACCATTAAAGAGTATCATGAATTGGCATCATCATTGCTAGTCCTGAATACAAGAAAAACTTCGACTAGAAAGGAAGGGGGACATACCTTAATTCGAAACCCACCTGCATGCTTCGACCGCCATGAAATGACACGCAGCAGGGGTGAGGCTGCCCACTGCTCACCTTACTGTCCATGTGGTGGTGGTTCCTTGCTGATGCAAGCTTCTATATCTAATGTGTGCTACTCTTGCAAGAAGAGATGTGATAAAGTTTGTGTCTTTTATGCCCAAGATACCCCAAACAACATTCTGCAGTTAGCTTTGGTTTGTGGAAAATCAAGCACTCGGTAGTTTCTTTGAGTTATTAGTAAATTTGAAGTTTGGATCACCCAAGTTCTCAGCTTTCAGTAGAAACTTATGAAATAACTGAGTCTGAATTTAGTTGTACGTCTTAATTGCACAACAGTTGGGAGTGTCTTATAGGACAAGAACTCGAGATCAAAATGCAACTTCAGAATAATGGATACTACAGCTTTGTTATCATCCATATGGACAAGCAATTAGCTATAATTTGTAACTTATCTGGGCAGCATGTAGATTAACAAAAAGACAAGTATACTAGTTTGTCATCCTTTCACTTTAAAGGAATCTCCCTACCTCCCAGGGCCTGCCAAACTAACTAGAAAATGTTGCTCAGTTCATGACCACCATACAGATAGTAGTAATATCTAAAAATTAATGAAATCTTGTTGTCCAGCCGGGCGACAAATTACAGAGACTACACAAGATTGGCTCAGTCTTTCATGAATGAACATATGGGGCATACCCCTATATATCACTATCCATGTTATTTTTTCAGTGCATAAAATTCGTTGTAACTGAATTATTTTCCATGGTGGTATTTTGCAAAAAGCAACTTGAAAGGGTATCTAGCAAAGGAGTGTTTATAGAGAGCATCATATTAGAGAATAATTATGTATAACCAAAGGGAGCACATAAAAAATAAAAAGGTTATGCTAGACATAACTAAGAGGCATTCACAGCTAGCTATCCACGTGCGCAAGGACCATTATAATCACTCATGTGCATATCTTAAACTAGAAGATATGACTAAGGAAAAGAAAATTTACAAATAAGATTAATTAGCGGACTGGTGTTCAGGCAGGCATACTCCTTTAAATCACCAACAATAATCACGGCGCAGTCCTGATGCAGCATATTTCAAGCAAAAAAAATCTGATGAAATAAGTAAGGAACAACCATGGCAAACCTTGTCGTCTAAGAACAGTAGCTGATGCGGGGATGTATGGATTCGGGGCTTTATTCGTGCCGACGATGGGGGATGCTGGCTCGCCGGACGCCGGAGACGAAGAAGATGGTGGGGGCAGGCGAGGCAAGTGTTGGTGTGGAGGCGCGTAGGATCCGCCGCAGACGGCGGTGTAACACCTACGGTGGACACATGCATTGGCTAAGTTGTTATCAATCTTAGAAGACAGGTTAGTGGGTTGCCGTGTGGCTTTAGCCATGTGTGAGTGGGACCTGACGGTCTCGGTTTGTCTAGGTATAATACCCAGCTGTAATCAAACGATGTGGCAAGAATGAACAAACGAAAGTCTGAAGCGCTATCTCTCTCTCTGCTTCTCCTCTTCTCCAAGTATCCAAATTTCCTGAGATCTTGTATCCAGATCGTGATCTCACGCTCGGCGATCCTGCCATAGCTAGGGGATATAACAGTTAGTATTAGAGACCAAGTCGGTCGCGGGATTCGTCGGCCTTCAGTTGTAAATTCCTGGTGGAGGGTCTCGGATTGGAGGGGAATTTCGATTTCGGTCGAGTTCTTCTCTGAATCGTGTCAATCCTGATACCGGTTGGCTGGGCTTGACGAGCCAACACGATGGCGCCTCCGAAACCATCGCCTTAGACCCAAATCATCATCGAGACGATGGGAAAAATCGAGGGAAGAAGCGATGCCACGTTCGAGAAGATTAATGGCAAGATCGACATGCTCTGCGCCAAGATCTCCGGCATGGACACCACGCACAAGCAGATGGCAGCGCAGCTCGAGCTCTCGGCGATGGCACTGCAGAAAGCAGATCAGCACCAACACGACACGACACTGCACTTCGCAGCGACGAACCAGCGCCTTGACGCGTTGGCTCGTTGATACATTGCAAATGTATCTATAATTTTTGATGTTCCATGCTTGGTTTTATCCACTTTCTTGTGTTTTGTCCACACTTTGGAGTACTTTTCATATGATTTCCTGGACTAACCTATTAACAAGAGCCACAGTGTCCACACCTGCTGTTTTTGGTTCCAGGAAAGTCAGAAAATGATTATTCTCGGAATTGGACGGGACAAAAGCCAAAGTGCCTATTTTTCCGGAAGTCATCAGATGCCAGAATACGAGACAGAGAGGGGCCAGAGGCCGGCCACACCACCTGGCCGGGTGGCCAGGCTTGGCCCGCGCCAGGGGGTGGTGTGGTGCCCCCTGGCACCCCCTCGACCTCCCCTTCCGACTATAACATGCCATCGGGACATAAACCCTAAGTGCCCGATCAAAAATCCACGAAAGATTCTGTAGCCGCCGTCATCTCCATCCCTAGATCAGGAGGGATCTGAAGCTCTTCCCGGCACCCTGCCGGAGAGGGGAATTCACCCTAGAGGCCTTCTTCATGACCATGCAAGCCTCCGGTGTGATGCGTGAGTAGTTCATCCTTGGACTACGGATCCATGTAGTAGCTAGATGGCTGGTTCTCCTCCTTTGTGCTTTCATGTCTAGATCTTGTGAGCTCCGTTCATGATCAAGATCATCTATTTGTAATTCTACATGTTGTGTTTGTGGCGATCCGATGGATATTGAGATGCTATTTCAGATTGATTATTGATTCTATCATGTTTTTGTTATTTGTGATCTTGCATGCTTTCCGTTGTTAGTAGCTATCTTGGCCAAGTAGATGCTAGCAACTCCAAGAGTTAGTATTTATGCTTGATAGTGGGTTCATGTCTCTGTTAATCTGGGGAAGTGACAAAAATCTCTAAGGTACTAGATGTTTTATTCCTACTAGGGACAAAACAACAATCTTTTGTTCATAGAACAATCATATTATTTACTTTACACACAGTTCATAAAGCAATAATCTATTGCTTGCAACTTAATCCTAGAGGGGGTTCGGATGATAACCTGAAGGTGGATTATTAGTCATAGATGCAGTTGGATGGCGGTCTATGTATAATGTTGTAATGCCCAATCGAATCTCAAAGGAGTCAAGATGATTATTATATGCATGTATTGCTTTCTCGATGTTTGTCAATTGCCCCGCTGTAATTTGTTCACCCAGCATGTTATCTATCTAAGGAGAGCCACCTATAGTGAACTATGGATCCCGGTTCTTGTCTTTTACATTCAATCTACAATCTTTTACTTCTTTGTGTTTACTTTCTACAAACTTTTACTTCTTTCCATTCGATACGTTTAATCCTTTGTTTTCCACAAAACACGGTGAGATTGACAACCTCATCGCAAGTTGGGGACAAAGTTCTGTGGTTGTGTTGTGCAGGTCTCCACGTTGCTACTAGCACCGGTAGTGCGCCCTGCCAAAGCTCAGCTAGTAACACCTTTGGGGTGTTTCCTTGCTCCTACTGGTTTGATTAAACCTTGGTTTCATACTGAGGGAAACTTGCTATTGTGCTCCTCATACCTTCCTCTTGGGGTTCCCAACAAGCTCTACATCAACCACGCCCCAGCATTTTTCTGGTGCCATACACAGAGCCATCAAGCATTTTTCTGGCGCCGTTGCCGGGGAGTCAAGGACATCTTCACAAGGGGAGTCCCTCATAACCAATCTCTTTACTTTGTTGTTTTTGTTTTGCTTAGTTTCTTTTGCTTTGTTTGCTTGTTTCTTTTTCAAAAACACAAAAAATTAGTTTTACTAGTTTGCTTTCTTTATCAAAAACACACAAAAAATTAGTTCCTACTATAGTTGTTATTTTCATTGGTCTCTTATTGTCTTGCTTTTATCATGCTTTCTATCAATGGTTGGTTTCTTTGAAACTGAATCTTATTGGCAAGGTGGGTTCACGGAAGAACAAAAATATTATTATAAGGAACACCGCTTGTCACAAAAAGGGAAACATTTATGGGAACAAATTGATAAATTGTATACCATTGCTAGAAACGTGTGCTCTACTTATAATGTTACTTATTGCCTGGATAAATCTTGTTGCTGTAGGAGGTATAAACACCTCCCTTTTCAATGTGAGTATAATGATAATGTTACCATATCTTCTTATGTTAAGGGAAATTATGAATTTTATGATGTGGAACAAATTGAAGAATTTATTGCTTGAAAGGGTGCATTCGAACTTGCTTATTTGATTGAAAATACTGATGATGCACCTTATAAATATGAGGTTTATGATATACTAAAATTTTGCTTTGATAATTACAAGGAAGAAAATGGCTATATTTTGAATATCTTAATAGATTCTCTCCACCAATGGAAGAGACTAATACCTTGCAAGATACTATGGAAGAAGAAATTGCTAAAACTGGAAGCTCATTGGATGAAAAAGAGGAGGAAGAATGGATCTACCCATGCCTACCTTCTAATGAGATTAACTCTTTACCCCTTACATTATTTGATTGTCCCCCATACTTACCAAAGGAGGACAAATGTCATGTTCCTGAGGATTCTTTTGAAAATATTTATAATAAAGCTCTAGTGTTTGTAGATCATGAAAAGCATGCTTTATGTGATAGTTATATTGTTAAGTTTATTCATGAGTCTACTGAAAATTATTATGAAAGAGAAAAATATGGTTGTAGAAGTTTTCATGGTATTGAAACACCTCTATATGTGCTGAAAGTTTTCAAGTTACTCTTGTTTTATCTTCCTATGCATGTCACTTTGTTCTTTGTGAATTTATTTTGTATACAAAATTCCTATGCATAGGAATTGGGTTAGACTTAAATGTGTTTTGAATTTGCTTCTTGATGCTCTCTTTTACTTCAATTCATATTTTTCATGTGAGCATCTTCTCAAACTATCATGCCTAACTTAAAGGCGTTAAAGAAAAGTACTTATTGGGAGATAACCCAAAAGTTTTAGATGAGTCTTGAAAGTTATTACCTCTGTAATAACCGCTCTTTATCCTTTTTATTTGCTTTTTGTGCCAAGAGTAACCTCTAATAAGAGAGAAGTAATGATTGGGAAAGTTGCTGTCCCGAAACAGATTTCTGTGCTTCACCGTAAAAATTCGTGTAAAATCTCTGAACGTCTGTTTGAGGCGTGAAGTTTTGTGCTTCTTCCCCAGGTTGTTATCTAACTTTCGTTAGTTCAACACTTTTTTATTTGAGCAACAGAAGGTCTTCGAAAAAATTCGTCTTTACCTGCTGGTCTGTTTTGACAGATTTCTGCCATTTTCTGCATTTGCTTCTTGTTGGTTCCTTTTTGAGTTCTTTTGGGGAATTGAGATTTTTGAGGGAAATGCTACAGTATCTAGTGTTCTAATGAAAGTTTATTTAGTGTTAGAACTGAAACTTAAGACTTATTTATCTTGAGTGCACTAATGTTGCTAATAAAGATTGTGTGAAGTTTTGTATGAAGGAAAATTTTCAGGTGTATGGAAGGAATGAGTAATGAGATGAGGGATGGACTAAAGCTCAAGCTTGGGGATGCCACGCGTGTCACCCCAAGAAATATCCAAGAAGTAAAAGCGTCAAAGCTTGGGGATTCCCAAGGTATCCCCTTCTTCATCAATAAAAATTCCGGGTTTCTTCCAAACGCTTCATTTTTATTGTTTCATACACAGTTATATTGTTCTTGGAGCGTCTTCTTTTTTGTTTTCGTTTTAGTTTTTAATTTTTTTTGGTTTGCTTAGTTTTATGAATAAATTGGTTGGACCCCCTTTTTCATACATTGGTTTGCAAATAGTTTGGTTTGGTTTGGAAAAGAGTAGGAAAGTTCATGCTTATGTGGTAAAAAGAGCTTATTTTTGACTGTGGCCTATGCTTTGCCCTGCCATGCTTGATATTGTTTTGGCTTTATTCTTACTATTCTTTGATGTAGCATGACTTCTAATAAAAACTATTGAGATTGCTTAATGTGCCTTGGATGAATCATGTGTTGTTTTAGCATATTAAAGCATAGTATAGTGGTATTCTCCTTTTATGCTTTATTTGGGTTGACTTGGCGCATGCTCACACCATGTTATGACTATCTCAAGTCACCTAGCCTTTATGATCCTTTAGTTTTCAACTTGTAGTATCACTTTATGCTTTGAGAAATGATGTTTTGTCGCTCTGCATGATTATGGTCATTATTGCTCTCTTAGTTTGTCGCTCCCAGTCTTTTGCTAGCCTCCACAACAAGTATGAGTTCCACTCATGCATCCAACTCCCTAAACCAAGTTATTCCAAAGAGTCCACCATACCTACCTACTAGCTTATGCTATTCCAAGTATATTCATGATTTTGTTTACCTTCCAAATTAAACTTGTTATGAGAAAACTAGTGATTAAAGCTCTCGCGAACTTGATGGCACACTTTACTTTTCTTGCCCTTAATAAACTTGAACCATTGTGTCGTCTATGTTGTATATGCTTGCACTTATTTGTTGGAAATTAGCAGAATCATGCTGTCATGGGGAACGCTTTCAACATTGCACTTGGTACTTTGTACCTAGTTGATATCATGCTCTTTTGTATATGGATGTCGTCGGTGCGAAATGAAAGGGGAGCTTGTAAGTCCATAGAGTTATGTATATATGTTAGAGAAACGTCTGGGCCGCTGGTCTAATCCATGCTGACATGGTGGAAACCTGCAGCGTAACCATAATGAGCTGTCTATGAAGCATTCTTCTTATAAAAAAAGAGTCCTATATTGAGAGAAAAGAGAAAAAGAGAAAAAAAGAGATTATGAAAAGAGGAAAGAGAGAAAAAAGCACCATATTCCCATAGTAAATAAGAATATTGTTGAGATGCTCGTTGTCTGCTTGCCTTGTCATTTTGATATGGGGATTCTTCCGTATCATCGGGCAAGGGGTACCCCGTTGGCGGTTCTCTATGATACACATATACTTACAATGACAAGAACTTACCGGTGACTAAACTTGAGTAGCATGAGGAGCATCCCTCGTATACAAGGGACATGAGATTTCCGACTTATACTTCGTCAAGCATGTACCCCATAGTTTGTTCACTTTAACCTTAATCACTTCAAGATGCTTATGATAGGGGCAATGAGAGCTGAAAGCTATAAGTACCATAATTTTTGGAAGCTCTTTATGAGACTAGAATCCCTACTTCCTTTTATAAAAGGCCTTTCTTCCACCATTATATTGAGTCTCCACCTTCTACCTTTATGCACCTACTTTGAGAGCATAGTGGCCATTCTTAGTTCTATGTGCATTGTCCCAAGACTAGTTGATTGATGCATAACTTGATATTGTTTGTTTTAAACTATTCTATCTAGTCACTCTTATGAACTTTGAAGGTGTCCTATGCATTTATATTTGCTACTCTATGAGGGACAAGCTGATTACTATTATGCTATGTTTTCTTTATGTGAAACAAACAAACGTCTTGCAAAGCATTGTTATTCATAAATCTTTTGTTTGTGCCTTTTCATGTTGCATCATAGTTTCTTTGTCTTATTGCTAGAACTTTGTCTTTCATGTTATGATTGAAGTACTATGATCCCAGCTTTGAATGTTTTACAAATACTTTGATCAAGTCTTTGATGGTGCATGTCACCTCAAAAATTATTCTTTCTTTTTATCACTTACCTACTCGAGGACGAGCAGGAGTTAAGCTTGGGGCTGTTGATACATTGCAAATGTATCTATAATTTTTTATGTTCCATGCTTGGTTTATCCACTTTCTTGTGTTTTGTCCACACTTTGGAGTACTTTTCATATGATTTCCTGGACTAACCTATTAACAAGAGCCACAGTGCCAGCTGCCTGTTTTTTGCTGTTTTTGGTTCCAGGAAAGTCAGAAAATGAATATTCTCGGAATTGGACGGGACAAAAGCCAAAGTGCCTATTTTTCCGGAAGTCATCAGATGCCAGAATACGAGACGGAGAGGGGCCAGAGGCCGGCCACACCACCTGGCGGCGTGGCCAGGCTTGGCCCACGCTAGGGGGTGGTGTGGTGGCCCCTGGCACCCCCTCAACCTCCCCTTCCGACTATAAGATGCCCTCGGGACATAAACCCTAAGTACCTGATCAAAAATCCACGAAAGAGTCTGTAGCCGTCGTCATCTCCATCCCTAGATCGGGAGGGATCTGAAGCTCTTACCAGCACCCTGCCGGAGAGGGGAATTCACCCTGGAGGCCTTCTTCATGACCATGCAAGCCTCCGGTGTGATGCGTGAGTAGTTCATCCTTGGACGACGGATCCATGTAGTAGCTAGATGGCTAGTTCTCCTCCTTTGTGCTTTCATGTCTAGATCTTGTGAGCTCCGTTCATGATCAAGATCATCTATTTGTAATTCTACATGTTGTGTTTGCGGGGATCCGATGGATATTGAGATGCTATTTCAGATTGATTATTGATTCTATCATGTCTTTGTTATTTGTGATCTTGCATGATTTCTGTTGTTAGTAGCTATCTTGGCCAAGTAGATGCTAGCAACTCCAAGAGTTAGTATTTATGCTCGATAGTGGGTTCATGCCTCTGGTAATCTGGGGAAGTGACAGAAATCTCTAAGGTACTAGATGTGCTGTTGCTACTAGGGAGAAAACAACAATCCTTTGTTCATAGAACAATCGTATTGTTTACTTTACACGCAGTTTGTAAAGCAATAATTTGTTGCTTGCAACTTAATCCTAGAGGGGGTTCGGATGATAACCTGAAGGTGAATTATTAGTCATAGATGCAGTTGGATGGCAGTCTATGTATAATGTTGTAATGCCCAATCGAATCTCAAAGGAGTCAAGATGATTATTATATGCATGTATTGCTTTCTCGATGTTTTTCAATTGCCCCGCTGTAATTTGTTCACCCAGCATGTTATCTATCTAAGGAGAGCCACCTATAGTGAACTATGGATCCCGGTTCTTGTCTTTTACATTCAATCTACAATCTTTTACTTCTTTGTGTTTACTTTCTGCAAACTTTTGCTTATTTCCATTCGATATATTTAATCCTTTATTTTCCGCAAAACACGGTGAGATTGACAACCTCATCGCAAGTTGGGGACAAAGTTCTGTGATTGTGTTGTGCAGGTATCCACGTTGCTACTAGCACCGGTAGTGCGCCCTGCCAAAGCTCAGCTAGTAATACCTTTGGGGTGTTTCCTTGCTCCTACTGGTTCGATTAAACCTTGGTTTCATACTGAGGGAAACTTGTTGTTGTGCTCATCATACCTTCCTCTTGGGGTTCCCAACGAGCTCTACATCAACCATGCCCCAGCATTTTTCTGGCACCATACACAGAGCCATCACTCGTCAGGTGGATCTGACCGTAGCGGCGGTCACACGCCTCCAACGCGAGAAGATCGCGACGGCGCATGGTGAGACCGACCCAGATCCCAGCTTCATCGTCCACACAGGCCAGGGAATTCTCACAGACCTGCCTGGGGTATTTCAACCCGGCGCGAACAAAGCGCGAGACGCGTGTAGTCATGACGGTGGGGGCGTAGTTGGCGGCGGGGATGGCGGTTGTGGCGGTGGTAGACCTCCTGATGGCGGTGCTGGCGGCGGTAGACCTCTTGATGGCGGTGCTGGCAACGGTAGGCCATCACTTGACGGCAGCTTTGGCGGCGGTAGACCTCTTGATGGCGGCGTTGGCGGTGGTAGACAAGGCAGGCATTCGGACGAACACCCTCACGGCGGACGCCCGCCGCTGCCTAAAATCTCGTTTCCCATGTTTGATGGTGAGCATCCGAGAATCTGGCGAGACAAGTGTGTTGATTATTTTACCATTATCAATATATCCCCTGCACTCTGGGTGACTTCCGCTACTTTGCACATGGAGGGGAATGCTGCTTTGTGGTTGCAGTAGTACAAATTGCACCATCCGGTGCTTTCCTGGGTACCTCTTATGGCAGACATTGAAGAAAAGTTTGGTGCTACGGATCACATGCAGTTCATGAAGTAGTTATTGGCCCTGAAGCAAACTGGATCAGTGAGCGAGTACAAACAACAGTTTGACAAACTGATGTACCAGACGTGCATGCACAATCCTCACTATGACGAGCCCCTGTTTCTCTCAGTTTATCAAGGGCCTTAAAACTGAACTCAGGGGATCCGTGGAGGCATAGTTGCCTGAAAATGTTGATCGAGCAACTCTACTTGCAGAGGTACACCAAGATATCTTGGCAAGGGTCAAACCATGGGCACACCGAGCTGTTGCACGAGGTGTCGCGCCTGTTGGATGAGCAGACCGGGCAGAAGGGGCAAGACCAGCCACAACAGGCAGTATGGGCGAGTTGTGGAAGGATCGGCAACTTCGCGACTATAGACGGCAGAATGGCCTCTGTTTCAAATGTGGCGACAAATTCGATCCCACACACCAATGTCCATGGAAACCTCCTTAGCAACTCAATGCAATGCTTACGGACGAAACCCACACAGAGTTATCTGACGCCGTACTTGAGGAACTAGAACTACAGGATGCAGCCACGGCAGAACTGCTCCATCTCTCTATGTATGCCATGGCCAGCACAGAAGCTGCCAAGACGATTCGCATTCGTGCTCTTGTTGGAAATCACATGATGATTATCTTGATTGACTCATGATCTTCGGGAAGTTTTGTGTGTGCAGATTTTGCAAGGCGCGTGGGTTGTTCAATCACCGCTGCACCTGCCGCACGGGTAAAAATTGCTGATGGTTCCTTTATGACAAGCAACCAACAGGTGCAGCAACTGGAGTGGTGGACTCAAGGCACCACGTTTCGCACGGATATGCGCGTCCTCGAGCTAGGAGGATACGACACAATCCTGGGCATGGACTGGCTCGGAGAACATAGCCCCATGGTTTGTGACTGGAAGGGCAGAAAACTAGTGGTGCCTCATGAAGGGAAGGATGTTTGCCTTCAGGGAATCACAACGGATACGCAACATGAACTGCAAGAAATTTCAGTTACGCAGTACTGCAAATGGAGCAAAGGAAATGACATCTGGGCCGTGGCGCTCGTCAAGCCTATATCTGAACCTGAAAAGCATGCAATTCCGCAACCACCAGAAATTTAGGCTGTCTTGGACCAGTTCGGCGATGTTTTTCAGACTCCGACAACTCTACCTCAGTCCAAGGAGTATGACCACACGGTCCCACTCCTGCCCAATGCTACACCAGTGAATTCTCGACCATACCGTTACTCGCCATTACACAAGGACGAGATCGAGCGTCAAGTGGCCGAGATGCTCAGGACAGGCTTGATCAAGATAAGTACCAGCCCGTTCGCCTCGCCTGTCCTATTAATTTAGAAGAATGGCGGAAGCTAGCATTTCTGCGTTGATTACAAGAGGCTGAACACGCTGACACTGAAGAACAAGTTTCCGATGCCGGTTATCAATGAACTACTTGATGAATTGGCCGGTACAAAGTTCTTCTCCAAGTTGGATTTACGGGACGAATACCACCAGATACGTATGAACGAGGCTGACGAATTCAAGACCGCGTTCAAGACACACCATGAACACTATCAATTCCGTGTCATGCCCTTCGATCTGACGAACGCGTCGGCTACATTCCAATGTGTAATGAACTTAGTCCTCGGTCCATTCCTTCGCAAGTTTGCGTTTGTTTTTCTAGATGATATACTCATCTATAGTCCATCACTGTCAACACATGCCCAGCATTTGTCTGCTGTCCTCCAGGCTCTTCGCGACAATCAACTATACGCCAAGGAGTCCAAGTGCTCATTCGCCCAGAACAAATTGGATTACCTCGGGCACATTATTTCGGACACCAGCGTCGCAACTGATCCAGGAAAGACAGCAGCGATGGTTCACTAGCCACGCCCTAAAAACACTACCGAGCTCCGAGGGTTTCTGGGTCTTACGGGGTACTACCGTAAGTTTGTACGGAACTATGGGATCATTTCCAAACCACTGACCTCCTTACTGAAGAAGAAGGCATTTGAGTGGGATGACAAGGCCACAACAGCTTTTGAGCAGCTGAAACAAGCCATGGCCACGACACCGGTGTTGGCTCTGCCAGATTTTCAGTGTTAATTCGTGGTTGAGACGGATGCTTGTGACAGTGGCGTGGGCGCCGTCTTGATGCAGAATGATCATCCAATTGCATTTCTGAGTAAAGCTCTCAGTCCCTTGCATCAGAGGTTGTCCATATACGAAAAGGAATTCCTGACATTAATCCTAGCAGTCGAGAAGTGGCGCCCGTACCTGCAACGTTCAGAATTTCTCATTAGAACCAATCATCACAACCTTAGTTATCTTGAAGAGCAGAATTTGTAGTCTGAGATGCAGCGGAAAGCAATGACGAGGCTCATGGGACTACAGTTCAAAATTGTGTACAGGAAAGGAAATGAAAACTTTGCGGCAGACGCACTCTCTCGGGTGGGCCATCATTTTAGTCTGCAAGCAATATCAGAATGCAAGTCTCTATGGATCCAAGAGGTGTTGAATTCCTATGCAACAAATCCAGCAACACGACTAAAGTTATCCAAGTTAGCTTTAGCATCTCCTAACGAGGAAGGGTATGTACTGGAACATGGCATTATCCACCTGCGTGGCAGAATCTAGATTGGATCAAACTCAGCTTTGCAAACAAAATTGATCAACGCTTTCCACTCCACTGCCATAGGGGGCATTCAGGGATACACGCCACTTACCAACGCCTCAAGAATATGTTCGTGTGGCCTGGCCTGAAATCACAAGTGGACAGTTTTGTCCGTCAATGCGCTGTTGTCAGCATGCCAAGCCAGCTGGCCTTCTACAGCCTTTGCATGTACCAACGGGGGCGTGGCAAGACCTGAGTATGGACTTCATTGAAGCTTTACCACTGTCTGAGGGTTACAATGTGATCATGGTAGTGGTTGACCGTTTCTCGAAGTATGCACATTTTGTGCCAATGCGATCCCTTCACAGTTTAGAAGGTTTCCAAGGTGTTTGTGGACAATATTGTGAAGCTTCATGGCATGTCTCTCACTATCGTCTCTGACAGAGATAAAATATTCACAAGTCAATTTTGGAAGGATTTGTTCGTTGCTCTTGACACGAAGTTGCTTTACTCAACCGCTTACCATCCTCAGACAGACGGACAGACCGAGCGTGTGAATCAATGCTTGGAGATGTACCTGCGGTGTCTAGTTCACGAGGCTCCCAGGAAATGGCGTACACTGATGCCACTTGCGGAGTTTTGGTATAATTCAAATTACCATTCATCGTTGGGATGTTCTCCATTCCGTGCACTCTACGGGCGTGATCCCAACTTTGGAGCGATGCCAATGTTGTCACCTTCAGGCTAGGCTCCATTGGAAGAACTGCTCCAGGAACGTGCACTGCAGGCTGAGCGTCTACGCCTACATATGGTGGCCTCACAGCAGCAGCGGATGAAAATTCAAGCAGATAAAAATCGAGTTGACAAGCAATTTCAGGTTAGGGAGAAGGTGTTGCTGAAATTACAGCCATATGCCCAGCACTCTGTCGCCAACAGGCCTTTTCCGAAGCTAGCATACAAGTTCTTTGGACCATTCAGTGTAGTAGAGCGTATCGGTGATGCGGCATACAAATTGGACCTACCAGCAGCTGCAGCCATTCATCCCGTGTTCCATGTTTCGCAGCTCAAACAGTTCACACCGGATTTCACACCAATCTACTCAGACTTACCAAAACTAATAGAGCTTGATCGCCTCCTACCGGAACCAGAAGCTGTCTTGGAACGACGTATCGTCAAGAAAGGTAACTCGGCTATTCCACAATGTCTGATCAGGTGGACTAGCATTCCTGCTATATCAGCAACCTGGGAAGATTATCATGTCGTGACACAGGCATTGGCTAAGTTGTTATCAATCTTAGAAGACAGGTTAGTGGGTTGACATGTGGCTTTAGCCATGTGTGAGTGGGACCTGATGGTCTCGGTGTGTCTAGGTATAATACCCAGCTGTAATCAAACGATGTGGCAAGAATGAACAAAGGAAAGTCTGAAACGATCTCTCTCTCTCTCTGCTTCTCCTCTTCCCCAAGTATCCAAATTTTCTAAGATCTTGTATCCAGATCGTGATCTCATGCTCGGCGATCTTGCCGTAGCCAGGGGATATAACAGGCGGCGGGGCTCGAGATCGTTCCTTCGATTGCTAGAGAGGAGCGGAGGCAGTACGCCCGGCTGGTCGCCTATTGCTCACGGCGTCGCTGCCCGCCGGAATCCTCCGCTGCAGCCGCCCTCCACCCGCCGCCGGTCGCAATAACCGGCTGCAGCCGCTCGCCGCCCGCTGCAATCCCAGCCACAGTCGCTCGCCGCAAGCCGCAATCGCCAGTGGCAGCCGCTCACCGCCCGCATCTTCCAGAACCGTCAGCCGCGCACGATGCCCTCGATTAGCAGGTGGGCTAGCTCGTAACGATAGTGGTGCGAGAAGAAATCGTCGAGGTAAGAGGAAAATTAAAGTTACGGAGTACATCGATGTATGGCAAATTAGACTGGACCGCACCGGGCTGCGACGGAGCAATGCGGTCTGATTCGGTCAAATCGACCCGTGTGCAGAATTACTTATTCTGCACGCACCGGGTCTAATAGAGCTTCTATATGGACATATTCATACTACTCCTGGGTGTAACTACACCCACGTGTGTTTCACACCATCTAGTTAGTATCTGTCATATCGAAGAGTTTGTACGTGTAGTATGAAGTATTATAAAACTATTTGGTAGTATATATACTACTTTTGAGGTAGTATGAATAAGTTTTTCACATACACTTATTTTACATACAAATATGAAGGGTATTTTAAAAATATAGTGCAAGCTATGGCTCCACTTACATTTTTTTCGCGTAACTTGATTTGAAGTATCTTAAATGTAGTATATGAACATACTAAACTGGTAAAGTATGACGTATACTTTTGTATGTGAGTATACGAGACGTGGGTGTAACTACACCTAGGAGTAAGAAGTATTTTTCCTATATATATATATGGAAAATATTGGGATATCATGGGTGCTAGAATGCATACCAATCTCACCATTAGAATTCTTACAGAGAGCCAAAGAATTAGTAGCAGAAGCAAAAAAATTGTAACGGAATATTCCAAAAACGTCATACCAAGATTACATGCAGTACTAGTACAACAATCCATAGACCAAACAATCTACACATCTCATGGGTCATGTAAGCTGCAATAATTTTAGCAATGTAACCAACTACACAATTAGTACACACAAACTAGTACAACTCACTTTTATCCACGCATGGACAGTTTTAACAAAGCACTTATATGCACATCACATGGACCATGGAAGCAGCAAAAATTTTAGCAATCCAACCTACCAACTTCACCAGCACATGCAACATCCCACACATTACTCTAAGTTTATCCGCACATCATCTTTGTTAGCTGCAAATTTTTTAGCAATCCTACCAACCACTCTAACTAGTACATGCAATATAAAAATATCCTATCTCACTTTACAGTGCATGGGTCTTTACAAAGAGCACACATCAATTTCTCATTTGACAAGTTTTTTGACAAGTTTCTTTCGTGGAAACTGATAGGTGGCAGGGATTATAACATAAGGACTTTATTGCATTTTTGATAGAATTTAGTTTGCCACTACGTGGGGGCATTATTGTGTTTTCTGCTTGTCTGAAACAAATATTCCTATCCATATGTGATTACATTTACAATGTCTCGCCCCAATTAGATGTACGCGATACTTGCGCCCTGATTTGTACTCCAATTATCGTCATCTTAAATGAGTTTTTGCTTCATGTCCTCCCCCTTATCCTAAATTTAGGAAATTGAAAACAGACAGATGGACAGGATTAGACGATACCCCATTCATGCACTCCGACTGAAGGGGTATTGGTTAAACCTAGCAGTCCTTGTGTTTTTATTTTCACTGGTTCGGAGGGAGGGGAAGACACCGTAGCACACCTCCGTCTGTAAATAGCATAAGGTGTTTATTTATTTGCCTGGTCGAGTGGAGTGTTGTGGCAATTTATATACACAGTCATCAAAAAATACACAAAGGAGATAGAGCTCTGCGCTCGTATGGCCAATAGATCGAGTAGAGTCTTTTTCCTAAAGTCGGGACAAAATCATGTGTAGGTATTAAAAATAATAAGAATATTACTGAAGACTGGTGGACAATCTTCACAACGTCTTCCTAGAAAATCATGATTTTCTTGTTGCCTGGTTCGCCTATTGATCTAGCCATGGTGTCTACCTTGGGAAGCAGACACATGATGAATTGTCTGTCAAATGCATCAAATGGATGGGCTTGGCGAAAGACTTAAACCCGGTTCATTCCGCCAATTCCTTCTGTCATTCCGTAAATTGCTTAGCTATGTCGTTGAGCTCGACGAGCAGGTGTGAGTTGCCGTACGACGCTTGCTTGATGATATTGTGCTCATCATCCGCTCGTGACACCGTGTTCTTGGTTGTGTGTCCTCTTCTGCTCGGCCACACAGTATTGACGTTGCTCATTGTTGAAGCTCGGTCACTGTAATGTAATCAGAGAAAAATCAGTAGACAAAATATTGCTCTAGTTGAGCGAAAGTATCTGTAAGCAAAGAAAACTTATTGGGATCCACCAAACCAGGTAAGCAACCGAGATTGTGTGGCTTCTTCTTGCCGAGCGGGAGCGTGCAAATGAGAAATTGATTTGTGCTTTTTGTAAAGACCCATGGACTATGAATTGAGATAGGATATTTCTATGTTGCACGTACTAGTTAGAGTGGTTGGTTGGATTGCTAAATTTTTTGCAGCTACCAAAGATGATGTGCGGATAATTAGAGTAATGTGTGGGATGTTGCATGTGCCGGTGAAGTTGGTCGGTTGGATTGCTAGAATGTTTGCTGCTTCTATTGTCCATGTGATGTGCATATAAGTGCTTTGTTAAAACCGTTCATGCTTGGACAAAAGTGAGTTGTACTAGTTTGCGTGTACTAGTTGTGTAGTTGGTTACATTGCTAAAAAAATTGCAACTTACATGGCCCATGAGGTGTGTAGATTGTTTGGTCCGTGGATTGTTGTACTAGTACTGCATGTGATCTGGTATGACGTTTTTTGAAATATTCCGTTACAGAATTTTTCTCCTGCTACTAATTCTTTGGCTCTCTATAAGAGATGCATTGCTAGTCCCCATGATATCCCACTATTTTTCATTTATATATATAGAGGTAAAATAACTGGTGCATCTTGGTGCCCAGACACCATACGTGATACGCGTATTTTTACTTTGAACCATATATACCTATGATATACGTACCTAAGTTACACATACCTAGGTATAACAAATTTAAAATATGCATACCTAAGTTACATATACCTAAAACATTTTATACCTAAGGTGTACGTACCTAGGATACGTGTATATATATATGAACCTTAGGTATGTACAACTTAGGTATACGATACCTTAGGTATATATAATTTGGATAAATATAAATTTTGGTACGTAAATCTTAAATATGTACGAAATATAGGCATGGTACCCAGACACCATGGTGTCCCATATAAATGGTATGGTGTCCGGACAGAATGGTGTCCCATATGGGCTATATATAGGTAAAATATTATATGCACCATGGTGTCAGAACACCCACGTAACAAACCGATGGATCCATCAACTGATAGTCTATTTTACCGGGTATGCTCGTGAGGAACACACACACATATATAGAGAGAGTGGCGCTATTTGACCCCAGGGTATAGAATAACTATTCTACACCCACCCTCTATCTTCCAAAGTATATTAGTTTTACGTCATGAAAATTTTATCTGATCTCAAAATTGAGAACAACATAAGAAAATTTAGACATGTCATAAAAAAATTAGTTTACATGCCGTATTTTTTAAATTAGTTTACATGCCGTATAAAAATACGACGTAAATGCGTATTTTCTATATTTTTTTAACTATAATGACTCATAAATCGTATTTTTATGTCGATTTTTTACATTTTTAATGAACATGAACATAAATTTCTATATGTGAGAACATAAAAATATGTGGGGTGCAAAATAACTATTCTGCATCATGGGTGTTGAATAGGGTTTTTACTCCTGAGTGTAGTTACACCACATCTCATATACTCACATACGAAAGTATATCTGATACTTTTACGATTTAAGTATGTTCATATACTACATCTAAGATACTTCAAATCAAATTTATGAAAAATACAAGTGGAACCATAGTTTGCACTATATTTCCAAAATAGCCTTCATATTTATACGTAAAATAAGAGTATGTAGAAAAATTATACATACTACCTCAAAAGTAGTATATATACTATCAAATAGTCTTATAATACTTCATATTACGCGCACATACTCTTCGGTATGATAGATACTGCCTACATGGTGTGAAACACAAGTTACACCCGGGAGTATATATATATATATATATATATATATATGACTATTCATACTACATCCGGGTGTTGTTACACCCACGTGTATTTCACGTAATTTAGGCACTATCTATCATACCGGAGACTATGTATAGGTAGTATAAATTATATAAGAATATTTGGGCAATATATATATATACTATTTTTTTTGTAGTATGTAGTTTTTATTCGCATACTTCTTTTGTACGTACAAATATAATGATATTTTACATATATAGTGCAAACTATGGGTGTATTTGCAATTTTTCACCTAACTTGCTTAAAAGTATCTTAGATATAGTATATAAACATACTCAAACAGATAAAGTACTAAAAATACTTCCATAAGGTAGTATATGAGATATGGATGTAGTTACACCAGGAGTAAGAAGTATTTTTCGTATATATATATATATATATATATATATATATATATATATATATACTACACCCAGGTATAGTTACACCCACGTGTGTTTCACGTAATTTAGACAGTATCTATTACTGGAGACTATATATAGGTAGTATGAAGTATATAAGAATATTTGGCTAGTATATATACTATTTTTTGGGTAGTATGTAATTTTTATTCACATACTCCTTTTGTACGTACAAATATGACGGTATTTTACATATATACTGAAAATTATGGTGCATTTGCAATTTTTTCACCTAACTTGCTTGGAAGTATCTTAGATATAGTATATAAACATACTCAAACAGATAAAGTATTACAAATACTTTCTAGTATATGAGACGTGGGTGTAGTTACATCCGGGAGTAAGAAGTATTTTTCCTGTTGCACCTTGGTAAAAAATATATATAAGAAGTATATATAGGTAAAATAACTGCTGCACCTTGGTGCCTAGACACCATATGTGATACGCGTATTTTCGCTATGCATCACGCATACCTAAGACTATACGTACTTACGTTATACATACCTAAGATATGCATATTTAAATTACATATATCTAACATATTACATACATAAGGTGTACGTATGCAGCATACGTGTATATATAAATATATACTACACATTAAGTATGTGATACCTTAGGTATTTATAATTTGAATAGGTATATCTTAAGTATGTAAACCTTAGGTATATAAAATTTAGGTACGTACACCTTGGGTATGTATAAAATACATACCCAGGCTTAAATATGGACGGGTAGACCACCCTTAAAATCCAAAAAATAAAAACAAAATAAACAAATAAACAGTAAGAGTAAAAATGCATAATACTAAGAGTAAAATGCATAATACACATGCAAGAAGGAGCCAAGGATGTGAGTTGCTGAGAAGATAGACTCCAAGTGATTTCCAAAAGAATCAGGCATGGCCCAAACTCTAAGTTTGATGGCATCAAGCAACGGAGTTAGTGCCAAGAAATACAAGCATGCAAGTTTGTGTCCTGCATGAAAGACGAAGACATGAGTCTTCACAAGAGAACTCTCGAAGACCCCTGAAGAAACATGGCAAGCGGTGGATACTGATAGCAGTACACGTTAGCAGGATACGTGTAAGCAGAATAAAGCGTTTAGGTCTCCTCTCGCAGCTATATAAGGAGCAGCCATAGACATTTGAAGACACCGGTTGCAGAAGCAGAGAGTGCAGCATCTGAGAGATAGTCCCTGTGTACGTACTACAAGTAGTGTTCTTCCACCTTCTTCTTTGTAAAGAGTGTGCTCGGAGCAAGAGCGATATCTCTGGTGTTGTAAGGTAATCACAGCTCTTGTTCTTTTGTTTGGAGCTTTCCGAAAGGGAAAGCCGTATGTAAGCATGTCTTGTTTAGTAAAGTGAGTTCCTTTTATACAATTCCTTTCTTGTTATGAGGTACATGTTTTTACGCTAGGGATCCTATAGAAGAAACCTTTGCGTGCAGTTCTTATTTAAGCCTTTGTGTGGCGTTTGAAAGAACATGTAGCCGTAGAGAAGTGTTCTCTTCGAGTGAAACTGCCTGGGAAGACGGTAAAAACACGTCCATAAGAATAAGACTCGGAATAGCTAAAGAGAATCTCATCCTTGTTGAACATAGTTTGCGATGCATATGGTGAGTACCAAGTAGGGGTAACACAACCTCTGATTACACCGTTGGCTGTATCGTTGGTTTCGCCAGCCTCCAAGATCCTGCAAGCAATCCACAAAAATATTAGTTCATAAAAGTAATTAGTCAGTACTTAATTAACCTAATTAATTTGTTAGACGTATAATTAATACTAGTTAATTCTGAATTTCTAAATATATTGTGTGTCTGAATATTTATATTTGTCTAGATATTAGATAAAAATTTATATTTGTCTAAATATTTATATATATAATATGTTAAGTATATATATATATATATATCCGGTTATTTTACCTATATATATATTGTGTGTGGTTTTATCAGTATTTTGTTCCCAACGTATAGGGATAGCGGAAAATCACTTTGGAGTCTCACTGGTTTCCTTTTTGATTTTTTTTAAAAGCATCAGATTTTTTTTAAATACCAACGTGTAACCAACAATACGAAATACAAGTCTGCAAATTTTAAAAAAACTACCTTATATATCGGGTGCAGCAAAAATGATAAATATGACAAATTTTAGAAAAACGGATGCTCATTCAATAATTACACTGTTCACATCATATCTGAAAATTTCTCTTTTTCGCTGAGGCCAGAATATAAAGTATGTTTTCGCTGAGACCAGAAAATTCTCTTTTTCGATTGATTTTATGCGCACGCGAATTATAAATAATAATCTACATCTCTATATATTTTTGATTTTTTTAGAAATTTACACACTAAAAGAGGTCTAGATGTACTCCTTTTACAAAGATAAAACATATTATATTTTAAAATGGAAGGAGTATCAGGCACTCGCAGAAGCATGATCCATCATGGGCAAGGACCTTCTTCCTGGCGGTGGTAGCACAACTGCGCGACGAGAGACCAACCACCGCTACTAGCGGGAGGGAATCATGGAGGGTCAGCGTCGTGAGCTGACCATGCATGGCGACGAGAGCTCGGGTTCACGTCCATGGCAGCCCAGTTCGTGAAGACGGTGAACTTTGCGGACGTGCTCCTCGCGTTGCACGATGCCGGGACGACGATCCAGATTTTCCTGCCGACGAGGCCGTGCTGGTTCATATTGTGTCGTGTAGGTGTAGAGCAAGATGGACTGTGACGACAAAAAACTTCTACAGGCGACGGGGGCGGGACATGCAGGGTTCGGTACATGAGTACTACGTGTTGGAGGAGGATGTGATTGATCTGGGAGCGGCGATTTCCTTCCGGCAAATTACTCCCGAATTTTCTTCCAATTCATTTATGTTACACAGGGCAATCCACCCGTCGTTGTTAGTTATTGTTGGCCTCTCCAATCTTTGTTCCTTTTATCTAGAAATGGCTAGAGTGAGAAGCACACCTAGAACACCATCGATGGTGTCATGGGCTATCTCCACGCATTATATACAACATTGGTGGTCATGCAATGATTGATATTTTGTGCATAGTCCTGTCCCAGTCTTCTGTTTAGAGATAAATAATGGTACATTGTCTCTATATAGTGTGACGGTGCTTGCATTAATCTATCTAGACAAGTGCGCGAAGGTCTTCTATATGTATCATCCTATTTGAATGATGCATGTTGATGTGTACCGTAGCCTGATTCGATGGATAGATGTGATTATTGTTGTTAACTGATTGATCTTTAGCAAATAGTTTTGGATTTCAGAGCTAATTTTTCTATTATTTCTCTCTGTGCAAGTAATCACGAATCACTTTCTCCCCTGAATGGCATACAGCCATACATGTTACTACATAGCGAATTTTCCTATATTATTTAAGATGATGCATGTGGAAAACAGCATATGTTTTACAGTAGCTAAGCTCACAATATGAGACATTGTTGTGCCCTTTTCAGGTTGACACAAATAACAGGTTCAGAAGATGGTATTGATAAATTGATTTTCTCAATCAGTGATGGTGTCTTCTGGATCGGTGATGCCTTTTCTACAAAAAAAATAGATCAATTATTAATCTAAAAGGAACACATCATAAAACACATGGAAGGAGCCTGGCAAAAAGTGGGAGAAAGAAATATGGATGAAAACTATATTTGATTTGCTGCCATTTTGGAGATGGGATTGGAAGGAAATTCGGAGACAAGAGAAGCCTTGCATCATGATTTAGGAGGAAGATGAGCCGTATAGGGAGACATACATAATAGAATTATTTAAAGAGTGATCCAAGTTGGCATTTAATGAATGAAATTTATTGTCGTTGGACTCTCTCTAAGAGAGAAGCTGCCAATCGAGTGCTTGGTTGGAGGGAGAGAGCGAGCCAAGACTAAGTTTGCATGGGTAATGAGATTTCGGGACAATAAGCTTGCTAGAGATGATGCTTATGGTGGTGCTATAACTTCTGCACACCAAAAATATAAGATACAAATCTATCTTAAAAATCATGGTTCTCAAGCGTTACCTGACAAGGTTCAATCTCATATGCATGGTTTGGCCATTTCAAACCACTTGGAGGTGGCAGCTAATCGTGTGGGACGGCGATTTGCAAGAACTCTTTGCCATTTGGATTCCATTCATGAACCAATTTAAAATATAAAATAATTTTCATTTAATTTAATTAGCCGTCATAGAAACGCACGGATTATGTGCTAGTTCAAGCTAAATCGAATAGTTGGACCAGAGACATGCACCTATGCGTGCATGTGGGCATCAATATGATGTGAATATAATCAAATGAATCAAAAGGTTTAGCTATGAGCTCACGTGGCAAAAGTAGCATTTGGTATTACCCTGCCTGGTAGTGGTATTCATGTGAACTAGTATACCTGACTAGACAGCAAAGTAACTGATCACCAAAGCGTAATCGATCGCCATTGCTAACTGCATCTTGGTTTCTCTTGGCCAATCTGTTCTCGAGGACAGATGTCGTCGTTGCTAGTCTTTTCATCAATCTTGGTAGGAAACCAATCACAGGTCTTGAGCTGGAGCTGCCTTAAAATAAAACAGTTACCCAATCCAGCTTTTCTTCCTGGTACTCGATCCGGTCTCGTAAACGTAGGTGTAAATAAAATGCATACATGGGTTAGATCTAATCAATCAATCGAATAAATAATAAGTGAGGGAGATGGGGTATCTAGGCGTGGAATCCATCCATAGCAGAAATTGTTGGACAGGCACATGACGCCGGCCTGATTAAGCGCCGATCAGGATCAGTATCAGCCTCGAACAGGTGCGCTGCAGCACGATGACAGCAGCAGACACCCCACTCTTCAGATTTGATCCTACTTTTCAATCTCCGGTTGATGACGAACTTGTTGAAGTACATCATCTGCCCGGATGAAACCCGAGAGTTGTTGATGATGATAGATGCCTGAATCATGACTCCAAGCACCGCTTGTCCCAAGGTGGGTGTCACTGTCGTGGATATGACCACGGCAAGTACTACAGGGGCAGCACATGAGAGGTGAGAGACAAGGCGAAGTAGGAGAATCTGAGAGCGAGATTGGCACATGATATACCTAGGTTCACGTCCCCTCGGTGCAGGATCGCTACATTATCCAGTATATGATCATAGATTGGTTTACAAGGGAGCCACTATAGGCGAGACTATGTCTAATGAGATCTAATACGACGTACCCCGGTGGGGTGCCCCTGGTGGCTTTATATATGCAGCCAGTTAGGGTTTACAAGTGCTAATGAGTTTTGTATTGGAGTCGCCGTCTTCGGCTCCCAGCCGGCAAGTCGTCTGGGTCCAGTTTGCGTTAGTCGCTGTATTTGGCGAGTTGATCCTCCATGGGAGACTCTACTTCGTGGGTATACCCCAATTGGTATTCCCCCATCACGAACGTCGTTGTTGGGTTTATAAGCTGGCTGATACTGCTCTAAGCTTTCGAGGTGGGACTAAACTTTTAGGTATGACGCTATAAGAGTCGTATCCGCGAGCGCGTAGGCCGACCCCCGCGAGCACATGAGTCGACCTGTTTCCGCGAGCGCGTGGGCTGCGTACCTCCAAACGTAAGAGACAGGTTCGCACGCATCTAGTATCAACGACATGACCCACAAAGCGACATCTCCTACTCGAACCGAGACTAGAATCCCCAGAGCCCTCTTTGCACGAGGTGGTTGAGATATTATCATCGTATGACCGGAAGCGTAAAGTATCCTAGATGACGAACGATGAAAGCATGCAGACAACTACCTTGAACTTCGTCAAACCTACTTTGTGTAGCCTCTGCATGTCTCTTGCATTAGTGAAAGTCAATATGCATCAGAGTCAATAAGCAGTGTCAAGGTCACAAAGATATCTTTTGTACACATTACAATTACAATGAAAAAAGTAAATTAGAAAAAGAAGAATAAAAAACACGTATTAGAGTGAATAGGAAGCGCTACTCACACGAAAGTAATAACTTTTGTAATATTTTGTTGTACACATTACAAACCTAATTACAGTCTATCTAATTTAAGCCTATACTAACTACCGGCCAAAATCCCCTAGCGCTGACTATCTCTTCCACGTGGCGTACACGTCGCCGTCTTCACCTCGGTGACTTGCTTCTCGTAGACGTCGCATCGGGAGTACACAGTGTCGCCGCTGGTCCTTCTCCCTATCGTCGCCTTGTTGTGGTGGTAGCCGCTTTCTCCAAGATGCGCCTCCCGCGTACACCACGGCTGGAGGTCGTCACTCCGCCGCGGAGCCTTCATCGTCTACGGTCTCGTTGTCGACGCGGTACCCCTGGTCTTCGTGCGTCTCGCTTTACGTACTTGCGAACATCGCGGAGAGAGAACATGCCGCCGACAACAGTCCTTCTCCCCATCATCGCAATCTTGACCGCCGTCGCGGTGGCGGCTTCTCCTCGCATACGCTATTCTCGTGTCCTCCACCGATGGAGGACATCGCTTCGCCGTGAAGCCGTCTCCCGTCTTCTTGCTCTGCGTCGACGCTGTGACGACGACCGTCACCGATCATCGCGGTTCCTGCTTCTCCCCATTGATGGGGCTCACGCGCACATCTGGCAGAGGATATGGCACCGACTCGGTTCTATAGATGTGCTTAGTTGGCTATCGCTACATTGTACCAACAAAGGAACAAACCTACCCTTTTGTTTCTAGGCATGCTATAGAGCAGCACGCTGCCACCCTAAACATGTTGGATACGACAAAGCCGTCGTTTGGGGAAGCATACAGTGTCTATTCTAGCACGACGTGGGTGGAAGGTAAGACAAACCAGCTAAATCGATGCGAGAAACCACAAAGATGGAGGAGTCTTTTATAGGCAAAATGGTGGTCATGGCACCAAGGATCCACGTATATGGGACCCAGCACCGCGTACCCCAAAAGATAACGCTGTTATCTCAGCTATCGCCTGTGAGAACGCTCGGACGGCGAGGGATGGCACTGTGAGATAGACTGTAGATGTACACGTGAACCCGTAGACGTTTGCCGTCTAAGACACCAAGTCGACTAGTAACGGTACCCACCATACGACCTCACCGCACAAACATTTGCACATCAACCATCTACGATGCCATCGCGGGCTCTCCGACCGTGAGAACCCACGAACGGCTATAGGCTACGGCACCAGGTCAGCGTGGACGGGCCCCATGCCCGCTAGAAACCGCTGCTAGCATGGGCTTACGGAGCCACGTCGGTTCTCGGGGGGACCCAGAACCATGAGAGTCCGCAATCGGCATGGGCTCGCGACGCCACGTCGGCTCTCGATGGCCCCCATGACCGCGAGAGTCCGTAGCCGGCATGGGCTCACGACGCCACATGGGCTATCAGCGGGTCCCATGACCGTCAAAAACCACGGATAGCACGGGCTCATGGCATCATGTTGGCTTTTGGCAGGCCCCACCACCTGGCAGGTGTGGAGGTGTGTCGCGCCGAAAACGCCTCTGACTATACGCGTTCCATGCCGCTTATGCTGACGGTAGGTCCATGTCGCATGCACGCCCCACCGTCTAGCGATGCGAGGTGTGACGGCGCTCAGTAAACCCGTTCACGGTATGAAATCTTTCTCCTTGGCCCACAGTAGGACCCACCTCATGAGATAGCAGTGCTCTGTTACAACGTCGACGTGTGTCCTTTCCGTCGTCCATCCCATGGCCTAAAAGAATTGGGACGATGTGGATAGCAGTTTAAGCCAAAGCAATCTACGCTATTATTTACTTATAATTATTGGAATTAATATTAAATAAATATTTAAAATTAAATTTAAAGGGCCAAAGTTCCTAATGGGCTAAATCCCTAGAGGGAAAAGGCCAAGAGAAAGCCACCCAAGAGGGATCAACCGTCGCCTAGGGCCCCACCTGGTCGGCCTTGGGCCGTGCGTAGGGGTGGGGGACCACCCGACTGGCTCCCATGGCACGCCTCCTCCCCCTCCTCTCTCTTTAGTCCCACCCCGGGACTTGACTGGTTGGGGGTGTCCCCTCTCCCCTGTATAAGGGGCCTATGGGAGGGGGAAAGACAACATAACTCAATATATTATCTAAGAATGTTTCCTTAGAGAATCTCTCTCTCTCTCGTTAGATCTCGTGTGTATAATTCCAAGAAGAACTACATGCATAGGGGACGACACAACTTCAGCACACCATCACATTGTTGGATCCCTGGTTCCAGAAGGTCTACTTCCACAACCCCGGCTAGATCAGGGAGCTCGAAGGTCGTCGTCAAACACCAGATGTGTGCAAGACCACAAGGGTGCTGCCACTTGTTGCACCTAGATTGTTGTGCGAGGAGCAACAAGACCTTGAGGTCGGCTACGAGTACAACTACATCATCCATGTTCTGCATGATTGTTAAATACTTTCAGTCCAGAAAGGTATGTTACCGAAACTCTCCTCGTTACAATACTACTCCTAGATAAATTCTGACAATTGGTGTTGCGCTAGTTAGAAAAAATAATGTTTTCTCCTGTGAATCCCTTCACCACGGTAGGTCACTTTGAGCATGCAGCCACCGAACAAGAGTCCAACTATCAGCCTGCGCACTTCTCTTGGCCTTTGCATACAAACTAGTAAACCGCCACTTCTTCATGTCTCCCCCAACATTTGTCACATGCACATGAATATGCTGGTCATAAATTTTTTGTAGTTCAACCTGTACTTCTCTTGACCAGTATAACACTGGGACTCCACTTAGCCCATTGTTGACCACTAGAATACAACCCACGAACCCCAAACGAGATGTCAGGTTCCGAGCTCTTGTTGCATCTATCTTGGTATCACTAATGAAGACGAGAGCGGGCGCTTATAACCTCACAAAGTTGTGAAGTTCTAGTTGGCGCCGGGTTCCATGACCCCCGACAGTTCCAACATATGCAACTCATTGGGATAGGCCTGGCTAGTGCTCAGCCTCCACAAAATTTTCAAAATAAGCTATAGTATCTTCCTATTACTTTGAGTTCTTTGCTAGGATAGCAACTCCTATAAGTTTACTTAGAAAATTAGTTAGAGCATTCCTCTTCTGCCCTAAAACATCATCTTCGAACATGACGTCCCCCCACCCCACAGCTTTGAAATTAAAATTTGTAGCTCCAGTAATCACAAAGATTCCTGAAGGGCCATCTGATTTGTTTAAGGTATTATCAACAACTTGTTTTTCACCACTACGGTGGTAGTTTGACCCTTCCTCACCATTGTGAGAATACCTCTTGTAATCACCCTTCTCTCTAGCTTGCTGACATTGGCCCTCCTACCTCTTCCATAGGTATGGAGCCCACAGAGAAGCACCATACGGCAAGTTATCATCCTCATCTTGTTTGGTTGGCATATCACAATAGTTTTTAGAGTGTCCTATCCACCCACATGAGAAGCAAAAAATAAGGCAGATGTTCGTACTGAACCAGAAACTAGTCCATCGTATTCCTCTTCTTGGATTCGATTAGAAAACCCCTGATCAGAAGTTTATCAAGATCAATCCACACCAGAGCACACAAACTCAGCCCCCAGCCAGAACCCTTGCCCCGAAGGTCCAAACTAATAAACTCTCCAACATGTTCAGCAATGGCTTGGCCTCTCGAATCATCCATCCTATTAAAGGCTAAATCATCACATTGAAACCATATCGGCAGACGCTTGAACTTGATCTCTGATGGCTTCATACTCATATGAAAATCATCTAGAACAACATCATGTTTGTTAACTATCCATAGTCTTCCATCCTAGATTTGTTTGTGATCCCTCTCAAACTTTATGATTGCAGCAAAAATATTATCTCCCATTGGCCTAAAAGTTAGACCTCTAGGATTTCTCCATTGTGGGCCTAGTGCATTGTTAATCGTTCGAATGTGAAACTTTTTACCTGACATTATCTTACCCACGACCGCAAATTTTTGTGAATTCGGATCATCTTAAATCTCATCATCCATCACCAGAACTTTCTTTTCTTTCGCAGTCAATCCCATTTTTGCTAGCTTTTTCATGACTCCCATGGTCAAGTTTTCACTTGTCCTTCCTATTCCCACGTCCTCCCCCGAATTATTCATGGGTTCCTCCATCACTGACACGTAGGTGACAACTTCCCTATCTAGATTGTGGTATAGGTTCCAATGAGTGCCGTGTAGGTCAGATCGCCTCATGTGCCATCAATCTCCACTAAACCCTAAGAAAACAGTTCGATCTAGTCTCAAATTAATTGACGTCACATTGGAGTGTGGTGAAGGTCTTAGAGGAGCTATCCTTCTATATCCTTGAACAATCACACTTGTAGCTTTCTTTTCCCTTCGTAAATTCACTCCAACGACACCAGCAGGCAGAGGACAGTCAGCCCTCCCGGCGGGGCCTCCCCTCAACCACCCATGCACCACCCCCGGGTTCCACCGTGAACTTATCGTCCTTGTCTAAGCGGACACTGAGCCATTCAGAGCTTCTGAACATGTCGATGTTGCCATCGCGCAGCGCCGCCGTTCCAGGCCTCCCGACATCCATCTAGTACATGCTCTAGCTCCTCCTTGTCATGTAGCTCATCTCCGTTGAAGGAATCGCCCTCATGCATCTCTAGTCGCTCGAACTAAGCATGTCGTCACCGCCTCTGGTCGAGCGCTAACCACCATGTCGCCCTGGCCTCCCTTGTTTGTCCTGTGAGCTCCACGGAGACTCCCTGAGTCTATAAGAGTAGCCCCAAAGAGCGACGTATCCACGAGTCGGCCTCCCAACATTGTCCAGCTCCGACTGACTCTATCATTAACTAAATATCTATGTCAGGTACAATTTCTGGATTCAACCATTCAAGAGTATTGCTGATTTATCATTCAAAATATCATGACTGCTTCTTATTTATTCCACAGGATTGGTCTAACCGAAGCATTCTCTTTGCATGCACATGTTACCTAAGGTACAAATCTATCTATTTTGACCATGTTTGGTGTTGTGAATGTGTTGAACAATGAAACTAATATGCCACCTAGTGACTAGCAAACCCTAAAGGATATAGTTTCTTCAAGTTTACCCGTAGATATATCACAATTCACAAGCCAATGTATTGAAGGATAATATGCATACCTCACTACAATTCTTTTCCTCGTGCTGAGATAATTTTGCACATATGCATTTTCAGCTCCTTTATGGTCTTCTCTTTTTTATAAATGGGGAGTACCCGTCCTCCGCATCAATAGATGCACACAACTATTTATTAAAAGTTTAAAAGATTCAAATTTACAACTCATGGATTAGTGAGGGTGGATAAAAAATCAACCATCAAAAAATAATTAAAATGACCAGCAATATAAACATCTTGAAGCTCCTTTATGGTCTACGATGCACTATGAAAACAAAGAATGATCTAATGTTGTTGTTGAGACGACTAAGTTGCTTATTTGATACAATTTCTTCTATTTGGAAATATATGATGTTAGGAACCCTTGACATGTACCATAGATTTCATATATTTGCATGGCAGCCAGACCATTTATTATAAGTTTAAAAGATTCAAAGTTTACAACTCATGGATCACTGAGCGTGGATACAAAAATCAACCAAAAATAATCAAAATGCCTAGAAATCTAAACATCTTGAAGCTCCTTTATGGTCTACGATTCACTATGAAAACAAAGGATGATCTTATGTTGTTGTTGAGATGACTAAGTTTCTTATTTGATATCATTTCTTATATTTCGAATATATGATGTTAGGAACCATTGACATGTACCCTGGATTTCATATATTTACATGGCAGCTAATACAGACTGTAAGTTCAGTCTATGCTCACTATACCAATTGTCCATTTACCTTATTCTTTGCTTTAGATTTGACTAGGCCTTTACCCTTTGGTGGAGGGACTTTGTCTTAAAGAGGTATCGCTTATTGTGTTTTATTGTACTATTTGTTGAAGATTTTAGGGTGCAAACTAATAAATGCAAAACCATTTTACTGCTTTCAGTTCGCCTAAAGACGCTTTGATGTTACTTGACTTAATCATAAAAAATTATATACCTGTCATGTATATGTGCACCGTTGGAATCCCTAATATGGATGCATTCAACTTCTAGACTACTATTTTTCACTTTATTTTTTGGACTTTATAAGGCCTACTAAGTTGTCTCTTTCGTTAGATGTCACTATATAGGGTGGGTCCTCTAGTAGCAGCGGCAGTTCAGCCTCCGGCCCCACCCCAACTGCAGCAGTGGCAAGGTGTGACATATGGATACATAGACGTACTATACATGGCGGCAACGCTCCCCGACCACACATAAGAGCCTGCTTCCTAGGCTGAGCGGAACATGGACCACGAAAGATGACAACCACGAAGCATTGCTGGCATGACGCGTCTTCATGTAGCTCATCTCCGTTGAAGGAATCGCCCTCGTGCCTCTCTAGTTGCTCAAACTAAGCCCATCTTCACCGCCTCTGGCCAAGCGATGCCACCATGTCACCCTAGCCTCCCTCCTCTGTCCTGTGAGATCCACGAAGACTCGCTAAGGCTATAAGCGCAGCCCCGAAGAGCGACGTATCCACGAGCCGGTCTCCCAACATTGTCCAGCTCCGGATGACTCTATCATTAACTAAATATCTATGTCAGGTACAATTTCTGGATTCAACCATTCAAGAGTATTGCTGATTTATCATTCAAAATATCATGATTGCTTCTTATTTATTCCACTGGATTGGTCTGACTGAAGCATTCTCTTTGCATGCACATGTTACCTAAGGTACAAATCTATCTGTTTTGACCATGTTTGGTGTTGTACTCTAACAGATGAATGGGTCGAACAATGAAACTAATATGCCACCATGTGACTAGCAAACCCTAAAGGATATAGTTTATTCAAGTTCATCCGTAGATATATCACAATTCACAAGCCAATGTATTGCAAGATAATACGCATACCTCACTACAATTCTTTTCCTCGTGCTGAGATAATTTCGCACATATGCATTTTCAACTCCTTTATGGCCTTATCTTTTTTATAAATGGGGAGTATCCAGCCTCTGCATCAATAGATGCACACAACTATTTATTAAAAGTTTAAAATATTCAAGTTTACAACTCATGGATCAGTGAGGGTGGATACAAAAATCAACCATCAAAAATTAATCAAAATGCAAGCAATCTAAACATCTTGAAGCTCCTTTATGGTCTACGATGCACTATGAAAACAAAGAATGATTTGATGTTGTTGTTGAGATGACTAAGTTGCTTATTTGACATCATTTTTTTATTTGGAAATATATGATGCTAGGAACCCTTGACATGTACCATAGATTTTATATATTTGCATGGCGGCCAATACAGACCATTTATTATAAGTTTAAAGGATTCAAAGTTTACAACTCATGGATCACCGAGCATGGATACAAAAATCAACCATCAAAAAATAATCAAAATGCCTACCAATCTAAACATCTTGAAGCTCCTTTATGGTCTACGATTCACTATGAAAACAAAGGATGATCTGATGTTGCCGTTGAGACGACTAAGTTGCTTATTTGATATCATTTCTTATATTTGGAATATATGATGTTAGAAACCCTTGACATGTACCCTAGATTTCATATATTTACATGGCAGCTAATACAGACTGTAATTTCAGTCTGTGCTCACTACTAATTGTCAATTTTCCTTATTCTTTGGTTTAGATTTGACTAGGCCTTTACCCCTTGGTGGAGGGAGTTTGTCTTATAGAGGTATCACTTGTTGTGTTTTATTGTACTCTTGGTTGAAGATTTTAGGGTGCAAACCACAACATGCAAAACCATTTTACTGCTTTAAGTTCACCTAAAGACGCTTTGATGTTACTTGACTTAATCATGAAAAATTATATATCTATCATGTATATGTGCACCGCTGGAATCCCTAATGGGGATGCATTCAACTTCTAGACTACTATTTCTCCCTTTATTTTTTGGACTTTATAAGGCCTACCAAGTTGTCTCTTTCGTTAGATGTCACTATATAGGGTGGGTCGTCCAGTAGCAGCGGCAGTTCAGCCTCCGTCCCTACCCCAACCACAGCAGTGGCAAGGTGTGACATATGGATACATAGATGTACTATCCATGGCGGCGACCCTCCCCGACCACACATAAGAGCCTGCTTCCTAGGATGAGCAGAACATGGACCACGACAGATGACAACCACGAAACATTGTTGGCATGATGCATGGTTCTTGTTGTGTCATCGTGTCATGAGTCTAGACTTCTCCAGGTTTAGGGACTATTTGCATCATTTTATAAGTAGCTACTTGTTTCATGTGGATTGGACATCATGTAGCTTAAAATTAATTTGTGAATTCGTGAATACTCTACTATGTTACAAGTAGATAATTATCAAGGTGGTGATGTTTTAGTTATCCTGTACTTCAAGTAATAAGTTAACAACCTTGTAATGATGGTTATCACTTGCCCTTATGTAACACGATAAACGTAACACAACAATCACATTTTTGGGGAATCATACCGACTGGGAATGTTTACGTGAGCGGGTAAACAACTCCCTGATATTGCAGATGATACCAGATAAACACATTCTCCATGGTGGAGCTCGGTTCGTCTATTTCACGATGCAATACATAGAAATCTGGATCCTCGTGCGGATACAAAAATACCAAATTTTCTGGTGATACGTTACCGGGAGAATGCCGTCTGATCCAGGCAATCGCTACGTTCTAGCTAGGTGACCTATGCAATCTCACGAATCCCACTCAAAACCATGTGTTTTACTATGAGATCGATGGAGTTACCTTACACTGTAGGTAATAGTTACCAACCATGTAACACTATAAGTAATAGTTATCAATCATGTACTTGTGAAGTTAACCATCTATTTCAAAAATAGTTATCACCATAATATTTGTATAGTTACCCTTCTCTCTAGGCAATAGTTACCAACACAATAGTTATCACCACATAATAGATGTAGCTACCATGCCTTTTGTCTAATGGTTACCAACATGTTAATGATATCGTTACCTAGGTATTTAGCGTATAGTTATCATCATGGTGTCGATATAGATACCCTTCCCTCTAGCTAATATTGATCCACACATTACTTATGAAGTTACCAAGGTGTTCAGAATGTAGTAATCACCACGGAGTAAGGTATTTACCATGCCCTCTAACTAATAGTTACCAACCCAGTAATGATGGAGTTATCTAGTTGTTTAAGGTATCACTACATCCTAGTACTTATAGGGTTCCCAGTGTTCAAAGTATAGTTATCAATGGATTGCACATAGAGTTATCTAGGTGTTTAGGGCAGAGTTACCTATGTGCTTACGGTATAGCTATCATCACCAAATCAACATAGTTACCCATCCTCTAGTTTAATTACCAACATAGTACTGATAGAGTTATCCAAGTGTTTATGGTATAACTATCATCACTAGATGAATGATACCATCTAGCTAATAGTTGCAAACGACATACAACTGAAGTTACCCATGTTTTCAAAGGGTAATTATTACCAAAGGATAGATATAGTTGCCCGCCCATTTTGTTATTAGTTACCAACCCAGTACTGATAGAGTTACCAGGGTATTTAAGGTATAGTTATCACCACAGTATCAAATATAGTTACTTTGACCTCCAGTTACTAGTTATGTGTTCAGATTTTCGTTATCGCCATGAAGTCAATTTAATTACCCTACCCTCTACCTCACAGTTACTAACCAATACTGATAGAGTTACCTACATGTTCATAGTTGAGATACCATGAGTGTTAGTATAGTTATCATCACTAAATAGATGTAGTCACCATGTCCTATATGTAATACTTATCAACCCATTACTCATGTAGTTATCCAAGTATTTCAGGTATAGTTACCAACCTAGTACTTATAGAGTTACTCAGATGCTCAGGGCATAGTTACCAACCAGCTACATATGGAGTTATACATGTTTTCAGAGTAGAGTTACCCATGTATTTATGGTATAGCTATCATCACCAAATTGATGTATTTACCATTCTCTCTGGGTAATAGTTATCCACCATTTTCTATGAAGTTACCCATGTGTTCAAGGTATATGTATCATCACCAAATCATGTAGTTACCACTACCATCTAAGTAATAGTTATTCACTGACTACTACTGAAGTTACCCATGTATTCAGAGTATAGTTATCAACATAAAGTCGACGTAGTTACTCCACCCTCATGCTAAAATTACCAACCTAGTACCTGTAGAGTTATCCATCTGCTTTTGGTTGTAGTTATCACCATGGAATCGATATAGTTATCACCCTAATACTTAGGACGTCTCCAATGCTTAAGATTCACCTGGGCCATAGGATGGGCCCCACTATACGTGTTATGGCAGACTAAATTCCTCACAATGTTTAAAGTCTACCTAGGCCTTAAGATGGAACCCACCTAATTATCTTTTAGACTCACTCAACCGCTTGCTCGCACTAGAGGAAATTACCCAAATCCTCGAATATTCTCGTTCCATTGCAGACCATATCCTTCCCATGAGCTAGCAAAATATTCGCCAAATCCTCTCTCGATTCATCTCCCTTTCTGACACTGCTACACATCTAGTCTCTCCCCTCAAGCTATTCACTGGCCTCGCTTCTTGGCAAGAACGGATACAAAGATGCCAACAATATTCGGTGGTGCGGTGGTGTTGTACTTGGGTGTGTCACTTGCAAGATCGAGGTGTGGCTCGAGCGGTGATAACTACAACCAAAATGGGGCGTCTTTACTCGCTACACATCTAGCCTCTCCCCTCAACATGAACGAACCTCCGTGCACCCGTTGCTTCCCTCGATTTTTGCCACCAGGCGTTGGATCTGGATGCGTCTAGTGACGGCAGTGGAGGCGCCTCATTTCACTAGCACAAGGAGTTCATGAAGGCAGCAACACATCGCAAAGCTCGTGGCGGGAGCAACTCTATGAGATAGCATGCTCAGTGTGTAGGGTAACGGGTAGGCTACAATAGCGTAAAATCAAAAATTTCTACTGCGTCAACCAGGAATACTATGGTCATAGATCACGGGATTACCGCTAGACGCGCAGGTGCGGAACTCGATGAAGCACGTTGCGGCAGTGTAGATGTTCTACGTCTCCTCCTCGTCCTCGTCCCACGAGCAGCTCCCCTTTGCGCGGCTCGTCCAAGTGCTACAGATGCAGCACCTCCGAGGTATCCACACGTCCGGAGTGGAAGCCGTCACACGCCAGACTGCTAGGTCTGCGCGTGCAACACAGGCGGAAGAGGAGTGGCGGCTGGGTGGAATGCTCTCTCCTTTTCAGCTCGCCTCACTCCCTCTTATATAGGCATCCCTGGTGGGCTTCTACATTAGCAGCCCATTAGCAGCCTAAGCCTAGTCTAATTCGGATCCAATCCTCATTAGGCTTCCAGCCCCTAAAGTGTGTGACCCTATAGGTTCATACACGTATAGACATGACGCGAGTACACTTACTCCGTCAATAGTTGGTAGCGGCCTCTAGCAAGACGTGCCAACTCCTAAACGCATATAAAGATCATTCGGACGAACCATCACAAGGTTGAGTACATGTCTTTCCCTTTGCCTCACGATATTTGGTCTAGCTCTAAGCTGACCTCTCTTTCTCGATACTGCGATTCAGAATCCCTTTACTAGGTTAACTCTTAACCATATGTAGCACGGCCATGCATTTCTGGATCCGAACACTCGAGGGGCCCAGAGATATCTCTCTCAAGTAGAGAGGGGCAAATCCCATCTTGATTGACCGATGCCTTGCAGCATGTATCAGGACAAACCCGAAAGCTACCTTTATAACTACCCAGTTACGGAGTAGTGTTTGATAGCCCCAAAGTAGGTCGATCCACATCTCAAGTACATGCGACAATCTCAGGTCTAAGGACAAAACGTACACGATGTGTAGAGAGAGTTGCAAGTATTATTGCTAGTCTCATGTTGGGTCAGTCCAACCCCATGTTCATAACATGTGTCCACATCATTGGTTTGACATCTCTATGTCAATGACTTGCGAAACATAGTCATTAACCAATCTATGTGCTAGTCTAATATTCACGTGTGTCCTCGCATGAACTCCGACTAGGGACAATTATTAGATAACCATACAAGTAAAGAGTTTCACAAACAATTCACATAATTGCCAATCAATACAAGTTGCCTGGTATATGGATATTCAAGGAACATTATAATAACTCATGGATACACATGAAATACAATCATCTCTATGATTGCCTCTAGGGCATATTTCCTTCAGTCTCCCACTTGCACTAGAGTCAATCTAGACAGTATCTAATACCTATTGCTCTTGTGTGCGCTTCATGCGCAGGCTGCGGGAGTGGCTTAGTCAAGGGATCAGCAACATTTGAGTCTGTATGTATTTTGCATAACATGACACTACCTTCATCAATGAACTCACGAATCAGATGGTAGCGCATGCGAATATGTTTGTTCTTCTGGTGCTGTCTAGGTTCTTTGGCTTGTGCAATAGCACCATTGTTGTCACAATAAACGTCCAAGGGATTGGACGAGCCCTGAACCACACCAAGAGCGATCAGGAAATTCCTAATCCAAACAGCTTCCTTTGCAGCCTTCGAGGCAGCAATATATTCAGCTTCTGTTGAAGAGGAGGCCACTGTATCTTGCTTGGAACTTTTCCAGCTCACAGCACCACCATTCATGACAAACACATAACCTGATTGCGATTTCGAGTCGTCTGAGTCATTAAGGTAACTCGCATATGTGTAACCCTTTACACTGAGTTCAACCTCACCTCCATAAACTAGGAACATATCCTTAGTCCTTCTCAAGTACTTAAGGATATTCTTTACCGCTGTCCAGTGAATCTCACCTGGATCAGCCTGGTATCTGCTTGTAACACTTAGAGCATAGGAAACATCTGGGCGAGTACATGTCATTGCATACATGATGGATCCAATAGCCGAAGCATATGGAACCCTACTCATGCGTTCTCGCTCATCAGTGGTCGAAGGACACTGAGTCTTGCTGAGTTTAATGCCGTGAGACATGGGCAAGAACCCCTTCTTAGCCTCTTCCATGCTGAACCGTTTCAACACTTTGTCAATGTACGTACTTTGGCTTAATCCAATTAGCCTCCTTGATCTATCTCTATAGATCTTGATACCCAGAATATATGCCGCTTCTCCCAAGTCCTTCATAGAAAAACTATTTTTCAATGAGGTCTTAACAGACTCGAGCATAGGAATGTCATTTCCAATCAATAATATGTCATCCACATATAAGATTAGAAACACAAGTGATTTCCCATTTTCTTTCTTATACACACAAGGTTCTTGTTCGTTTTTGATGAAGCCAAACTCCTTTACAACTTCATCAAATCGAATGTTCCAACTCCGAGATGCTTGCTTCAGCCCGTAAATAGACTTTTGAAGTTTGCATACCTTTCCAGCATTGTTTGGATCGACAAAACCTTCGGGCTGCATCATATACACGTCCTCAGAAAGGATTCCATTTAAGAAAGCCGTCTTGACATCCATCTGCCATATCTCATAATCGAAATGTGCAGCAATGGCTAGAATGATCCGTATAGATTTAAGCATCGCTACGGGCGAGAAAGTCTCGTCGTAGTCAACTCCTTGAACTTGTCGAAAACCTTTTGCAACAAGTCGAGCTTTATGGATGTGAACATTTCCATCCATATCAATCTTCTTCTTATAGATCCACTTGCACTCGATGGCTTTAAAACCATCAGGCAGGTCAACCAAGTTCCAAACTTGATTGTCTCCCATGGACTCTATCTCGGATCTCATGGCAATCAGCCATTTCTCAGAGTCTGGGTCCACCATCGCTTCTGCATAGGTCGCAGGCTCATCATTGTCTAACAATAATAACTCTCGCGCTTCGCGGAGCCTCGCCGACCTTCGTGGCTGTGGTGCTTCTATTGCCACGGGTTCCTCAACTTGTTCTGCTACAATAGCATCACTCGTAGAAGCATCCCCGACTGGCTCATCTTGAACTTCTTCAAGTCGCACCGACCTTCCACTCGTTCCCTTTGTGAGAAACTCTTTCTCTAGGAAAACATCGCTACGAGCGACAAACACTTTGCCCTCTTCTCGGTTGTAGAAGTAATACCCTAAGGTTTCCCTTGGGTATCCCACAAAAATGCACTTATCCGATTTGGGTGTTAGCTTGTCCGACTGAAGTCGCTTGACAAATGCATCACAACCCCAAATCTTTAGAAAAGACAATTTGGGATTCTTTCCAGTCCACATCTCATATGGTGTCTTAACTACGGATTTAGATGGTACCCTATTTAGTGTGAAAGCTGCTGTTTCTAGCGCGTAACCCCAAAATGATAATGGTAAATCCGACTGGCTCATCATCGATCGAACCATGTCCAACAAAGTTCGATTACGCCATTCAGAGACCCCGTTTCTTTGAGGCGTTCCGGGCGGCGTGAGCTGTGGAACAATTCGGCAACTCTTAAGATGATTGCTAAACTCGTGACTCAAATATTCACCTCCGCGATCAGATCGCAAGGCCTTTATTTTCTTGCCACGTTGATTCTCTACCTCATTTTGAAACTCTTTGAACTTTTCAAAAGTTTCAGACTTATGCTTCATCAAGTAGACATAGCCATATCTATTGAAATCATCAGTGAAAGTAATGAAGTAGTGATATCCTCCTCTGGCTGTCGTGCTCATTGGTCCACATACATCAGTATGTATGAGTTCCAACAAGTCTGTCGCTCTCTCGGGAAACCCCTTGAAAGGCGTCTTGGTCATCTTTCCAAGTAAACAAGCTTGACATGTCTCGTATGATTCAAAATCAAACGAAGTTAGAAGACGATCACCATGGAGCTTCTTCATGCGCTTTTCACTTATATGCCCCAAACGACAATGCCATAGATAGGTAGGACTCAAATCATTTGGCCGAAACCTTTTAGCACTAACATTGTAAACACATGCATTATCAAGATTTAAAATAAATAACCCATTCATAATGGGAGCATCAGCCACAAACATAGCATTCTTAGAGATTACACAACCATTGTTTGTACTCGCGAATGAATAACCATCCCTCATCAAACATGAAGGTGATAAAATGTTTCGACCCATACTAGGAATGTAATAACAATTATTCAACTCCATGATAAATCCTGACGGAAGGTGAAGTTGCATGACGCCGACGAACAATGCAGCAACCCTTGCTTTATTTCCGACGCGAAAATCCACTTCGCCTTTCTGCACTTCTCTAGTCCTTATTAGCCCCTGCATCAAATTGCAAATATGAGCAACCGATCCGGTATCAAATACCCAAGAGTTAACATAAGAATCTGCGAGAAAAATGTCCACAACGTTTACAACAAGTGTACCTGAGTGGGAAGTACTCTTACTTCCACTTTTCTTCAAAGAAGCCTGGTACTTGCTGCAGTTTCTCTTCCAGTGGCCATATTCGTGACAAAAGAAACACTCAGTGTCTCCTGCAGGACCAGCCTTTTGCTTGGGTGCAGGGTTTGGCTTAGGGATCGTATCCTTAGCCTTGCCCTTCTTCTTCTACCAAGAAGTGCCCTTTTTCTTGAAGCTAGGCTTGTTCTGCACAGCCATCACATGGCTATGCCCTGCACACTTCTTAATGTCACATTCTGCTGTTTTCAGCATCCCACATAATTCATTAAGGCCCCTCTCCACCCCATGCATATGGTAGTTCGAAATGAAATGCCCATAGCTAGATGGAAGAGATGCCAAAATGAAGTCAGTGGCCAACTCTTGGCCTAATGGAAAACCAAGCTTTTCCAAATTCTGACTGTAACCAACCATTTTGATCACATGGGGGCCTACAGCTGCTCCCTCTGCCAGCTTGCATTCCACAAAGGACTTAGCGACATTGTACCTCTCAGTCCTAGCCTGAGTCTGGAACATGTCCTTAAGCGCAACGATCATATCGTACGCTTCCTGATCCTCAAACTGTTTTTGAAGATCAGGTTCCATGCATGCAAGCATAAGACAACTGACCTCAAGAGATTCATCACATGCTTTCTTGTAGGCATTCTTAAGGGTAGCAGTTGCATTATCAGCAGGTTCATCCGGGATTGGGGTATCCAGAATAGTTTCCTTTTTCTCAGCCCTGAGAACAATTCTCAGGTTACGGACCCAGTCCGAATAGTTTGTTCCATTTAGTTTATCCTTTTCAAGAATCGAACGCAAAGCAAAAGGTGATGAATTGTTCGGTGCCATTGATCTACAACAAAAAATATGCAAAATACTAAGCCATGTAACCATGAAAGAGTAAAACATATTAAACAATTTAATAGCATATACTCCCACTTAAATCAACATCCCTCTATTGATACTAAGTGATTCAAGATCCCCAATTAACAAGTCGACTAGTGAGCTTTAGCATCACTGCTAGAAGACAAGGTAAATCGGTAAGCAACCTTTGCTAATCATATCACATATGACTCTTGTTGTTGGGTGACATCTCTATGTCAAAACTAGGCGCCCAACCTTTATGCCCCAAGGTCCTTAACTGTTAAGATGACCTTGTTAAGCTCACCAACCCTTATGCGTGTAGGTATCCGATACAAACCCATCCAGCCAAGGAAAACCGTGGCACCCTAATTTCATAGACCCACCAACGATTGTACAGGGCATAGGATGGTGCAAGGTTTGGTTGGGAGGGCATGGTTTAACTTAAACTTTGTGAGGGATCGTTCTACTTCTATCATCTAAGCATGCATAGTAGTAAAACGTATAAGAATAGCATTCACATAGATGTGATACAGTATGGCCCATTTTCTCATGGTGATCTCCATCGCCATAGAACCTGTCCACCATGATGATCTCCATCTTCATGCTCTATGCGAGCCATCCTCCAAGTGATGAGTTCTCCAAGAACTAATACAAGCTATTACTCCTAACATCTAGTAATCAAAATTACATGGTATTGGGATCATCACAAGTTGGCACGCAGGCCATTACAATAATTGACAACACATATGGCTCCAGCCGTGTTGCCCAACTCACGACACGCAGGTCATGAAAAAAATACATACATGCATCATATACATTTTTGGGCCATACTGATCACATAAATCCTGCAAAAACAAGTTGTGCATAGAATCGCATTCTACCGGATCATGTGAAATCGTACCACCTATGAACCTTAACGAGATACAAAAAGGGGGCTACGACTAAGGGGGGTCTAGGGGGTCTCCCCCTGCGGGGTTCGAAGGGGCAGCGCCCCTCGCGGTACCTTTGATCACGGTACGTCGATTCAGATCTAATTCCCGATTCGATCAATCATATTGATCTTCGCGTGATTCAGAAGGATTTATGTGTCACTGTCTACCCCGATGGCGGAAACCGACCGGTAGGGGTAAGTCGTTCGACGACCTTAGAATCACGATCACGGAAAGTAAGATCATAGATCAATCCAGAAACACCGCCATACAAACGATCATATCATTCATATCAATCTACATATCACCATATGCAAACTTCCCGAACCTATGACTGAATAGCATCGGCTCTGATACCACTGTAGGGTAACGGGTAGGCTACACTAGCGTAAAATCAAAAATTTCTACCGCGTCAACCAGGAATACTATGGTCATAGATCACGGGATTACCGCTAGACGCGCAGGTGCAGAACTCGATGAAGCACGTTGCGGCAGTGTAGATGTTCTACGTCTCCTCCTCGTCCTCGTCCCACGAGCAGCTCCCCTTTGCGCGGCTCGTCCAAGTGCTACAGATGCAGCACCTCCGAGGTATCCACACGTCCGGAGTGGAAGCCGTCACACGCCAGACTGCTAGGTCTGCGCGTGCAACACAGGCGGAAGAGGAGTGGCGGCTGGGTGGAATGCTCTCTCCTTTTCAGCTCGCCTCACTCCCTCTTATATAGGCATCCCTGGTGGGCTTCTACATTAGCAGCCCATTAGCAGCCTAAGCCTGGTCTAATTCGGATCCAATCCTCATTAGGCTTCCAGCCCCTAAAGTGTGTGACCCTATAGGTTCATACACGTATAGACATGACGCGAGTACACTTACTCCGTCAATAGTTGGTAGCGGCCTCTAGCAAGACGTGCCAACTCCTAAACGCATATAAAGATCATTCGGACGAACCATCACAAGGTTGAGTACATGTCTTTCCCTTTGCCTCACGATATTTGGTCTAGCTCTAAGCTGACCTCTCTTTCTCGATACTGCGATTCAGAATCCCTTTACTAGGTTAACTCTTAACCATATGTAGCACGGCCATGCATTTCTGGATCCGATCACTCGAGGGGCCCAGAGATATCTCTCTCAAGTAGAGAGGGGCAAATCCCATCTTGATTGACCGATGCCTTGCAGCATGTATCAGGACAAACCCGAAAGCTACCTTTATAACTACCCAGTTACGGAGTAGTGTTTGATAGCCCCAAAGTAGGTCGATCCACATCTCAAGTACATGCGACAATCTCAGGTCTAAGGACAAAACGTACACGATGTGTAGAGAGAGCTGCAAGTATTATTGCTAGTCTCATGTTGGGTCAGTCCAACCCCATGTTCATAACATGTGTCCACATCATTGGTTTGACATCTCTATGTCAATGACTTGCGAAACATAGTCATTAACCAATCGATGTGCTAGTCTAATATTCACGTGTGTCCTCGCATGAACTCCGACTAGGGACAATTATTAGATAACCATACAAGTAAAGAGTTTCACAAACAATTCACATAATTGCCAATCAATACAAGTTGCCTGGTATATGGATATTCAAGGAACATTATAATAACTCATGGATACACATGAAATACAATCATCTCTATGATTGCCTCTAGGGCATATTTCCTTCACATTGGATAGATCAGAGAGAGAAAATAATGTTGTTTATATTGTTAGTGACCGAGTCATACCGGTGAGACCTTAAGGAATCTTCCGCTATATCCAACCTCCCCAATGTTTAATTTCACTTAAGGTCGACCTTAAGATCGTTATGTCCCTTCTTATTTCAACATTGGAGATGCCCTTATGAAGTTGCCTAGTTGTCTTAGTATATAGTTACTGAAAGAGCATGTGGGCCCCCATGTGTGGTTTTGGTAATTAATGACAATCTTTATGGACTAATGTGTGTATTAAGTTGTACTTGTAGGAATTGTCCATTGGCATTGCTTGGAGCATGTGTTGGCTTCAAGGTCGATGAAATGAGGAAGAAGATGCGTTGTGGAAGCTCAATATGCGTCATCCCTAGAAGATCTCATGTTTGGTGCTTGCCATCCTCGGTGTTTATGAATCGATGAAGACAAGGCCAAAGGATGCTCAAGGCAAATGTATTCTTGATAGGTTTTCTCTTTTACCGGTCTCGTGTTGAACGGGTTTAGGATAGATAGCCGTACTATCAAGAGACGCTCCCGAGTGAGTGTCTCAATCATATCGTTCGGAGAGAGCTCAAACCTTTGCATAATTGCATCATCGTATTTGGTTGTTTTGTCTTATCCATATGAGGATATAGAGCTTGTGGTAATATTCATAACAAGCTCTTGTTCATCAAAATTGGATTCCCCTTTTATATCTTGTTGCGAGTTTAATTTTGGCGGTTTTCCAGATACTCACCGAGTGAGATATCTCACATTATTATAGTTGATACTTTCTCACTTGGTGATATCCAATGTTCCCACTTTTTATTGGGTAGCTCATGTCGTCCTCTTTCCAACGCAATTGGATTCGGGTCAATCGGAGTTACCAATAAAAAGTTGTCGCGGTTTGTTTTTAGCCTTTTGTTTGAAAAAAGCAAAATGGGTCTTGTGCTGGGCCGACCGGTACTACCGCTCGCGGTACCGGCAGTCCCTGAGCTGTGCGTGCTTCCCTCTGCTCGGCCCGGTTGTGGTGACCGGTGGTACCGGCCCACCGCGGTAGTACCGCCTGGGCAGGCCGGTACTACCGGGTTGGCCCACCCTGGCGCCCTTCCCCCCGCCTCGCCCTGCTCGCTCAATCCCGCGCCTAGCCGCTCTCCCTCTCGCTCGCTGCTCCCTCTCGCACGCGCCCGCCTCTCACCGCCGCTTGCTGGGCCGGCTCGCCGCGCCAGCCCGCTGCCGCTCGCGCGGGCCTCCGCCTCTCCCTGGCCCAGCGGCTCGTCCGCCCCGCTTGCTCCCACGCTTCCCCTGATCTCCTCGCCGCTCCAGTTCTCGCTCACTCACGCACGTGCCGTGCTGCCTTCCTGATCCCCTTGCGCGCGTGCCCCGCTCCTCTCGCTCGCTTGCATCTGCTGGGCCGCGCTGGCTTGCTTAGCAGGCCGCTGCGAGCTACCGCGGCCCACTCCCAGTCATCCCTCTCGCTCGCTGCCTGTCCGCTTGTGTGCTTCCTGGCTCTGGTCGATCGGAAGCAGTAGTACCGGGTGGATCCGGTACTACCGGCCCAGACCAAAAAAAGGCCCCAACGGGCAGCTGCTTGGCCCTTCCTTTAAATAGCCTTTTCCCCTTATTTTTTAGGGTTGCTTCTTCTCCTTCTTTTCTCATGCTTTGCCTAATATTTGACATATCTCTTTGCTTGATTTCTCTCTATCCCTCCATTGATTCTTGCCAATATTTGAGGGGTAAATAGAGGGGATCTAGATCTACAAGTTGACCAAATTAAATCACCTTTTGTGGAGTGAATCTTTGGGGTCTAGATCTTTGGGGCTTTTGTGTTCCCCTTTTGTGTTCTTCCTCTCTTATTCCCCCAAGTGCTTTAGTAGCCTTATTGGAATTTGAGAGTGGAGATTTGGAGCATCTTTGTGGTGTTCTTGCCTTTTGCATTTGGTGCATTGGTGTGTGTTCTTTCCGGAGGATTTGTTCGGTGATATTCATCGTTGCTTGTCCCTCTTGGGTTCTTGGAACCCTAGACGGTTGTGTGGCCTTTGTGGCGTGTGCTTGGGGTCTTCAATTAAGTTGTGAAGCTGCCCCAATATTGAGGCCTTGGTGGCGATTATTGGGAGCCTCCAATTAAGTTGTGGAGATAGACCCAATCTTGTACGGGTTTGGTGACCGCCCTCAAGTGTCCCATAGTGAAACGGGTGCTTGCCCGCGTGGTGGGTGCTCAGGAGAATAGGGTGAGGCCTTGGTGGCGTTGGTGTTCTTAGTACCGCCCACCCCTCCAATGAGACGTACTCCCTTGTTGGGAGGAACTCGGTAAAACATCGTCGTCCCCGTGTGCCTCGGTTATCTCTATACCCGAGCTCTTTACTTATGCACTTTACATTGTGATAGCCATTGTTCTTGAAGTAATTACCTTGCTATCACATTGTTGCTTATATTTCTTAGCATAAGTTGTTGGTGCACATAGGTGAACCTTAGTATATCTAGGCTTTGTGCTTAACAAAAGAAAACGCTAGTTTTATTCCGCTATTGTTAAGCCCATCTCGTAGAAGTTTTAATCGCCTATTGACCCCCCTCCTCTAGGCGACATCCATGATCTTTCAATTGGTATCAGAGCGAGGTCTCTCGCTTTTAGGCTTCACCGCCTTGAGAGTAAAGATGTCGACTAGTGGTGTAGTGCACGATTCTTATTATATATTCGATGGCACAAATTATGATATGTGGAAATCTCGCATGCTAGATTATTTTTGGGACATTCACCCATCCGTTGAAGGAATTCTATATATGGGCTTCTCTTCTCCTATGGATCCCCAAAATGAATCTTTAGAGGAGAAGATGAACTCTTATATAGATGCTCTAGCTACTAAAATGCTTTTACTTGTTGTGAGCAATGTAGTTAAATCTTCAATCATGCCTTATCGGAGTGATCATGATATTTGTACAAAGCTTCAAGATAAATATGGTGTGTCCAATATTATTGAGGATGATTGTGTTCCCTCCACATCCGGCCGTGATGAGTTATCATCTTCTACCACTTCACCAACATGTGATTTTTCACAAGGTAATGATATGGTGAGTGGTGATAGAAATTGTGATTTGGATAGTGATCTTGCTATTTGTAATCCTTCATCTCTATCTAGTTGCAATGGTCTATCTTTGAACTCTAACGCTTGTAGCACTCAAAACTCTTCATATGCTAGTGTTGATAGTCCGTGCATATCATGTAGAAATGACTTAAATAATTCACATGATGATATGCTTGCTTTGTCTTGTTGCCATGATAAAAATGTTTCTATTTCCTCGATTGCTTGTGTTGCTAACCATGTAGAGGAAAATGAATATTCTATGGGCCAAGACAAGGTTTTGAATGGAGCTACAAATGCAATCTCATCATCACCTTCTTCCGGTTCTCACATATGCCTTATTGCTAAGGGAACAAAGGTAACCTTCTTGGATCCCATTGTTTCCCATGATAATGTTGATGATGATGATGATGATGATGTTAAGAGTGATAATAATGATGATCATGTAGTTGATTATGATATTGCCTCCATTCAAGAGATGGGAGAGATTGTCTTTCTCGCTCTTCATAGAAATAAAATTGCTTCCTCCAAATTTCTTGAAATATTAACTTGTGCTATTGAAGGCAAGAAACTTATTGAGGAGCAAGAAAATATAATTTTTCAAAAGAATACACATGAGCGTGAGTATGCTAACGAGATTGCTTATCTAGAGAGCTCTCTTGAAGAAGAACAAACCACCAAAGAATCTCTTGAGGAGACTTTTGCTCTAGAACTATCTAGAGTAAAATAAAACCATGATAGAGAACTTGTGCTGGCAAATGTTCTCAAAACTAAAAATGATGAACTCATAGTTGCCCATGCTAAACTCGTTGAGGATTTTAAGCACCTCGAAAATGGATCTCGGGTCATTAAGAGTGAGCTCATCAAACTCACCGAGTCACATGAGCAACTTAAAGCTTCATATGAAAAAGAGCTTGCAAAGTTGCCCTCACCTCTTGCTATTAATAATGATGCTTGTGCTACTAACTCTATTTCTTGTGAAGCATCAATGTTGAAGGATAATGTTGAGCTAAAGGCTCAACTTGCTTTGCTAACTAGTAAATCTGGGAAATTGGAAGAAAGTCATGTTAAGATCTCAAGCTCGCATGAGGATCTTCTAGTCTCCCATAATAAGCTAAAGTTAGCTCATGAGGCCATTACGTCGAAGGTAACATCTAGTGGGCCTCATGTGGACATTAGCACTATTTCTACTCCTAATGTTACATTGCCATGTGCTAGTCCTTGTAATTCATCCACTCATGATATTGCTACATCTTGTGATGCATTACATTATGTGCCTTGTTGCTCTAACAATGTAGCATCTACCTCCTCTAGTATTATTGTTGATACTAACCTTGTAGAGGAAATCAAAGAGCTCAAGGCTCAAGTCACTTCTTTGAAGAATGACTTGAAAAAGGGTCATAAAGGGAAGGCCACACTCAACCACATCTTGAGTGTGCAAAAATCCCCCAATGACAAGAGCGGACTTGGATTCAATTCCAATATCAAAAACAAGTCCACTATCAAGTTGAAGCACAAGGGAAACAAGAAGAATGGCCAAGATCAAGCAAAGTATCTAGCCAACATTATTTGCTTCAAGTGCAAGCAAGAAGGGCATCATGTTAGATCTTGCCCATTGAATAAGAAGCCTCTTGGTGTGAAGCAACAAGGGAAGCGGCCTCAAGCTCTACCTCAAGTGGTAGATGGGCCTATTCCTAAGAGGACTACTCGAGCTCTTCCTCAAGTTGTGGAATCACCTAAGAAGAAAGCTAGCAAGACAAGAACTTGCTACATTTGCCGTGATAAGGGGCACATTTCTTCCTCATGCACTAGTGGTATCTCCTCATCCAACCCTATCATTATTGATGATGCTTATTCTCTTTGTTTGGATGAGATTGGCAATGTGTTTGCCAAATATGTTGGTACCCAAAGTGGTGTCAAGAAAAGAACCATTTGGGTTGCCAAGCCTATTGTGACTAACCTCTTAGGACCCAACTTGGTTGGGGACCAACAAGCCAAAACTTGATCAATAGGTGATTTGGGAGGACAATGGAGACTTGGTTTTATTATGAAGAATTGAGGGATCTTCATCTATTATATTATCAAGCCAAGTCATGTGGATTTTATTTCCTCTATTATTTGTCCAATGTTCTTCCTTACGGTAACATATACTTAACTCATTACATTGAAAGTTACTCGCCCCCTTGTGCATGTGTTGGTTTTATACCTTGCATGTTTGTTGTATATGTTGTGCTTACCATGATCTTATCTTGAGTTATCAAGTATATTTGTGTTTGTTGGTTTGCACACCATGTATGAGTGTTTCTTGTGTTAGAGCCATTACTGAATTTTTTTTGGTATCTTATTTAGCTCTTGTGAGAGATTAATGGACTATCCCATTTTGGGAGAGTGTTATGTATGGGCATTCCACAATCCTAAAATGTGTGTACATGAGGAATACCACCTAGTAGTGATTTAGCAATTTTATCTAGTCTCTATGTGGTATGATTCTCATGAGAAATTTAAGTTCTATAATGTCCATTAATTATCTCTATTTGGATTCATTTGCCTCGTGTTGATATTTATTGGTTATCACATTATGGGGGAGTCATATGCTTAGTGCATATTACAAGCCTAGAAAATGTGAATATTCGAGGTTGTGTCACTTAGAATTGATATTGAATTATCTAGCTCCTATGTGACACATTTGCTCAAACAAGCTCAATTTTTATTGAATGCCTTTGTTTCTCATCTTTTGCATCTTGTTTGTGTGAGTGTTTCTTGGTATGTGTTTCTTCATATTCAGATCTTTATATCATCATGGAAACCATTAGCTTCAATTTACTTCAATCACTAGTGATTGTGTTACTATTGGAAGCTACCAAGAATCTCTTTTGAAGCATCAAATTTAATTCTTATACTTTGATATATGCTTGTTTGTGTGAATATGATCTTGGATTTCCGTGTGAACTACCTCGGGAAGATTATTCCCATTACTTCTTGTCCTTGGACAATTGGTAATCTATATATGGTAGAATCCTTTTGATCATATTCACTTTGGCCTTAGCTTATTTTTGTCCTATCTTTGGCCAAGAAAATATTTTGTGTTTCTCCCAAGTTTTCCTTGCCTCTTATGTATCTTCTTAGGTATTGGTATCTTCTAGTGTTTTATTTAATATAAGTTGTAGTGATGATCTTATTTGTGTGCATTTTGCATTCAAAAGCAACATTCTATAAAATGTACTACTTATGGGTGAGCTCTCCTATATTATTTAGAACACTCCTATTTATGCTTCTTGCTTTGATCCATATCATGCTTTATGTGCTTGGAAGTTCGATCTTTTCGTTTTGGTATTTTGTGCCATCATGAAAAGTGTGAGAGTTTGGTTTATGTGTTGAAACCTTGCTCTTTTGGGAGTTGGTTTTATCTCATTCATTGTCCATGTTTTGACCTTTTAGAATGAGATAAATCCTCGAGCATGTGTGTTTTTATATATCTTTTGCTCTTTGGATTTTTTCTAGTTCATTTGTTGAACTTGTGATCATTCATGTGTTGAATTGGTTCTTTGATATAATTTGGACACCTTTTGTCGTGTCACACTCTTGTGTGTGCCATCTCGGTTTACTTGGTGTTTTTGTTCAAATTGCATCTCCTTGTTGGTTCTTGAAAGCTTTGTGCATGCATATTCTCTACATGTTTACTTCATGGCTTGCTTGCTTTCTTAGATCCAATATATAGGGGAAACTCCACCAAATCCTCAATGGCTAAGATGTGCATGAAATTCAATTTCATATTAATATGCACATATTTATGTGGAGTCTCTCTCCTATGTATTGTAGTGTCACTAACTACTTTGGACCCAATATGTTTGGGAACCATTTTTGTACTTAATGTGTTTTAGGTACATTGGAGATATATTGAATGCTTGTCTCTCAAAGTTTGAAGAAGTGGTGCATTCATGGAAATTGGAGACAAGCTATAGGATGATCAACGAATTCATATCCCCTTCATCCTAACAATTATATCTCGGTAACAAGTATCCTCTCCTCATGCTCATACTTCTTGATTCCAACCTTTGTGGATTGCCTTCTAGCATGAATTATTGTGTTTGTATGTGTTGTGGTTCTAGCTTTGGTCTTAAGATAACCTCCTATTGCAAATGGGTGTAAGTTGAGATGAGTGCATATAATTGGGTCTATACAAAATCATGCATTTGATTCACACATCCCAAATATGTCAATCTAGCAATTTTATTGCCTATCATTTCCTCAACTTCTCCCATGTGCAATAGTGAGTTTTTGTTAGTTGATCTTTCTTTGTGATACTTGTTTCCTTTCTCCATATATTCCAACCATCTCCTTTTCCCTTGGTGATTGTTGTAATATATGTAGTGTGTTGGTGTTTGAAGTTCATTCATGAACAATAAGATAAAATTATTCCTTTGGCCATGCTTACAAGCAAAAATCTTATTAGTATGTGTTATGACTTCATTTTGGTTTTCATGGGATTTCTTGAGTATCTTGTTTATGTGTGCATGTTTCTTTGTGGACATATGTCTTTGTGATGCATTCCACTTAGAAACTTATACACATAAGAGAAGATATTTTTTCTTGAGTTGTTTTTGGATACCACCTTTTCTTTCTTTTTTGATTCTTCGGTGGCTTCCAAAATTATTTGCCTATGAGTGCTTGTTCCTCTTGTTTGCATCTTTGGGCACTCATATTTATTCTCTCATGCCATGTATTGTTAAATGAATATGGATGAGTGAGGATTCCATGATCATGCACTTTGTTCCCCAATATAATTATTATAATTGGCGCATAATCTTTGGGGAGCTGCTCTAATTCATTTAATAATGCTCATTTGTCTTCTTTCTCTTTTGCTGTGTTTTAAATGCTTATGGGGGGCAAGGATTCCATATTTGTGCATGATGTATTCAAATGAAACTATTCTATTTGTGCACAAATCTTGGGGAGCTTCTCTATTTTCATTTAAATCACACCTTTGATCTTATCATAACATCTTGTTTTGTTCGTTTGGTATCATGTGTTGTTTTCATTTGTTTCTTTTGGATCTTATGGTTGCTTGCGTCATTTGTTGATGATTATTTTTTTATTTCCTTGGCAATCTTTGGGTCCTCGATATAGTTTTACTTCATCCCAAGCATTCATCATTGGATTTGTGCGATTGCACACCTTTGGAGGAATTATCACTATATTGGCCTTCTAGAACTTGTCACCCATTTCGGCAATCGATGCCAATGGGGGAGAAGTTTTAGAGGGTTTAAGGGAAGTTGGTTCTTGCTTTGAGTTTGTTCTTAAGCATTTGCCTTTCATGCTCTTGCATCTTTGCGTTTCTTAGCATGTGGTTTATATAGAGGAAACTCCACCAATGATAATGATTGGCAATATATGCAATGAAATTCAAGTTCATCACACATGCATAGATTGTGGGGGAGTTTGCTCTATATATGGTGGTGGTACCAATATCACATAATTGTGTAGTATTTGATATTGGGGCTACCATTTTATTTGTTTAATTCATTATATAAACCCTTTCAAAGGGATTGTCATCAATTACCAAAATGGGGGAGATTGAAAGAGCATGTGGGCCCCCATGTGTGGTTTTGGTAATTAATGACAATCTTTATGGACTAATGTGTGTATTAAGTTGTACTTGTAGGAGTTGTCCATTGGCATCGCTTGGAGCATGTGTTGGCTTCAAGGTCGATGAAATGAGGAAGAAGATGCGTTGTGGAAGCTCAATATGCGTCATCCCTAGAAGATCTCATGTTTGGTGCTTGCCATCCTCGGTGTTTATGAATCGATGAAGACAAGGCCAAAGGATGCTCAAGGCAAATGTATTCTTGATAGGTTTTCCCTTTTACCGGTCTCGTGTTGAACGGGTTTAGGATAGATAGCCGTACTATCAAGAGACGCTCCCGAGTGAGTATCTCAATCATATCGTTCGGAGAGAGCTCAAACCTTTGCATACTTGCATCATCATATTTGGTTGTTTTGTATTATCCATATGAGAATATAGAGCTTGTGGTAATATTCATAACAAGCTATTGTTCATCAAAATCGGATTCCCCTTTTATATCTTGTTGTGAGTTTGATCTTGGCGGTTTTCCGTATACTCACCGAGTGAGGTATCTCACATTATTATAGTTGATACTTTCTCACTTGGTGATATACAATATTCCCTCTTTTTATTGGGTAGCTCATGTCGTCCTCTTTCCAACGCAATTGGATTCGGGTCAATCGGAGTTACCAATAAAAAGTTGTCGCGGTTTGTTTTTAGCCTTTTATTTGAAAAAAGCAAAATGGGTCTTGTGCTGGGCCAACTGGTACTACCGCTCGCGGTACCGGCCGCCCCTGAGCTGTGTGTGCTTCCCTCTGCTCGGCCCGGTTGTGGTGACCGGTGGTACCGGCCCACCGTGGTAGTACTGCCTGGGCAGGTCGGTACTACCGGGCTGGCCCACCCTGGCGCCCTTCCCCCCGCCTCGCCCTGCTCGCTCGATCCCGCGCCCAGCCGCTCTCCCTCTCGCTCGCTTCTCCCTCTCGCACGCGCCCGCCTCTCATCGCCGCTTGCTGGGCTGGCTCGCCGCGCCAGCCCGCTGCCGCTCGCTCGGGATCAGGAAGGCAGCACGGCACGTGCGCGAGCGAGCGAGAGCTAGAGCGGCGAGGAGATCGGGGGAAGCGCGGGCCTCCGCCTCTCCCTGGCCTAGCGGCTCAGTCGCCCCGCTTGCTCCCGCGCTTCCCCCGATCTCCTCGCCGCTCCAGCTCTCGCTCGCTCGCGCGCGTGCCGTGCTGCCTTCCTGATCCCCTTGCGCGCGTGCCCCGCTCCTCTCGCTCGCTTGCCTCTGCTGGGCCGCGCTGGCTTGCTTAGCAGGCCGCTGCGAGCTATCGCGGCCCACTCCCAGTCCTCCCTCTCGCTTGCTGCATGTCCGCTTGTGTGCTTCCTGGCTCTGGTCGATCGGAAGCGGTAGTACCGGGTGGATCCGGTACTACCGGCCCAGACCAAAAAAGGCCCCAACGGGCAGCTGCTTGGCCCTTCCTTTAAATAGCCTTTTCCCCTTATTTTTTTAGGGTTTCTTCTTCTCCTTCTTTGCTCAAGCTTTGCCTAATATTTGACATATCTCTTTGCTTGATTTCTCTCTATCCCTACATTGATTCTTGCCAATATTTGAGGGGTAAATAGAGGGGATCTAGATCTACAAGTTGACCAAATTAAATCATATTTTGTGGAGTGAATCTTTGGGGTCTAGATCTTTGGGGCTTTTGTGTTCCCCTTTTGTGTTCTTCCTCTCTTATTCCCCCAAGTGCTTTAGTAGCCTTGTTGGAATTTGAGAGTGGAGATTTGGAGCATCTTTGTGGTGTTCTTGCCTTTTGCATTTGGTGCATCGGTGTGTGTTCTTTCCGGAGGATTTGTTCGGTGATATTCATCGTTGCTTGTCCCTCTTGGGTTCTTGGAACCCTAGACGGTTGTGTGGCCTTTGTGGCGTGTGCTTGGGGTCTTCAATTAAGTGGTGAAGCTCCCCCAAGATTGAGGCCTTGGTGGCGATTATTGGGAGCCTTCAATTAAGTTGTGGAGATAGCCCCAATGTTGTATGGGTTTGGTGACCGCCCTCAAGTGTCCCATAGTGAAACGGGTGCTTGCCCGCGTGGTGGGTACTCAGGAGAATAGGGTGAGGCCTTGGTGGCGTTGGTGGTCTTAGTACCGCCCACCCCTCCAACGAGACGTACTCCATTGTTGGGAGGAACTCGGTAAAACATCGTCGTCCCCTCGTGCCTCGGTTATCTCTATACCCGAGCTATTTACTTATGCATTTTACATTGTGATAGCCATCGTGCTTGAAGTAATTACCTTGCTATCACATTGTTGCTTATCTTTCTTAGCATAAGTTGTTGGTGCACATAGGTGAACCTTAGTATATCTAGGCTTTGTGCTTAACAAAAGAAAACTCTAGTTTTATTCCGCTATTGTTAAGCCCATCTCGTAGAAGTTTTAATCGCCTATTCACCCCCCTCTAGGCGACATCTGTGATCTTTTAGTTACCCGTTTGTTCACGATAAAGTTACTACCATCTCATAGTGCTATCTCATTTATGAAATTATGTGGTAAATTCAAGCTCAAGATAATTATTAATATGGTGGGTAACTTAGATAACATAGTCTGCATAACTCGTGTTTTACAATTTGGTAATTTTTTATTTCTAAAAAATCATGGAAACATATTAACATGAGAGATCTAGTTTCAAAGATATCGTCACGGATAGTCTACCGATAACAGATTCTAAATCAGACAAACGATTCGATCTAGAAAATATTTTGAATTTTGATTTTTTTGCATTTCATTTTTGAATTTCGAGTTTTTTGCATTTAATTCTGCGGATTCGTGATCAATTTTCTCAAATTTCTCCGTAATCTTACTCCCTCCATTTCATAATATAAGATGTTTAAACTCAAGCCGCGGGACGTCGATTGTAGGTAGGTAACCCACCTCCCCTCCGACGCCCTCGGCTACGACGCATCCCCCGCACCCCCTTGAAGGAGTTATGCCCTAGAGGCAAATAATAAAGTGTATTATTTGATATATCTCCTATATGTTCATAATACGTTTCATACTGTGCTATAAATGTGTTAATACGAAACGTTAATACATGTGTGGTATGTAAACAAACTTTGTATCTAGTTACCTCTAGTGAACTAGTTCATTGGTCATGAGGATGGGCTGTGTTTCAAGGTCATGGGCATTTATGCCAACTGACAATGAGGTCATGTTATTAGTTAAATAACATGATAGCCAAACATCCGACTGTTATATCTTAATGAGATCTAGTTACAAAGTTCACCATTGATGATAAAACATAGAGAACCTCGCAACCTGATCCTTTGACTGTGAAGTAATGCAAATCACCATTTCCGGAAGAAGCTTTGATGGTTATCAAGAATCATCTTGTAAAAGGGTGATCAAAAAGATGTCACTTGGGTTTTCCGAAGGGATGTGTTGAGGAGTACATATCAAGACCAGGATTTGTCTAGTCCATGTAACGGACAGATACATGTGGCCATCTCGGTGACATTGCATTAATGAAGCTTGCAAGCATGTGACTAGGTCACGGAATGCAACGACATGAGAAAAAGAAAACAAGTTCATCGGTAACGAGATCGAACTAAGGTATGGAGATACCGAAGATCAAGTCTCGGATGAATTAGGTATCGAATGATAAAGGGAATGGGGAACGACTATCTCACGGTTCGAGCGATTGTATTCGTGAAACACACGGGGGTCACATGGCCATCCAGGTCCCTCTGTTGCTCATTGATATGAGAGTGGTCTCTATCATGTCCGAAGTGTTTCCGAACCGAAGGATGTCACGCTTAAGGGTAGGGACGCTTAGGGTAGATGAGGTATCGTATGGGAAATAGAGAGAGAAACCGGAATAGTTTCGGTAACATCCGATGAAGATCGGGAGGGGTACATAAGTTGTTCCGGAGTGAAGAAATAATAATATGTGTATTTGAATGTTAATTGGAGAATTAATATTAAATATATATTTTATTTTATTTTAAAGGCTCCATATTGCTAATGGGCCTCACCCGAAGGGAGTCCCAAGAGGGCAAGGCACCTAGGGAGTGGGGGCCAGCCGGCCTAGGGCTGGTGGGCCTCCCTAGTGGGGCCCACCTAGGGCCGGCGGCTGCCCCAAGGTGGCCGGCGAGTGTGGGGATTAGTACCACACCGCCTAGCCCCTAGGTGGTGCGCCCTCCTCCCACTATATAAAGGGGTCCCCCCTCCCCCTTGGAAATCACCCATTCCTCTCATTCTCTCTCTCTCTCATCTGCTGAGGACTTCCCCGTAATATTGAGGAGGACCTCGTGGTTGAGTTCTCCACCTTCACACTACCATCGTGTGATCAGGCGATCCGGCATCTACTTCTTCCGTTGCTCGGCTGGATCGGAGTCCGGTTGACGTCTCCTACACCAGACATGTGACGAACTTCGGAGGCACCACACTTGGGGTGCTGCTCGTCTTCATCAATATACGCCTTCCTGCGTAAGGTGTGCCTCTGTTTGCAAAGGTATGAATACTGTATTCCTTCTCCGTTACTTATGTCTACATAGTATAGATCCTGGTATTAGAGTTCGAGTAGATAGAAATTTTTGGTTTTCTGCTACGGAACCCTTCACTGGTATCAGAGCGGGTCTATGGGTAGACATGTCATACGGATAGAACACAGTAATATGTGGGCATTGATTCTCTAGTGGCTACCCTCTTTAGTATCATTGTTCATATCGCGGCACTGTTTGATGAAGCGGCCCCCAACCGACCTCACGTGGTGATTCACGAGACTGGTCCACAAATCAAAGTGGCTTTGGGGGTGTCTGTCTCTCTATAGTATTTGATATGGCATTGATACTGGAGGGCCCTGAAAAGTGAAGAAGAACGGCAATCATTGAATCCATGTTGTGGCTTGACGTTCGTAGGTGGGAAGGGGTTCTACTGCGAAAGCCCTAAAGCCGCGTAAAACATGCAATAGTTAATATAGAAGCGTCTATCTTCATTATTGCATAGGGGCAAGTATTATATCATGGCAACAAACAAGTTTGCGAAACTTTGAAGCTATTGATGATGATCATAAAGCTACAACCATGTTATAACACTTTACTTTTGAAGTATTACTTATTGTGATAGTATACTTACTAGACGGTAGCATAATAAGATAATCCCTCGTAGTATTCCAGTTATCGTATTCCCCTTGTGTGTGCACCACCAAGAAAGTTCTTCGGTATGAGGCCGGCCATGATGATCGGGGGTCAGACATATCTACATTCGCATACAGTGGGTGCAAGCCATGTTGCACTACAAATACACATAAGTTAGAACTGGCGAGCTTAGCATGTACAGACATGGCCTCGGAATACAAGAGACTGAAAGGTCGAGCATGAATCACATAGTTGATGTGATCGGCATTAGTGAATGTCCACCTTTGATACTGCACTGATGGTCGTGATGATCGGGGGAGGTGCAGGGGATAGGGATCATGTGATCACTAAACGAGTAGAGGGATGTTCATTTAAGTGGGAGTTCCTTTATTAAAATTTGAACTCATTATTATGAACATAGTCTAAACACTTTGCAAATCATTTGTAGATGTCTCGCCCACCCACCTTCAACCTTAGCACTTTCCTCGAGAAGGACAAGCTAAAAACTAATGGAACCAACTTCACCGCATGGTTCCGCAATCTTAGGATCCTCCTAGTCTCCTACAAGTTGACTTATGTCATCGAGGCTGAGCTTCCGGCTAAGCCTGCAGATTCCGCCTCCCAGGACGAAAAGAATGTCTGGCAGTCCAAGGCGGACGATTTCTCCCTCATCTAGGGTGGAATGCTCTATGCCATGGAGCCGGAGCTTCAAAAGCGTTTTGAGAAGATGAATGCTTTTGAGATCATTGAGGATCTCAAGGCTGTCTTTGCTCCGCAGGCTCGTGAAGGGAGGTATGATGCTTCCGAGCTCTTCTTCTCTGCTAAGATGGAAGAGCACAACAGTTTTATTGAGCACGTGGTCAAAATGTCTGGCTACATTAAGCGTCTAAACACCCTGGATTGCAAAATCCCGGAGGAGCTCGCTATAGACAGGGTGCTGCACTCGTTGCCCCCTAGTTATAAGAGTTTTGTAATGAACTACAACATGCAAGGGATGACTAAGACCCTTGCTGAGGTGTTTTCCATGCTCAAAACTGCTAAGGTTGAAATCAAGAAGGAGCACACAGTGATGATGGTCAACAAGACCACCAACTTTAAGAAACCGGGGCAAAAGGGAAAATGCAAGGGTAAGAAGTCTAAGAGGGATGGCAGGTTTCTTCCTAGCACCTCAAAGACTGCCAAGCCTGGCCCTAAGCCCGGCACTTCGTGCTTCTACTACAAAGGGGATGGGCACTGGAAACGCAACTGCCCTAAGTACCTTGAAGACAAGCGAGCTGGCAAGATAGCCATTCCGGACAAAGGTATATATGATATACATGTTATTGATGTATTCCTTATGAGCGCTAGGAGTAACACCTGGGTATTTGATACCGGATCTGTTGCCCACATTTGTAACTCTCAGCAGGATCTGCAGAGTAGGAGGCGCCTGAGGAAGGACGAGGTGACGATGCGCGTTGGCAATGGTTCGAGAGTCGAAGTGATGGTCGTCAGCACCCTGCATCTTCGTCTGCCGTCAGGATTATTGTTGGTTTTGAATAAATGCTATTATGTACCCGCACTGAGTATGAATATTGTGAGTGGGTCTTGCTTGTTGCAAGACCGTTATTCATTTAAATCAGGAACAAATGGTTGTTCAATTTATATGAATGATGTTTTCTATGTTCATGCTCTTGTATGTGATGGTTTATTATTACTTGATCTTGATTGTGATACACACATCCATAGTGTTGATGCTAACGTTGTAAGCACAGTGACGATAATTCCATGTTCATGTGGCATTGTCGTCTTGGTCATATTGGCATAAAACGCATGAAGAAGCTTCATTCAAAACGGCTTCTTGGATCATTGGATTTCGAATCCCTTGATACATGTGAGCCATGCCTCATGGGCAAGATGACTAGGACACCATTCTCCGGAATAGTGGAGAGAGATGTAGACCTACTTGGGATCATACATACGGATATATGTGGACCAATGAGTGTCTCAACATGCAATGGTTATCGTTACTTTGTTACCTTTACTGACGACTTAAGCAGATATGGATATATCTACTTGATGAAGCACAAATCTGAAACCTTTGAAAAGTTCAAGGAATTTCAGAAAGAGGTAGAGAATCAACTTACCAAGAAAATCGAGCACCTTCGATCGGATCGAGGAGGCGAGTATTTGAGTTATGAGTTTAACATGCACTTGAAGGACTGTGGGATTATCCCACAACTTACGCCGGCCGGAACACCATAGCGTAATAGTGTTTCGGAACATCGTAACCGAACCCTATTGGATAGTGTACAGTCCATGATGTCTTTAACTGATTTGTCTGTGTCTTTTTGGGGATACGCGTTAGAAACCGCCACTTTTATTTTAAACCGAGCACCATCCAAATATGTGGAGACAACCCCATATGAGATATGGTATGGGCAGAAGCCGAAGTTGTCTTTTCTGAAAGTTTGGGATGTGAGGCGTACGTTAAGAAACTATAGCCTGACAAACTCGAACCCAAATCGGAAAAATGCATCTTTGTAGGATATCCAAGGGAAACCATTGGATATACCGTCTACAATCAAGCCGAAGGCAAAACGCTTGTCGCAAAAACCGGCACCTTTCTCGAGAAAGAGTTTCTTGCAAAAGGAGTGAGTGGAAGGAAAATTGAGTTAGATGAAATTGTTGACCCTTCTCTCTATATTCCGAGTAGTGCAATGGAAGTTGTTCCGAAACCGCTCTCCAACATGGAGGAAGAGCCTATTGATGATGATCAAAACAATGACATCGAGGCTCCTGAGGTTCGCAGGTCTACAAGGGTTCGTGCCACTCCTGATTGGTACAGTAGCCTTGTAATGTCTGTCATCCTAGATGAACAGGAAGAACCTGCAAACTACAAAGAAGCTATGGATAGTGCTGACTCCGAGAAATGGCTAGAAGCCATGAAATCTGAAATAGGTTCCATGCATGAAAACCAAGTTTGGACCTTGGTGGATCTTCCTGTCGTGGTGGTGTCACGGCAGATGCCATGGATAGGCTAAAGGTAGGGACTAATACACGTTAGGGGAATCCAGGGAGGGATAGTGAAGTGATTCTCCACACAGAAGTTTGTATTTGCTTTGTTTCCAAGATTACAAGTGCTCCTAGAGCTGTGTTGGCGAGAGGAGGAATAAGGAGCTCTCTTACTCTCGCATACAGATCACCCTCAAAACCCTCGCCAAAACAGAATAGCGGAACCAACCTCCTCTACTGATACCCTAGCCCCCCTTTTATAGAGGGAGCTCGGTCTCTGCCTAGGGCATACGTGGAGGCATATTCCTAAGAATATGCCTTCTCCCAAAGTAGTAAGCCGACCAAGTGTTGGAGATATGCCCAAGAGGCAATAATAAAGGTGGTTATTATTATATCTTTGTGTTTATGATGAATGTTTACATCCCATGCTATAATTGTATTATTAGGAAACACTAATACATGTGTGTTTTGTAAACATAAGAGAGTCCCTAGTAAGCCTCTTGTTGAACTAGCTTGTTGATTAATTGATGATCATGGTTTCCTGATCATGGACATTAGGATGTGATTAATAACAAGGTTATATCATTAGGAGAATGATGTGATGGACACACACCCATAGTAAGCGTAGCATAAAGATCAAGTCATTAAGTTCATATTGCTATCAGCTTTTAAATGCATAGTAACCTAATCCTTCGACCATGAGGTTGTGTTAATCACCATCACCGGATGGGTACTTTGATGACATCAAACGCTGCTTCGTAACTGGGTGGTTATAAAGGTATCATTGGGTATTCTGAAAGTATGTGTTGAAGCGCATGGACCCAGGTTGGGATTTTTCCATCCATATGATGGATAGATATGCTCTGGGCCCTCTCGGTGGAATGTCATCTAGTTAGCTTGCAAGCATGTGACTAGGTCACAAGGGATGACATATCACGGAACGAGTAAAGAGTACTTGTCAGTAACGAGGTAGAACTAGGTATGGAGATACTGATGATCAAACCTCGGATAAGTAGAGTATCGCGAGACAAAAGGAATTGGTTTCGTATGTTAATGGTTCAATCGATCACGAAGTCATCGTTGAGTATGTGGGAGCTGTTATGGATCTCCAGATCCCGCTGATGGTTATTGATCGGAGAGGTGTCTCCATCATGTCTACATATTCACGAACCGTAGGGTGACACACTTAAGGTTCGAAGTTGTTTTAAGTAGATATGGAATGTGCGTTGGAGACCGAATGTTGTTCGGAGTCTCGGATTGGATTCGGGACATCACGAGGAGCTCCGGAATTGTCCGGAGAGTAAGATTCATATAATGGGGATCTTTTTCTGAGTTAGGAAATGTTCCGGAGTGTTTGTATGGGGATTCTAGAAGGTTTCGGAATGTTCCGGAAGGTTCTAGAAGATATTTTGGAGTTTATTTGAAAACCAAGATAAGATAAGATAAGATAAGATAAGATAATATAAGATAAGATAAGGGAAATTTAAAGAGGAGACTTGGGGGGAGGACTCCTCCCCCCACCTCCTTGGTGTGCCGGCCCTAAGGGGTGGGCCTAGGGGGGGAACCCTAGGCCGCACCCCTCCCTCTATATATAGAGGGGTGGAGGCGCCACCCCCCTTGATACTCCACCCTTGCCCCAAGCCGCCTCTCTCATCCTCCTTCTTTCTGCTCAGGCTTAGGCGAAGCCCTGCAGAATTCTCCACTCCACCACCACCACGCCGTCGTGCTGTTGGGATTCCGTGGAGAGATCTACTACCTCCGCTGCTCGCTGGAACGAGAAGAGGAAGGTCTGCTTCGACTCCGCACGTGTGACCGACTGCGGAAGCACTGCCGGAACGCGGCGCCGGAAGGATCGTCCACTCGATCTTGAGATCGGCAAGTGATCGACTACATCAACCACGATATCTAATCTCGTAACGCTTTCGTGTCTACAAGGGTTAGTACAGATCTATCTCGTTGCACATGTCTAATAGATTAGATCTTGGCTTTTATCTAGATTAGATCTGGGTTTTGTTCGTTCTTGCGGTAGAAATTTTTTGTTTTCCCTGCTACGAACCCATCAGTGGTATCAGAGCCGTATCTATGCGTAGATCTGTTGCACGAGTAGAACACAATGGTGTTGTGGGCGTTGGTGCTCGTGCCGTATTTTGCTTTGTGTACTTTGCATCTTGCGGCATGGTGGGATGAAGCGGCTCGGGCTAACCTTACATGTCATCGCACATGAGACTTGCTCCACGCTTGACGTGTAACTTGCTTTGCACAAGTGGCTTTGCGGGTGTCTGTCTCTCCCACCATAGTATAGATCCAATTTACACTTTGCAAATTTTGATAGCACTTGTATCAACGTTGTGGTTCAGTTTCGTAGGTAAGATCCGTTCTTATTCGAAAGCCCCAAACCACGTAAAACATGCAAAGAAAATTAGAGGCGTCTAACTTGTTTTTGCAGCGGTTTTGTGATGTGATATGGCCATCATGTGATTGTGATTATATTTGATGTATGCAATGATCCTTGTTGTAATATGGCAACCGGCAGGAGCCTAATGGTTGTCTTTAATTCTGTTAAGACCTGCGTGTCTATTCATCTTGTAATAGCTTTATTCCAAGTAGTTGTAATAGTTGCTAGTGATGATGGACAACCATGAAGCAGCGCCACTGACCTTGACGCAATGCTGGTGATGATGGAGATCATGTTCGTGCTTTGAATGATGGAGATCATGTTCGTGCTTTGAAGATGGAGATCAAAGGCGCAAGAAGAAAGGGCCATATCATATCACACTAATTATGAATTGCCTGTGATGTTAATCCTTTATGCATCTTGTATTGCTTAGATCGCGATGGTAGCATTATAAGATGATCCCTCTCACTAAATATCAAGTCATAAAGTGTTCACCCTTAGTTGGCACCGTTGCTAAGACTCGTCGTTTCGAAGCATCTCGTGATGATCGGATGTGATAGATTCTACGTGTGCATACAACGGGTGCAAGCCAGATTTGCACATGCGGAAACTAAGGTTATCTTGACGAGCCTAGCATGTACAGACATGGTCTCGGAACACGGAATACCAAAAGGTAGAGCATGAGTCATATAAATGATATGATGAACATGAAGATTGTTCGCCGATGAAACTACATCTTCTCTCGTGAAGATCGGACTTGGTGTAGTGGACTTGGTTCGTGTAATCACTAAAACAATGTGAGGGATGTTCTTTTGAGTGGGAGTTCACCTAGTTAATTTAAGAATTAAATTTGAACTTAATTTATCATAATCTTAGTCTAAACTATTTGCAAATTTGTTGTAGATTATGGCGAACCCCTCCATCAATTTCAATGCATTCCTAGAGAAAGAAAAGCGTAAGAACAATGGAAGCAATTTCACGGACTGGTTCTGTGGACTAAAGATCGTCCTCAGGGCTGGTCAGTTGACCTATGTGCTCGAAGCACCGCTAGGTGACCCACCTGCAGATGATGCCACCGATGACGTAAAGAATGTTTACGCCACTTGGAAAAATCATTACTCCACAGTTCAGTGTGCCTTCCTGTAAGGTTTAGAAGCGGAGCTCCAAAAGCGTTTTGAGCACCACGACCCGTTCGAGATCATTAAGGAGCTTAGGCTAATTTTTGAGACTCGCGCGGCCATGGAGAGCTATGAGGCCTCCGAAAAGTTCTTTAACTGTAAGATGGAAGAGGGAAGCTCCGTTAGCGAGCACATGCTCACCATGTCTGGGTACGCAAACAAGCTCCAAGAGTTGGGGATTTCGATTCCTAATGAGTTGGGGATTCACCGTCTCCTCCAATCACTGCCACCAAGTTACAAGAACTTTGTGATGAACTACAATATGCACTGCATGAACAAGACGTTGCCTGAACTATCGTCCATGCTGAAAACTGCTGAAGTGGAGATCAAGAAGGAGCACCAAGTGTTGATGGTCAATAAGACCACCAATTTCAAGAGACAGGGCAAGCCTAAGAACAAGGGCAACTTCAAGAAGGACGGCAAGAAAGCTGCCGCACCTGCTAAGAAGCCCAAGGCTGGTCCTAAGCCTGAAACTGAGTGCTTCTACTGCAAGGGTGTTGGTCACTGGAAGCGTAACTGCCCCAAGTACCTGGCGGATCTAAAGAACGGCAACATCAAGAAGAAAGGTATATTTGATATATATGTTATTGATGTGTATCTTACTAGTAATCGTAGTAGTGCCTGGGTATTTGATACTGGTTCGGTTTCTCATATTTGTAACTCGAAACAGGAGCTGCGGAATAAACGAAGAATGGCAAGAGACGAGGTGACGATGCGTGTTGGAAATGGCTCCAAGGTTGATGTGATCGCCGTCGGCACGCTCCCTCTACATCTACCTTCGGGATTAGTTTTAAATTTGAATAATTGTTATTTGGTGCCTGCGTTAAGCATGAACATTATATCTGGATCTTGTTTATTGCGAGACGGTTACTCTTTTAAGTCTGAGAATAAAGGTTGTTCAATTTATATGAGTAGTTTCTTTTATGGTAATGCACCTGAGATGAATGGTTTATTCTTACTGAATCTCGATAGTAGTGATACACATGTTCACAACATAAACAAAATTGAATGATAATTCTACATACATGTGGCACTGTCGTCTTGGTCACATTGGAGTGAAGCGTATGAAGAAAATCCATTCTGATGGACTTCCTGAATCACTTGATTTTGAATCACTTGAAAGATGCGAAGCATGTCTAATGGGAAAAATGACTAAGACTCCATTCTCTGGTACAATGGAGCGAGCTACAGACTTATTGGAAATAATACATACCGATGTGTGCAGTCCAATGAGTGTAGCATCGTGTGGTGGATATCGTTACGTTCTCACTTTCACGGATGACTTAAGTAAATATGGGTATGTCTACTTTATGAAACATAAGTCCGAAACTTTCGAGAAGTTTAAGGAATTTCAAAGTGAAGTGGAAAATCATCGTAACAAGAAGATTAAGTTTCTGCGTTCTGACCGCGGAGGTGAATATCTAAGTTACGAATTTGGCATGCATTTAAAGAAATGTGGAATACTTTCGCAATTGACACCGCCGGGAACACCACAACGTAATGGTGTGTCCGAACGGCGTAATCGAACTCTCTTCGATATGGTTCGGTCTATGATGTCTCTTACAGATTTACCGCTATCGTTCTGGGGCTATGCATTAGAGACAGCCGCATTCACTTTAAATAGGGCACCATCTAAATCCATTGAAACGACACCGTACGAATTGTGGTTTGGTAAGAAACCTAAGTTGTCGTTCCTTAAAGTATGGGGTTGCGAAGCATATGTAAAGAAGTTACAACCTGAAAAGCTTGAACCCAAAGCGGAGAAATGCGTCTTCATAGGATACCCTAAAGAAACAATTGGGTATACCTTCTATCATAGATCCGAAGGCAAAGTTTTCGTTGCCAAGAATGGATCCTTTCTTGAGAAGGAGTTTCTCTCGAAGGAAGTGACTGGAAGGAAAGTTGAACTCGATGAGGTTATTGAACCTTCTCTCGGATTTGAGAGTAGCGCAGCACCGGAAGATGTTTTTGTGCCGCCTGCACCAATTGGAGAGGAAGCTAATGATGGTGATCATGAAACTTCGAACGAAGTTACTACTGAACCTCGCAGGTCAACGAGGGTTTGTACCACTCCTGATTGGTATGAATCTGCCTTGAACATCATGTTGGTGGACAACGCTGATGACCCTGCAACGTATGAAGAAGCTATGGTGAGCCCAGATTCCGACAAATGGCTAGAAGCCATGAAATCCGAAATGGGATCCATGTACGAAAACCAAGTGTGGACTTTGGTGGACTTACCGGATGGCCGTAAGGCTATCGAGAACAAATGGATTTTCAAGAGAAAAACAGATGCTGATGGAAATGTTACCGTCTATAAAGCTCGACTTGTCGCGAAAGGGTTTCGACAAATTCAAGGAGTTGACTACGATGAGACATTCTCACCAGTAGTGAAGCTAAAGTCTGTGAGGATTTTGTTAGCAATTGCTGCACATTTCGATTATGAGATTTGGCAGATGGATGTCAAAACGGCATTCCTTAATGGTGACATTGGGGAAGAGTTGTATATGGTACAACCCAAGGGTTTTGTCGATCCTAAAGATGCTGACAAGGTATGCAAACTTCAGCACTCTATTTATGGACTGAAGCAAGCATCCCGGAGTTGGAATCAACGTTTTGATAAAGTAATCAAAAACTTTGGATTTATACAAACTTATGGAGAACCTTGTATTTACAAGAAAGTGAGTGGGAGCTCTGTAGCATTCCTAGTACTATATGTAGATGACATACTGTTGATTGGGAATGATATAGAACTTCTTAAAAGTGTCAAAGCCTATTTGAATAATAGTTTTTCAATGAAGGATCTTGGCGAAGCGGCATACATTCTAGGTATCAAGATTTATAGAGATAGATCAAGATGCCTAATAGCGCTTTCACAAAGTACATACTTAGACAAAGTTCTAAAGAAGTTTAGAATGGAAGAGAGCAAGAAAGGGTTCGTGCCCATGTTGTCAGGTAAGACCTTGAGTAAAACTCAAAGTCCAGCTACGACAGAAGATAGAGAGAGAATGAATAATATTCCCTATGCCTCGGCCATAGGTTCTATCATGTATGTCATGCTGTGTACAAGACCGGATATAGCACATGCTGTTAGTTTGACTAGCAGATATCAAAGTGATCCTGGAATGGAGCACTGGACAGCGGTCAAGAATATCCTAAAGTACCTGAATAGGACTAAGGATATGGTTCTTTCTTATGGAGGTGATGAACAGCTTGTTGTAAACGGTTACACCGATGCTAGTTGGAACACCGATCCAGATGACTCGAAGTCACAGTCGGGATACGTATTTATTTTGAATGGTGCTGCAGTGAGCTGGAGGAGTGCAAAGCAAAGAGTTGTGGCGAAATCTTCAACTGAATCGGAATACATAGCTGCTTCGGAGGCTGCACAAGAAGCCATATGGATGAAGGAATTCATTACTGAACTTGGCGTGGTTCCTAGTGCGTTGGACCCGATGACCATCTACCGTGACAACACAGGTGCCATAGCTAATGCACAGGAGCCAAGGTCACATAGCAAGCTGAAGCATATCAAGCTACGTTTCCACACTATTCGCGAGTATGTCCGAGATGGTGACATAAAGATTTGCAAAGTACACACTGATCTGAATGTGGCAGATCCGTTGACTAAACCTCTCCCTAGGGCAAAGCATGACCAACACCAGAACGCCATGGGTGTTAGGTATATTACCATGTAATCTAGATTATTGACTCTAGTGCAAGTGGGAGACTGTTGGAGATATGCCCAAGAGGCAATAATAAAGGTGGTTATTATTGTATCTTTGTGTTTATGATGAATGTTTACATCCCATGCTATAATTGTATTATTAGGAAACACTAATACATGTGTGTTTTGTAAACATAAGAGAGTCCCTAGTAAGCCTCTTGTTGAACTAGCTTGTTGATTAATTGATGATCATGGTTTCCTGATCATGGACATTAGGATGTGATTAATAACAAGGTTATATCATTAGGAGAATGATGTGATGGACACACACCCATAGTAAGCGTAGCATAAAGATTAAGTCATTAAGTTCGTATTTCTATAAGCTTTTAAATGCATAGTAACCTAATCCTTCGACCATGAGGTTGTGTTAATCACCATCACCGGATGGGTACTTTGATGACATCAAACGCCGCTTCGTAACTGGGTGGTTATAAAGGTATCATTGGGTATTCTGAAAGTATGTGTTGAAGCGCATGGACCAAGATTGGGATTTGTCCATCCATATGATGGATAGATATGCTCTGGGCCCTCTCGGTGGAATGTCATCTAGTTAGCTTGCAAGCATGTGACTAGGTCACAAGGGATGACATATCACGGAACGAGTAAAGAGTACTTGTCAGTAACGAGGTAGAACTAGGTATGGAGATACTGATGATCAAACCTCGGATAAGTAGAGTATCGCGAGACAAAAGGAATTGGTTTCGTATGTTAATGGTTCAATCGATCACGAAGTCATCGTTGAGTATGTGGGAGCTGTTATGGATCTCCAGATCCCGCTGATGGTTATTGATCGGAGAGGTGTCTCCGTCATGTCTACATATTCATGAACCGTAGGGTGACACACTTAAGGTTCGAAGTTGTTTTAAGTAGATATGGAATGTGCGTTGGAGACCGAATGTTGTTCAGAGTCTCGGATTGGCTTCGGGACATCACGAGGAGCTCCGGAATTGTTCGGGGAGTAAGATTCATATAATGGGGATCTTTTTCTGAGTTAGGAAATGTTCCGGAGTGTTTGTATGGGGATTCTAGAAGGTTTCGGAATGTTCCGGAAGGTTCTAGAAGATATTTTGGAGTTTATTTGAAAACCAAGATAAGATAAGATAAGAGAAGGGAAATTTAAAGAGGAGACTTGGGGGGAGGACTCCTCCCCCCACCTCCTTGGTGCGCCAGCCCTAAGGGGTGGGCCTAGGGGTGGGAACCCTAGGCCGCACCCCTCCCTCTATATATAGAGGGGTGGAGGCGCCACCCCCCTTGATACTCCACCCTTGCCCCAAGCCGCCTCTCTCCTCCTCCTTCTTTCTGCTCAGGCTTAGGCGAAGCCCTGCAAAATTCTCCACTCCACCACCACCACCACGCCGTCGTGCTACTGGGATTCCGTGGAGAGATCTACTACCTCCGCTGCTCGCTGGAACGAGGAGAGGAAGGTCTGCTTCGACTCCGCACGTGTGACCGACTGCGGAAGCGCTGCCGGAAGGATCGTCCACTCCGATCTTGAGATCGGCAAGTGATCGACTACATCAACCACGAGATCTAATCTCGTAACGCTTTCGTGTCTACAAGGGTTAGTACAGATCTATCTCGTTGCACATGTCTAATAGATTAGATCTTGGCTTTTATCTAGATTAGATCTGGGTTTTGTTCGTTCTTGCGGTAGAAATTTTTTGTTTTCCCTTCTACGAACCCATCACCAAGTTCCTCCTCTGGACCTCCTCAGCCCGCTAAAAGGTGAAAGAAGTCCGGGGACAAGACTGCCTCCAAGCCTGCAGGCAAGGCCCCAGCACGAAGGGCTCGGAAACCCAAGGAGGCCCAAACCTCGGATGCGTAAGTCATTTTTCCTTCTGTAACTTGCTCTTACTTGCATCGTTGTGATTTCTCTTCTGACATTATTCTCTTTTGCAGGGCTCCGGTGGAGGTCCCTCAGAGTGGATCTAGTATCTCTTCACCGCTCCGACCTAGCCCTTCTCCCCTTCGTGACGACGAGTCACGTCCGCTGAGCCCTATTCCAGAGGGTTCTGCGGCTGCTCCGGGTTCTGCTCCACCTCGGCAAGAGGAGGGTAACCTTGGAGCGGGGGAGACCGGCCCAGCCGAGGCGACGACATCCACCACTTCGGCTTCGCCGCAACCAGCAGCCACCGAAGCTACTTCGGCACCAGCACCAGCTCCAGCACCAGCAACCAAACCAGCACCAATACCAACTCCGGCATCAGCACCAACTCCGGCTGCAAAAACATCAGCAGCGGCACCAAGTCCAGCAACAAGAGCACCAGCGCCTAGCTCCTCTGCCTCGTCCGAGTCTTCTCAACCTCGGCGAGGAACTACCCCGGCAGCTCCTAAGGGGAAATCCGCTGCGACGACTTCCTCTTCCTAGCAAGCCAAGGGCAAGAAGGCTCCGGACGCTACCAAGCCAACATTCGTCGAGGCTGGGCAGCGTACCCTCGCATCAATGCTTCCCAAGAAAGCTCCAGCAGTGAAGGACGTCCCTGCCGAGCCAACTGATGCACAGCAGATGGTCCTGCACACCAGCCCAGCCCTTGCCTTGATTGAGAGGAAAGAAGCGCACGCGAAGGGCTTGGTGGCGCCCCATATGCCCACCGGTGAATGGTACCCTCCGAGCCTGATTGAATTTGTCATGAATTGGAACAAGGCAGAGGTAGTTCAAGACGCTGATCTCCCGGAGAAGTTCGGCCCCGCCGAGTTTTCTGCCCAAATGAACACAGCCGCAAAGGCAATTAACCTCGCTGGGCGGATGATGGAGGTACGTTGCTTCCCCTTTACATGTTGTAGATAATAACCATTAGTCCCCGAGCCTCCGGGGGAGTAACTTGTTACTCGACCGGATGCTCTTTAGAAAACTAGCGTAGCTCCATGAGAACTTCGAATATGCACACACCTAGAGCCGGGTTAAGTTCCACTTGGCCCGGATTTTAGTACACTTCGAATATGCACATACCTAGAGCCGGGTTAAGTTCCACTTGGCCTGGATTTTAGTACACTTCGAATATGCATACACCTAGAGCCGGGTTAAGTTCCACTTGGCCCGGTTTTTAGTACACTTCGAATATGCACACACCTAGAGCCGGGTTAAGTTCCACTTGGCCCGGTTTTTAGTACACTTCGAATATGCACACACCTAGAGCCGGGTTAAGTTCCACTTAGCCCAGATTTTAGTACACTTCGAATATGCACACACCTAGAGCCGGGTTAAGTTCCACTTGGCCCGGATTTTAGTACACTTCGAATATGCACACACCTAGAGTCGGGTTAAGTTCCACTTGGCCCGGATTTTAGTACACTTCGAATATGCACCAAGCTAACTTATGTTTCTGTATCCCTTTCAGGTGACCACCAATCGCCGGAGTGCTGAATTCCAACGCTTGCTGGATACCCACAAGATGCTACGCGCAAAGCAGGCTGCACTTCTCGCGGAATACGAGAAAAGGGGTAAATTTCTTCCTTAGCTCTTCTTCATTTTTCTTCATCTTCCTTTGCCGAACTAATCTCATCATTCGGTTTCCGCAGCTAGGGTGGAGGCTGAGAACATTATTATGCGGAAAAATCTAGAGCAGATCAAGGGTAAGTCATTTTTGTCCGACCTTGCAGTGCTTTCCATTTCCTTCTCTCCTTGGCTCGGCAAACATTCATACCTCGGCTCTGCCGGGTCAACACACTATTTCAGCGTCGCTTGAAGATAGTGTGCCCGTGCCTGATATGATGCTGCATTTTCTCGAACAAGTAGGGCAGCACCAAGCCGAGCTTAAGAAGAAAGATGATGAGCTCGCCCTCCTCCGGACCAAGGACGATGAGATTGCCAGGCTCAAGGCTGAAATGGAGAAGATGAAGGCCCAGCACCAATCTGAACTTCAAAAGGTTGGTCAGAATTACACAGAAGAGCGCGAGCGTCTCAATCTCTAGATCGCCAAGGACCAGGATCTTCTCAAGGAGTCCGGCATCCATCTTGGGCCGGCGAACGCTGAGCTTGAGCAGCTTTGGAAGAGACGTGATGACTGCACCAAGGAGCTGACCCGGATCCTCAGTCATATATCACGTAAGTTCCTTTCCCTTTTCCGACCTATTTCTCCGGGTTACTTCATATGTCTTTTCTTGACCTTCCTCCTTTGCCTCGTTTCTAGGAAAATTTCCAGAGGGCACTGCTATTGCGAGCGCAGCAGTTGCCAACTTCCGCCGAGAAAGGGGTACTCCGGCCGCTCCTGATGGTGAAGGGATTCCTTATGACCTGGAGGACCTGTTGGTCAGCTTGCCATCTCGCGTGGATCTCATCAAAAATTACGGCAAGGACATCCTCGGCGTTGCAGCTCGCATCTTCAACACGTTCTGGCCCGGCGAAGATGCGCCGAAGACCACCACACTTCTCATTGAGAAGCTAATAGAAACCGAGACTCAACTCGACCTCTGGAGAGAGTCCACTGGACGTGCCGCAACTGATACCATTCTTCACCACATACTCACGTGGTATGAAAAAATCGATCTCAACCTCTTGACACGTCTGTGCACAGGATCCAGATGGACCAATGATCCGTAGTGGGTAGCTTGGCGCCAAGCTTGTGCCCATAGCCTCATCGAATACGCTCCCATTCATGAATGGGTTGAGGGGCCGAGCTTCCTGGAAGCCGCTGGGGACGAAGAGGTTGAGAACGATGAAGATGACTCGGACGATGAAGGAGAAGATGACGCCTCAGACATTGAAGGCAGCGAAGACAATGCCGAACTTCCTCCTCCTGCAGCTCCTTGAGCGAAAACACTTAAAAATTTATCAGATCCCCGGTATGCCAGGTGGAGTTGTATCCCATATACATGTGATATTTTGCTACAAAGTTCTTATGCCGGATTAACTTGGGCGTAGTCCCCGAGTTTCTTTTTCTTGTTCGTCCAATCTCTTGGCTCGGTTCATGTCTACCTTGATTCGGTTTTACGACTTACGAATCCAAGCTTCAAAAATTGTCTTAACAATACTGGGAAGCTTTTAGACTTAGCTCAAAAACAAAACTGCATAATAACTTGAAAATAAATACAGGGTTAGTCCGAAAAACAAACGTCGGCTCGAATAAATTCTTTTCCTTAGTCGTTTTTCGTGTGCTACGCAATTCCAAACTTGTTCTCTTGCTTGCCATGAAGCCAATTCTTGTTGGACAGCAGCAAGTCGAAGAGTTAGGTTCTTGGTGCTCACACATTACTAATCCGAGTTAAGTAGAATAACTTATTCCAGATGACGCACAAAAAACAACAAACATTATTAAGGCAGTCCCCGAGTTAGTGCTCGAGGTGCCAACATTTCATTGATAAGCTCATTGCCGACATACATACCGACATATGAGATGACTCGGATACATACACTTCTTAGCTAAGTGTAGAAAGGACGAAGTAGAGCTATATTCCATGGTCGCTTGGATTCCTCTCCGGACCTGTCCGCCTTGTTCTTTTCCTATGGCTTTGCATCTATAAGATAATAAGAATCATTGTGCAATGTCTTGCTCACGATGAACGGCCCTTCCCATGGGGGGATAATTTGTGCATGCCAACAGTACGTTGTACCAACCGGAGCACCAGATCGCCTTCCTGAAATACTCGAGGGCATATTTTCTGGCTATGATAGCGTCGGAGATTTTGCTGATATATGGCGGATCTGGACAATGCCAGTTCTCTCGCTTCTTCCAGCAGATCAACATCATTTTGCCGGGCTTCTTGCACTTCGGCTTCTATGTATTGGGTGACCCTAGGCGAATCATGCTCTATGTCGGCTGGTAATACAGCTTATGCCCCATATACCAGAAAGAACGGCGTATAGCCTGTTGATCGATTCGGAGTTGTTCTTAAACTCCACAGTACCGATGGTAGTTCTTCTATCCAGCACCCCACTGATCTTTGCAGCGGATCAATAAGCCGGGGTTTTATCCCGGATAATACTAATCCGTTGGATCTTTCCACTTGTCCGTTCGATGCGGGGTGGGCTACCGAGGCTACGTCCAGCCGGATCTTCTTATCCCGGCAAAAACGCGCAAATGCTCCTTCCGCAAAATTTGTGCCATTATCAGTTATGATACTGTGAGGATAACCGTGCCTCAAGATGATATCTTTGAGAAACGTTTCGGCCGTAGCTCCATCACATTTTCTTATAGGCTTTACTTCAATCCACTTGGTAAACTTGTCCACCATTACCAAAATGTGAGTCATATTTCCCCTTGCTGGTTTGAACGGGCCGACCATATCCAGGCACCATACAGCAAATGGCCAAGTAATCGGTATGGTCTTGAGTTCCGACATTGGCATATGTGTCTTGGTAGCGTACCTCTGACAACCATTACACTTTCTCACCAGATCTTCTGCTAGATCTAAGGCACTTGGCTAGTAGAATCCGTGTCGGAAAGCTTTCGCCACCAAGGCTCGGGATGAGGCATGATGCCCGCATTCCCCCTGATGTATATCGCGGATGATTTGAAGCCCTTCTTCCGGGTCAACACATCGCTGGAGGACATTGGTCACACTTCTTTTGTATAGTACGGAATTGATGATCGTGTACGCCTTTGCCCTCCTCTGTGTTTGCCTGGACAGCACTTCCTCAGTGGGTAACGTTCCATCTTTCAGGAATTGAAATATAGGTAGTGCCCAAGCTGGTATTGTTCGCACAGGGAACACATCCTCATCAATCTCCATCTGATCCACCAGCATAACTTCAACCAGATCATGCTGAGCAGTCCCCGGGTCTTGCGAAGCATTCCCCGGGTCTACCGAGGCAGTCCCCGGGTTTCGCGCACCACTTCCCATGTCAACGTCCATGGGCACAGCTCCGGCTTCCGTGTCCTCCGGGACGTAGATTGAGTCGGTTTCTGGGGAGGGCCTGATGGATGGTTTCCTGAGGTACTCTAATGCTACACCCGGTGGAATTGCTTGTCGGGTTGACCCGAGCTTCGACAGCATGTCGGCAGCCTCATTTTCCACCCGGGGTACATGGTGAAATTCGCATCCCTCAAAGTAACCAGATATCTTCTGCACATGAAATCTGTACAGCGCCATATTTGGATCCAGGGCATCCCACAGTCCCGACACTTGCTGCACCACCAAATCCGAGTCGCCATAACATATGATCTGACGTATCCCAATCTCTTTTGCCACCTTGAGCCCGTAGACAAGTGCTTCATACTCAGCGACATTGTTTGATGCCGCGAAATGGATCTGCAGTACATATTTCAACTGGTCCTTCTTTGGCGACGTGAGTACAACTCCGGCACCTAGCCCGGCTTTGGTTTTTGATCCGTCAAAGTGCATTCGCCAATAGTTCGGATCCGGGAGTGGCGGTTCGTATTGTACCTCGGCCCAGTCCACGAAAAAGTCTGCCACAGCTTGGGATTTGATGGCTTCCCTTCTATCATATTGCGGAGCATAAGGAGCTAGCTCAATTGCCCATTTTGCAATTCTACCGCTCGCATCCTTGTTACTTATTATCTCGGATGGGGGCCTCACATATGACCCAGATGGGATGCTCCTCAAAGTAGTGCTTCAGTTTCTTGGCGGCCATGTACACGCCATATGCCACCTTTTGATAGTGTGGATAGTTCTGCTTTGAGGCAGACAATACCTCGCTCAAGTAATACACTGGCCTTTGCACCGACTTACCTTCCTTGTCGCGCTCCACCACTATCACTGCACTTACAACTTGGTTGGTTGCGGCTATATAGAGCAACATTGGCTCCTTTGATAGTGGTGAGGCCAATACTGGTGCAGTGGCTAACATCTTCTTTAGGTGGGCAAAGGCTTCATCGGCCTGCGGTGTCCAAACGAACTTATCCGACTTTTTCATGAGTTGGTAAAGAGGCAATGCCTTCTCTCCCAACCGACATACAAACCGACTTAACGAGGCCAGGCAACCTGTGAACTTCTGGACATCGTTAAGACACTTCGGCAGTTCCATTCGTTCGATGGCCCGGATTTTGGTTGGATTAACCTCGATACCTCGGCTGGAAACAAGAAAACCAAGCAATTTTCCAGCCGGGACACCAAAGGTGCATTTTTCTGGGTTAAGTTTCATCCAGAACCTCCTTAGGTTCGCAAACGTTTGCCTGATATCGTCAAGGAGCGTTTTGCTTTCCTTGGTCTTGATAACCACATCATCCACGTACACTTGTACATTTTGACCTATTTGGTCGTGCAAACATTTTTGCATACATCTTTGGTATGTTGCCCCTGCATTACGTAAACCAAATGGCATGGTGCGATAGCAATAAGCCCCATACGGGGTAATAAACGCAGTCTTTATTTGATCATCTGGATTCAAAGGTATCTGGTGGAAACCAAAATATGCATCAATGAATGACAACAATTCACATCCAGCAGTTGAGTCTATGACCTGATCTATTCTTGGCAGCGGAAATGGATCTTTTGGACACGCCTTGTTCAGGTTCGTGTAATCGATACACATTCGCCAAACCACTGCCACGTTCGGATCATCCTTCTTCTTCTCCACCAGCACCGGATTAGACAGCCAATCCGGGTAAATAACTTCCATGATAAATCCTGCAGCTAGCAACCGAGTTATCTCATCCCCAATGACTTTTCTCCTATCTTCGGCGAAGCGGCGAAGAGGTTGCTTCACCGGCTTAGCTCCGGGTCTCACATTCAAAGAGTGCTCGGCCAACTCCCTCGGAACACCTTGCAAGTCCTGTGTGGACCAAGCAAAAATGTCCCTATTCTCACGGAGGAAGCTGACGAGCTCGCTTTCCTATTTATCACTTAACCCGACACCAATTGTTACGGTGCGCTCTGGGAACATGTCATCAACAGGAACCTTCTTGGTATCTTTCGTGGCCTGGAAGGAGACACTTCCATGCGGGTTACTCAGCGCCGGCATATACTGTTGGGCGGACTGAGCCAATGCCTCCACCTCTTGAATTTTCCTTTTTTCCTGCGCAATCACAAGTCACTCGGCTAAGTTAGATCCGGCCGACGCACACTCCATGGAACGTCGGAAATCCCCAGCAATGGTGATCACCCTGTTCGGTCCGGGCAATTTCATCTTCAAGTAGCTAATGTGACAGCTTGCCATGAACTTGTTCAGGGCTGGCCTTCCGAGTAACGCATGGTACGCACTTTCCAAGTTCACCACCTCGAACTCCAAATTCTCGGTCCGGCAGTTATCCCTCGTGCCAAACAATACGTCAACCCGGACCTTGCCTATGGGCTCGCAAGAAATGTCGGGCACAATACCATGGAAAGTTGTCCTCGTGGCCTGTAGCATGTTCTCCGAGATACCCAACTTGCGCATTGTGTCCGCATACATGATGTTAATGCTACTGCCATTGTCGATCAGTACCTTTGAGAACCTTACGTTAATGCTAGGTCCAATGAATGTCGGATCCAGCACCAACGCATACGAACCAGGGCTTGGCATAAGCTTGGGATGATCCGTGATGCTCCAGGTGATTTCCTGATCGGACCAAGGCATGTACCTCGTCACTGCAGGCATCACTGCATTCACCTCCATATGCCTACGCTGCAAGCTCTTTCTATCTGTTTCCTCAGTGGTGAACACACAATAGCTTTGATGATGCTCCCTGTACTCATTTCTCCCCTCATTTCCGGGGTACCTCTGATCCAGCTGATGCTGATTTTCCACTTGATGCACTGCATCCCTTCTCTCATTGTTATCATACCTCGGCGGAGGGGGAGGCAACATTAGCTGTTGCGTGTTCGCTCCAGAGAGCAATTGCTGCCGGGGTAAATCCTGCCAAGGCTGATCATTCCGGGGTGCCTGAGCATTCCCCGAACCACCTTGTTCAATCTTGCGCATCCACTCACATTGCCTTGTCGTATGACCCGCTGGGTTATTCGGATTTGGCGTGTGAAATTTACACGGCTGGTCCAACATTGATTCATAAGTATACCTCGGACGGTCTTTCCTTTCTTGCCACTGTTTCTTTTGCTCTCGTGTCCAAGTTTTCTTGCCATCATTTCTCGGAGTCCATTGGCCTCTAGTTTTCTGGCGCTGACTGCCCCCTGCTCCGGGCTGATCTTAATTCACAGCTGCAACTTGGTGCGAACCGTATCGATGATCCGGTCTATCATCTCCCCTTTTCCCTCTGTAGTCATTCCTCCGGGATGACCCGGCTCCATCTCTCTGGTAATACTCATCGTTTGACTCGTTTGATACGAGCCTAGGTTGAGTCGGATCACCCAAAGCATATGAATCCGCGATCCGGATCATCTCTACCAACGTAGTTGGCATTTTCCTTTGGAAGTTCTGCCACAGCTCGCTTGTATATCTGCACCCTTGTGCAAACCATGCTATGGCCTGTGATTCTATCATGCCCTCACACGAGTTTCTCACAGTACACCACCGGGTTAGAAACTCCCGATCTATCTCATTAGGTCTTTGCTTGCACATAGCTAGGGTCTGCGGCCTATTTGGCCTCTAATACGTACTCGAGAAATTGTTGATGAACATTTCCTCAAAATCTATCTAGCAGTTGATGCTTCCGGGTGGCAAATTGTTCAGCCATACCCTTGCCGGTCCTTCCAACATCTGGGGTACATATCGTACAGCCCATCTCAAGTTGCCAGTGGCAATTTTCACAGCCGTAGCATAGTTTATGAGCCAATCCTCCGGCTTTGTACTGCCGTCATATGTCTTCGTGCCCCTGGGTAACTAGAAGTTTGGTACCGGTGGCTCCTTCATGATCCGGGGTCCAAAACACGCCGGACCCGGTGGACCTTGACATTCAATTTGTTCCGACCTATACAGTCGATCCAGTTTCAACCTGGCATCATCCAGCATCAAATCCCTGCTTCCCAATCTTGACACTATCACATGATAGTCCGGCCTTGGGTATCCCGCATTTGCCATTTCCGAATCTCCATCATTATACCTGTCTTGCTCTCGTGGAGCACCTTTTCGTTGCATACCTCGGCTGGCACTTTGCTCTTGCCTTGGTATATTCCGCTGCTGCGGTTGTCCTGCTCTAGCCGAGTTTCGCTGTCCGGCATTGCCGTTGACGGCGTTCCCTTGACAGGCATTGCCTTGGTCGCGGTTACCTCGGCCAGCTTCACCTCGGCTCACACTCCGTCGATCATCATTTTTCTGAGCCTCTTTTCCTTTCCCTGCCCGCGTCGGGTCATACGGGACGATCTGTTTGTTCCATCTGGCCGAGGTTACTACCTCTTCTCTCCTTGGACCACCATAAGGAGACGATGCGGCTCCAGCGGATTTCTCAGGGTTATCCATCGCCGAATGGACGATCTTGGAGGCTCCAGCTCTCTCCGTGTTAGCTCTGAGTAGTTCTTCGTTTTGCCTGTTCGCAATCCGAACTAGCTCATTAACCCTATCCTGTTGTCTTTGCCGGGCTTCACCCGTCAGACCCTCTAACTCGGATGCCGCTGCATCCGCTGCTCTGAGGTTCTTTGCCGGGGTACTATATCTCGGCAGCCCCACGGACAAACAGTTTTCTGATTCTTCAATTCCAGTATCACCTTCTCTGTTCATCTCGCTCATGAGATTTCTTCCCTTCACTTTTACAGTATCAACTTTGTTCGCCTTTGCGTACTCACGCAACGTCATATTCAACGACTGCTGAGCCGCGGCTATTTTCTTTGCGCCCTCTAGTATTTTTTGCCTAGTTTCTTCTAGCTCGGCCTACGCTCGAGCCGGATCTACTGCTGCTACTACAGGGTTTTCCAAGCTATCCATTGCTTCCCTCAACACATTCTCCGGCCTCTCTAGTGGAGGACCTCTACCTTTCCTAGGTGCCTTTGGCGTTACCTCCGGATCTGGCGCCAGATCCTTGCTCGCGCCCGCACCTGGCGCAGTCATCATCACCTCTGCATGGTCAGGGGAGTGAGCGATACGCGTCCCGGGAACCACGGTGAGAGGTGGCTCCCCCGCCTCGACGACATGACGCGGATGAACACACGACACGTCAACAGCAACGTAGACCTTGTGCGCGTCGAGCTTGACGAAGAGGCCATTGTGCGGAAGAGGGCGCGTGCCGAAGCAGCCAGCGTTGTCGCTGACGAAGTCCAGCGCTCCAAAGCGCTGAATGAGCCCGGAGACGATGCGTTCGCCGGTGCCGATGAAGTTTTCCGTCCGGATCTTGACCCCTGCTAGCGCCGTTTGCCCCACGGTGGGCGCCAACTGTCGTGGTGGTGTCACGGCAGATGCCATGGATAGGCTAAAGGTGGGGACTAATACACGCTAGGGGAATCCATGGAGGGATAGTGAAGTGATTCTCCACACAGAAGTTTGTATTTGCTTTGTTTCCAAGATTACAAGTGCTCCTAGAGCTGTGTTGGCGAGAGGAGGAAGAAGAGCTCTCTTACTCTCGCATACAGATCACCCTCAAAACCCTCGCCAAAACAGAATAGCGGAACCAACCTCCTCTACTGATACCCTAGCCCCCTTTTATAGAGGGAGCTCGGTCTCTGCCTAGGGCATACGTGGAGGCATATTCCTAAGAATATGCCTTCTCCCAAAGTAGTAAGCCGACCGGGGTGCTTTTCCCCTGCGTCACACATGCAGAGGCTACGTGAGCCTCTACGGCGCCCGCGTCAGCCGACATGGGCGTCGTCACCCTTGTCGGCCACGCCCCGGTGGTCTTGCCCTTGCTTGCTTCGCTCAGGTAGTTCGTACCAGGGCTTCTTTTGACCAGCGAGATTCCTTCCTTCTCCTAGAAGCTAGACGTGACCCGGATCCTAGTTGATCCGGCCACACATGTTCCTGCATACAAGTAAAACAAGCACTTCCGACTTACTGCTTAAGTCGGTTGAGACTTAGTTAGGCGAACACCCCATGGTCCGGGTTACCCCGTGATTTGGCCAGCCTTGAGGTGACCCGGCCGGCATCCGCTTTGACCTTGCCGAACCTCGGCTAACTCGGCCTTTATACCCCGGTGTGACCCTACTCGGGGGTATCCCCCAACACTTCCAGAGGGCCGCAAGGCCGTGGAAAATAAATGGATCTTTAAGAAAAAGACAGATGTGAATGGTAATGTGACCATTCAGAAAGCTCGACTTATCGTAAAAGGTTTTCAACAAATCCAAGGAGTTGACTGACGAGACTTACTCTCCTGTAGTGATGCTTAAGGCTGTCGGGATTTTAATAGCAATTGTTGCACATTTCGACTATGAAATTTGGTAGATGGATGTCAAGACCGCATTCCTCAATGGTCACATCAATGAGGAGTTGTATATGATGCAACCGGAAGGTTTTGTTGATCCTAAGGATGCTGGAAAGGTATGCAAGCTTCAACGATCCATGAATGGATTGAAGCAAGCATCTCGGAGCTGGAACCAACGTTTTGATCAAGTGATCAAAAGTTTTGGATTTGTCCAAAACCAACAAGAGTTCTGTGTTTACAAGAAAGTGAGTGGGAGCTCGGTTGTTTTCTTAATTGTTTATGTGGATGACATATTACTCATGGGAAACGATGTGGATCTTATGAAAAGCGTGAAAGCATATTTGAGCAACCAATTTTCCATGAAGGATCTAGGTGAAGTTGCATACATATTAGGAATCAAGATCTATAGAGATAGATCAAGGAGCTTGATAGCATTGAGTCAAAGTACTTACATAGAAAATATTTTGAAGAGGTTCAAAATGGAGAGCACCAAAAAGAGTTTCACTCCCATGATAAAGAATTGCAAATTGAGTATGACTCAATGTCCTGTAACGGACGATGATAGAAAGAAGATGGCTTTCACACCTTATGCCTCAGCCATAGGGTCTATCATGTATGCAATGTTAAGTACGCGACCTGATGTGGCATTGGCTCTTAGTTTGATGAGCCGATACCAAAGTAATCTAGGACCGCATCACTGGACAGCTGTCAAGAACATCCTGAAGTATCTGAAAAGAACAAAGGATATGTTCCTAATCTATGGAGGAAGTGATGAAGCTCTAAACGTAACAGATTACGTGGATGCGAGCTGGAACTCAGTTCATGATGACTCAAAGTCTCAAACAAGATTTGTGTTCCTGGTGAATGGTGGAGCGGTAAGCTGGAAAAGCAAGAAGCAGCCGGTGGTGGTGCAATCTTCAATGGAGTCTGAATATATTGTTGCGGCTGATGCAGCAAATGAAGCTGTTTGGCTGAGGAATTTCTTCATCGAACTGGGAGTGTTTCACAATGCGCAAGACACTATGACGGTCTATTGTGATAACACGGGTGCTATTGCAAACGCAAGGGAACCAAGAACTCATTCCACAGCCAAACACATCAAGCTAAGATTTCACGTCATTCAGCAGAATGTTGACGAAGGTGAAGTCAAGATTTGCAAAGTAGATACGGAACTAAATGTAGCAGATCCTTTGACTAAAGCTCTCCATCAGGAAAAGCACGAACAACACCGAGATTCCATCGGTGTTAGGTTCCTGCCTATTGTAAACTAGTTTTGTTTATACTCTAGTGCAAGTGGGAGACTGAAGGAGTTATGCCCTAGAGGCAAATAATAAAGTGTATTATTTGATATATCTCCTATATGTTCATAATACATTTCATACTGTGCTATAACTGTGTTAATATGAAACGTTAATACACGTGTGGTATGTAAACAAACTGTGTCTCTAGTTACCTCTAGTAAACTAGTTCATTGGTCATGAGGATGGTCCGTGTTTCAAGATCATGGGCATTTATGCCAACTGATAATGAGGTCATGTTATTAGTTGAATAACATGATAGACAAACATCTGACCGTTATATCTTAATGAGATCTAGTTACAAAGTTCACCATTGATGATAAAACACATAGAACCTCACAAACTGATCCTTTGACTGTGAGGTAATGCAAATCACCATTTTCAGAAGAAGCTTTGATGGTTATCAAGAATCATCTCGTAAAAGGGTGATCAAAAAAATGCCACTCAGTTTTTCCGAAGGGATGTGTTGAGGAGTACATATCAAGACTAGGATTTGTCTAGTCCATATAACGGACAGATACATGTGGCCATCTCGGTGACGTTGCATTAATGAAGCTTGCAAGCATGTGACTAGGTCACGGAATGCAACGACATGAGAACGAGAAAACAAGTTCATCGGTAACGAGATCGAACTAAGGTATGGATATACCGAAGATCAAGTCTCGGATGAATTAGGTATCAAATGACAAAGGGAATGGGGAACGACTATCTCACGGTTCGAGTGATTGTATTCGTGGAACGCACGGGGGTCACATGGCCATCCAAGTCCCTCTATTGATCATTGATATGAGAGTGGTCTCTATCATGTCCGGAGTGTTTCCGAACCGAAGGATGTCACGCTTAAGGGTAGGGACGCTTAGGGTAGATGAGGTATCATATGGGAAATAGAGAGAGAGAAACCAGAATAGTTTCGGTAACATCCGATGAAGATCGGAAGGGGTCCGAAAGTTGTTCCAGAGTGAAGAAATAATATAATATGTGTATTTGAATGTTAATTGGAGAATTAATATTAAATATATATTTTATTTTATTTTAAAGGCTCTATATTGCTAATGGGCCTCACCCGAAGGGAGGCCCAAGAGGACAAGGCGCCTAGGGAGTGGGGGCTAGCCGGCCTAGGGCTGGTGGGCCGCCCTAATGGGGCCCACCTAGGGTCGGCGGCTGCCCCAAGGTGGCCGGCGGGTGTGGGGATTAGTCCCACACCGCATGGCCCCTGGGTGGTGCGCCCTCCTCCCACTATATAAAGGGGTCCCCCTTCCCTTGGAAATCACCCATTCCTCTCATTCTCTCTCTCTCATCTGCTGAGGACTTCCTCGTAATATCGGGAAAGACCTCGTGGTTGAGTTCTCCACCTTCACACTACCGTCGTGTGATCAGGCGATCCGGCATCTACTTCTTCCGCTGCTCGGCTCGATCGGAGCCCGGTTGACGTCTCATACACTGGACATATGACGAACTTCGGAGGCACCACACTTGGGGTGCTGCTCGTCTTCATCAATATACGCCTTCCTGCGTAAGACGTGCCTCTGTTTGCAAAGGTATGAATATTGTATTCCTTCTCTATTACTTATGTCTACATAGTATAGATCCTGGTATTAGAGTTCGAGTAGATAGAAATTTTTGTTTTCTGCTACGGAACCCCCCCCCCCCCCCCCCCCCCCCCCCCCCCCCCCCCCCCCCCCCCGCTTCCCCACGGCGAGAGGTAGGCCCTAATCCCCGGAGTCTGTCTCTTCGGTGCGGCCGATTGTCTCTGGGCTTGGCTTGTCCTCTGCTTCGCGGGGCTCTGCCTCGGGGTCCCCGGCGGCTGCAGAGATAGACACGGCGCCACAACCGCCACGTCGGATCCAAGACTGTCTGGATTGGGTGCAACCCAAGATCTCCCGCAAGGCTGTGTGGCGCCGGCGCAAGAGGCTGCAGCAGATGCGTGAGACTACTGGCCCTTCCCGCAGGTTTGTCTCGCCGGACATGTTCGGGAGGTGTTTTAGGTGTCTCCGTCCCGGCCATCCCAAGCGGGAGTGTACCAACGATGTAGTTTGTATCAGGTGTGGCGAAGAAGGGCATGGATCTGATGGCTGCAAACGCCCCCGAAGTCCCATGTCGGAGGTCGAGCTGCGTCGTCAGGCGCTGGCGGCGGTTGAGATAAGGCGGCGCACGTCGGAAGGGGTACCTCGCCAACATGCACAAGCTTTCTCTCCGCTCCCACTGTCACCTCCCCCACCACCGCAGCACAGGGGAGTGGGCGAGCACCTCACTTGGCCGCAGCTTGGCGCAGGCGGCGGGTCTCAAAGGCAGGATCTTGGCGAGCTCGCCGTTGCAGGCCCTCGGGCAGGCGCGGAAGCTGCAGCTACTTCCCTGGACCCGTTCGATGAGGAACCGCCTTGCATTGTTCGACGTTAGCCAGTCATCAACGATCTGGAGCATCGGCTCCGTTTTGCTCTGGTGGCATACGTGGGCGGTGCTCGGCCTGAGGTGTGCTATGAGCAGAGGGCGTTGGATAGGAGACTGGCCATCCCGCCCGGGTGGTGTCAGTCCACAAATACCTGCCGGAGGACTTCTTGCTTGTTTTTGCAACGGCGGAGGCCAGAAATAGAGTGGCGGCACAGCCAGTGCTTAATGATGATGGCTTCTCTATGTTCTTCCGCCCTTGTAATAGGCAAGCTCAAGCAACAGGCATTTTGATGCACAAGAAGGTCCACCTGGCCATCGAAGGAATTCCACCGCACGCCTGGGACAAGGAAGTGGTCGAGTGCCTGCTCAACACATCCTGTGCAGTGGAAGACCTGGCTCCGGAAACCAGCTCAAGGGCGGACCTTTCGATGTTCAGGCTTACGGCCTGGACCATGAACCAGGACATGATACCGGTGGCACGCAAGCTGTGGGTGCCGGAGCTAGCGGAGATGGTGGAGCGAACGCCATCGCCGGCAAGGGAATTCGATGTTGACTCACGTTGCTCGTGCAGTCCTACTCCGGAGTCCCGTCGTACAAAGCTGGGCTTCCTTGAGTACAAGACCCTCATCCATGTTGTAAGGGTGGAAGAAGATTGGGACCCGGAGGTGGTCTGGTGGTCGCCGGCGTCGTCGGGAAGTGGCCAGAGCGGCATCCCTGATGGCCGTGGTGACGGTGGCGTGGGCAATAGAACCACGAGCAACCGTCCATGGCAACGGGGAGTTCCGGATCACCGAGGAGGCAGCAGGAACAGGGGCAAGGCAGATCTGCGCCAACTTGATCAGCTGCCGTTGGATTGGAAGCTACCCCAGATGGACGGAGAGTTGCGGATAGACGTGGCGCGCCCACCACCTCAGGGGGGTCAGCAGATGGTCACCAAACAGGTGTGGGTGCAGCGATCGCAGTCGACACATGGGGCAACAGCCAGCTCTTTTCGTACAGATGCTGAGCCCGAAAGGGATGCTCCTCGGGGCGACGCGACTGACAAGCAGGTCTCCACGGAGAAGGGAGTTGTGCTGGCCACTCCTTGTGAGCCAGCTGGGGAGTTGCTAGCCGACAGGACTGTCTCTGAAGCCCTGTCAGGCACCCCTATCAGCAAGGAGACGTTGGTCGTTCAGGAACCGTTGGACGACCAGCCAGTTCTCGAAAGCACGAGTAAGGATATTTTGGGGCAATGCGCCTCGGATGCTTCTGCACTTGGTGGACTAGCGCTGGAAATGGGTGAAGAGCAAGACCTCTTTTTTGGCGTATCGGGAACCATTGAGGCCTCGTGGAAGGAAATGTTACGGGTGGCGAGAAGCTGGGCCACACTGTCACGGCTGTTGATGGCCCCCGCCAAGAAGCTTTTTTCCAAGTTTCATTGTCTGAAGATGTCAACGAAGTGGGCCAATGGCCGGTTGCTATAATGTTGGGTCTTGACACTCAGTTGGGCCTAGAGAGGCCGAGGGAAGAGGCAGCAACCAGCTCGAACCCACCTGCTCCTGCCAAGGAATTTGGTAGCGCCCAGGAGGAGGAAAATTCACTCAAGGAAAAGGTTGCCTTAGGGAAAATCAAGCATTTCTGTACCTCAATTCTCAAACTCCTAGCCCCTCCTCTACTGAAAGAACTGGAGTCTTCGAAGCTTAGGTCTGATGCGGAGCCTTTCACACCTAGGAGAGTGACCAGGAGGTCCTCCTCGACGTGCGCTACACCGGGTAAGCCACCCAAGAAGGCCTCGGCAGCAGACACAGCGCTTCTCTCAGCGCTAGGTATTGTGCCGAATGATCTGTGTGTGGAGGAAAGGCATCTGAAGGAATTGCGTAGCATGTTTGATCCCCCACTTCGTGAGCAACAGCTAAGGGCGATTGCAGCCATTTACGGCAAATATATGCCATCTGTTTTTCCACTGGAGGGGGTATGCAGCATGGTTGTTAGCGTGCAGTAGCTCTTGCTTGCCTGGTGTTTTTTCTCTAGTCTTCTTATGGATATCTTCCTAGAACTGTTAGACTGGAATGTCCGTGGGCTGAATGAGAAAGCCAAACGTGACGTGGTGAGGGAATTTGTGGATTCTATTCACGTCAACTTGGTTTGCCTTCAGGAAACCAAATTAGATGTAATAGATATATTTATGCTTATGCAATGTCTTGGGCCGTCGTTTGACGGTTTTGCTTATCTTCCGGCGATCGAGACTCGTGGTGGCATCTTGATGGTGTGGAAAACGTCAGTTCTCGATGTCACCAATGTTTCTATGGATACTTTTGCTCTAACTGGCGAGGTGCATACTAAAGATAATAACAGATGGTGGCTGACAACGGTTTATGGGCCGCAGACATTGGATGGGAAGCCCCAGTTTCTTACCGAGTTGGCACAAAGACGCACGCTTTGCCCTGGCCCTTGGCTGATTCTGGGAGACTTCAACATGATCCTTAGTGTCGCTGATAAAAACAATTCGAATCTGAACCGCAGAGCAATGTACATGTTCAGGAACTTTGTCACGAGCAGGAGCTCAAAGATCTCTATCTTCATGGAAGGAGGTTCACTTGGAGTAATGGCAGAGATTCTCCTACCATGACTCGAATTGACAGAGCGTTAGCTTCGGTGGACTGGGATCTTAACAACCCTGATAGCATGCTCCAGGCGCTATCCTCCTCTGTCTCGGATCATGCGCCTTTACATTTATCGCTCAGTGCTAGTTTTAGGCCTAAGAAAAGATTTAAGTTTGAGATCTTCTGGACCAAATTGGAAGGGTTCGACGACGCGGTGAAGGAAGGCTGGGTCTGTGAGCAGAGCATTGTCGATCCTTTTAAACGTCTAGAAGCTCTGTTCAAAAACACTGCTAGGCATCTTCAGTCGTGGGGTGAACGCAAAGTGGGGAATATCAAAATCCAGATTGTCATTGCCAACTCACTCATTCTCAAGTTTGACATGGCACAAGAATGTAGAGGTCTGACTGCTGGGGAGAGGTGGCCGCACCGTACTCTAAAGCAATGTGTGTTAGGCATGTCTTCTCTCGAGCGAACTATGGCGAGGCAACGGCCACGCATTAGGTGGATAAAGGAAGGGGATGCAAACACAAAGCTTTTTCATGTTGTAGCTAATGGGAGAAGAACCAAAAACTTCATTGCCTCGGTGAAATTCCAAGAGATTATTGTCACGGATCAGGAGGGCAAGGAGGAAGCTTTTTTTCAGACCTACAATGAGCTCTTGGGCAAGGCTCAGAGTAGAGATTTTGCTTTGGACTTGGATCAGTTAGGTCTACACTCTGTCGACCTGCAGGAGTTGGAGGGCATTTTTACAGAGGAGGAAGTGTGGGCAGTAATCAGAGAACTACCTCATGATCAGGCCCCGGGGCCAGATGGCTTTATTGGAGCTTCCTTTCTGTGAACTTGGCCCATTATCAAATATGATATAATGGTTGCTCTGCTTAAGCTGTACGTGGGTGATGGTAGGGGTTTTGGCAGGCTCAACAAGGCCCTGATTACTTTGATACCGAAGAAACCTGAGGCGCTGGAAACAGGAGACTTGCGCCCTATAAGCCTTGTTCACAGCTTCTCCAAATTATTCTCCAAGCTTCTAGCCAACCATCTACGACCAAGACTCAAGGATTTCATTAGTGTAAATCAATCTGCTTTTATTGGCGGCAGGAATCTACATGACAACTTTATGCTTGTCAGGCAGGTGGCCAGGAAAATCAACTCGAGAAGGCAAAAAGGTACCCTGATCAAACTAGATATCTCTCGGGCCCTGTTCGAAGTTCTCAGGAGAATGCGCTGGCTATCTATCCTGCTGAATACTGCTAGCACCAAAATTTTGGTGAACGGTGTTCCTGGTAAGCTCATCAGGCATGCGAGAGGATTACGGCAGGGAGACCCTATTTCTCCGGTCCTCTTTGTTGCTGCCATGGAAGTGATGACAGCTCTAGTTAGTAAAGCTGATCAGGACGAACTTCTGACCAAGATTCCAGGTGTCACTGCTCTACATCGCATCTCCTTGTACGCCGACGATGTGGTGCTTTTTGTGAGGCCTAAGGAAATGGACCTGCTGTTGATCAAGGAGATTTTGCACCTTTTTGGCACAGCGTCAGGGATTCACATCAACTATAACAAGTCCACTGCAACTCTGATAAGAGGAACAACCCAAGATAAACAACTAGTCCTCAGAGTTCTGAATTGCAAGGTGGTGGAATTTCCTATCAGGTATCTGGGGCTACAACTAGCTCTAAGGCCTTTAACCAAAGCTGAATGGCAGCCATTGTTGGACAAGACGACTGCTTTTATCCCTGCCTGGCAGAGAGGGTTGATTGCTAGGCCTGGAAGGCTGATTCTTGTTAAATCGGTGATTGCTGTGAAGCCAATACATACCCTGCTTATCGAGGATGCTCCAATTTGGCTCCTAGAGGAGATAGAGAAATGGTTGAGGGCGTTCTTTTGGGCAGGGAAAAAGAAAGTCAACGGTGGCCAATGTTTAGTGGCCTGGGAGAAGGTGTGTCAACCACTTTGTTTCGGAGGCCTTGGTATCAAAAATCTGCACCTACAAGGGCTTGCACTGCGTACTCGGTGGGCTTGGTTGCAGAGAACGGATGCCAGCAGATCTTGGCAGGGCCTCCCCATGATGAAAGATGACAAGGTGCAAGTTGTCTTCCATAGTTTGGTTAAAATCAGAGTGGGAGACGGGAATAGAACCCTCTTTTGGACTGATAGATGGATTGAGGGGAAAACTGTGACTGACATTGCCCCCAAAACTTGTTGAAGCTGTCAACGCTAGGCAAAAAAAATAGGCGCACAGTGCATGATGGGCTAGCAGATAACAAATGGATGAATGACATCAGGGGAGACTTGGATCTTGATGCCTGCATCCAATGGGTCAGGCTTTGGGAAGCGATTGAGGCAGTCCAGAGGAATGTAATGTGCCTGACGATTTCAGCTGGCCCTGTTCGAAATCTGGGCAATATTCAGCCAAATCCACCTATGACAGACTCTGTCAGGGTGCGATCAGAGTGGAGACGGAGGCTTGTATTTGGAGGAGTTGGGCGCCGCTTAAATGTCGCATTTTCATCTGGCTTGCCCTGTTACATCGCTTATGGACATCTGACAGGAGGGTCAGGCATGGCTTACAGGACGAGATGGTATGCTGTTACAACTGCTTGCAAGACGAAGACACCACCGAGCATATCCTCATTCAGTGTGTCTATGCTAGGGAGACTTGGCACCGTTGTTTCGTCGCGGTAGGTTTACATCTTCAAGAGCCCGGGTCGGAGGATACGCTGGAGCTGTGGTGGCTAGGAACAAGAAGGCGCTTCAGCAAGAAGGAAAGGAAAAAAGTTTGACACTCTCGTAACGGTGGTTTGCTGGTCCTTATGAAAACAGCCCAACGCAAGAGCTTTTAACGATAGGAGCAGGCAGCTCTCAGTAGGGACCTTAGTTTCTAGCATCCTTGAAGAATTCATGTCCTGGGTGAGGGCTAGAACCGGTGTAGGTGATCAAATGGATGTGAGTAGTCAGGAGTTGTTTTTTTGGTGTTGCTGTCAGGCTTGTTCGCAAGTCTGCAGCTTCTTGTAAATATTGCTCTGCCTTCTATAAAGCTAAGGCAGGCCTAGGCGAATCTCGGATAAAATAATATAAAATGTTTTAGCTTTATGAGTGTATCTAGACCACTTCTACTATGTAGGTTCGGAGTGAATCTACACTTTCAAGGTCTTGTATCCACCACTTCTAGTGTGTAGGTTCAGTGTGAAATCTACACACTAAAAATGGTCTAGGTACACTCCTTTCACAAAGCTAAAACCAAACCTTGGGAGTAATTCACATTTAATTCAGACTTTCTCTCATGATGGGAGGAAGCAATCGCGATGGAAGTTGGTCTTGGAATGAAGGGAGTACCAACTAGTGTTGTAGCCACAAAGGGCAACCCAAGGGGACTGTTAATAGGGCATCAAAACAAGAGCCACTTAGGCACATAACATACGTATTCAAGAGGCGGTATTAGCTACAATACTAGTTCAGTGCTCATTGGCAAAAAAAGGTAATCTAGGTAGTTGGGAATAGACAACTACAAGTTTCAACAAGACAACTCCAATTCTCTACCTCACTTTGGCTGGCCACCCCGGCGAGTGCGTGCCCGTTGACCGCGCGCAAGCTCTTGTCGCACGGGAGGCCTTGTAGGCTGTGAAGTGGTTGGGCGTTGAAGTCTTGCTTGTCTGTCTCGTCTGTTTTGCATTGCTCTCTCCTGCAAGTTGATTGTTCTCCCCCCACTCTCTGCCGCTGTACCAGGATTCTGTTGTTCAGAAGATGCGCCAGCTTGGGCTCCAGGATTCTGTTGTTCAGGAGATGTGCCAGCTTGGGCTGGGTTAGAAGGGGAAGGTTCACGAGCAGGTGATACATCTGCGGTTCTGCTTGGTGATGCATCTGCTCCACCTGATTGTGCCAGCAAAGGGCTTTGGTCTGGCTCAGCAACAACACGCTCAGAAGTACCATCACCTTCTCCAATCTCCTCTGACATATCTGTGTCGCCCTTTGCTGTTGGCACTCCTGGAGATGCCGCCTTGAAAGCATCACCTGCTTGCTCACCAATCTCCAGTGTAGTATTGTCTGAATGTTGTTCGGATTCCTCCGGCAACTCTCCCTCCTCCCTCTCATCTTCAACATCTGTGGCTGTTGTAATTTGACCCTCTTCGTTCACATCTTCGAGTTTTTGGTCATCATCAAATGATTCCACAACTGGTTCTGACTTGACAGGCACATCTTCCACAGCAGTTGCATCACTGTCAATATTAACTTCAGAATCCTGGCCTTCGACGTCCATTGATGCACCTGCATGTTCTTCCATGTCATCATTATTGCCCACCTCATCATCCCTTACATCTTCTACCTCTTCAATTGGCATGGAAGCCTGATCAGCGTCCATCTCTTCTGCAGGCTGTTGCCCATCTTGGTTGTCCATAGACAGAACCAAAGGTGCATGAGTCGTTACATCTTCAGGGGGCGGTTGATCATTTTTCAGCTCACTGGAATCTTGTGCTAAATCTTCCTTATGTTTCTTTGATGGAGGATTGTCATCATTAGCCTCTCCCTGTGATGCATCATCTCTCACCTGTGATGATACGATGAGCCGTTTGCGACTACTAGAAGGCAATACAGGCACACCGCCAGAAGTTTCACGTTCCAGTGATGGGGCACCTTTCTCCTGGCTTACAGTGGAACCTCGCTCCGTTGACACGCCACCTTTCTCCTGTACTGTGGAACCTTCGACAACTGGTGTATCCGCATCAGCCTGGGGCTGTTCAAGGCTAGGCCGAACAAGCGGCCTTCTTCCTTTGGTACTTGGTTTGGGCAAAGTATTAGCCACTCTCTCCTCTGTCACTTTAACTTGAACAGGCCTTGGCGGAGTAGCTACCTGCCGCCCTGAAGAAAAGAAGACTTGTCAATTCAAAGTCGAATACTGATTAAAGGGTGAGTAAAAAAAGGAGAAACATCCTCATTGCACCAACAATAGGACCAAGAACAAAGCAACATGCCTGATAAATTCAATATCATATCACATGCATAATATTATCGTGCATGCAATATCATTCACAAGCATGTATCAGTTGAGTTGAGTACAAGTTTTGCTACAAAGTCCTAATTTTCAGGCTATGTTCAGTTACAAAGAACGTACACCTCATTGATTCTCTGATACTAGGACATGATTACTTGCGCAATTTTTCAACTAGAAAATATCACGTCAGAAGAAAGAATATCAAAGATTCATGGAATGTACCTGCTGCAGCTGCATCGACAGCTGGAGTTTCAGTAACTGGTGTTTGACTAGATGATCCATCTTGGAATGGGCAAGGAGATTCCTCCATTTTTTTAGCTGCGAGGAAATATGAACGAAAGTGCTCCTCTACTGCAGACCCTGATGGGATTTGAGATGATTGTCCGGAATAATGCTGCAGAAAATGCACATCAGCTTTGAATTATGATGAGAAGATGCTTGGAGGATAAATGTGATGTCTCTGAAACAAACAGGGTTCCAAAATCAAAGTATAACGATACTGTAACCTTCATAACCAACAGCAAAAAAAGAGACATCTAAGATAAACAGTACCTCTATCACCTCCTTCACAGCCTGCCTGTGCTTCTCAATTGATTCCTCTATTTGCTTCTTGTCCTGTGACCAATATATTTGAAAAAACTAAATGTATGGCACATTTGAAATAAACATGACACCTTTAATTTTAGAATATAAATGGCAAAACAGATCAAGCCTTCAAGAAAGTCAATTGACTTATAAATGTCAACAACTTTTTAAGACTTGTATTTATACATTTCTTTCGACATTTCATAAAAACTCATAAACTAACAGTAAACAAATATTGTTCTAACCCTGCTACATACATAAATTGATTTTATCATGTGCTAAACCATACATATGTACAAGCAGTACAGAAAAAGAAAATACATAGCGGATGAAGATGGAGAAGGCACCTTCGATAGATTTTGAATGGCAGCGAAGAATACATTCTCAGCCTTTCTGCGGTTTGCTTTTTCTTTCTTGTTTTCATCTCTCTCTTTCTCCAAGGTTCTCTCCAACGTCTGTTAATATGTTTGAGTTAGTAGCATGAATAATAATGTTCTAATGTCATTTGTGCAAAATTTGCTAACCTGTATCCTGAATTCCTTCTCATTTACAGCCTGAACATTTGCAGCTTCCGACGTGGTTTTCTGACCTGCTACAGTAGATCAGATTTTCAACTAGACAAAGCATGTATATATTAGCTACCATGCAAGAGAAAAGGGTGTGCCAAATACTTGATTTAAGTTCTTCAATCTGCTTCAAAAGGTTCTTATTTTCTTTGATAACATCCCCCTTCTCTCGCACCAACATGTCAATCTTTTTCTACATCATTTAATAGCGCAGCAGAAAATGAGAAAGGGGCTTTAGCCGGCCAAATTAATTAAGATGAAAATAGAGCATCCAACAATGAACATTTGACCTTGCAACAGAAATAAGAGGAGAAAGTCCTAACCTTGAAGGGAAAGATAGCCTTCTTGTGTCTTTCAATTTCTGATTTCAAGCTAGCCTATGAAACAAAATGGTTTAATAATGTAAATGAGAATAAAAAGGTGCAATACTGATATTACAAAATTATAAGAAGTTCAGACCTCAACATCATTCAGCTTCCTTTCCCTGGCTTCCAATTCAGACTGACAGCCAGCAAGCTTCTCTTCTAAATTTCTTACAACAACTTCCCTCTCAGAAAGGAGATTCTTTGCACACTCAAGCTCAACTGAATTCTCGCTCAAGGTTGACTGTTCATACAGGAAATACAATTCATAACCATGTGTCTCAAACATTAAAACAAAGAAACCTAGGTTGATCAAAATAAGTTTATGGTTTAAAGTTGGCTCCTTGACACTAATCTTACATGGAAAGGGACTTGCCAATACGCACCATATAATCATGATTCGGCCAAGACACTACCAGAACTGTAACCATTTGGCAGAATACGTCGAAAATATACTATTTCAAATTTACGACAGTAGTATTCTTCTTATTTTTTGGAACTGAAGTGGGCTCACCTGACAGCACTACAGGGAAATCTTAATGGGTCACTTGTAGCTAGATCGAAAACATAAATCCTTCTAAGTGGGTCTTTGCAACATATCAGACAACATCTACAAGTGCATCCAGTCTAAGCAAAATCAGGATTTTAGTCTCCCCCAAAATAAAGAAGATACATAATATCTTAATTGCCCGAGTGTTTTTGCACAAAAGAATGCCATCCACTAGTCTCCCTCCTGTCGAAAGTCAAAGCCATTTAAGTTTGAATAAGTTTTTAGAACAAATATCAACATCTACAAGACCAAATAAATATACCATGAGAACATATTACATGATAGATATAGTAATGTTTATTGGGTACTGTAAATGTTGATAATCGTTTCTAAAAAGTTGATCAAACGTTAATAACATCAACTCAAGCAAGACTAAGTGGCCGTGTACATACAATAGGGAATAGTACATAAAGAAATATGTGAGAAGGGAATATCAAGGAACCATTTTTCAAATCAAAGAGAAAGATATAAAGTGATGTCTCTGAATTATGGCACTAAGGAGAAAATCGACATTTTAATTGAACCATCAAAATGTGCTACAGAAGTTAGGACAAAAAACGTCAACACGAACTCCAATCTCCATTACATGCCAATAGGACCACACAACCCAATTGGCGATGGCGGATAAATATAATTTGAGATGAGAAAACAAACCACTGACTTTGACATTTTGAAGTTCACCCTTCATGGTCTCATATATCGTCAAATCAACGCCTCTACTATTTTCAACCAACTGCATAAGAGATTAAGAGTTCAGAACATAACTGCAACTCAGAAGAGCTACATTACAGATCTAGTAGAACAATCAGAATGGCAAAGCTTATACTGTTGTCAATTATGTACGGACATGAGATAAATGGTGAAACTTTATCCTATACAGACTGAATGAAGAAATACATTAAGAAACTCAAAAGCCCAGGAATAATTCCATCTTTTGACCTGGCCTGCCTGCTCCCGGCAATCAGACCCACCACCATGCTCTTGCACAGTAGGCATTACAACTACAACACCACACTCAGCCAACACCACCAATACCTGCCGAGATTCATTGGCAGGTTTTTGAGGTAGGTTGAAGTTGGGTGACACAGCAGATTGAACTACCATCACCACTCCACTATTTGCGGTATATATTCATTAGCACAAAGAATAAACATCATATCATGACAATACAACATGCATATTTCATTTGCCTAGGCAAATATATTTAAAATGATTTAAGGAGCAAATTAATGGTATTCATTAAAAAAATAGATATATCTCACGATGTGTTGCACAAAAAATGGTAGGAAAAGGACCTTAACATACCTCAGAAATCCTTCGGTTGAGGTTTGCTATTTCAGTCTTCTGCATCTCAAGTTCTTTTGTACATATTTCAGCATCTACCTGTTTCTCCAGTAAGATTTTATTTAATCTTTCAGCCTCCAGTTTAGCCTTGTGAACTTCCTCGCGGAATCTCTGTAGAGAGAAAATAAATAAATAAATGAGTGACTAAGAACATCCAGACAGTGGCCATACAGAAAAAATAGACAATGCACCATTGTTTAGCTGACCTGGCATTCTTCAAAATTGTGACGGTTCTCCTCTCTAAGCTGTATGTTGCTTTCACGTAGCAAATTAATTTCTCTCACCTGAGCGAATCCATTGTAAAAACAAAGAGGGAATGAGATATAGATATAAGATACTAGGAGGAAATGCGCAAATGTGCTAGAAATTCACAAGGTAAAAGAATGGCACCTGGAGTTGCAGCGACTTGAATTCTTCATCCTTAAACATTGATGATCTTGCACTGTCAGCTTGACTGCGGAGCAAGTCCTGTGCCTCCTTGCTGGATTTTAATGCACCCTCCAGCTATATAAGCAACAGAAGGAAGAACAGAAAATTAGAAATAAAAATTAACTGAGACACAGAGGGGATTTGCCAGGTCTCATCCACATCCACTTCGCACATATTCTGCCTATGATATAGCAGAAGTCGAAGTATACAGGGACAAATAGACAAACCAATGACATCACAAATTTAAAATGCGTCCCAGGTAATCATATAGCTGAAATTTTAAATTGCAATGATAACGCTGCAGTGCAGTCATAGGTGACAATTAAGCAAAAAGACATTGCTACCAGGGAGCATCATCTGGATTTATTCATGATGAGGTGAGGACCAAATCAGTTGGACACTTTCTACTAAATAAAATTTGGAGTATTTACTTACAGATTAGCACAGCAACACCAAATGGATTGCACACTTGGACTACTAAATATCATTTGAAGTATTTACAGTTCATGCCATGCAGACGGGAGGATGGAACTGACAATTCCGGTCAACCCTAAAAGATACTACCTCTATACCTAAATATAAGATGTTTTTGGGAGTTTAGGTACTGAGGGAGTAGATAACAAGCTTGAATCCTTCTCTGGAGGCTACAACCCCAATCACCATGCTACCCGATGCATTATGTGTATTAAAATTTCAAACGCATTTTGAACAAGTATTATTGAGCAATAGGGGCGAGCAGAACATACTTCAATCTGAAGTCGTGATTTCTCCTGCCTAAGTAAAGATATCTCTGTTTCCGCCTGAAACAGTTAGCCAAATAAATACAAACCGACAAGCAATAGCATACTACAGAATAATGGAAGGGAAATCTTGTACTCACTATCTCCTTCGATCTGCGCAGGTAGCTGATCACACCATGCAAATCATTCTCTCCATGTGAGTCAGTGTGCTGTGATGAAAGCCCAGCCATACCCCGTTCTTGCTCGGCTAATCGAATGTGTAAAGCTTCTAAACGATTGTGCAGAATTTTATTCTGCAATATCACCATAAAGTAAATAATGAAATAAAATGTTACCCAGAATAACAAACAGACATTATACCAGTGCTGATTGATGCCAAATACACTGTCAACTGAGTTAAAATAGAAACAGCTCAAGACTATCAAATTTTAAAATGTTACCCAATGCACTCAATTAAAAGCTAATACCTCTGTTCCATATTAACTGTCGCAGATTTTTCTAGATTCGCATGTATCCACAAACTAAAATATACATGCGTATCTAGACAATTCTGCGACAGTTAATATGAAACAGAGGGAGTAGTATTCATCGTCTTTAAATGAACAAAAATACACATTTCCGAAAGAGTTCTCTTTTTTGGATAAAGCTCCAGTGCTGAAGCGCCAAATTAACAGACTCCATACCTTGTCAAATTCAAATAATATTAGTATCTACAACCATTAGATTTGGTGTTGAAAAAATATTCATAATATTACATTTCATAATTGTTTGCGGACATATATGACCCAAAAGCAACAGTCAAGAGTAGATATTGAGTACCAAGTAAATTCAATTCATGCTTAGGCATATTAACCTCCATAAGTTCAACATCTGTTAGGCATATTAACTAAACAAGATGGTCATGAAACCGGTCAACCCTGGAATCAACCAAAGAAACTACCTTCCACAGTTACTCCAATTAAAGAATTTATTATGATGCACCACCAAGTATAATAAAATAAACTCATTAGCAACCAACGAACTGCCATGAACACGCACCAGCAAGTATAATACATATTCAAATTTGAAAAGATGCCAAGTGCCACAATCGCCAATAGGTGCTCGACAAGAAACTTGCTCAGCAACTAGGTGCTTGCCGAGAGTCCCTTTTGGGCATTTTGGTGAACACCTATATGTCAAGTGCCAGAGCACGACGAGACCCTCGGCATAGGATTCAGTCAGTGAAAAAAAGGAGACTATGGTCGATTTGCCGACAAGCATCCCAAAAGCTCCCGTATCGTGCCACGTGGGCATGTTGCTGAGTGGGAGAAAAACTAACTCCAGGTTTGTCAAACTTTAGGCTCCATCAGGTATTCGTGCATTTTTGTCTACGTATTTTACTATGGTTTCCAAGATCATACCTGCATCTTCTTCAAACTGTCAAATATATACTGAAGCAATACGAAATTTAGTTCAAACTCTAGGACAAGCTTTAGGACAAATATATATCATGCTGCCTCGCTAGCTTTGACCCGAGCAATGCAATTTGCATGCATGAAAAGCCCCAATAGCAGCAACCAATACTTCACAAAGAATTGAGAGAACCACTCAAATAGTTTTCTACTTTGAGAACATAATAATTAGAATAAAGACAAGCAGCAGGATTTTAACCAGAAAAGGCATTACTACAGAAAAAATTGCTTACATAACACGAAAATAATCATATTACAACAGTGGCAAGCTAAAAACCTGATCATTTAGCTCATCATACTTCCGAAGGGCCTCGTCCTTTTCTTTTAGCAAATGTATCTTTTCTTGCTCAGCAGATGTTCTTAGAGCATCCTGAAAATATCAGTGCAAGTGTCAACTGTTTAGAGAATTAGCTATGATAGTTTAACTAAACACATAACGGACATATTATGTATCGACAAATGCAATTGATGTAGCCAAACTAATATATGATGCAGAGGCCATTAATTTGGACAAAGGAACATATTCAAACATTCTTCATGTTGTTAAACAGTCACGCATATATGATGCCACATACTACCTCCGTTACAATGAATAAGGCTTATATTTGTTTTCCAAAAGTCAAACTATGTAATGTTTGACCAAGTTTTTAGAAAAAAATAGTCCTTAATAATTTTTCCTGCGAGTTTGGTCAAACTTTACTTAGCTTGACTTTTCAAAAAAATAGGCCTTACTCATAGGAACGGAGGTATGGTAGAACCTAAACTTATTCCCTTGTTGTACAATTGATTGTTGGCCAACTTATTCCCTTGCCAACAACTGAAAGAATTTTGAGTGTCATAATTTACATTTTCAGCCTTTTGTGCATCTGCTGTTTGACGAAGCATTGCCATTTCCTGCTGCAACGAAGATAGTTGCTTAGAAGTATTTGTCAGCTCCTGTATTGTTTCAGATTGCAGGATAACCTACAGAAGACATAAAAAATATGTGAGACAAGAAGTTGGGAAACATAAGTCAGTTCGTTGCAAGTTAGTACTACCTCTGATCCAAAATAAGTGTCGGAGACTTAGTACAAACTTTGTACTAAACTAGAACTAAATTGCCGACACTTATTATGGATCAGAGGGAGTAGTAAATAAAAGGCAAGACAGATGAATCAATGGTGCAAACATAATTTGTTTCTGTGACTCACCATAGGCCTCAACTTTGGTAGCAGGTAGGTGAGCAGACCATGTGGTATATGTGAACAAATGCTACTAATATGAAGGTAATCAAGGCATATGAAGGTTAGAAACTTCATATACATTACTCAGTGCCATCATGGCTAAAACCGTTTGAACTTAGATAACCAAAGTTCCTTAGAACACTATTAGTTACGAAAAGTAACGATTAACCCTTAGGTATGGTAGAACCTAAACTTATTCCTGTGTCATACAATTGATTGTTGGCCAACTCACAGCAGAAAAGTCTCCAAAGAAAAAAAAAGGTTAGGTCAAGAATGATAGGGGGCTTCAGTCAACACTATCCATGCACAATAGAACAATACAACAACACAAAAGAAAAAACTTGTTTCTCTAAACTAGGTTAAACATGGACAAAAACTTACATTTAACTATTCCAAAATTAAATTTACCAAAAAAATAAAAATAGGAAATACGGAATACCTGGCGCTCGTAATTGTCTTGAGCGCTTCGCCAACGCTTGCATTGCTCATCAAGAACACTCTTTGAGGTAGCCAATTCAACTTCTAAATTATCGATCCGCGCTCTACAAGAAAGAACAGAAAACATAGTATCAGCCTAATCCAGAAAAATGTAACCATGCCTGTTTATAGGAAATACAAACGCTTACACTTTATAGGAAACCTCATCTCTCAGGATCTTAATGTCATTCATGAGAGTACTGATATCCTTCTCTTTAACTTCAATTGCATTGGCAGCTTCTTCACACTTCATGGCATAGCTCTTCTCCATTTCAGACACCTTACTCCTCAACTTAGTGATCTCATCTTCCAAGCTTCTTTTGGCCATCTCAGACTAAAATAAGTAACAAAGTTCACAACACATCAGTAAAGGTACATAAGAGTTCACTGGAAAAAGATAAGACTTGTAATACCTCAGTTTTGTAATTTTGATATGCAGATTCCATTTGCTTTAATGCAACTTCATTTGAGTTTGCAATTTCCTTGTACTGTACATGATATATTCATATGACTTCAAATAGGTTAGGAAATAAACTATTTGTAAATAAGGAAACTTCACGCGAAAGAAATATTGCAGCAGATTCAAAGGAGGTGGATGGGGGACCTGAAGCATATAGCTTTTATTTGCTTCTGCTTCCTCCTTGTATTTTTCCAATTCCTCTTTCTGCCGGAACAGCTCATCATTCACCTACAGGAATGATGAAAAAACTTAATCATCAAAACATCAAAGACTGGTATAATCCCATCTGAAATGACCTTTTAGCATAGTAAATATGAACACAAACGCAATACCAGAAGAAAACTAACTCACCTCAGTTGCTGATGAGTTATCACGACCACCATCCCTAAATATGACCTAATAACAAAAATAAAAGCGGAATCAGATTTTTCCTGCTCAGAAATAGCAGCATAATCTTATGGTCTAACTTAGATCTTGTGATTTCAGGTTGGTGAAGTTTTCAACATCTCATTAGTACTTACCATTTTTGACTTCAGTTTCACCTCCAGATCAGAACACCTTGCCTACAAAAAGTACAAAAGAGTCAGATAATGCCATCGCACTTGGTCTAAATTTAATTGAACGAACCTCTGCAACAGCAGCCCTCGATTCAGCATCACTAGAAGCTTTCCATGAGCTCTGTAGCTCTTGTCTCATATCCTCTATCTGCTTCATGCAGCCATCAAAAGAATTTTTCTTATCAAGTGTCAGGACGCGAACATGATCTCGTTGCTCTTGGACCTCCTTTTTAAGTTCAGCCCAGTCTCTCTACAAAACCATTTAGATTTAAAAGCAACCAGGGAGAAGTAGAGTTCAACGAACAAATCAAGCAATATTTTGCCAGGCTCCACTAAGCTTGAAGCAAAAGTATAAAGCATTAGCTGCTAAAAATAAAATTTTACCTCTAGTCGTTTGATGTACTCCTGTTGATTTCTTCTTTCCATGGACCTTGCATTCTAAATTACTCACAAGTTAACGAAGAGAAACACAAACTTCGAAAAAAATCATAGCTCATCTAAACACAACATACCTCTTGAACCTCATCAGTAGTATGTATTGTGTCAATAGTGGCCTGCCATGCAAGATATCTCAGAAAAAATGTGGCAGATATTTCAAGAAAATGCAATAAAGATGCACAATTACATGTTCACTATTACAAAGAACATACGACTTATTCACATTCATTGAGATCAGAAATTAACACAAATAGCTAGAAGTAACTTGGTAGTTCACGCAAAATAAACCAGAAAAGCTGTGTCTAGTTGTCCACTGAGACAACTCCAGTATAGTAGTTATAAGGTACCAATTTATCCTTTTCAATGCTAAGAATGAACATATACAGGATAGAGGATAAACGTAGAATTTACAAAATTGTATCTCTAACACACGGATAAAGAATGGTTGGAGGAAAGCAGAACTTGCATGTTTAACAAGGACAGAGCATGATTGAACAAAAAACGACAATCCCATATTTTTCAGCAGCTCAATGGTAATATGCAAAACATAAGATGCCACAAGATTCAAATTTCCCAAGTAATGGATGTGGCACCGAGAAAAAACCTGCAGACGGTGCACTCTTTCAGTCAAATTGTGGACTTCGTCCAAAGATCTTCTCTCTGACTTCGCTAAGATCTCTTTTTCATGCTTCAAAATAGACACCTAAAATTGGAAATTTATGTTAGGATTCAAGAAATTGTAACTATTTGAGGGGTGTGACAAAATCCAACACACCTCCATTGACAGCTTCCTTGAACTCTCCTCTAAAACTTGCATTGAATCTGAAGTTTCACGGATTCTTTTTTCGTAATCAACTACTAAGTGCATCAACTCCGCGTTTCTGAGTGAAACAGAATTAGCTTCCTTCCTCTGTATTTACATGTATGACGTAATATACAATGAGCGTACAGCAAAGTAATCTCCTTCTAAAGAACTGAGAATTTAAGGCGTAAATCAGTATAAGCAAAGAAATGTGAAGAAAGGACCTGATGATCGATCTCAGCCATGTACCCATTAAGCCGATCTCGAGCAAAATCAGCTTCAAGCACTGCCTTATCACGATCAGACCGCAAAGATATGAGCTCGGTCCTACATAAACGATAACCAATGTTTGTCACATGATGAACCTATAAAAGTTGACTATCTAAAACTGTAGTAAGAAATACTCAGAAACTGAATAATAGGCAAACTAATCGAGTTGCTACCACATGTTTAGCTATACATGCCTAATTGCCATTAAATATCATGATCAGCAGGTCCCACATATAGTTCTTTCATAACAACACTGGGACAATCTAAATCTTTTTTGCCGAGGACATTACAAAGAGAAGTTTTACATCAAAATTAAACAGAATCTTTACACCTATATGAATTTCAATTGGTGCTGTGGTCAGTTTCCCTTCAGCATGTCAAAAAAAGTTTCACTTGAGGCCGCCCTGCTGGTTTTGGACAAGCCACTGAGATAAAGAGTGGGAATGGATGACTTTATGTGAGACGACAAATAGTAGGACAATATTCTCTTCGAACATTAGAATAACTTTTTTTTACTCCCTAACAGCGCCATGGCAATGCACTAATGTCCAAAGAAAGATAAACTCGGGAAGAAATTGTACTATATGTGCTTCAAACAACCACAACAAAGAGCTTATTATGATATCTCTTCCTAACCATCAATCTTGTTGCCAAGGGATAGATAAACGAAACAAAAATATGGTTAAGATTTTAGCTATGGCGAACATTCTCATACAGCAAACAACGCATGAGAGCAGAGAGAGACAACCTCAGGTTAGTCAACTCTTCATCGAGTTTTCTTGCCCGTTCAGAGACTTGTTCATATGTTCTCTTCGAGACTTCCTGGTCAAGATCGAGGAGAATTTACAATGAGAACAATCCCAAGAACTACAGGGTAGTATATATGCTGTCATTTTTTGAGAGAATCACCTGTGATCCTTCAAATAGAACCATCAGGTCCTTTCTGCCATCATCTAGAAAATAAAAACAAAACCATGAATTCTAGCTAATATGCTACCAGCAGTAACAAATATACTAACTTCTTAACACCACCACAGAACGTTGTCCCATGCAAAGAAAGCAGAATCAAAACTGAAATAAACATACAGATAACAGATCAAACCTTGCGGATTATCAGATATGTTTTCAATATTGGAACGGGTCTTCTGCTGTTCTTCACACAGCTTCCTGTACATCGCAACCTAAAAAAACCAGCTATGTAATTGACATTTTAAAGGACAGGAATAAATAACATCAAAAGACATTCCAGGTTTTGGAAAAAAGAATATGTGAGACGCACAGATCTATGAAGAGATTCAATCATTATTGCTTGTTCCTCAGATTTCTTCATCACTTTTTCAACTCTGGATGCAGCAGCATCTGTGATTTTCTTCAGCTCAATTTGGAAGGTTTCCTAAAAATGGGAAAAGGACAATACGGTTGCCAATGGAAATAATAGAATGACCTGATATTCACAAATGAAAACTAAATAAAAGTTCAGGCATACAAAGAAAAATCTAAACATTGTGCATACCCTGAGCTCAATGTCCTTTTTCTCAAGATCGGTAGAAAGCATGTGAACTTTATTTCGAAGTTGAACATTTTGCTGAACAAGCCCATTGATATCATTAAATGTCATCTCCTACAGATCATCAGACAGTAACATTAGATAAAAGAATGCTTGTAAAATGATGGATGATGGTAAATAAAAGATCTGGAAGGATCAAAATGAGGCTTACATGCTCATCACTACTGTTTCCAGAATAAGGTATGGCATTGCTTATGCTGATGGAAGCAGCACCATGACCTACAATTGGAACTCTAGAACCACAACGAAGCTGTATGTCTTGACATTCCTTTAAAAGAACAGCAACCTAGAAATAACCAGAAGGTGCAGAACAGAATTAATATACAGATAAGTGTATGATCGATGTAATATATGCTCCAGCTGTTTCACAATATTTATCGAGCACACGATGCCATTTAGGTAAGAAATTATGGAGATGTTAGGATGATATTCACACTTTTAGTGGACAAAACAACTGCCATAACTTGGGCAGAAGTTGGGGACAAGAACGAGTCACTCATATTAACACAAAATATGTAGCTGAAGCGCCTGAGACATGTCTCTCCAACATATGTCCAGTAAACCAACTGTTGGAACAAACCAAACATTCTCACAGTACTATTTGATAGAATCAGATTATTAGACAAGGATTGTCCCTATTAGACATATATCCTACTACTCTAGCTAATATAACTATATAAGCGAGCATGATCTGATTTCACATAGTATTATTTAATGAGGTACTGCATAAGTGATAAAATATGAATTATACATGTGTGGTTAAATTTGAATGGATCAGATTTAGAGACGCTGGAGGATGGATGGAAGTTTCATGAATAACACCATCACAGATAGAGATATCAATGATGAGGGCTGTCATCACCTCAAAATTCTAGAGATCTTACCCATCGACGTTACACCTAACATTCAATTTATAGTCGACAATGAGATGCTAGCAACCAATATTGGAGGTCAGCACTAGAGATTTCACCTATACATTATTTTAGTACAATTTACAATTCCGAGAAATGGGCAAATATAACAAAAAGAAACGTAGGGCTATAGCTCACTTGTTTTTGCAGGTCGTCTATTTCCTTGTTAGCAATAGATTGATCACGCTCCCACCTTTTCAACTCCGACTGGAAGACACAATGATGTTACAAACCTAAATATTAATTTAACATGTGATGTATGCATACCTTTAAATTCCTTATTGTATTCTCAAAATTATCATGCTCCAACAATGACTGCTGCAATTTGTGATCCATTAGAGCATAAGCTTCAGCCATCCTCTCATGCTCAGCTGAGGTCAGCAAAAAGGTAAGCTTTAAATGCCGAGTTCAATTGATAGAGCATGTACAAACAACAAACATAAGTGCACCGACAAAAAAAACATAACTGCAATGCTATCATATCATAAAAAATACATACATTTAACTAATCTGTTAAGTTAAACGGCTAAGAAAGTTCACTGGAAAATTACCTCGTTCATCTAAGATAAGTTCAGCCTTCTCTTCAATTTCATGCAACACCTTTTGTACAAAATATAATTCAGTCTCTAATAACAGATACAATAAAATAGGGATGAAAACTACCACAAGAGTGATAAGAAATGTAAATGCAAGTTCAAACGATCAGATAAGAAGGGCTAATGGTTGTTTCCTGTTCCTGAACAGGAGTTCTTGGCTCTTGCTGCCTCCTACGAGGATTGTAAACAACTCTACCTATCCAATGAAATGAAACGCTCCCAGAAAAAGAACAGGAGTTATTACATGCTAGAAGTAGAAGTGCATGACAAATGAATACATGTGTTATGTACTTTATTCACTTCACAAATAAATTTCCTGCCATCCACTACTAATCACAAAGCAAGTGCAAAAAAAGACAAAATGTTGAACCAGAACACGCTGAGAAACTTCTAGTATTTCTATATAGATGATGAATTTATGCAGTCAGACTTGCAAACACCTGACCACTAACATAGATAAAAAGATAGTTTTCCCACAGCATGATTGCTTCAAACTGACCCGCAATATAAGTATAAAGATTTTCACAGCACGATTGTTTCAAATTAACCATTAAACATTAATGTAAATAATAATCTTTCACAGCACGATTGCTACAAATTACCTATATTTCTAGATGCCATGTGTACGTACAATATGGTAGAATTAACAAAAGGAAGTAAATATATAATGACCAGGTTTGTGCAATGTTTCTCAAACATTAAATTACACAACTAGTTGTAAAATAAAGATACTGCTGTGAGGATTGCATATAGACCAAGTAGCGACAACAGTCAACACAGCTAGGTCAAACCATGATGGATACAAGACTAAATTTTCAAACATAGTGACAAGCACAATAATTTACCCTTTCCAGAACTGCTTCCGCATGTTTCCTCCCCCACCTCTCGTGACGCAAAGCATCAGTGGCATCTTGATATTTCTCATAGATCTTGGCGAGCTGATAATACAAATGTTACTCAAGCGATATTTGAGATATGAAAATTGTGCGATGTTGCACAAAAAAGTTAATAGTAGAGGGCAGATAAAACATACACTCCAACCATCACGGAGAAGAGACGCAGCTAATGCAGTTCCAGAAACAACACTAGGAACTCTAGGAACTATCATAAGGTCGTTTTGATTTACAGCATCAGAAATTGACCTGCAAAAGAGAGAACGAATAGGAAATCAGGGTGGCACACATGGAATCAACTATTTGGATTCACTGCATTTTTTTGTAGGACCGAGTTTTAACTTATATAGAACTTATGAACACACATCATTATTTATTTATTTATTAAAGTTAATTTAGTATAGGAAAATTGATAAGGCTAGCAAAGTGGGTTACTTGGTTGGTTTACGCTAGATATGCCACACAGCTGATCACCACATTTAGAAGGAACTGGCTCAAAAACAAGGCAACTCCGTCTAATCAGATGCATGTTAATTAGGGACTATATGCTCTCATCAAATGGATTTAACAGAAAAGAGAAGACTGACATTTCCATTTTTGATGCAAAGCATGAGTGCCAAATAAATAACTCTTGGCAGCTAAAGCTGTGTTTGGCAATGCGGTAGATTTTCATAATCATGTTTGCTCCACCAGCTTTTGCCTAATTTAGTATTTGCTTAAACCAGTTTTTCTTCTTTTGTGGCTAATATTCGACAAAGATTACTAAATAAGCACTGCACAGCAAAATGCAGCAACACCAAACTGAGATAACGGGTGATAAATCCCACTTCAGATACCTTATACTAGACTAAAAAGGGCAAGGGAATTTTACAAATTATACATTTCTCTCATTGGTGTGTCGGTTAAATCAGCAGGGTCTGCTGCAATGCTGGTGAAAGGAACGAGGCTCAGTTCACCAGACTTCCTTGAATTTTCCAGATCGAATTCACACTTCTGTATCTTCTGCTTTAAGTTGGCAACTTCCTGCAGGGAAAAAAGCTCTGTTGCGATTCACTCTGAGAATTTACTAAGTACCAAAAAAAATCCCAAAATATACCTTTTCAGCATCAACCTTGGCCAAGGTCTCCTTCCCGAGCTTTTCCTTGTAGTCATCTTCAACTTGAGTCAAATGCGTCTGATTTGCACAAATATCAACTGAGCATAAGTCCATATCCATAAAATGAGATGAAGAACATGCAAGGAAGATAAGCACAAGCATCACCTCCAATGCTTTAATAACACCTTCAAGTTCCCCGGCCTTCTTTGACCATTCGTCAGAACTTTCTTTGTGAAGTTCAGCAAGTTTCATGACCTTTTTTGTTGGATTTTAAACCAAAAGATACAATTAGAGATGAATAGAAGTACTGCAAAATAGCATACAAACTTACTTAGATATGCATATTGCAAGGGGCTAGACCAGACACAAAGGGATGGAATTATTGCAAAGTATCAACTGTACAGAATGAGTACTAATCAATAAGAGGACTTGCACATCAAATACTCCCTCCATCCTAAAAAGGATGTCGCAGATTTGTCTAGATCGAGGATTACGAGTCGAGCCGAGTTGTTGGGGGTACCGACTCATAGACTAGTCAGAGACTAGTCTAGCCTACTGCACGACTAATCAACATGTAGTTCAGCAGTAGCTAGTACAAAATACTACCATGTATGGCAACCGGATAGGAGATTTAATAACTAAAACTGACATAAGTTCAACACAAGTTACATAACATAATAATGCTAGAATCTAGAACTTCATGTAGTGAGTCTAGAATAGCTAGGTTTCCGAATATTCTTCCTGAGCACCTCACTTATCCGGCTAAAATTGAGTCCATCAACACAAACAGCAGGACTAGTCGTTCAACTCAATCGACTCAAGGAAATAGTCAAGTCGACCAACCGAGTCGACAGTCAGTTTAGGACTTGTAGACTAGTCGTTGGACTAGTCTAGCGTTGGACTAGTCTAGACTAGTCGTTGGACTCATAATCCTTCTCAGATTCGCATGTCTAAACGCGCTTTAGTGTATACATGCAAATCTAGACAAATCTGTGACATCCTTTTTAGGATGAAGGGAGTATAAGAATTGACAATCAAGCTACGGCAGTAGTCACACCGAAACACTTTGGCAGAGCAGATAAACTTGGTTACACAGGCATGCCAAGGTGGGTAAGATAATAGGTGGAATTAGATAAGCCGTCCAAGAGTTAACCTTGTCTCTCAAAAGAAACACAAACTTTCATGAGTTCGAACTTCAAAATCTAAGTGCGACTTACGACAACTTACCTCAATCAAAGCAAATAAGTTATAACAGATAATCGACAAGCTGAATTACCAAGTACACAGCACTTTGTCCTTACAAGCTAGTATTATCAAGTGCACAACACTGGAGGTCGGCCAATTCTTTGCTGACTGGGGCTAAGAAGCTAAAAATGCTCCAGCTCCAAGACCTAGCTTAGTCCTTTGTTTCATCTGGCTGCAGCTTGCTAATATGCTGGCAATTAAATTTTCCTATCTATCAATACAAGGCGTATGTTTATTCCTTTATCCCAAGAAGAGAAAACAACCATGCCGGGCGTTCAATCAATTTGGAAAATTTGTTCAAAGCTGAATTTCTTATTCAAGCAAATAATAAGCATAAAGCTAACACAACTTCTAGCACGAATACTACGTGCCGCATGCTAGAATGAGATCACTACACAGGAGCTAATCCAAATACTTGAAACATAAAATGAGCAATGCAAATCTGAAGAGCAGCTAGGATCATTATGATACTGTGATTAAGTCAAATTGCCTGCCTAAATACTAAATGCAGGTATTTATGTTCAAAGGAAGTCGTAGTTGTTATACAAGAAACAAGATGAGACAATATGCAAAGGGGATTTGAGAGGGGGCATACAGTTGAAAGCTCAGCGCCAAGCCGTTGTTCATTAGCCGCTGCAGCATCCTTTGCCGAGAGCAACTCCTACATTCATCGAAAGATGAAATAGCAAAAAAATAGATGATGATGACAGAAACCAGTAATCATCAGTCAAAGTTCTACCTTTTCCATATAGAATACTCTTTGCTCCAGCTCTGAAATTCGTTCTTTACTTCGCCTCAAGGAACTTGTAGATTCAGAAATCTCTCTTTCAAGCTGAAACCCAAAAATCAAGTTGATGTTTTCTCCCACATCTTAGTAAAAACAAGAATTAGATAATAAAAACTAACCTGTGCAATCTTTACTGACATCCTAGATTCCTCATCCATATTTGCTTTTCTCGAATCAGCTAAATTCTTAACTTTTGCTTTCAGTTCCTCATCAAGCCAGAGATTATGCTTTTCAAGGAGCTCCTTCTCCTGATAAGGGAAGTAGAAACAAATAAGAAACAGAAGTTTTCCAATGCAAACATATGGACAAAGGCATAATCATAGTGTAACATGGCAAAACCAAAGGGGAAAAATAAGGTGACAAAGGCTTAATCTTACGGTAAAATGGCAAAATCAAAGAGAAAAAGAAAGCGATGGTGTATACAAAAGATTTGGAGAATCGAAAGAAGGCTTGAAAGAACATTATACAAGAACCTTGCATGTAAAGTCCTCAACATGTCCTAAAAGTTTTAATATGCATACCTGTGCAATTCGATTACATGTGGCCTGGTAGTGAGTTAACTTTGCTTCAACCTCTTGTATTCTAGCCTCTTTACCAGCAGAAGAGTCAGCCTGATTTACCTGAAAATAACATAAAATTGGTACATCCAGTTAATTTTATGTTGAAAATACAGAACAACGTCTTTCCAAGATGGAGTAGCATGAAGAGTTTAAAAATGACTTGATACAATGGACAAACTGTAGATAAATTACAGCTAAAGTAGAGTGCATCTGTAAAATATGCAGCTGTAGTGAATACTGTCCAATGGACAAACTACAGATAAATTATGATTCAAAAGATATGGCAGAACTCTTGAAATAGCTCCACTCCAGTTAAACAGACAACAGGTATATTTCATGAAATGTTATGAAAGAAAGAATATGAAGCTATGAGATCCTGGCAGTTGAAAACAGTAACATTTTAAGTATGTTCATGAAACGAGATCAAATCTATATGACATTGCGATGCATGACACAATGGTCTCCATTTATGAAGGCATGTCTTCCAAAGTAATGAAGCCATTGGTGACTGATCGATAAAGTGAATAACTAACAGATGAACAAAATGCATCCATTGAATCAAAAAAGATATTCCAATTAAAATTGCTGGTCAAAACCAGCAAGATTGTACGCAATATGCAGTTATGTGCACATTTCTGTATGTAAATCGCATTGCATTGTGCTAAGCAAATCAAACTAAAATGCATGTCTCTCTTGTAAGCCACACAAGTTTCTGTTCGAAGGCATAACAAGTTACAGAAATGTCGATTGTTAAATTGGACAACTAAACTCTCTACCAGCAACCGATAATACCAATGTGTAATGCTAAAATCTACTTGAGTTCCGAAAAACTGTACAGATTGCATCAAGCAACAATTTGTTCAGGTGATCATGTACTCTTAACACGCTCTACAATCAGTTTGCTGCAAATAACTAGTGTCAGGTCGTTAGGGAGCTCACTATCTTATCGTGGTAACTCTGGATGACGCCATCCTTCTCCCTTATCTCAGTGTCCCTCTGCTCGATCAGTTCCAGCGACTGAGACTTGGACTTCTGCAGCTCCGAGATTTCTACTTTGAGACGCTCGACCTCGCCATCCTTTGCAATCTGTACCAACAGCAACACCAAGTGATCAGTACAGGAAGCTTTAGCAGACTAAACAAATCAGTCGACCAGAAAGAATCTAGGGTTCGTACTGCTTGGATGCGGAGCTGGTGTATCTCGGCCTGGGAGGAGGCGAGATCAGCGGCGCGGCGCTCGGAGGCGGCCGTGAGCTCGGATGCCTCGGCCTGGTAGCGATCGACCTCCGCGGAGAGGGTGGTGAAACGCTGCTCGAGGAGGGCGCAGGTCTGCTCGGCCGCAATGGCCGCCGCGTCGGCCTCGGCGCGGACGGTGTCGACCTGGTTCCGGAGCTCGCGGATGGCCGCGTCGGCCCGCTCGGCGACCGCGGCCACGTCCCCGCCGAGGAGCCGGAGCTCCTCGTCGGACATGAACAGCGGCATCGCCGCGGGCGGCGGGGTGGAGCGAACGGAGCCCTAGCCTCGCCGGGATTTGGGGGTGGCCTCCGGAAGGTTCTAGGGTTTTGCGGGTAGCCCGTGAGGATGGAAGGGGAAGGGTGGTGGTGGTGGTGGCGGTGGGCGGAAGCGGGGGGGAGGGGGGGGAGCCCGAGTGGAACTGGAGAATGGACACGGACGAGTCGCGAAACGGCGGAAGCGGAGGCAACCAATATAGATCGGGAGGAGGACTGGGAGTAGTAAAGCCTCGTGAGTCGCGACCGACCTCAGGCGTCGGGGCTGTATTTGGGAAGGGGCTGGAAACAAGCTGGTCCTAGGCTCAGTAGTGTTGCGGCATTGACTACAGTTCAGCCCGTAACAGTTTCGCCCATTCGCCATGAGTCTAATTGGGCTGCGAAGGCCCGTGGTTTCTCTGTCGCCCATGAAAAAAAGAAGGATTTGCCATCGCCAAGTGGACTGTACGTGGGCAGAATTTTGTTTCAGTTTTTCAGACTGTTCAGGGTTTTTTTTTTGAGAGAGAGGGTTCAGAACTGCAACCCAGTGTAGTCAGTTTGAATCTGTGTAGTCAAATGCATATATTTGTATGATTTGTTAATAACTTTTGACATAGTCACAGCTTGTACGTTCGTTTATTATCCATACTAGATGGATATGTGAGCTTCGCCTCGCCACCAGCATGGATGTGGCCCTGCATTGTAACGGTAGAGGTTATTAGCTTTGTTTTAATTTCACTTGTTCTATCTCAGATTTGATGGGTGAATGATGAGAGGTTGTTGTGATGCATTTCGTGGCCGTGAAGATTTTAGCTTTATTTTTTGAATTTACTTGTTCTATCTTGTTGTCTATGATTATTTGGACCAGCTATGATTGAATCATATAGATTTGATGGGTGGACGATGGAGATTATAGCATCTACATTTTCTAGATGAACCGTGAGCATCAGGGAAAGCAAGCATTTGGTGGTACCAAAAGCAAAGTTTGTTTACATGCGAGGATATCAAAAGGGTGCATCACGGTACAATAAAAGAGGAAGATATAGAGTTTAGTTACATGGACGCACAATACTATAGACATGTAGCCTTATACAGATTGATGAGGTAGACTTGGCAACTACAATAATAGTTCGCAGTATGGTGCCAGTTTAACAACACATTTATGAGACATAGAAAGAATGGTGCACACTATCATCACATAGGAGTTTCACACAACACTAAGGTTTAAAAACCCAAAGAGATCACTCTGTTAACAGATAGAACTAAGAAGGGTCCGGTTCATAGTTCCAATCGCTCTAACATATAATCAACCGTTATAGTACTAAGGATTTTCATGGGACAGAATATGACATGGACACATACACAAATATGTCATAGATATAACCATAACTGAGATAAAAAAATACTACAGGACGGATCTGAGAGGGTATGCCCTGGTCGTTTAGCTTGTAACAAAATACTACATTGTCTTTTAGAGGCATCTACATGGTGAACTGGTAGCTACATGATAATCTTAGTTGGATGCATTGAAAAACTTGATTGCACGTGACCTGCCGTTCGTTTTGACAAGCCACCTTCTTCATATGTTTCCTGCCATTGTGTGTGCTAATGGCTTGGTCTCCCGGGTGTCTAGTCTTCTAAACATGTGATTTTCTATAGAAAATACAGCACAATCAGTAGCTACAATTATCAAAGAAGATTCAATGGCCAAAGCAGCATGTAAATTAAGTGATATTTAGAAGCTGGCTATGATTCCATAGCATCACACCTTCTCGAGAAGCGGCTTCTTGATCACTTCATTGTGGTGCAACGACTGCGTCATTGCGTGATAGACAGGGCAATATCTCGGTGAGCACGTCAGAGTTTAATCTTTGAATTTATGCACTCAAAGAACTAAAAACTTGCTCTATTGAGCATATACAACATGAAGGATATCCTTCAGATTGTCATACCTGGTATGCATCTTATTGTCATAGTTGTTTGACACCTCAAAGGCATCTTTGCAAAGCTCCTAGTAACTTTCTACCATGGCCTTGTCTCTCCTAGACCTGACCACATCATTATGATTCAGGTCAATGATTTTGACCTTCCAGCGGTTAGCCAGAAACAACATCACCTCCTATGATGTGGGTGAGGGAAGTGTTGGCATGGAAGGTCTCCATTTCCGAATGTTCGAATATATCTTCCATGAGACGGTCACCTTTATACACCCTCAGTCCTAGCGTTGTCCTTCTCTGTCTATCACTGGCTGGAATAAGCATATCCCAATTCGAACTGAGCTCTTCGATGCTAGATTCCTGGCTCATCAAAGAATAATAGTAGGTGAAGTAGGCGGCCTCGGAGATAAAGGCAGAGATGCGTTGGATGGGCTCGCTCCCTCGTCATAGACACCGGCAATGAGCCATGATGCTCCTCTGTTGCGATTGTGGTGCCTCCTACTCAGCCTCCGTAGCTCGAGGATAGAGTACCTTCCCACCGAATCCTCTCCTCTGTCCTTGCCTCAACTAGTGAGGCGCTCTAGGGAGTTTCTGGGGCGGTGGTGGCTATTCCCATCTCCTTTCTAAGAATTTGAATTGTCTCCCTGAATATTCCTTCGACAATCACATTGAAGTCATGATCCTATTTTTGTTGTCTAGAATCTTTGGATCTTCTCTCTTGATGTTAGCTATAAAATCATTTCATGGCACATCACTTCAATAGTCAATTGAGAAGGCACGTATGATGCTATACGGCAAAATGAGAATATGTGTGCAGAAGTAAAGATGATAGATAAAACATGAAAACTATAGTGTAATGTTTAGCAAAAGATCTATAATCAAATGAAGAACGAAGAAACTCACACAAAAGGGGGAACCCCATAGGGATGCATCATGTGCATAGCAAACTCATGAAGATCAAATTGGAAATCTATACCTTTAGTTGATTTATTTACATTTGGCCATGTACTAAAAACAACAAACGCACTACCTCTGTCTAGAAAGAAAAAACGGTTTATGCAAAACATCCTTAGCCTTGTATGTTGGTAGTGCTTTAGAACATGAAAAAATATTGTAAAAAGCACATTTCTTGTATTGTAACTCCCAAGTTTTATGTTCAGAAATGTTTAGAAACCCACTATGTGCAACTGCAAGTACGCGAAAGTAAAAAGTATACTTCATTTTTTATCACACCATGTATAGAAGCTAACTCAGTTTCTTCATGTATGAACTCGGGACTGTTGCAAAGTATAAAATGCATATCTACTTGATCTCTAAGAGGACATTGTCGCTACTGAAAGAACATTTCATGATCTCTAGTGTTTTGTGTGTTAGATAACAATACCAATAAATATTTGATGTGTGTGGACTACTACAGATAATTTCCCATATGAAAAGCACCCAAAACAGATTTTGGGGCGGATTATCTGCCCCTCTCAAGAGTCGGATTATCTGCCCTAGCTCAATCGACAAACGGACTTTCCCTCGGATTGTCCAGCCAGGGCCGGATAATCCGCCCCCCGGGAATTTTTGCAAAGGGAGCCAAGGTGCGTCATGTAGTAAGGAGACGGATTTTTTCCCGAAAAATTTGACGCTAGGGCAGAGTTTTTGCCCCGAGCGGATAACCGCCCCCCACTTGGACCGGATAATCCGGCCCCAAAATCTCCAACGACTGAGTTTTGATAGGGGGTATAAGTACCACAATTGCTCCTCCTATCAGAACTCTTGATTCATTCGAAAAAGTGTAGTATAGTTCTTTAAGCTCTAAACCAAGATCTCCCTCTTCAACCACCCGAAGGCTCCGATCTTTGGAGAATCAAAGGAGGAGGTTGTTGGAAATATGCTCTAGAGACAAATAGTAGTAAGGACTATTATCATATTTCATATAGTTTATGATTAAATTTTATATCATGTTATAATTGTATTGAGTGGAAACATCAATACACGTGTGATATACGAACAATCAGGGGTTCCCAGTGAAACTCTAGTCATGGGTTCATTGGTCAATAGATGATCATGTTTCCTGAAATAGCATCTCAATATCCATCGGATCCCCGCAAACAATTCATGTAGAATTACAAATAGATGATCTCGATCATGAACGGAGCTCACAAGATCTAGACATGAAAGTACAAAGGAGGAGAATAAGCCATCTAGCTACTACATGGACCCGTAGTCCAGAGATGAACTACTCACGCATCATACCGGAGGCTTGCATGATGATGAAGAAGGCCTTCAGGGTGAATTCCCCTCTCCGGCAGGGTGCCGGGAAGAGCTTCAGATCCCTCCCGATCTAGGGATGGAGATGACGGCGGCTACAGACTCTTTCGTGGATTTTTGATCGGGTACTTAGGGTTTTCGTCCCGAGGGCAATATATAGGCAGAAGGAGAGGCCGAGGGGGTGTTGGGGTCGGCCAGACCACCCCCTGGCGCGGGCCAGGCCTAGCCGCGCGGCCAGGTGGTGTGGCCGGCCCCTAACCCTTCTCCGTATCGTATTTTGGCATCAGATGTCTTCCGGAAAAATAGGCACTTTGGCTTTTGTCTCGTCCAATTCCGAGAATATTCATTTTCTGACTTTCCTGGAACCAAAAACAGCAGAAAACAGGCAGCTGGCACTGTGGCTCTTGTTAATAGGTTAGTCCAAGAAATCATATGAAAAGTACTCCAAAGTGTGGACAAAACACAAGAAAGTAGATAAAACCAAGCATGGAACATAAAAAATTATAGATACATTTGCAATGTATCAACATCCCCAAGCTTAACTCCTGCTCGTCCTCGAGTAGGTAAGTGATAAAAAGAAAGAATAATTTTTGAGGTGACATGCACCATCAAAGACTTGATCAAAGTATTTGTAAAACATGAGACAATCGGATCATAGTACTTTAATCATAACATGAAAGACAAAGTTCTAGCAATAAGACAAAGAAACTACGATGCAACATGAAAAGGCACAAACAAAAGATTCATGAATAACAATGCTTGGCAAGACGTTTGTTTGTTTTACATAAATAAAACATAGCATAATAGTATTCGGCTTGTCCCTCATAGAGTAGCAAATATACATGCATAGGACACCTTCAAAGTTCATAAGAGTGACTAGATACAATTAGTTTAAAACAAGCAATATCAAGATATGCACCAATCAACTAGTCTTGGGACAAATACACATAGAACTAAGAATGGCCACTATGCTCTCAAAGTAGGTGCATAAAGGTAGAAGGTGGAGACTCAATATATTGGTGGAAGAAAGGCCTTCATAGAAGGAAGCAGGGATTCAAGTCTCATAAAGAGCTTCCAAAAATTATGGTACTTATAGCTTTCATCTCTCATTGCCCCTATCATAAGCATCTTGAAGTGATTAAGGTTAAAGTGAACAAACTATGGTGTACATGCTTGATGAAGTATAAGTTAGAAATCTCATGTCCCTTGAATATGAGGGCCGCTCCTCATGTTACTCAAGTTTAGTCACCGGTAAGTTCTTGTCATTGTAAGTATATGTGTATCATAGAGAACCGCCAACGGGGTACCCCTTGCCCGATGATACGGAAAAATCCCCATATCAAAATAACAAGGCAAGCAGACAACGAGCATCTCAGCAATCTTCTTATTTACCATGGGAATATCGTGCTTTTTCTCTCTTTCCTATTTTCATCATCTTTTTTTCTCTTTTTTCTTAATATAGGACTTTTTTATAAGAAGAATGCTTCATAGACAGCTCATTATGGTTACGCTGCAGGTTTGACATTTGGGGGTATTTTGGCGATTCATGACCGCATACATGTTTGACATTTGGGGGTATTTTGGTGATTCATCTCATAATTAAATATGGAGGCTATATGCGCGCTATTCTAGTCTTATAATGGGCCATTTAAATTTATGCAGCGAACCGATGACATATTTTGTCTTGTTAAGAAAATTTTAAATTGCGGGTATCTAAACAACAATATAATTAAATGTCGAGACCCCGGTTCTGCTTAATATTGTTTAATTGCATCGCATCTTTACCATATCATGCATCATGCCTGATCTTCTGCCATAGTATTAAATAGTGCATCCGGTGTTTCTTTTAGTGATTTGCTCCTTCACGGATTAGCCCGTTGAGTTTATGCGAGTATCGACAAGTTCTTTGGATAATGTATCTGTGGCCGTGTTTCCCATGCGAGCAATCTCCCCCTTTCTACCTATATTGTATTTATAGTTTTTACTTCCTCCTGTTGATCTATTGCTATCCGTGTTGCGATGCTTTAGTTTCCGTGTACCATTTATATTCCTTGCAACCTCTATATTGCATTAGACACATCCTATCGCCTGTTGTTTGATAGATAGTCGGTCTTGCGAGTCGTAGTTGCTTGCTTAGGCGCTGCTTCGTGTTGTTGTCGTTCCACCGTTGTTAGAAGGTTGGCACATGTTTAATGATGGAGATGATCATGACTTTAGTTATGACTTGTTAAATAAATGCTGGGAATAGATATAACTAATGCAGAGACACCAGTGGGCAATAGCTAATATTTAGTTTGTCCACGCTCACTTGTGTCCCGTAGGTCCCGAGTACTTGATACTATACCTGGGCATTTTTCGGGCAGGGCCTGACCAAGCCCGCCCGTAATCCAGGCCCGAGCCCGGCTCGGCTGTCAGGCCTGAAAATCAAGCCTAGGCCCGGCCCGTGCTGGACATTTTTCCTCGGACCGTCGGGCCGCAGGCTGGGCCTTTCCCTATTTTGCGCATTCCTCAAGCCCGGCCCGTGACACCTTCGGGCCGCAGAATTGGAGCCCAGGCCCGGCACACGGGCCTCAAAAGCCCGGCCCGTCGGGATTTTTTCGGGCCGGGCTACCCACGCCCAGGTATACTTGATACCTGTTCCTTGACTCTTCGCACTATCCACATACCGGAGACCCTATGGATCCACCTTTGCCTGAGCTTGATTCGTACTTTATTTCTTGGGGCCACAAACTAGTTTGGGGCTTTATTACTATCCTGTACTTATGTCATGCTTTACTACTTTATTTACGATTGCGCGTGGAGCGCATGTACTATTTAAGAACCTCGTGCCACGTTTACGCTGTATCGACAAGCCCAGTCACACTTTCGGGTTCCCAGTCGTTTACAGCCGTCGCCACACACCCTGGGTCTATCGCGGAGCTGGCCGACTTCATAACGGGTAGCTTATTAGGGGTGGCCCCCTGAAATAATTTATGAATCCTTTGAATGCATTGCCGTGAGGCTTGTTGCATTTTATTTGGTTCTTCCCGAGGTTGATCCTGCGTGTTGCTATTTGTGCACCCCTACAGGTAAAAATTTCTAAAAGCCATATCCGCGGTTATGGACGACTTGGAGCATAGTATCTCAATTATAGACAACTATAACTAAAGTAGTGCTATAAATTTGACTTTGGAATGACGAGTAATCAGCTACACTACAACGGAATGAGTAAATAAAAGTGCCAACAACTGCTGGATTTAGGATGTCTCATGCTAATGGTATCTGACTAGTAAGTATTGCAACTACAACGGAATGGTTAACAAAAACTGCTCACTGCTTATGATATCAGGATGACTCATGCTATCTATATCTAACTAGTAAGTGCTGCAACTATAATGGAATGAATAAAAATGTCAACTATGTGAGGTCCTCGGTTTGACTTCCTCATTTGGTCTTGAGAGGGAAATACCAGGATGGGTATGTTCGGTGTTAGTATCAGTTTGGTTCCAAATAAGTCTTCCTTATCCCTCTCTAATATCTGATAGTTGTATCGAGTCTCTATAGGTTGTTTAGTGCATGCTTCACTACCGCTTCAGTCTACCATACCTATGTAGGCGAGAGCCGCCGAATTCTATCCTCGCCGTGTACTGGCCTCAGTAAAGACCGCTCCCTTTTTCTTTTGCCCTTTGTCAGCACCCGTTTTGTTTAGTAGGTGATGGCCCAAAATATATTGAGCTCGTTGGGGAACCCCAAGAGGAAGGTATGATGAGCACAACAAGAAGTTTTCCCTCAGTACGAAACCAAGGTTTAATCGAACCAGTAGGAGCAAGGAAACACCCCAAAGGTGTTGCTAGCTGAGCTTGGCAGGGCGCACTACCGGTTCCAGTAACAACGTGGAGACCTGCACAGCACAACCACAGAACTTTGTCCCCAACTTGCGATGAGGTTGTCAATCTCACCGGTTTTGCTGAAAACAAAGGATTAAACGTATCGAGTGGAAGAAAGTAATAGCTTGCAGAAAGTAAACACAAAGCAGTAAACAGTTGATTGTAGATTGAAAGTAAAAGAAAGGACCGGGGTCCATAGTTCACTAGAGGTGGCTCTCCTTAAGATAGATAACATGCTAGGTGAACAAATTACAGCGGGGCAATTGACAAACATCGAGAAAGCATACAAGCATATACTACTCATCTTGACTCCTTTGAGATTCGATTGGGCATTACAACATTATACATAGACCGCCATTCAACTGCATCTATGACTAATAATCCACCTTCAGATGATCATCCGAACCCCCTCCAGTATTAAGTTGCAAGCAACGGATAATTGCATTACGAATTGCGTGTAAAGTAAACAATATGATTGTTGTATGAACAAAGGATTGTTGTTTTCTCCCTAGTAGCAACATCACATCTAGTACCTTAGAGATTTCTGTCACTTCCCCAGATTACCAGAGGCATGAACCCACTATCGAGCATAAATACTAACTCTTGGAGTTGCTAGCATCTACTTGGCCAAGATAGCTACTAACAACGGAAAGCATGCAAGATCACAAATAACAAAGACATGATAGAATCAATAATCAATCTGAAATAGCATCTCAATATCCATCGGATCCCCGCAAACACAACATGCAGAATTACAAATAGATGATCTTGATCATGAACGGAGCTCACAAGATCTAAACATGAGAGCACAAAGGAGGAGAACTAGCCATCTAGCTACTACATGGACCCGTAGTCCAGAGATGAACTACTCACGCATCACACCGGAGGCTTGCATGATGATGAAGAAGGCCTCCAGGGTGAATTCCCCTCTCCGGCAGGGTGCCGGGAAGAGCTTTAGATCCCTCCCGATCAAGGGATGGAGATGACGGCGGCTACAGACTCTTTCGTGGATTTTTGATCGGGTACTTAGGATTTCCGTATCAGAGGCAATATATAGGCGGAAGGAGAGGCCGAGGGGGTGCCTGGGCTGGCCACACCACCCCTGGCACGGGCCAAGCCTGGCCGCGCGACCATGTGGTGTGGCCGCCCTCTGACCCCTCTCTGTCTCGTATTCTGGCTCCTTGTGTCCCTCGATAAAATAGTAACTTTGGCTTTTGTTCCATGCAATTCCGAGAATATTCATTTTCTGACTTTCCTGGAACCAAAAATAGCAGAAAATAGGCAGCTGGCACTGTGGCTCTTGTTAATAGGTTAGTCCAAGAAATCATATGAAAAGTACTCCAAGGTGTGGACAAAACATAAGAAAGTAGATAAAACCAAAGTAGATAAAAGTACTCCAAGGTGTGGGCAAACTTGTATTAGGTCGATTCGAGGGTGTTACAAAGTGGTATCAGAGCTCAGCAGTTGCGATACCCCACTGGTCCAGCCTGTAGGATAACCTCGCTAACGGACAATTTAGAGTGTCAAAACTATTTTGAAAAATTGGTTGGATAGATCTGATTAGGTCTGCTTTTACTCCTTACCCCTATGCTATTATCCTCTTACCTCTGCGTGTTTTGAACCTGCTCTCTTTCCTTTCTTCAAGTCCAGGATTTCTCGTGGTTGGGTTTCCATCGTACCTTTAGAGTTTCGCTTCCTTCGTTTGGTAACAGTGCTTCTACATCCGGTCATCATGCTATATGAGGAATCTTTCTCTGTGTACTTTTCAATGGTCTTTGTATCTTACGATGTTCTCCGACGCGGCGATATCATCTACATCAGAAGAGCATGCATCAGTCATTTATTTCTGAACCTCGCTTGTTGAGATCCTCAGTCTGAATTCCGAGAGTTAGTTGCACAATTCTTCTATTCATGTATAGAGTAATGCTTCGAGTGCGGGATGGAGTAGCTACCATACCACTACTCTTATCATTCGCTCTTGTACATTGAATCGGTGGATCTACAAATTACTCCTTCCACTGAAGTTAAAGGTGGCCTTACCTGTCGAGACCTTTACCTTCGTCTTTGTTTCTCCGGAGTGTTCTCTCGATGAACGTGAGCCACGACCCTTGTTGGTGGTGTCGCCGATTTCAACATGGGTCAAGAATCTTGTTAGTGGTGTCGGGAGGATCTACATGAAGCGAGAAGAGTCCCACCGTCACCCTTCTTTCATGTACCATTAGGAGGATCTCGAGGGCGAGATCCATTGTTAGTGGTGTCGAATTGTAGCACCCCGATAAAACCACTATTAGAAAATCATTGTGTTTTGCCCTTCTGCATCATCATGACCACATGCTCATGTCATCATGCCACATTGCATTTGAGCATCGTCATGTCATCATGAATTTGTTTGCCTAAAACTATTTTCTAAAAGCCTACCTTTGTTTTCTAAATAAGCCCCTCTCTATTTCAAATCAAAACCCTAGGTCCACCCGGATCTTCTATTTGTCTAAATCCTATTTTGCAAAATAGTTTGTTTTAAAAGAAATAAAATAAATGATAAAATGTTTTGTATCGGGGGAGATAGCCACATGCCAAGCCTGAAAGCCTAGCCTGCAGCCACCTACCACCCTGATAAAACCCTACCATAATCCCCACCTAGCCCTAAGCCTACCTAGACCACCTCACCCGCATGCTGCCAGCGCCCAGCTACAACCTGCAGCTGCACTCGTTCGCACGCACATGTGGTGCACCGCACCCACACGCTACCTAGCCCCGCTAACACGACGTCACGACGCGGTACATGCATCCCAGCCCGAGCGAAGCCGCCGACCGACCCCATCGGCGCCCTCAAGGCCCCTCCCGCTCCACCTCGCCCCGGCCCCACCACCACGACCCGACCTGCACCCACCAACCATGTCCTTGTCGCCCTCATCGATCCCTACCATCATCTACTCATCCTGTCCCTCGATCCCCGCCGCCTCTCTATTGCATCCTTGACCCCGCCTCCGCCTTGTTGCCTGGCAGAAAGCCGCCGCCAGGAGTCCTCCTCGCCGTCCAAGGTCATCACCCTCCACCTCGGCCCGTCCAGACGCCGCCCGATGCCGCCAGCTCCACCCCGGCCTTCCTATCCTCGACCCGCGCTACCGCGGACGTCCATCTCCTTGACCTCCTCCAGAGACACTCTGCCCCACCATCCCTGGCGCCGCCCTAAGCCACGGATGCCGCCGAGCCTCTGCGTGCTATCGCGCCGACCGTCGTTGTCACCTCGACCTCGTCTTCCGTCGGCCGCCTCTTCGTGGGCATCTGAAGGGCTTCCCTGCTGTCCTTGCCGGAGAGCCACGGGACTCCACCGCGATGTCCACCGCCAGCGCACGCAATCCATAGCTCCGGCCACCAGCGTCGTGCACCACCACGCCTTCCCCTCTGCGAGCCCTGTCGCTCGGTGCGTGATGACCCACAAGTATAGGGGGTGTATCGCAGTATTTTCAATAAGTAAGAGTGTTGAACCCAACGAGGAGCAGAAGGTGTTGACGAGTGTCTTGGAGCAGGAATTCTCTATAAATACTTAGCAAACGGATTTTTAGGGGTTTTTGATAATGCAGATAAATAAAGTGCGAGTAAATAAAAGACAATAATAATAGATGCAGCAAGTGGCCCAATCCTTTCTTTAGCAAAGGACAAGCCGGTTGTATTACTTAGGATGACCAAACATTCTCGAGGACACATGGGAATATCGTTAAGTGCTTTCGCTTCATATAGTTGATTAATCTTTTTTAGTTGGATAAGTGTTGTGTGGGTTAACCTTGTAGGGGTTCCGCGCATGAAAACAATAAATTTTACTCTACGCCCCTGAACCCCTGAAGCTGCCAGGACCTATCTATTAGTAATACAGTAACGGGAGGGGCTTTTCGCGAACTTACCCTCGAAGACCGAAAAGCGTTGTCAACGCTCAGGAGAGCGTGGTTGATGTAGACGAGCCGAAGCCGACCTTAAGGTCGTGATGAAGTCCTTGCGCTCATTATGGCTCCAACGACTTGAGTGCCTCAAGTGTGACACCTCGTGGGAGTTACACACGTTCGGTGCCTGACGATGACTCCTGCTTCCCCGATCCAGCAGCAGTTGCGGAAGTAGAGCTCCTGGATCCGAATCCCGTAGAGCGACGGCGCTCCGCGGTGAAGATGTCTCTCGCTCGTGCAGTCCAGACTTGGGACCATGGTCATGAGAGAGAGAGGGGGAGAGAGAAAATATCAATTAGAGGTCCTCCCAAAAGTGGGGAGACCTTTATTGATTATTGGTTGTATCTTCTAGGCCAAATACCCCACTTTATATAGGGGGAGGGGAGGTACTACCTCCCCTCGAGTCCCGGGGTGGGACTAAAGGAGAGGAGGGGTGGGGAGGCCGCAGGCCAGCCCCTAATGGGCCCCACGGGGGGGGGGGGGCAAGGCCCAGCCCCATTGGTCCCTCTCCCTCTCTCCTTTCCCTAATGGGCCCTCTCCCTCCGGAAATTGGCCCATTAAGCCTTTTTGACCTTTAATTTATTTTCTCTTTATTAAATAATTATGAATAAATGATTAAATCAATATTTAACATTCATTCACACATTATCTAATCTCCGTGGCCATGGAACACCTTCCACCTCCACTCCGGACATCTTCTGGACTTACCGAAACCCTTCCAGTTTTCTCCCTTCTTTTCTTCGGCGATTCTACCGATCCTATAAACACTCTCTAAGAATCATCAAGCCCTTAAGCGTGATACCCTACGGTCCGGGAACACTCCAGACATGGTCGGGACATTCCCACACCAATGATCAACAGAGGGACTTGGATGGCCATGTGACCCCTGTGCGTTCCACGAAGATCTTTTGTCGTTTGAACCGGGACAATCGTGTCTTATTCCCTTTGTCATTCGATACTTGCATTGCCCGAGATATGATCATTGACATCACCATGTCGGGTTCAATCTCGTTACTGAACAATGCTACTTAACTCGTCCCGACAAGTGATATCCCCGTGATCTAATCACACGTTGCGCAGCTATTGGATATAACTTCTCCGAGTGGGCCCTTGAGTATCTTTCCGTCACAATGGACGGACAAATCCCGCTCTTGACATATATTGCCTCTGCGGTTTCCTCTGAATACCTGAACACACCTTTATAACCACCGTTTTATCAGATGGCGTTTGATGCTATCTAAGCACTCTCGAGAGACAGTGATTGATATAGCCTCACAGTCTAAGGAATAGCCTACGAGGATCCATTTCTAATCATCGTAACTTGAACTTCGTGACATGATCGGGTCACAATGTTTAGGTTGGGTATTGGTTCATCATCTCATTCTCCGAATGAGATGACCTCATTTGCAACTGGCATAAATGCCACATGATCAGGAAACATGATCATCTGTTGACCAATGAACTAGTGACTAGAGTTTCACTGGGAACCCCTGGTTGTTTGTATATCACACGTGTATTGATGTTTCCACTCAATACAGTTGTAGTATGATATAAAACTTAATCATAAACTATATGAAATATGATAATAGTCCTTACTACTATTTGTCTCTAGGGCATATTTCCAACAGTCTCCCACTTGCACTAGAGTACAAATATGCTAGCTGCATTTGTTCTCAATCATTGGCACCATATACCCGGTACCCTGAACATGCTTGCTCATGGAAGAGGTTGAGTCTTGGGTCTGTACTTTACAGTCCCAAATCCTTTGCAACTTACTAATGTCACCTTGATTGACATTAATACTTTATCATCACGTGATAGCATCTGTGTATATGCATTGTCGCCATGGCAGCAGAATGAGGCCTGATTCCAGGAGCCTACAGTGATGTTAGATCAACCTTGAGGGCTTTCTCATGGGCACTGTGCCCTGAGACACATCATTCTATGTTAAAAGCGAACTAGCCCCGCCATAACATTATACAACACTTTAGATGGTACCCTTACCTATTATTATAAATGTATTCATCGAAACTCCCGTGCACTCTGTGCAACTTTTGATGTTTTGTTCACCTCGCTTCCTACTTGACTTTAATTGGTATCTACAGGAGTTTCCAATATATTCCCTTATAACATAACTCTTTATGCTTTAAGATATGTTATCCTTTATGGATTTGGAAAATATGTCTACAGTTCTCTACTAGACACTGCGGACCATCTTAGCTCAACGTTCTATGATTTGAACTTAATCACTTTCAAACGTTCGTTCTTTTGGATTAAATATTATGCTAAGTTATCATCATGGTTTCTAAGACAGAACCTATGTCTCAACATAGTGGATGATGATCATCCTTTTCTTTCTTTCAACCATCGATGTTCAACTTAATGCTATTCCTAATTTGAGTTATTAAGGACTAGTTCCTTTATTAACTTCTATTATGAAACACTTTTCAGAATCCCTTAAGGAATACTACATAATATTATAATACACCTATTATCAACTTCTACATCTTATAAATCATTATTTATAAGTATTTGTGCCTTTCATTCTTAACATACTTAAGAATTACTCCTATAAGCTCCCACTCAAAATATGTTCCTACATATTTGAATTTGAGCCTTACATTGCTCCCACTTAAAAATATGTCAATCACATATTGTTTTAGGAAGACTTACATAGCTCCCACTCAATTTTATGCAAATTGCATATCTCCTTTACTATTTTGAATAACTTCAAAATCCTTTGATCAAATATCATACTTGGAGATTTACTATGAGATACTAGTACTTTACTAGTTTTAAATCCACTAGACATTTAGCACACTTGAATCAAATTCATTTGAATTCATTCAATACTTGACAAATTGTGCTTTTGTCATTCACCCCCTTTTCCTACTATGGCTTTGCAGTCATTTGGGAAAATTCAAGTAACTCCTTTTACTTGTGAGATTCAGCAACGAATTGCTTTTTAATCTCAAGGGAACTTTGCTTTTAGGATCTCTCATAATTTAGTTTACCATTATTTCCTTTGTAGTTCGTAGGTATGTCATATTCCAAAAATCATGACAATCGACTCACAAATATTTCCATACAAGATATGGATTTACATTTTGAATCCTACTTCATGTAGTGAAAAACAACAGTGGAGGGAAAACACAATTATCAAAATCATTGATTCTTTCCTTCTGTGAAGAGAATCATTCAGGAACATTGTTCGTTGCGCTTCTCAACACTCTGATGCAGGGTTTTGAATCCTCATCGTGTTTTTGCACTATTTTCCATTTGCTCCATAATTGAGACGCTTCACCAGAGGTGAGTTTTCTCAAGGACGCACCAAAATCCAAGCAATACGAATCTTGCTTTCCTTTTTGGTCTCAGCTATGGATTTCGTATTCAAAGTTTCCAATGAATACTCTACAAGGACTTATTCGCTATTGTTTTGGTTATATTGAATAACCCCAAAACTTTCACGAATTCAAATGGTTTACCAATTCTAATTGAGTGCTAACTATTTCTAACTAATGGTCTCTACATCTACACTACAACGATTTGTTTGGTGCCTTCTATTCAACCCCCTTTGATATCTAATATCATATTGTGATGCTTTGTATTTTGACGTTTCAAAACACTTTGCACTTCACAATTTCTTTCATGCCATTCTTATAAATTTGAATTTTCATTACTATTGATCAAATCGTAGTAATTAGGTTCTCTTTTATACTCATACCCTTTTATTGATGAAACACTTTGATCAAATCAAATAGTTTCATATTCATGTTTCCTTTGGTAAACTGCTTTACACATTTAAACAATCATTTAATGATAATTACCATTTTCGTTAAAGCACAATACATCGAATATGTATTTACTTTTAACAATTCATTAAACACTTTGTATTCAAGTAATACATGGTGTTCAAGTTATTTTGCCGAACTTAGGCATGATTCATATGTGATGAGATATCGAATAACTTTCATATATTATCACATAACTTTGAATTTAAACAATGGTTTTTCATTCACTAATGAACATATCATTAAGTTGGGTGTTTTAGACAAGGCATTTTAATATTTTACAAATGTTCATACATTATCAAAAAGTTTCAAACAATAAGGATAATTCACACATAATCAAACAAGATATGAACACGAATAGAAATCATTCATAAAAGTAGAACAACTGTTTGTTACAAACTCATATGAATAACCGTCTCACGAAGTGTGAGACAAACTAAGGAAGTTCAAATCTCTCGATTACATTAATCATCCTAAAACACAAACTAAGTGATAAATATCGAGGGAGAGTGTCGTCGGCTATCATCATCATGCTCGCCATCAACACACAACGTCACCTCCTCTCTAGCAAGCACCTCTCATGCAGAAGGACCTGTTTTTAGTAAAACAGAACAAGTATCAGATATACTTAACACTGCAATGTGTTTGCAAGATTATAACATTTATAAAACTGTATATCAAATATATACCTTGGTCATTGACGACTCCAGTGACGTTGGGTTCGTCTATCACATTTCTGAAATGTGACATGAACTCAAGGAAATCCAGTGTTTCCGTGTCACCTCTCATAACGCAGATCCTGACTTGTGCTTGGAAGCTTGGAGAAAGTGACCGCAGCACAACTCCCATCGCAAATGATCTTGAGTTCCAGTTGTCCAGGTAGTATGCCAGACTCATATACGCATCGTAGAGGCGCAATAAGTGCTCATCTAGTGAGGAGCCCTCCTCCATCTTCATGGAGAGAAAGTCCCCCATTAGCTGATACTCCCACATGCGCACTTGTTCCACGAAATGTGCTCTCAGATGTGTCATGACCATCCGGGGCTTGAGACTCCCCACCATTGGCCACAACCCATCCTCCATTCCGAGGCGCATGGTCACTGATATATATATGGCCATCACACGACGACGACGCAGATCCTGCTGCTCATGGGTCTCATGAGAATAGGGTGGCTCCAAATGCATCTCGTAGGTCATGTAGTTAGCTACATCGTTCTCCCCAAGGAGATCAAATAGGCGTATGACCCATGCAGAATAGTTGGATCCATCTAACTTGAGCTTTTCTCCTCTTAACCAATTGTCGATAGGAAAGGTAATCTCGAGAAGAACCATTTTCTACATTTATAATTGCAAAAGGAATTTAGACTAAGTTTATAATTAAATGAGTTAATAATAACTCCACTCAGAAACACCTATCCCCAAAGAGGGTTCCTAGTGATAACACGACCCCTATCAGCCACATCTCCCCCGATCATCATGGCCATCAATGTGGGTTCAAGGGTGGACGCTAAACGTCGGTCACATCATTCATGTGACTCGTGCTCGATCTTTCGACCATCCGCGTTCCGAGGCCACGCTTCTCTAGCGTGCTAGGCTCGCCAACTCAACCTTAGTTTTTTCGCTGTGCAACATGGCTTGCACCCACTGTATGCGAACATAGATATGTATGACACCCGATCATCACGGCCTGCCTCATACCGAAGAACTTTCTTGGTGGTGCACACTAAGGGGGAACACAATTGTTGGTTATTTTAACAGGAATCATCTTATTAGGCTACCGTCGAGTATCTAATACTAGCACACAATAAGACATACAAACAATAACATTGAATGTAAATGCTATGTGATATGGTCCTTCACGTCGTGATCTCCATCCGCCGTCACCGGGTTCTGGCGCCAGGGTACCGACGCCGTAGACACCAGGGTACCGGTGTCATTCCGGCGTGGTAGTTTGTCATTACGGTGACCATCTACTACTATGCAACAAAAGGTAATCACTTTACCTTTGCCACAACCATATCACAAAGCAATGCCCCCCTGCAAAACAAAGTTAGACGCCTCTACTTTATCTTTGCATGTTTTACGTGGCTAAATGGGCTTTCATACAAGAACCGTTCTTACCTATGAACTTTCAGCACAATGTTGATCAAGTAGTTGTCTATACTACACCCCTTTCGGGGCCCTCCATTGCAAATGGTATACCAACTAATGCGAGAGAGACAGACACCCCCCTAAGCCACTTTATACGGTACAAGCCGTATGTCAAGCGTGGACCAGTCTCGCGAATGAACGCGTAAAGTCGGTTGGGGGCGCTTCATCAAGCATTACTGCGGTATACACAAGTACACGTGGGAGGGTAACAACTAAGAGATCAACGCCCACACGCTACATCTCGTGTGTTCTACCCGTACTAGCATTACTACGCATAGATCTAGCTCTGATACCACTGTAGGGGTTCCGCGCATGAAAACAATAAATTTTACTCTACGCCCCTGAACCCCTGAAGCTGCCAGGACCTATCTATTAGTAATAAAGTAACGGGAAGGGCTTTTCGCGAACTTACCCTCGTAGACCGAAAAGCGTTGTCAATGCTCAGGAGAGCGTGGTTGATGTAGACGAGCCAAAGCCGACCTCAAGGTCGTGATGAAGTCCTTGCGCTCCTTCTGGCTCCAACGACTTGAGTGCCTCAAGTGTGACACCTCATGGGAGTTACACACGTCCGGTGCCTGACGATGACTCCCGCTTCCCCGATCCAGCAGCAGTTGCGGAAGTAGAGCTCCCGGATCCGAATCCCGCAACGCGACGGCGCTCCGCTGTGAAGATGTTTCTCGCTCGCGCAGTCTAGACTTGGGACCACGGTCACGAGAGAGGGAGAGAGAGAGGGGGAGAGAGAAAATATCAATTAAAGGTCCTCCCAAAAGTGGGGAGACATTTATTGATTATTGGTTGTGTCTTCTAGGCCAAATACCACACTTTATATAGGGGGAGGGGAGGTATTACCTCCCCTCAAGTCCCGGGGTGGGACTAAAGGAGAGGAGGGGGTGGGGAGGCCGCTGGCTAGCCCCTAGTGGGCCCCGCGGGGGGGGGGGGGGGCAAGGCCCAGCCGGCCAGCCCCCTTGGTCCCTCTCCCTCTCCCCTTTCCCTAAAGGGCCCTCTCCCTCCGGAAATTGGCCCATTAAGCCTTTTTTACCTTTAATTTATTTTCTCTTTATTAAATAATTATGAATAAATGATTAAATCAATATTTAACATTAATTCACACATTATCTAATCTCTGTGGCCATGGAACACCTTCCACCTCCACTCCAGACATCCTCCGGACTTACCGACACCCTTCCGATTTTCTCCCTTCTTTTCTTCGGCGATTCTACCGATCCTATAAACACTATCTAAGCATCATCAAGCCCTTAAGCGTGATACCCTACGGTCCGGGAACACTCCAGACATGGTCGGGACATTCCCGCACCAATGATCAACAGAGGGACCTGGATGGCCATGTGACCCTTGTGCGTTCCACGAAGATCTTTCGTCGTTTGAACCGGGACAGTCGTGTCTTATTCCCTTTGTCATTCGATACTTGCATTGCCCGAGATATGATCATTGACATCACTATGTCGGGTTCAATCTCGTTACTGAACAATGCTACTTAACTCGTCCCGACAAGTGATATCCCCGTGATCTAATCACACGCTGCGCAGCTATTGGATATAACTTCTCCGAGTGGGCCCTTGAGTATCTTTCCGTCACATGGACGGACAAATTCCGCTCTTGACATATATTGCCTCTACGGTTTCCTCCGAATACCTGAACACACCTTTATAACCACCGTTGTACTAGATGGCGTTTGATGCTATCTAAGCACTCTCGGGAGACAGTGATTGATATAGCCTCACGGTCTAAGGAATAGTCTACGAGGATCCATTTCTAATCATCGTAACTTGAACTTCGTGACATGATCAGGTCACGATGTTTAGGTTGGGTATTGGTTCATCATCTCATTCTCCGGATGAGATGACCTCATTTGCAACTGGCATAAATGCCACATGATCAGGAAACATGATCATCTGTTGACCAATGAACTAGTGACTAGAGTTTCACTGGGAACCCCTGGTTGTTTGTATATCACACGTGTATTGATGTTTCCACTCAATACAGTTGTAGCATGATATAAAACTTAATCATAAACTATATGAAATATGATAATAGTCCTTACTACTATTTGTCTCTAGGGCATATTTCCAACAAACATGTGCTAATGTACTGACCTTCCTAGGACTAATACATACTTGTGATTATACCCCTTGCAAGCATCCGCAAGTACAAGAAAGTAATTAAGATAGAAACCTAACCACAGCTTTAAACTCTGAGATCCTACACTCCCTTGTGCAAATGTTTCCTAACAGGGGTTCATGTTTCTATCACTCCAGCAACCCCTACGATTAGAAGCCAAATACACAATGCATTCCCCTAGGCCCATAAAGGTGAAGTGTCATGTAGTCGATGTTCACATGGCACCACTAGAGGAATAACACCACAACTCAAATAACAAACTATTGAATCTTTCTCAACACAATTCCACTACTAACAACATGACTTCTCCCATGTCCTCAAGAACTAAATGAACTAATCACGAGACATCATATGGATCAAGATCAGAGATGGAATAATGATAAGTAACAATTTGAACATAACAATAATTCAATGGTTCCACTTAATAGCATAAACTACAACAAGTAATCAACACCGGGAAAGTTTCCCCTAAGAACTATGCAAGATTCAACCCAATTGTTACAGCGGTATGAAGTGGTGATGATGGTGCTGGTGGAGATGATGATGATGATACCGATGAAGTCCAGCTTGATGATGGTGTTGATGGCGACGATCTCCCCTCTCCGGGAAGGAATTTCCCCGGCAGATTTCTGCCCGCCGGAGAGCTCTTTCTCTCTCTGTAGTTTTCTGCCCTGCAGAGGCGATGGAATCATTCTATGGTCGCTCTCTAGGTCTTAGGGTTTCATGGGGAATATATACGCCAAAGAGCAGAGCAAGAGGTGGGCCAGGGTGGCCACACCACCTGGTGGCGCGGCCAGGGCTGGCCCACGCTAGGGGTGGTGTGGGCCCCATGTGGCCCATCTTCGCTCCCCCTTCTGGCATCCTTCGTCTTCTGGAAAAATATGATTTTCCATATATTTTCCAACATTTTACGATCTTCGCGAATTTCGCCTCCAAACGGTGCATTTTGCATCAGAATCCTGACTTCAGCGGTCCATCCTCCAAAAGTCATCAACCATGCAAAAATAGATGAAATAACATAAGTATCATCTCTTAATGTGAAATATATCAATGAATAATAGTAAATTATGATATAGAATAGTGATGCAAACTGGACGTATCAACTCCCCCCAAGCTTAGACTTCACTTGTCCCCAAGCAAAAACTGAGCTCAATAAACATGACCTCAGGTTTATGGAGTGAAGTGTCGATAAACTAATACGGACAAGAAGAATCACATTCATCAATACACAAATCATAATAGAAGACAACTCACTATATAACTTAACTTGTAATAAGTAAAGGAAACACAATAAACATTCCTAAAGTAAATCATAATTGGTAATGGCAAACTTTGCTCTTGGTCAAAGAATAGTTAACAATTTGCAGGAGTTCAAACATAATGGGGTTTTCAATGATAACTTTCGAAGTAGTATTCACTAAGATAGGAGCAGTGTGCAAAACAAGGAACATAAGAAACATGATTGAATAAATCATCATATGAATGAATGAAACACAACAACTCAAAATACTTGCTGAGATAGAAAGGAATAGGTTTACTGACTCAACTAAAAAGTAAAAGATAGGCCCTTCGCAGAGGGAAGCAGGGATTTCAAGTTTCATAAAGAGCTTCCAAAAATTATGGTACTTATTAGCTTTCAGCTCTCATTGCCCCTATCATAAGCATCTTTTGGTGATTAAGGTTAAAGTGATCAAATATGAGGATATGCTTGACAAGTTATAAGCTGAAAATGTCATGCCCCTTACTTACGAGTACCATTCCTCATGCTACTCAAGTTTAGTCACAGGTAAATTCTTGTCATTGTAAGTACATGTGTATCATTGAGAACCGCCAACGGGGTACCCCTTGCCTGATGATACGGAAGATTCCCCATATCAAAATGACAAGGCAAGCAAACAATGGGCATCTCAGCAATCCTTTTATTTCCTATTTGCACAGGTCTCTTTTTTCTTTTTTTTTCTTTCCTATTTGCATAGGTATTTTTTATATATAAGGGATGCTTCATAGATTGCTCACTATGGTTACGCTGCAGGTTTCCACCATGATTAGGCATGGCTTAGACCAGCCGCCCAGGCATTACTCTAACACATATACGAACTCCATGAGCCTTACAAGCTGTCTCTTTTTTCTTTTTTTTTCTTTCCTATTTGCATAGGTATTTTTTATATATAAGGGATGCTTCATAGATTGCTCACTATGGTTACGCTGCAGGTTTCCACCATGATTAGGCATGGCTTAGACCAGCCGCCCAGGCATTACTCTAACACATATACGAACTCCATGAGCCTTACAAGCTCCCCTTTCATTTCACACCGTCGGGATCCATAAGCAAAAGAACATGATATCAACTAAATAAAGTGCAATGTTGAAAGCGTTCCCCATGGTAACATGGTTCTGCTAATTCACAACTTACAAAGCGCAAGCATATACGCATCATAGATGGGAACAATGGTTCAAGTTTATTAACTACAAGAAAAGTAAAGTGTGCCATCAAGTTCGTGAGAGCTTTAATCAGTAATTTTCACATAACAAGTTTAATTCAGAAGTAGATAAAAACATGAATATACTTGGAATTGCAATAGTGCTAATAGGTAGGTATGGTGGACACAAATGGCATAAGTTTTGGTTTAAGGATTGGATGCACGAGAAGCATTCCCTCTCAGTACAGGTTTTTGGCTAGCAAGGCTGGGTAGCAAGCATAAGAGTTGAAGGAAACAAACAAACATACAACTGATAAAAACAAACATGCAATCTTCCTTGGAAGCACAAAAGATCTTAACTAGAGAATACTAAGCTTATGAGCCAACCAAGAAAGAAGGATGATGAAATTATATTTCTTAAGAGTACTTTTATCTTTTTCATTCAATTCTCGTAATAATGTTACTACTGACCGAGCCAGGTTTGCCAAAACCAACTAAATTTACTCAATGATCCCAAAGTGATACCAATACTAACAACAAGATCAATCATATAACAGAAATTGAAAACTAATATAAGATGTGTAGAAAGTAAATCACCAAGGGATACATAATAACTAACGAGAGGGGAGACACTTCCATAATGCAAACCATCATATATGATAAATTCTCTATTCATGATATGACTCTACTTAAAAGGTAAAAAGATAAAAGATAGTGATGTGTTACCACGGCACTCCCCTAAGCTTGGAACAAACCAAGGGGATGCCAAAACCTGATGACGAATTACTCCTTCGGTGGTGGTGGTGTTCTCTCGATGAGCTTTTCAATCAATTCCCTCAAGTCCTCAATCTCGAAGGTGAGAATACAAATCAACTACGAATTGTGCTCAATGCGGTTCATGATCATGTCGGGCTGCGAATCCCAGCTCTTGCGATTCTTTCCCCACTTTTCCTCCTTGAAGTCTTCTTTTCCTGCATGGTTAGAACGAGGCATATCCCCATTAGAGGGTAGTTTCTCCTTAGGCATATTCTGGAATTGCTCCTCATGGATAAGGGTATGGAAGGGATTCTTGGTGCGTGGAGGAGGTGACCGTGAAGCCAAGCAATGACACGGAACCTTCCCTCCGGTGGACATCCGTGCAATCCTTTTGAACTTGGCGGGATTTTCCACCACTCCAATGCTTGCAATGGTGGTGCTGGTGTGCGGATTCTGGTCTTCCTTGGCCTCCTCTTCAACTTCACTCTCGATCTCCTCCTCCTGCTCAGAGTCTTGGAGATCCTCTTCTGCACGCTCCTTGCCCTTATCATTGGCGGAGACCATTGTGCTTCTAAACTTTAAGAATAGTTCCTGGCAGAAACAGATTGAAACGAAAACACGATGAGAACATGATATACGAACCTCGGGGGATCCGGGGATTATATATTACGAAGTTTAACAACAAAAGGAAGGTAGTGGGAGAAAATGGGTCGGAGACGGGCTCCGGGGTGGCCACACCCCCTGGTGGAGCGGCCAGGTGGTCCCGTGCCACGGGGTGGTGTGAGCTACCCGGGCTCCATCTCCCTCCCTATTTCTGCTCGTTGCTTTCCTTGTTATATAAAAACTGCAAAAATATAAATTGACAAAATTTTCACGGACCTTTCCTTACCAGAACTATTACCTATTCGAAAACGGACTTTGCAGGTCTTTGAACTTGGCATTTAATAAATTCTTCTGGAGTCACCATTTGAATAGCATCAATATCTTCATTCTTATACACATATTGTTTGAGTCATTTAACCATTCACCATCTTAACACCATTTTCTCCTATAACTTGGAAATTTCTTTCACACAAAACTTCACACAATTCTCATTAGCAACATTAGTGCAAGCAAGGTAATAAACCTTTTAAGTTCAATTTCAACTGAAATCCATCGAAGCATAAGCTACTATAGCAACTCCTTCCGAAAGCCCAAAAAGGAATTCAAAAAGGAAATCGATATAAGAAGCAATTGCAAGAGTAGCAAAAATCTGTCAAAATAGACCAGTAGGTAAAGATCAATATTTTCAAAAATCTTCTGTTGCTCAAATCAAAAAGTGCAAAACTAACAAAAGTTAAATAATAACTTGGGGCATGCACACAAAAAATTACAGATCAGTACGACGTTCCGGGATTTTTCACGATTTTTTATAGTGAAGCACAAAAATCTGTTTCGGGACAGCAACTTCCCCAAATCTTACTTCTCTCTCATTAGAGGTTGATCTTGACACAAAAACCAAACAAAAGGACAAGGAGATGTTATTGCAGAAGCAATAACTTCCAAGACTCAAATAAACAAAAACAAACTAAAAGCAAAAATATATTGGATTGTCTACCAAAAAGCTCTTTCTTTATAGCCATTAAGATGGGCATGATAATTTCAATGATGCTCACATAAGATTATGAATTGAAGTAAAAGAGAGCATCAAAAATAAAAAATACACATGTTTAAGTCTAACCCACTTCCTATGCAAGGGAAATTTCTAGGAAAATAAATTGTTAAAACTAGAGGCTGCTAGCATAGGAAGGCAAAACAAGTGCAACATAAGGACATTCAGCATAAAGCAAGGAAACTTAATATTATTGAGATGCATTAGAACCATCTTCCCTCTCTCATAATAACTTTCAGTATCATGCATAAATTTAACGATATAACTATCACATGAACCATTGTAGCAATGATCACTTATTCTAACAGAAAACACAGGGACACTAGCTCTCATAACACTACTTTGTGAAACAATATTAGAAGTATCCTTACAGAGGATAGTGTGTCCATCTTCTACATATTTAGTGACAAAGTCTTTCACATTTGCTACTACAGGTTCAACAGCTATTTGTTCATCAGGTTCAACAGCTTTATTTGTACTTTCATTAACCATACTAGCTATCATAGAACATTCCTTTATCTTAGCTGGGAAAGGCATTTTCTCAATGTAAGGTTCAGGTAAAATATGATTAGCAGTATAAACTTCGGTATCTCTTACAGGAACACAATTAGCAATATATTTATATGGTTCATGATACTTATTCCACTTCTTTTTAGGAATTTCAATATAAGTAGCAAAAGCTTTAAAATAACTTGCAATAGCATGAGAGTCTAGACCATAAGCATTACTAATATTATGAAAGTCATCAGTTTCTATAAAAGATTTAATGCATTCATAATCATAATTTATACCTGGCTTTCTTCCTTTATCATTCTCCCATGCTTCAGCATTGTCTTGAATATGGTCTAGAAGATCCCATTTAGGTTCTTCCTCCATATGTGTAAATGATCCAGCACAAGAAGCATCTAATAGATCCTTGTGATCAAGAGAAAGCCTTGCATAAAAGTTATTGATAATAATATTGTTGGGGAGCTCATGAATAGGACATTTGAGTATGAGTAACTTCAATATCCCTCAAGCTTGAGCTGTACTCTCTCCATCACGAGGCCAAAAGTTGTATATTTGATTCTGATCTTTACAAATCTCACTAGGAGGATAAAACTTTTAATAAAAGAGAGGTACTACTTCCTCCCATTCAAGAGCTTGACCATTCTTCAGAAGCTTGTACCATTCCTTAGCTCTTCCTTTCAGTGATAATGAGAATAACTTCTTCTTGACTTGATCTATTGTAATACCTGCACACTTAAACAACCCGTATAATTCGTGTATAAAGAGCAAATGATCACCGGGGTGGATAGTTACATCTCCAAAATAGTAATTATCCATAACACGATCAACAATTCTTGTAGGTATCTTAAAAGTATCATTTTCAGCAGGTGGTGGTTCATCTACTACCTTAGTAGTGGTAGTAGCATTACGAAATAAGAAACTAAGTGAATTATCCATATTTGAAATAAAGTAACTAACAGAAGTAAACAATACTCACAATAGAAGTTTCTTTTACTAGTTCCACTCTCCAATAGCGCTTCACTCCCCGGCAACGGCGCCAGAAAATAGTCTTGATGACCCACAAGTATAGGGGGTGTATCACAATATTTTCAATAAGTAAGAGTGTCGAACCCAACGAGGAGCAGAAGGTGTTGACGAGTGGGTTGGAGCAGGAATTCTCTGTTAATACTTAGCAAACGGATTTTTAGGGGTTTTTGATAATGCAGATAAATAAAGTGCGAGTAAATAAAAGACAATAATAATAGATGCAAAAAGTGGCCCAATCCTTTCTTTAGCAAAGGACAAGCTGATTGTATTACTTAGGATGACCAAACGTTCTCGAGGACACATGGGAATATCATCAATGCTTTCGCTTCATATAGTTGATTAATCTTCTTTAGTTGGATAAGTGTGGTGTGGGTGAACCTGTGCTAATGTACTAACCTTTCTAGGACTAATACATACTTTTGATTATACCCCTTGCAAGCATCCGCACGTACAAGAAAGTAATTAAGATAGAAACCTAACCACAATTTTGAACTCTGAAATCATATACTCCCTTGTGCAAAGGTTTCCTAACGGGGGTTCAGGTTTCTGTCACTCCGGCAACCCCTACGATTAGTATCCAAATACACAATGCATTTCCCTAGGCCCATAAAGGTGAAGTGTCATGTAGTCGATGTTCACATGACACCACTAGAGGAATAACACCACAACTTAAATAACAAACTATTGAACTTTCTCAACACAATTCCACTACTAATAACATGACTTCTCCCATGTCCTCAAGAACTAAACGAACTACTCACGAGACATCATATGGATCAAGATCAGAGATGGAATAATGATAAGTAACAATCTGAACATAACAATAATTCAATGGTTCCACTCAATAGCATCAACTACAACAAGTAATCAACACCAGGAAAGTTTCCCCTAAGAACTATGCAAGATTCAACCCAATTGTTACAGCGGTATGAAGTGGTGATGATGGTGCTGGTGGAGATGATGATGATGATACCGATGAAGTCTAGCTTGATGATGGTATTGATGGCGACGATCTCCCCTCTTCGGGAAGGAATTTCCCCGGCAGATTTCTGCCCGCTAGAGAGCTCTTTCTCTCTCTGCAGTTTTCCACCCGCAGAGGCGATGGAATCATTCTGTGGTCGCTCTCCAGGTCTTAGGGTTTCATGGGGAATATATACGCCAAAGAGCAGAGCAAGAGGTGGGCCAGGGTGGCCACACTACCTGGTGGCGCGGCCAGGGCTGGCCCATGCCAGGGGGTGGTGTGGGCCCCCTGTGGCCCATCTTCGCTTCCCCTTCTGGCATCCTTCGTCTTCTGGAAAAATATGATTTTCCATATATTTTCCAGGATTTTCCGATCTTCGCGAATTTTGCCTCCAAACGGTGCCTTTTCCATCAGAATTCCGACTTCAATGGTCCATCCTCCAAAAGTCATCAACCATGCAAAAATAGATGAAATAACATAAGTATCATCTCTTAATATGAAATATATCAATGAATAATAGTAAATTATGATATAAAATAGTGATGCAAAATGGATGTATCAGTGCGTCGGCCCCGCAGGCTTGCATCCGCAGGATCCTGGCCCCCGTACGGCGCCTCCTCCCTCCTTGCTCTAGACGCCGCCATCAGCGGCTTCTCCCTAACCTCTAGCCTCGGCTGCTGCTCGCCGTTTGCCTTCGTGCTGTGAGGCCTGACCCTCCTCTACTCACAGGCGCCGCCGTCCTCTCTAGCACGGCCGACGCCCGGAACCTCCCCTACCATGAGCTTCGTGCCGCCAAGCTCGACCCTACGGTCGCCTTCTCTCTGGTCGCTGCTATCGGGCTCATCGCCACCGCCTCCGGCCAGCGCTGGCCTGCCTCTCCAGCCACCGTCGACCCGTGCGAGCACCCCCAAGTCCGTCACCCTCTCTCCCAGTGTGCATCGTCGCCGTCTCTGCATCATTGACTCGACCCCGAGCTCGAGCGGGTCTCCTGGACGTTTGTGCCTTGCTTGCGAGTTTCCTATGTGTTTTCCTAGACCAAGGGCTATGTTGGGTACCGAATGGTGTATAGTTTTGCTGGAGCGCTGCCACATCGACAATGATTGCAGTGTGGTGATGTTCAGAATACGGTGATGCTCCGAAAATGAGTTGAAGAGCCATGTTACACTACACAAGTCCAAGATCCCGGGAGCACAAACCCCTCGGAACGCCAAGCTCTCCTTCATGGATCTGATGGTCGAGACCCTGAAGACCACACTCAGCGCTCTTCTTCCTCTCGGATTCGAAGACCAATCCTAGCGAGACCAGACCCGAACCACATTGAACCCCAAGATCTTCGACCCTAATGTGATCCCCTTTCTGAGAACCCTATTTTATAAATGCCATCTATACACTTGTTGCATATTAAATTGTTCATGACCGCATACATGTTTGACATTTGGGGGTATTTTGTCGATTCATCTCATAATTAAATATGGATGCTATATAAGGCTATTCTAGTCTTATAATGGCCCCATTTAAATTTGTGTAGCAAACCCATGACATATTTTGCCTTGTTAAGATAACATTTAAATTGTGGGGTATCTAAACAACATGAACTATATAATTAAATACCGGGACCCCAATTCTGTTTTATATTGTCTAATTGCATCACTTCTTTGCCATATCATGCATCATACATGCATCATGCCCGATCTTCTACCGTAGTATTAGATAGTGCATATGGTGTTTCTTTTAGTGATTTGCTTCTTCGCAGATTAGGCCATTGAGTTGATGCTTGTATCGATAAGTTCTTCAGATAATGTATCTCTGGTAGTGTTTCCAAGGCGAGCAATCTCCCCCTTTCTACCTATTTTGTATTTATAGTCTTTAGTTCCTCCTGTTGATCTATTGCTATCTATGTTGCGATGCTTTAGTTTCCGTGCACCATTTATATTCCTTGCAGCCTCTATATTGCGTTGGAGACATCCTATTGCCTATTGTTTGATAGATAGTTGGCCTTGTGAGTCGTAGTTGCTTGCTCAGGCGCTGCTTCGCGTTGTTGTCGTTCCACCATTGTTGGAAGGTTGGCACATGTTTAATGATGGAGATGATCGTGGCTTTAATTACAACTTGTTAAATAAATGCTGGGAATAGATATAACTAATGCAAAGGCACCGGTGGGCAATAGCTAATATTTGGTTCTTCCACGCTCACTTGTGTCCTGTAGGCCCGGAGTACTTGATACATGTTCCTTGACTATTCGCACTATCCACATACGGGAGACCCTATGGATCCCCTTTTGCTTGAGCTTTATTCACACGTTATTTCTTGGGGCCACAAAACTAGTTTGGGGCTTTATTACTATCATGTACTTATGCCACAGTTTACTGCTTTATTTACGATTGCGTGTGGAGCGGCTGTACTGTTTAGGAACCTCGTGCCACATTTACGCTGTATTGACAAGCCTAGTCACACTTTTGGGTTACCAGTCGTTTACAGACGTCGCCACACACCCTGGGTCCGTCGTGAAGCCGGCCGACGTCGTAACGGGTAGCTTATTGGGGGTGGCCCCCTGAAATAATTTATGAATCCTGTGAGTGCATTGTCGTGAGGCCTCGTTGCGTTTTATTTGTTTCTTCCTGAGGTTGATCGTATGTGTGTTGCTATTTGTGCACCCTTGTAGGGTAAAACTTTCTGAAAGCCATGTCTGCGCTTATGGACGACTTGGAGCACAGTATATCGATCATAGACAACTATTACTAAAGTAGTGCTATAAATTTGACTTTGGAATGACGAGTAATCAGCTACACTACAACGGAATGAGTAAATAAAAGTGCCAACAACTGCTGGATTTGGGATGTCTCATGCTAATGGTATCTGACTAGTAAGTATTGCAACTACAACGGAATGGTTAACGAAAACTGCTCACTGTTTATGATATCAGGATGACTCATGATATCTATATATAACTAGTAAGTGCTGCAACTATAATGGAATGAATAAAAATGTTAACTGTGTGAGTTCCTCGGTTTGACTTCCTCGTTTGGTCTCGAGGGGAAAATACCAGGATGGGTATGTGATGGCCCAAAATATATCGAGCTCATTGGGGAACCCCAAGAGGAAGGTATGATGAGCACAGTAGCAAGTTTTCCCTTAGTATGAAACCAAGGTTTAATCAAACCAGTAGGAGCAAGAAAACACCCCAAAGGTGTTGCTAGCTGAGCCTTGGCAGGGTGCACTACCGGTGCCAGCAGCAACATGGAGACCTGCACAACACAACCACAGAACTCTGTCCTCAACTTGCGATGAGGTTGTCAATCTAACCGGTTTTGCTGAAAACAAAGGATTAAACGTATCGAGTGGAAGAAAGTAATAGTTTGTAGAAAGTAAACACAAAGCAGTAAACAGTTGATTGTAGATTGAAAGTAAAAGAAAGGACCGGGGTCCATAGTTCACTAGAGGTGGCTCTCCTTAAGATAGATAACATGCTAGGTGAAAAAATTACAGCGGGGCAATTGACAAACATCGAGAAAGCATACAAGAATATACTACTCATCTTGACTCCTTTGAGATTCGATTGGGCATTACAACATTATACATAGACCGCCATCCAACTGCATCTATCACTAATAATCCACCTTCAGGTTATCATCCGAACCCCCTCCAGTATTAAGTTGCAAGCAACGGATAATTGCATTACGAATTGCGTGTAAAGTAAACAATACGATTGTTCTATGAATAAAGGATTGTTGTTTTATCCGTAGTAGCAACAAGACATCTAGTACCTTAGAGATTTATGTCACTTCCCCAGATTACCAGAGGCATGAACCCACTATCGAGCATAAATACTAACTCTTGGAGTTGCTAGCATCTACTTGGCCAAGATAGCTACTAACAAAGGAAAGCATGCAAGATCACAAATAACAAAGACATGATAAAGTCAATAATCAATCTGAAATAGCATCTCAATATCCATCGGATCCCCGCAATCACAACATGCAGAATTACAAATATATGATCTTGATCATGAACGGAGCTCACAAGATCTAAACATGAAATCACAAAGAAGGAGAACCAGCCATGTAGCTACTACATGGACCCATAGTCCAAATATGAGCTACTCACGCATCACACCGAAGGCTTGCATGATGATGAAGAAGGCCTCCAGGGTGAATTCCTCTCTCCGGCAAGGTGTCGGAAAGAGCTTCAGCTCCCTCCCGATCTAGGGATAGAGATGACGGTGGCTACAGACTCTTTCGTGGGTTTTTTGATCGGGTACTTAGGGTTTCCGTATCGGAGGCAATATATAGGCGGAAGGAGAGGCCGATGGGGTGCCTGGGCTGGCCACACCACCCCTGGCCGTGCGGCCAGGTGGTGTGGCCGCCCTCTGGCCCCTCTCCGTCTCGTATTCTAGCTCCAGGTGTCCCTTAGTAAATAGTAACTTTGGCTTTTGTCCCGTCCAATTCCGAGAATAATCATTTTCTGACTTTCCTGGAACCAAAAATAGTAGAAAACAGGCAGCTGGCACTGTGGCTCTTGTTAATAGGTTAGTCCAAGAAATCATATGAAAAGTACTCCAAAGTGTGGACAAAACATAAGAAAACAGATAAAACCAAGCATGGAACATCAAAAATTATAGATAAATTTGCAATGTATCAGTATGTTTGGTGTTAGTATCAGGTTGGTTCCAAATAGGTCTTCCTTATCCCTCTCTAATAGCCGATTGTTGTATCGAGACTCTATAGGTTGTTTAGTGCATGCTTCACTACCGCTTTAGTCCACCATACCTATGTAGGCGAGAGCCGCCGAATTCTGTCCTCGTCGTTTGCTGGCCTCAGTACTGACCGCTTCCTTTTTCTTTTGCCCTTTGTCAGCGCCCGTTTTGTTTTAGCAGGTTTGAGATCGGCATCGTTAGCAGGGTTACCCTTCCAGCTTGGCCTGGGCAGGGTTATGGACGCCATTGGTTATTCTTCAAGGCTCTTATCCCTATTTGCTTCTTATCCGTACTCGGATGTGTATCATTTTCAAGGTTATTTGGATCTTTGTATCGTATATCTGTATTCTTGACTCATTGAATCGTTGTTGTATATATATGTTCTGTGGGTTCCATCGTGGACTATTGTGTAATGATATTACTTCGTTTTCCACCCGCACACAAGTGCCTAGTGGCATCTTTGAATCGTTTCTATGCGGGTTTGGCGGGAATCGCTAAAACTTGCATTGGGTCCATTTGAGGGTGTTACAAAGTGGTATCAGAGCTCAGAAGTTGCGATACCCCACTGGTCCAGCCTGTAGGATAACCTCGCTAACGGACAATGTAGAGTGTCAAAACTATTTTGCAAAATCAGTTGGATAGATGTGATTAGGTATGCTTTTACTCCTTACCCCTATGCTATTCTCCTCTTACCTCTACGTGTTTTGAATCTGCTCTCTTACCTTTCTTCAAGTCCAGGATGTCTCGTGGTTGGGTTTCCATTGTACCTTTATAGTTTCTCTTCCTTCATTTGGTAACAGTGCTTCTACATCCGGTCATCATGCTATCTGAGGAATCTTCCTCTGTGTACTTTTCAATGGTCTTTGTATCTTACGGTGTTCTCCCACGCGGCGATATCATCTACATCAGAAGAGCATGCATCAGTCCTTTATTTCTGAACCTCGCTTGATCTTCAGTCCGAATTCCGAGAGTTAGTTGCACAATTCTTCTATTCATGTATAGAGTAATGCTTCGAGTGTAGGATAGAGTAGCTACCATACCACTACTCTTATCATTCGCTCTTGTACATTGAATCGGTGGATCTACAAATTACTCCTTCCACTGAAGTTAAAGGTGGCCTTACCTGTCGAGACCTTTACCTTCATCTTTGTTTCTCCGGAGTGTTCTCTCAATGAACGTGAGCCACGACCCCTTGTTGGTGGTGTCGCCGATTTCAACATGGGTCAAGAATCTTGTTAGTGGTGTCAGGAGGATCTACATGAAGCGAGAAGAGTCCCACCGTCACCCTTCTTTCCTGTACCATGAGGCGGATCTTGAGGGCGAGATCCATTGTTAGTGGCGTCGAATTGTAGCACCCGGATAAAACCACTATTAGAAAATCGCTGTGTTTTGCCCTTCTGCATCATGATGACCACATGCTCATGTCATCATGCCACATTGCATTTGAGCATCGTCATGTCATCATGAATTTGTTTGCCTAAAACTATTTTCTAAAAGCCTACCTTTGTTTTCTAAATAAGCCCCTCTCTATTTCAAATCAAAACCCTAGGTCCACCCGAATCTTCTGTTTGTCTAAATCCTATTTTGCAAAATAGTTTGTTTTAAAAGAAATAAAATAAATGATAAAATGTTTTGTATCGGGGGAGACAGCCACATGCCAAGCCTGAAAGCCTAGCCTGCAGCCACCTACCTACCCAATAAAACCCTACCCTAATCCCCACCTGGCCCTAACCCTACCCCAGACCACCCCACCCGCATGCCGCTAGCGCCCAGCTACAACCCGCAGCCGCGCTCGGTCGCACGCACACGTGGTGCACCGCACCCACATGCTACCTAGCCCCGCTAACATGATGTCACGATGCGGTACATGCGTCCCAACCCGAGTGAAGCCGTCGACCGACCCCATCGTCGCCCTCAATTCCCTCCCTCTCCACCTCGCCCTGGCCCCACCACCACGACCCAACCTGCACCCACCAACCATGTCCCCGTCGTCCTCATCGATCCCCACCAACCTCTGCTCACCCTCTCCCTCGATCCTCGCCGCCTTTCTGTTGCATCCCCGACCCTGCATCTGCCTTGTTACCTGGCAACAAGCCGCCACCAGGAGTCCTCCTCGCCGTCCAAGGTTGTCGCCCTCCACCTCGGCCTGTCCGGGCACCGCCAGATGCTGCCAGCTCCACCCCGGCCTTGGCTTTTGTCCCGTCCAATTCCGAGAATATTCATTTTCTAACTTTCCTGGAACCAAAAACAAAAGAAAACAGGTAGCTGGCACTGTGGCTCTTGTTAATAGGTTAGTCCAAGAAAGTGTATACAAAGTACTCCAAAGTGTGGAAAAAACATAAGAAAGTAGATAAAACCAAGCATGGAACATCAAAAATTATGGATACGTTAGCAACGTATCAACATGCCCAAGCTTAACTCCTGCTCGTCCTCGAGTAGGCAAGTGATAAAAAGAAAGAATAATTTTTTAGGTGACATGCACCATCATAAACTTGATCAAAGTATTTGTAAAACGTTGATAGCTGGGATCATAGTACTTCAACATAGCATGAAAGACAAAGTTCTAACAATAAGGCAAAGCAACTATGTTGCAACATGAAAAGGCACAAACAAAAGATTCATGAATAACAATGCTTTGCAAGACATTTGTTTGTTTCACATAAAGAAAACATAGCATAGCGGCATTCAGCTTGTCCCTCATAGAGTAGCAAACATAAATGCATAGGACACCTTCAAAGTTCATAAGAGTGACTAGATACAAATAGTTTAAAACAAGCAATATCAAAGCTATGCATCAATCAACAAGTCTTGGGACAATGCACATAGAACTAAGAATGGCCACTATGCTCTCAAAGTAGGTGCATAAAGATATAAAGTGGATATTCAACATAAAAGTAAAAGAAATGCCTTCATAGAAGGAAGTAGGGATTCAAGTTTCATAAAGAGCTTCCAAAAATTATGGTACTTATTAGCTTTCAGCTCTCATTTCCCCTATCATAAGCATCTTTAGGTGATTAAGGTTAAAGTGACACAACTAAGAGGATATGCTTGACAAGTTATAAGCTGAAATCTCATGCCCCTTACTTACGAAGACCGAACCTCATGCTACTCAACTTTAGTCACAAGTAAGCTCTTGTCATTGTAAGTACATATGTATCATAGAGAACCGCCAATAGGGTACCCCTTGCACAAGATACAGGAGCTATCCCATAATCAAAATGACAAGGCAAGCAGACAATGAGCATCTCAGCAATCTTTTTATTTGCTATTTGCATAGGTTTTTATTGAGGATGCTTCATAGAGTGCTCATTATGGTTATGCTGCAAGTTTCCACCATGATTAGGCATGGCTTAGGCTAGCGGCCCATGCGTTTCTCTAACACAAATACAAACTCCATGATCTTACAAGTTCCCCTTTTATTTCACACCGCCGGGATCCATAAGCAAAAGAACATGATATCAATGGGGTACAAAGTACAAGTGCAATGTTGAAAGCATTCCCCATGATACATGGTTCTGCTAACTTCAACTTATAAAGCGCAAGCATATACGCAACAAAGATGGACACAATGGTTCAAGTTTATTAAATGCAAGAAAGTAAAATGCGCCATCAAGTTCGTGAGAGCTTTAATCACTAGTTTTCTCCTAACAAGTTTAATTCAGAAGGTAGATAAAAACATGAATATACTTGGAATAGCATATGATAATAGGTAGGTACGGTGGACTCTTTGTAATAACTTGGTTTTAGGAGTTGGATGCATGAGTGGAACTCATACTTGGTTATGGAGGCTAGCAAAAGACTAGGAGCGACCAACTAAGAGAGCAATAATGGACAAAATCATGCAGAGCAACAAAACATCATTAATCAAAGCATAAAGTGATACTACAAGTTGAAAACTAAAGGATCATAAAGGCTTATGGTGACTTGGGATAGTCATAACATGGTGTGAGCATGCGCCAAGTCAACTCAAATAAAGCATCAAAGGAGAATACCACAATACTATGCTTTAATATGCTAAAATAACGCATGATTCTTCGAAGGCACATTAAGCAATCTCAGTTGTATATAACAAGTCATGCTACAATAAAGAATACTAAGCATAAAGCCAAAACAATATCGAGCATGACATGACAAAGCATAGGCCACAGTCAAAAACAAGCTCCTTTTACCACTTAAGCATGAACTTTCCTACTCTTTTTCCAATCCAAACCAAACTATTTGAAAACCAATGTATGAAAGAGGGGGTCCAACTAATTTATTCAGAAAACTAAGCAAACCAAGCAAACGAAAAACCAAAACAAAAACGAAAAAGAAGACGCTCCAAGAACAACACAATTGTGCATGAAACAATAAAAATGAAGTGTTTGGAAGAAACCTAGGATTTTTATTGATGAAGAAGGGGATGCCTTGGGCATCCCCAAGCTTTGACGCTTGTACTTATTGGATATTTCTTGGGGTGACACGTGTGGCATCCCAAAGCTTGAGCTTTAGTCCATCCTTCATCTAATTACTCATTCCTTCCATACACCTGAAATTTTTCCCTCATACAAAACTTCACACAATCTTATTAGCAACATTAGTACACTCAAGATAATAAGTCTATAGGTTCAGTTCCAACACCAATAAAACTTCCATTAAGAAACAAGCTACTGTAGCACTTCCCTCAAAAAGCTCAATTCCCCAAAAGAACTCAAAAAGGAACCAACAAGAAGCAAATGCAAATAATGGCAGAAATCTGTCAAAACAGACCAGCAGGTAAAGAAGAATTTTTTCAAAGACCTTCTATTGCTTAAATCAAAAAGTGTTGAACTAACGAAAGTTAGATAACAACCTAGGGCAGAAGCACAAAAAGTCACGCCTCAAAAGGACGTACAAAGATTTTACACAAATTTTTACAGTGAAGCATAGAAATCTGTTTCGGGACAGCAACTTTCCCCATAATTACTTCTCTCTCATTAGAGGTTATTCTTAGCACAAAAAAGCAAATAAAAAGGATAAAGAGCGGTTATTACTGAAGTAATAACTTCCAAGACTCATCTAAAACTTTTGGGTTATCTCCCAATAAGTACTTTTCTTTAACGCCTTTAAGTTAGGCATGATAGTTTGAGAAGATGCTCACATAGGAAATATGAATTGAAGTAAAAGAGAGCATCAAGAAGCAAATTCAAAACACATTTAAGTCCAACCCTCTTCCTATGCATAGGAATCTTATACACAAATAAATTCGCAAAGAACAAAGCGACATGCATAGGACGATAAAACGAGAGTAGCTTCAAAACTATCAGCAAATAGAGAGGTGTTTCAGTACCATGAAAACTTTTACAACCATATTTTCCTCTCTCATAATAATTTTCAGTAGCCTCATGAATAAACTCAACAATATAACTATCACATAAAGCATGCTTTTCATGATCTACAAACACTAGAGCTTTATTATAAACATTTTCAAAAGAATCCTCAGGAACATGACATTCGTCCTCCTTTGGTAAGCATGGAGGACAATCAAATAATATAAGGGGTAAACAGTTACTATCATTAGAAGGTAGGGATGGGTAGATCCATTCTTCCTCCTCTTGATCATCACTCTCCTCCTCTTTTTCATCCAATGAGCTTCCAGTTTCAGCAATTTCTTCTTCCATAGGCTCCTGCAAGGCATTAGTCTCTTCCATTGGTGGAGAGCATCTATTAAGATATTCAAGAATATAGCCATTTTCTACCTTATAATTATCAAAGCAAAATTTAAGTATATCATAAACCTCATATTTATAAGGTGAATCATCAGTATTTTCAAGCAAACTAGCAAGTTCAAATGCACCCTTCCAAGCAATAAATTCTTCAATTTGTTCCACATCATAAAAGTCATAATTCCCTTTAACATAAGAAGATATGGTAACATTATCATTATACTCACATTGAAAAGGGAGGTGTTTATACCTCCTACATCAACAAGATTTATCAAAGCAATAAGTAACATTATAAGTAGATCACACGTTTATAGCAATGGTATACAATTTATCAATTTGTTCCCATAAGTGTTTCCCTTTTTTTGACAAGCGGTATTCCTTATAATAATATTTTTGTTCTTCCGTGAACCCACCTTTCCAATAATATTTAGTTTCAAAGAAACCAACCATTGATAGAAAACATGATAAAGCAAGACAATAACAGACCAATGAAAATAACAATTATAGTAGGAACTATTTTTTGTTTGTATTTTTGATAAAGAAACAAGCAAACAAAGCAGAAATAAACTAAGCAAAACAAATAAAACAAAGTAAAGAGATTGGTTATGAGGGACTCCCCTTATGAAGATGTCCTCGACTCCCCGGCAACGGCGCTAGAAAATCAGTTGCTTAGCCCAAAACATATTGAGCCCGTTGGGGAACCCCAAGAGGAAGGTATGATGAGCACAGCAGCAAGTTTTCCCTCAGTTATGAAACCAAGGTTATAAATTCAGTAGGAGCAAGGAAACACCTCAAAGGTGTTGCTAGCTGAACTTTGGCAGGGCACACTACCGGTGCCAGCAGCAACATGGATACCTGCACAACACAACCACAGAACTTTGCCCTCAACTTGCGATGAGGTTGTCAATCTCACCGGTTTTGCTGAAAACAAAGGATTAAACATATCGAGTGGAAGAAAGTAATAGTTTGCAGAAATTAAACAGAAAGCAGTAAACAGTTGATTGTAGATTGATGATAAAAGAAAGGACCGAGGTCCATAGTTCACTAGTGGTGGCTCTCCTTAAGATAGATGACATGTTGGGTGAACAAATTACAGCGGGGCAATTGACAAACATCGAGAAAGCATACATGCATTTACTACTCATCTTGAATCCTTTGAGATTCGATTGGGCATTACAACATTATACATAGACCGCCATCCCACTGCATCTATCACTAATAATCCACCTTCAGGTTATCATCCGAACCCCCTCCAGTATTAAGTTGCAAGCAACGGATAATTGCATTACGAATTGCGTGTAAAGTAAACAATACGATTGTTCTATGAATAAAGGATTGTTGTTTTCTCCGTAGTAGCAACAAGACATCTAGTACCTTAGAGATTTATGTCACTTCCCCAGATTACCAGAGGCATGAACCCACTATCGAGCATAAATACTAACTCTTGGAGTTGCTAGCATCTACTTGGCCAAGATAGCTACTAACAACGGAAAGCATGCAAGATCACAAATAACAAAGACATGATAGAATCAATAATCAATCTGAAATAGCATCTCAATATCCATCGGATCCCCGTAAACACAACATGTAGGAATTACAAATAGATGATCTTGATCATGAACGGAGCTCACAAGATCTAAACATGATAGCACAAAGGAGGAGAACCAGCCATCTAGATACTACATGGACCCATAGTCCAGAGATGAACTACTCACGCATCACACCGGAGGCTTGGATGGTGATGAAGAAGGCCTCCAGGGTGAATTCCCCTCTCTGGCAGGGTGCCAGGAAGAGCTTCAGATCCCTCCCGATCTAGGGATGGAGATGATGGCGGCTATAGACTCTTTCGTGGAATTTTGATCCGGTACTTAGGGTTTCTGTATCGGAGGAATCTTATAGGCGAAAGGGGAGGCCGAGGGGGTGCCTGGGCTGGCCACACCACCCCTGGTGCGGGTCAGGCCTGGCCGCGTGGCCAGGTGGTGTGGTCGCCCTCTGGCCCCTCTCCGTCTCGTATTCTAGCTCTGGGTGTCCCTCGATGAAAACCTGACTTTGGCTTTTGTCCCGTCCAATTCCGAGAATATTCATTTTTTGACTTTCCTGGAACAAAAAACAGCAGAAAACAGGCAACTGGCACTGTGGCTCTTGTTAATAGGTTAGTCCAAGAAAGTGTATAAAAAGTACTCCAAAGTGTGGACAAAACATAAGAAAGTAGATAAAACTAAGCATGGAACATCAAAAATTATGGATACGTTAGCAACATATCAAGTAATCAGCTACACTACAATGGAATGAGTAAATAAAAGTGCCAACGACTGCTGGATTTGGGATGTCTCATGCTAATGGTATGTGACTAGTAAGTATTGCAACTACAACGAAATGGTTAACGAAAACTGCTCACTACTTATGATATCATGATGACTCATGCTATCTATATCTGACTAGTAAGTGCTGCAACTATAATGGAATGAATAAAAATGTCAACTATGTGAGTTCCTCGGTTTGACTTCCTCGTTTGGTCTCGAGGGGGAAATACTAGGATGGGTATGTCTGGTGTTAGTATCAGTTTGGTTCCGAATAGGTCTTCCTTATCCCTCTCTAATAGCCAATAGTTATATCGAGTCTCTATAGGTTGTTTAGTGCATGCTTCACTACCGCTTCAGTCCACCATACCTATGTAGGCGAGAGCCGCCGAATTCTATCCTCGCCATGTACTGGCCTTAGTACTGACCGCTCCCTTTTTCTTTTGCCCTTTGTCGGCACCCGTTTTGTTTTAGCAGGTTTGAGATCGATGTCGTTAGCAGGGATACCCTTCGGGCTTGGCCTGGGGAGGGTTATGGACGCCATTGGTTATTCTTCAAGGCTCTTAGCCCCATTTTCTTCTTATCCGTACTCGAATATGTATCGTTTTCAAGGTGATTTGGATCTCTGTATTGTATATCTGTATTTTTGACTCGTTGAATCGTTGTTGTATGTATATGTTATGTGGGTTCTATTGTGGACTATTGTGTAATGATATTACTTCGTTTTCCACCCGCACGCAAGTGTCTGGTGGCATATTTGAATCGTTTCTATACGGGTTTGGCGGGAATCGCTAAAACTTGCATAAGGTCGATTCGAGGGTGTTACACCAAAAGAAGGATAACTGGAAATAATTCCTGAGAACAACTTTGGTGCAACCATGACTAAAAGTAAAATCAACACTTCAGGCGATCTCTACTGCCCTCGATACCCGTGAGGGATGCGGCCACAAACCTGCGAGGATCCTGCTCCTCTAGAGAGAGGAGCTAGAAATCTGGGAGGGGTTGATGGAGGGGCAGTGGTGGTGGTGGGAGTTGTTGCGATGTGCCGCATAGACTCGGGAGGCCGTCGACATAGGGGCGGTAGGAGGCGAGCAAGCTCGGATTTGTACCAGAATTGTAGAGAGAGGGGGGCGGTGGGCAAGAGGGATGACAGGTGGAGCGGATGCGCAAGGTAAGGCCATGGCCGGAGTTGGGCGGCAGCCGCTAGCCAGAAGCCCTATCCCGCTACTCATGAAGGCATGCTGGGAGCTCAGAAAAGAGGAGAAAAACTTGGGCGTTTTTTTTACTTTTTTGGGTGCTCTTTTTTCTTGTGTGGAGTGCTGTATGGTTTTGTGATTAGGCTAGTACAACTATGATGTTGAACACTGCAACGACCCACATGGCATAGTCAGAAATCGGCAGATAGCCTCATTGCTCGTGCATGTTACCACTCTTAAGGCATAGTATAATTCTAATAACCTAGCATGTACAACTCCGCCACTTCTATAAAATCTCCTCGGCCGTAATTGAGGTTGATATTTACTCCTCTGTCATAGGAAATGAATAGCAGATACAAAGCAACTCGAAGTGGACCATGGACACAAAATTATCAAAACCATACACTATAATTTCTAGTACCTATTTATTTAGCAAATATGTTTTAGCATCTTAACTATAAAATTAACGCATAAATAAAGTATTTGAAAAATGTATTCCATGCATTGGATCAGCTTGAATTTTCAATGGGGGGATATAGCATCATGTTATTTTTTTTCGAAAAAAGCATCATGTTATTTAGTTCTTATTCAGGGGTACTTATTACAATGAAACCTAGAAATAGGTAGCATGCATATTTTCGTAAAAAGAGAATTTAGGCTCTTGAATATTTTATGCTCTTCATATGGCAGGGAAAAGGTAATACTCTACAACCAAGATGAACTGATGGTACAACACTGAATATACGCACTTGAATATTTTGGCAAAGGACAATACACTCCTATATATCTCAAAAGTGTAACAATATTTTACCTCGAAAGATCTTGAAATTGAGAGACATGAAAAAAGCATTGGATTAAGACATGCCAATCCAGGTTCTAACTATACATCCACATCATTGTTCGACTGTCTTTTGCTCGCCAAACCTAATTTAATAACCATAACCCACATGGTGCATCCATATACTTATTTTTCACTCATTTCTAGTGAGCTCCTACAAATATTTAAAGAACTACTCCTTCCGATCTATATTAATTGTCACTATATTGGATGTATCTAGCACTTGTCTAGATAAATCTATTTCTGCGATAAGTAATATGGATCGGAGGGAGTACTATGTGTTGAAAGTCACTTGAACTGAAAACATCGTGTTGTACTCCGGAGATAAAATGCAGATTAGATGATCCACATATTTTTTTTAATGAGGTAAGCCTTACCTACAATAGTAACACGTAATATAGTTCTTAACAACCAAACATGGAAATTTGAAATCATTTCAAAGTAGGTGAAGATAGTGTGCAGTAAATCTAATTACTTCAAAGAAGAATCTTCGGAAAATGAATCCCCTACAACATACATTCATCATCTATGTACACGACGTTGAAAATATAAAATTATAAGATGTTATGTATGCATTTAAAAATATGAAATGACGTGCATAAAATGAGAAAAGAGAAGTTATATCAATCAGCAGTCTACATGAGGTGTTTTCCAGAGCATCCATGCGGGAGACCCTTGTACTATTCAAAAATTTATGTTCAAAGACGATAGAACCATACTCCAGGAAATGAAACCGTGCATAGCACCAAAACAAAACTGAAATGCATATTAATTTTAATAAACATAAGGTGCTTTATTTTCAGCTTGTTTTTTGCTACTTTGGTATACCACTTGTAAAAAAATTGCTATATCAAAATAAATATTACATCCAATGAATGACCAAGAGAAAGCACAGAAAAAGCAGAGATTTTAGAAACTACTACCTGTACTACTGTTCATGAATTATCAATAATTTAATTACCTAATATATAGTGAAGTTGTGACCAAATATTCTACGCCAAGGGGAGAGCATGCCTGCAAAATAACACTAAACATCAATAATATTGAGAATCTGGATAAGAATAGTATCGATGCTAAGTTGTGAAATTGGGGACAATAGAAAACAAATTCATGTAATGAAAAACCTTTCTAGTAAACTTGGTCCAAAGCTTATACATTTAGTTTTATACCTGATCATTTGTCTTTCATTGCTCACAGTTCTGCACCTTTTTGCTGACTTTATAGTTGGCTTCGTATCCTTCTTTTGGAATGACCATGTAGATATTTTTAATATGTTATAATTTTAAAAAAGTAGCATGAGCCTCTCCTGCTGTACCAAACTACCGATCCTATAAAAGTATATAATGGCAATATGAGACTAAGAGGGTATACCCTATGAAAGTGAAAGTTTGATGCACCAACATAGGTACCACATGGTTGAAATATCAAACATGAGAGGAGCAGGGTTATAGCTGGTCCGATCTTCAGGCCTAACATCAAGAAATACATGACTGATTACCACACTTTACCGGGGATTTTCTCAACAGTAGGAGATGTTGCCATCCGTCTCACTGTGTGCTGCTGGCTTCTAGACATCCTCATTTCCTTGTTCTAATGCCTCCCATGGAAAACCTGTGTAGTCCTCTCCTTCGTTTGCTCCCCCTGCAACTTCACCTTCAACGCTATTTCTCACTCCATTTTGGTCAGTTGTAAACTCATTCGGATCACCATAACTAAACCGAGAAAACATAAATTTACTCATGTTGATGTCTCTTTTGCGAGAGTACCTTAACATGCATGCAACATATGAGTTATTAATGACTGTAGTAATAGGAGGATCTGCTGATGTGATGACGTCGAGAGAACTGCTGGAAGGAGTTTCTATACTACTCCAACGACGACAGCTGTCTGAAACAATGAAATGCTTTAAACTACCACCTGTCAGTCCATAAATTAGCTTGAAATTGTTTGACCTGAAAATTAAAGATGTGCAACTGATCTCATCAATTTCATGTTTAGCTCATACACATTGTCAAATTAGTTAAGTTGAGGACCTCAGATGCTTGCTACAATCCTATATTCTATTGATGCAACATGAAAAATTAAGGCAATTTGACGGGTTCTAGCCTAAAGATTTTGACGGTTTGGAGAATCAAGATTGAGATTTACCTCTGTTTCATAGTTGCGGAACATATTTAGTACCGAATTAACAAAACCAAAAGAACGACAACTAATTTTAGAAACTAAACAAAATATTACTGACCAAAGTATAGACATGTAGCACTATGCGAATCCATACCTGAAACCAAAAATACGACACCAAAGAGAAGAAACCATTCAAATCAAAGTCCGAAAGCACAACAGTTAGAAGGTCCAAAGGTAGAACAAAAATTAAAACAAGAAAAGAACCAAACCTTGCAGACAGGAACCACACGGACAATCAGCAAGAACTTGTCGGCGCCCCACGCAAAGAAAGCCTTCGCGAGCCAAGATCCCGCGTAGCAGCCAGAATAAACACCAAGAACCACGCTTCCACCAAGAAATCTAACGCCGCCACCGAGAAATCCAACCGCAGTAGAAATCCAACACAGGAATCTGCCCTGGTCAAAGTAGTCGAGAAGACCAGAAAAAGTACTCCCACCACTGACACGTAATGTAAGAAAGACAATTCAACCCAAGCACCAGGAGATTGACAGGAATGACCCATAAAGCATGACCCACATGTCAGAGGCTAAAAAAGACCACAGCCAGCGCGTGGGTAAGCCAGCCCACATCATTGCGCGCCCACCCAATGGGTCGCTGCGTATAACGAGCAAACCATTAGGTCCCGTACGTAGAGGCACAGTATCGGAAGCGCGCTCAGCAGATAACCCCAAATCGCTCGCATAACACCACACTTAAGCTTTTAGGGAATATGGTGATACCTGATATCTTTACGGGCCGGGCCAATGAGAAAGCAACACTCACGCAACTGCATTCCCTGAGATCACATGGTATCTGGCCTTATTTCCTGGGATCACATGTTATTAAAATAAGAGAGAGAGAGCATATCTAAGGATTGGTTATTTTGCATAGTCAGATATCAACGTACTCTAAGAAACATTAACCTTGTGAGGCATTTCCCTGAACAAATGTCATTTCATCTTTGACATGACCATTTTTTAGATAGACACAAGGTGATCCTGATATCCATTTCATTTGGCCTGATTCATTGGTACCGGAGTATGTCCCGAGGTGCCACAGAAAGGCTCCTTCCATGTTGCCCTAACAGGATTTAAGTGTTCTCTCTCACACAAGCAAGCTAGAAATCATCGGTAACAACAAAACATCTCCTAGCACACTGTGTCTTCACGATGTCAATTTTAATGAAGAAATTAGACTGGATTAGTGGATACACCAAACGGTAAAGAAACAAATAGTTGATCCTACCATGCAACTAACCTGGGTATCTCCTACTAATGAAGGATACCTACAAACAGCTGCACAATGTCCATGGCACAGTTATTGACGTTGCCAAGCACTATAGGACACATGATTAGAAATCAAACAAGGTAAGATTGGAAGTTATGAATTCAGAAAGTATGATAACAATAGAAGAAGTTACAGCTAGCTTCATGTATGATGATCACTCTAGTAGATTCAGTATAACCGCGTACAGAAACTTTGAAGGTAAGATAAGAAGTAATTACTGTTTCCTCCTCGAAACAGGCATTATGCCCTACTTTATAAATAAAGCCACAACCATACAAAGTACGACCAATTCACCGATGTCCAGGTGCCAAAAGATAAACAGAAAAGGAGGGTCCACAGGGACCACGGCACATCATGCCCAAGGCAACAAAAACAAAAACAAAAAGGAAAAGGAGAGCTGGTGAAGAGCTCCATCTAGGGAGGTGCGGAGGCACTAGCGGGAGTCATGAAGCGTTGTGCCGAAGACCTGAGAGCCTGCAAGATGTCGTCCACGCTCTCTCGGTCCCTGTTCCTAGACAATGGGTACCACTACTGAAGGTAGGCAAGTAAAGAGAACACAGAGTTAAAAGCACATCGAGGAAAGATCCGCTCTATCACCATCTAATTCCAAATGTTCCATAGTGTCCATGTAATGGCCGCAAACACGAGCCAGAAGAGGTGACGCCTCCTTCCGGTGCGGTTTGCCTCTATCTCTAGGAACTCGCCGAGGTCTTGGGCCTGCCAAGTAGGCCCCAGAGCCTCTCGGATAAAGTTCCACAGGAACTGAGCGGTAGGGAATGTGAACATAATGTGGGAACACGTCTCCGGAGTCCCACATAGCGGACACATCCCATTGCCCGTGCCATTACGTTTTGACACCTCCACCCCCGAAGGGAGACGACCACGTAGAAGTTTCCACACGAAAATACACAAGCTCAAGGGTAGGGGTGACTTCCATAGGTGCGTCGTCCAAGGTAACTCAGGACCCTGGAAGAGGGTCCTATAAGACGAACTAACCAAGAAGTCTCCTGAGGGAGACTAGTCCCAAGTTACCTTATCCCTCGCCTCTGCGAGGGACACAGGCAAGGAACCCCGCAGCCTCAGGAAGTCAGCAGCCTCAGCATCACTGAAGGTCTTCCGGAACGGGATGTTCCAGTTGCCCTATCGTGCTGCTCCGGCCACTAACATCGTGGGATCTGTGCAGATGGCAAACATGGCCGGGAATTCCTAGCAGAGGGTGACACCCTATAACCAGGGGTAAATCCAAAACAAGACTTCTCGGCCATTTCCCACCACGAAGCGAGCACCTCGGCGAATGAAGTGTTTAATGTCTTGGATGGCCTGCCAGAACTGGGATCCCTCCCGCCGCTCACACACTAACAGGGGTCTCCCTTGAGGTACTTAGCCTAAATGAGTTGAAGCCAAAGGCCTCCATCATCTTGGAGGATCCGCCACACTCACTTCATTAACAAGGACACATTGAAGCGGCGTGAGTCAAGAACCCCTATGCCCCCAAGGATTTTAGGGGTACATATATCTGCCCACTTCACCATATGGTACTTCTGGTGCCCATCTCTAGCTACCCAAAAGAACCTAGACAACTCTTTCGCAAAGTCTACATGGGTACCCTCAGGAAGCAGATATAGGCCCGTCTGATATATGGTGAGGCTGGATAGGCACGAGTTGATCAGGATAGTCTTACTCCCCTTGGACATGAGGTGCGCACGCCACGGTTCGGACTTAGACCTAACCTTAGTGACCATGGGGGCAAGGTCCTTGATTAGCACGCGAGAGTTTCTCATGGGCATCCTAGATATGTGATTGAGAAGTCCACCAAGTGGCAGTTCAGGAGGTCAGCAATGCGTTGCCTCTCCTCATCCGAAAAGCCCAGGATCACGAACTCGCTTTTGTCGAAGTTAATCTTGAGTCCCAACATGGATTCAAAGCACAGGAGTAGGAACTTGAGGTTAATGATGCCAATGTTCGATCCCTGCACCATGATCATTTTATCATCGACATACTAGAGGTGGGTGATCCCACCTCCGGGGATTAGATTCCCTACCACCCCCGAAAGGTGGCCAACAATCTTGGCTTTGTCCAAGATCTCTGCCAGGGCATCCACCGCAGAGTTAAAGAGAAGGGGAGAGATTGGGTCCCGTTGCCTAATTCCGCAGGAGGATCTAAAATATGGACCCACTTCCCCATTGATATTGATAGTGGTGCTACCACTCATGACAAACTGCATAATCCAGCAGACCACCCTGTCATCAAGACCTCGACGCTCGAGAACTTGTCTAAGGAATGCCTAGTCCAGCCTATCATAAGCCTTATGAAAGTCTAGCTTGAGGAATACCCCTTTATGATGGCACACCTTCACCCCATGAATGATTTCATGAAGCGCGAGTAGTCCATCATGAATCAAGTGACCTTTCAAGAAGGCAAACTGGAGAGGATGGGTTAGGCATTCCATGACCGGGCTAGCCTAATGGCGCAGACCTTAGCAAAAATGCGCTGAATGACATTGATCACCATGATCGATCGAAATTGGCGAATATCCGTGGCCCCCACTAGTTTGGGGATCAAGGTAATCACGCCAAAGTTGAGCCTAGACATGACAAGGGTCCTAGAGTAGAAATTCTGGAACATTGGCATAACCACCGAGCGAAGTTGCTCCTAGAAAGTCTGGAAGAAGATCACCCGCAGCCCATCCGTCCCTGGGGCCAAGTTGGTCTTCATAGACTTGATGGCCTCAGCGACCTCGGTATGAAGAAAGGGGAGTGTAAGCTCCAAATTCTCCTCTGTGGTCACCATGTCTCCCTCTGTCCAGAAGTCCATACTCAGTGCAAGACCCGATCTTGGCGCTGCCGAGAACAGGTCCCGGTAAAACGCATAAATATGGGATGAGATATACCTCTGGTCCTCCAGAAGGGAGTCTCCATCCCAGAGGCAGGGGATAGAGCACTTCCTACGCCTGCCATTTGCGATGGCATGGAAGTAGGCTGTGTTCAATTCCCCTTGGAGGATCCAATTCTTGCGACTCCTCTGTCTCTAGAATGTCTCCTCTCCCTTGTAGATCTCCATAATGGAGGTCTCCAGGGAGTATCTATGGGACCAGGCATCAGCCGACGGGCCTACCAAGTCAGCTTCCCGGTCCAAGGCCCAGTCTTCTGCAGAATGGCATCATTTTTCCCTCTAAGTGCGGCCCCTAGGTTTGCCCCCATCCCCACATGAGTTGCCGTGACATCTTGGCACAATGGTGCCAGACATCAATGGCACATTAAATGCAGGGGGGAGACAACAACCTCCATCCATCTAGCTCGCGCCGCCTCCACAAAGCTTGTTGCCTAAGCCAAAAGTTTTCAAAGTGGAAGCGGTTCAGTCTAGGCGGTTCCCCCTCCCGACGAGAGAGGGAGGGGGTATGGTCAGAGCCAACCCTGTGACCGCATGGAGCGAGCATAACAGGAAGGCCACCTCCCATTCCACCGAGACAAAGACTCGATCGAGGACACTGCGAATCGGGCCGAGCTGCTTGTTGGTTCAAGTGAATCTAGCCCCAACGCGGGTGATCTCTCTAAGGGCGAGGTCCGCGATACAGTCATTGAACATGCGAATCCTATGGAGGTTCACATTTGGCGAGCTCTTGTATTCAGTGGAGCGACTGAGGTTGAAGTCCCCAGCCACTATGAATGGGGTCTCCGTACGCTCCACCTTAGCCTTAAGCTCGAGCAAGAACGCAGAGGACCTCCGATGGTCTGTGGGGCCATAAACAATGATTACCTCCCATTTGAGGTTCGATTGTTTATGGGTGAGCGCCATGCTCACAAATAATTCCCCGCGGTCCATATCCTGTACCTCGAATATATCCTCCTTGACACCAAGGAGGATACCACCCGAGTGGCCACATACCGAGAGCCAAGTCCATGCAAAATTGTGGTGAGTTAGGCCCTCCAACTCCATGATCGAGAAGTCTTGCCTAATTGTCTCCTGAAGTCCCACGATATCCACCTCTTATTGACAGAGATATTCCTTGATCTGGCGGCACCGCCCGTCCTGCCCAAAGCCCCAGATGTTCCAGATGAACGCTCGGATCGCTCTGAGCCTGTTCATGAGGGTTATGATTGATACACGACCCCCTTACTAGGGGCAGAGCGGGCACGACCAGACGAGGTCTGGCGGGTGGGAGCTTTAGGTGGTCTCCCATGAGGTCTCCCCTCTCGGGGGTCCCCATCGAATCCCCAGCATGATCAGGCCCGAGAGGTGTAGTCGTGTTGGATCCAGGTTTGCTTGAACCAGATCCAACTAGCGTGTGGGCCCATTCCTGCTCCCGTGCATCGCACGCACCGGCCGCGACGATCTGGCCCTCATACACCTCCCTGGCCTTGATGGCCGCTAACTGCTCAACCCTAGGACCCCTCTCTTTGCGGAAGCCGATGCCGCTGTCTAAAGCAACAATACTCAGGTGATCCAACGGGACTACCTCTAAGACTGAGCACCTGGAACCAGAAGGCAACCGAGCACCAGAAGTAGGAAAAGAAGGGGAGCAGTAAGATGAGGTACCTAGGAACTCGTCCCGAGCCACCACCCTACGAGAAGCACGCTCAGTATTTGTCGGCTCTGGGCCCGACATCCCCGCCCCAGAGCCCACAATGCGGCTGTTATGGCGGGAGGGTGGGGGAGGAGGCTAGCGCGTGTAACACCCTTGAATCGGCCCTATGCAGATCTTAGCGCTTCCCGCCAAACCCGCATAGAAACGATTCAAGGACGCCCTCCAGGCACTTTCATGCAGGTGGAAAACGAAGTAATAACATTACACAATAGTCCATGATGGAACCCACAGAACATATATATATATATACAACAACGACTCCATGAGTCAAGAATACAGATATACTATACAAAGATCCAAATCACCTTGAAACGATAGAGCGTCCGACTACGGACAAGATGCAAATGGGGCCAAGAGCCCTAAAGAATAACCAATGGCGCCCATAACCCTGCCTAGGCCAAGCCGGAAGGGTAACCCTGCTAACGACGACAATCTCAAACCTGCTAAAACAAAAGGGGTGCCGACAAAGGGCAAAGGAAAAAGAGGAACGTCAGTACTGAGGCCAGTACACGACAAGGCTAGAATTCGGCGGCTCTCGCCTACATAGGTATGGTGGACTGAAGCGGCAGCGCAGCATGCACTAAACAACCTATAGAGACTCGATGCAACTATCGGCTATTAGAGAGGGATAAGAGAGACCTATTCGGGACCAACCTGATTCTAACACCAATCATACCCATCCTAGTATTTCCCCCTCGAGACCAAACGAGGAAGTCAAACCGAGGAACTCACACAATTGGCAGTTTTATTCATTTCATTATAGTTGAAGCACTTACTAGTCAGATATAGACAGCATGAGTCATCCTGATAGCATAAGTAGTGGGCAGTTTTAGTTAACCATTTAGTTGTAGTTGCAGTACTTACTAGTCAAATACAATTAGCATGTGACATTGCAAACCCCAACAGTTGTTGGCACTTTTATTTCATTCCATTGGAGTTGTGATACTTACTAGGCAGGTATAATATGACACGATACACCCCAGTTCCACCAGTTGTTGGCACTTTTATTATCCATTACATTGTAGTGAAGCTGATTACTAGTCACATATTAAGTCAAATTTATAGCACTACTTTAGTTATGCTTGTCTATGATCGAGATACTGTGCTCCAAGTCATCCATAACCGCGGACACGGCTTTCAGAAAGATTTACCCTGCAGGGGTGCACAAATAGCAACACACACATGATCAACCTCGGAAAAACCAAATCAAAACCCAACGAGGCTTTCACGACAAAGCAATCACAGGATTCATGAAATATTTCAGGGGGGCACCCCACTAAGCTACCCGCAACAAAGTTGGCCGGCTCTAAGACGGACCCAGGGTTTGTGTCAATGGCTGTAAACGACTAGGAACCCGAAAGTGTGACTGGGCTTGTCGATACCGCGAAAACATTCCATTTTCCAAAACAGTACAGGTGCTCCACGCACAATTGTAAATAAAGCAGTAAAGCATGACATAAGTACAGGATACTAATAAAGCCCCAAACTACTTTGTGGCCCCAAGAAATAAGAAATGAATCAAGCTTTGGCTAAGGGGGATCCATAGAGTCTCCCGTATGTGGATAGTGCGAATAATCGAGGAACATGTATCAAGTACTCGGGGCCTACGGGACACAAGTGGACATGAAAAACCAAATAGCATATATTGCCCACCGGTGCCTCTTTCATTAGTTGTACCATCAATTTAATAGTTGTATTTAAAGTCATGATCCTCTCCACTATAAAGCATATGACAACATTCCAACAACTGTGTGGTACTTCACGACACGGGATCGCACCTGAGCAAGCGACTACGACTCGCAAGACCATCTATCTATCAAACAATAGGCAATAGGCTGTGTCCAAGGCAATATAGAGGCTGCAAGGTATATAAATGGTGCATGGAAACTAAAGCATCGCAATACGGGTAGCAATAGATCAACAGGAGGAAGTAAAGACTCTAAATGCAAAATAGGTAGAAAGGGGGAGAATGCTCGCCTGAGAAACATAGCCGAAGATGCATTATCCGAAGAAATTGTCGATACTCGCATCAACTCATCGGCCTAATCCGGAAGAAGCAAAGCACTAAAAGAAACACCGGATACACTATTTAATACTACGGCAGAAGACCGGGCATGATGCATGTATGGTGCATGCCATGGCAAAGATGCGGTGCAACTAGACAATATTAAGCGGAACCGGGGTCCCGACAATTAATTAGATGGTTCATGTTGTTTAGCTACCCCGCAATTTAAATGTTGTCTTAACAAGGCAAAACATGACATCAGTTTGCTACACAAATTTAAATGGGGGCCATTATAAGACTAGAATAGCCCGCATATGCGCTCCATATTTAATTACGAGGTGAATCGGCATAATGCCCCCAAACCCACATGATGAGATGTATGCAAGCATGAACAATTTAATATGCAACAAGTTTATGTCATATATTATAAAAATAGGGGAGGATAAGGGTCACACATAGTGGGTTCAAGGGATCGGTCTTCGGATCCGAGAATGGGGCCTTCGAGGACTAGGGGTTCGGTCTTGGGATCCATGACGGCGCGCCCAGGGTCTCGATGAACTTGTCATCCATGAAGGAGGTCTTTGGGTCAGGGTTCGGATCCGTGGAGATCTCTAGGGTTTCCTTGTCTTGGATTGTCGATGGCGAACTTGGTACGTCCTTGTCCATAGTGCGAGTGGTTCCGAAGATCTTGGTGGAGGTCTTCTATCGATGTGTCGAACTTGTCATCACAAAGATCTTGATGGGCTCATGGGCAGGTCTTGGCATTACGCAGCAGCAACCATTCCACCCAAACAGCAACAAGCCAGCCAACAACACTGCTGGCTTCACTGGTCACGGGCACGAATACACGCACAGGGGCAAACAGCACCTCGCACGCGCGGAGGAGGTCGACGGCGGCCCGCGGCACGGTGGTTGGTGGCGGGGCACCGCGCGGAAGAGCAGGAGGCTGGGGCGACGGAAGCGGGCTCACTGCCGGAGCGGGTCGGCGGGTCGTGCCTGGGAGCAGAGAAGGAGGTGGAGGTGGTGCTCGGGGACGGAGGCGGTAGACGCTGGGCGGCGCCATGGCGAGTCCGATAGGGGAAGAAGGACGACGGCTCCAGGAGGGTCCGCGATGGAGGAGCTCTACGGGGCAACGGAGGGTGGCAGAGCTTGGTCGCGGCGGCGGCGGAGCATGGCGACCTCGAGGACGCGGCAAGGGGAGGCCCGGCAGCGGACGGCCCGGTGGAGCGAGCGGCGGTGCCGTAGCTCGGGCGCGAGAGAGACAACGTCGTGGGCTCGACGAGGTGGCCAGGGCGACGCAGAAGACAGACAGGGGCGTCACGCGAGTTGGTCGGGGACGGGGACACGACCAAGGCGCGACTCGGGGAGAGGCAAGGAGAGCGGCGCTCGGAGCGACGAGCTCGCAGGGGCGGGGAAGTACGAGCTGCCGGCGGCGATTTGCAGAGAAGCAAGCTGCGGTGGCGGGGCTCTGCTGGGAAGAGCGATGGTTGGTGGCGGCACGAGGATGGGCGGCTGCTGCGGAAGCGAGCGAAGGGAGAGAATCGCGGGGTGAGCGGGGTAGGGGGAAAACGCGTACGCGACGCGGAGTGGACGGGATGGTGGGCCAGGCGGCGGTAGGTGGGGAGCGTGTCGGGAGTGGGACAGGGAAACGTGGGGGCGTGTCTATCGCTGTGTGGGCCCGGGGTGTCGGCAGGTGGCGGGGTAGGTAGAGCTGGGCGAGGCACGCGCGAGTGGTGCTGCCTGCAGCTGGCGGCGGGGTGAGGGAGAGAGGAAGGAGACGTTTAGGGTTGAGTATGGCCTAGTTTTAGGGTTTAGAGGTGGACGGCCGGGCTTTCGGGCCTGGCGGGCTGCCTCCAAAAATAATCTAAATATTTTATTTATTAAAAACGAGGCTTTTGTAATCCGTTTTTAGACAAAACAAAATAATCTGGAGAACCGAGGTTTTTGATTTGAAATTAAAGACGGGGTATTTAGAAAACAAAGGTAGGCTTTTTGAAAATAGTTTTAGGCAAAACCATGCATGATGATGACGATGCTCAAATGCAATGTGGCATGATGACATGAGCATGCGGTCATGATGATGCAATGCACAAAAACATAGCGATTTTCTAGTAGTGGTTTTAGCGGGGTGCCACAATTCGACACTACTAACAATAGATCTCGCCCTCGAGATCCGCCTCATGGTACGGGGAGAAGGCTGATGATCGTATTCTTCTTGCTTCATGTAGTTCCTTGCGACACCACTAACAAAGATTCTTTCTCCATCTTGAAATTGGCGACACCACCAACAAGGTGTCGTTGCTCGCGTTCATCGAGAGAATACTCCGGAGAAACAAAGACGTAGGTAGAGGAATCAAAAGATAAGGCTGCCTCTAACTTCCGTAGGAGTAAAGATTGCATCGATTCACCATTCAATGTACAAAAGTGAGTGATAAGAGTAGTGGTATGGTCGCGACTCCATCCCGCACCCAAAGCATTACTCTGTACACGAATAGAAGAATCATGCAACCACTCTCGGAATTCAGACTGAAGATCTTTACAAGCAATGTTTGGAAACAAAGGAGTGATGTAGGCTCTGCATTGGATCTGGCGTAAAGGATGTTGTCGCGTGGAAAAACACCAGAAGGCACAAACAAGGAACAAAGAGAAGTCCAACAGATGAAGGATTCCTTAGATAGCACGAAGACCGGATGTAGAAACACCGTTACCAAAGGAGGAAGAGAAACCCTGGAGGTACGACAGAAACCCAACCACGAGAATTCCTAGACTCAGAGAAAGGGAAGAGAGCAGATTTAAAACACGCAGAGGTAAGAGGAGAACAACAGAGGGGTAAGGAGTAAAAGAATACCTAATCAGATCTATCCAACCGATTTTGCGAAAATAGTTTTCACACTCTACATTGGCCGTTAGCTAGGTTATCCTACAGGCTGGACCAATGGGGTATCGCAACTGCTGAGCTCTAATACCACTTTGTAACACCCTCGAATCGGCCCTATGCAGATCTTAGCGCTTCCCGCCAAACCCGCATAGAAACGATTCAAGGACTCCCACCAGGCACTTTCGTGCGGGTGGAAAACAAAGTAATAACATTACACAATAGTCCACGATGGAACCCACAGAACAGATATATACAACAAAGACTCCATGAGTCAAGAATATAGATATACTATACAAAGATCCAAATCACCTTGAAACGATAGAGCGTCCGACTACGGACAAGATGCAAATGGGGCTAAGAGCCCTGAAGAATAACCAATGACACCCATAACCCTGCCCAGGCCAAGCCAGAAGGGTAACCCTGCTAACGACGTCAATCTCAAACCTGCTAAAACAAAAGGGGTGCCGACAAAGGGCAAAGGAAAAAGAGGAGCGTCAGTACTGAGGCCAGTACACGACGAGGCTAGAATTCGGCGGCTCTCGCCTACATAGGTATGGTGGACTGAAGCGGCAGCGCAGCATGCACTAAACAACCTATAGAGACTCGATGCAACTATCGACTATTAGAGAGGGATAATAGAGACCTATTCGGGACCAACCTGATTCTAACACCAATCATACCCATCCTGGTATTTCTCCCTCGAGACCAAACGAGGAAGTCAAACCGAGGAACTCACATAGTTGGCAGTTTTATTCATTCCATTATAGTTGAAGCACTTACTAGTCAGATATAGACAGCATGAGTCATCCTGATAGCATAAGTAGTGGGCAGTTTTAGTTAACCATTCAGTTGTAGTTGCAGTACTTACTAGTCAGATACAATTAGCATGTGACATTCCAAACCCCAGCAGTTGTTGGCACTTTTATTTCATTCCATTGGAGTTGCGATACTTACTAGGCAGGTATAAAATGACACGATACACCCCAGTTCCACCAATTGTTGGCACTTTTATTATCCATTACATTGTAGTGAAGCTGATTACTAGTCACATATTAAGTCAAATTTATAGCACTACTTTAGTTATGCTTGTCTATGATCGAGATACTATGCTCCAAGTCGTCCATAACCACGGACACGGCTTTCAGAAAGATTTACCCTGCAGGGGTGCACAAATAGCAACACACACACAATCAACCTCGGAAAAACAAATCAAAACCCAACGAGGCTTTCACGACAAAACAATCACATGTTTCATAAAATATTTCAGGGGGCCACCCCACTAAGCTACCCGCAACGAAGTTGGCCGGCTCCGAGACGGACCTAGGGTTTGTGTCAATGGCTGTAAACGACTAGGAACCCGAAAGTATGACTGGGCTTGTCGATACCGCGAAAACATTCCATTTTCCAAAACAGTACAGGTGCTCCACGCACAATCGTAAATAAAGCAGTAAAGCATGGCATAAGTACATGATAGTAATAAAGCCCCAAACTACTTTGTGGCCCCAAGAAATAAGAAATGAATCAAGCTTTGGCTAAGTGGGATCCATAGAGTCTCCCGTATGTGGATAGTGCGAATAATCGAGGAACATGTATCAAGTACTCGGGGCCTACGGGACACAAGTGGACATGAAAAACCAAATAGCATATATTGCCCACCGGTGCCTCTTTCATTAGTTGTCCCAGCAATTTAATAGTTGTATTTAAAGTCATGATCCTCTCCACTATAAAGCATATGAGAACATTCCAACAACTGTGTGGTACTTCACGACACGGGATCGCACCTGCGCAAGCGACTATGACTCGCAAGACCATCTATCTATCAAACAACAGGCAATAGGTTGTGTCCAAGGCAATATAGAGGCTACAAGGTATATAAATGGTGCACGGAAACTAAAGCATCGCAATACGGGTAGCAATAGATCAACAGGAGGAAGTAAAGACTATAAAGCAAAATAGGTAGAAAGGGGGAGAATGCTCGCCTGAGAAACATAGCCGAAGATGCATTATCCGAAGAACTTGTCGATACTCGCATCAACTCATCAGCCTAATCCGCGAAGAAGCAAAACACTAAAAGAAACACCGGATGCACTATTTAATACTACGGCAGAAGACCGGGCATGATGCATGTGTGATGCATGACATGGCAAAGATGTGGTGCAACTAGACAATATTAAGCGGAACCGGGGTCTCGACAATTAATTAGATGGTTCATGTTGTTTAGCTACCCCGCAATTTAAATGTTGTCATAACAAGGCAAAACATGACATAGGTTCGCTACACAAATTTAAATGGGAGCCACTATAAGACTAGAATAGCCCGCATATGCGCTCCATATTTAATTACGAGGTGAATCAGCATAATGCCCCTAAACGCACATGATGAGATGTATGCAAGCATGAACAATTTAATATGCAACAAGTTTATGTCATATATTATAAAAATAGGGGAGGATAAGGGTCACACATAGTGGGTTCAAGGGATCGGTCTTCGGATCCGAGAACGGGGCCTTCCAGGACTAGGGGTTCGGTCTTGGGATCCATGACGGCACGCCCGGGGTCTCGATGAACTTGCCATCCGTGAAGGAGGTCTTTGGGTCGGGGTTCGGATCCGTGAAGATCTCTAGGGTTTCCTTGTCTTGGATTGTCGATGGCGAACTTGGTACGTCCTTGTCCATAGTGCGAGTGGTTCCGAAGATCTTGGTGGAGGTCTTCTATCGATGTGTCGAACTTGTCATCACAAAGATCTTGATGGGCTCATGGGCATGTCTTGGCGTTACACAACAGCAACCATTCCACCCAAACAGCAACAAGCCAGCCAACAACACTGCTGGCTTGACTGGTCACGGGCACGCAGACACACACAAGGGCAAACAGCACCTCGCACGCGCGGAGGAGGTCGACGGCGGCCCACGACACGGTGGCTGGCGGCGGGGCACCACGCGGAAGAGCAGTAGGCCGGGGCGACGGAAGCGGGCTCACTGCCGGAGCGGGTCGGCGGGTCTTGCCTGGGAGCAGAGAAGGCGGTGGAGGTGGTGCTCGGGGACGGAGGCGGTAGATGCTGGGCGGCGCCATGGCGAGGCCGATAGTGGAAGAAGGACGGCGGCTCCAGGAGGGTCCGTGTCGGAGGAGCTCTACGTGGCAGCGGAGGGTGGCAGAGCTTGGTCGTGGCGGCGGCGGAGCATGGCGACCTCGAGGACACGGCGAGGGGAGGACCGGCAGCGGACAACCCGGTGCAGCTCGGGCGCTGCCGCAACTCGAGCGCGAGAGAGACGATGTCGCGGGCTCGGCGAGGTGGCCCGGGGCGACGCAGACGACGGACAGGGGCGTCACGCGAGTTGGTCGGGGACGGGGACACGGCCAAGGCATGGCTCGGGGAGAGGTGAGGAGGGCAGCGCTCGGAGCAACGAGCTCGCAGGGGCGAGGAAGGACGAGCTGCCGGCAGCGGTTTGCAGAGAAGCAAGTTGCGGCGGCGGGGCTCTGCTGGGAGGAGCGATGGTTGGTGGTGGCACGAGGATGGGCGGCTGCTGCGGAAGGGAGAGAATCGCGGGGCGAGCGAGGTGGGGGGAAAACGCATACGCGACGCGGAGTGGACGGGATGGTGGGCGAGGCGGCGGTAGGTGGGGAGCGTGTCGGGAGTGGGACAGGGAAACATGGGGGCATGTCTATCGCTGTGTGGGGCCGGGGTGTCGGCAGGTGGCGAGGTAGGTAGAGCTGGGTGGGGCGCGCGCGAGTGGTGCCGCCTGCAGCTGGCGGCAGGGTGAGGGAGAGAGGGAGGAGGCGGATAGGGTTGGGTATTGACTAGTTTTAGGGTTCAGAGGTGGACGTCCGGGCTTTTGCGCCTGGCGGGCTGCCTCCAAAAATAATCTAAATATTTTATTTATTAAAAACGAGGCTTTTGTAATCTGTTTTTAGACAAAACAAAATAATCCAGAGAACCGAGGTTTTTGATTTGAAATTAAAGACGGGGTATTTAGAAAACAAAGGTAGGCGTTTTGAAAATAGTTTTAGGAAAAACCATGCATGATGATGACGATGCTCAAATGCAATGTGGCATGATGACATGAGCATGCGGTCATGATGATGCAATACACAAAAACACAACGATTTTCTAGTAGTGGTTTTAGCGGGGTGCCATAGCGCGGAGCTCTGGTACGACGCGTCTTGGTGGCAAACCTAGGGGAGCAACCCTGCATGCTCGTGGCATGGATGTAGAGTTCTAGTCGGAAGAAAGCTGACAGGCAACAACAACATGGGTGCCACTAACCCTGCATGCTCCATCAATTAGTAGGCCTGCGTGCCCTCCTCCCCAGAAGCTCGTGGCGCGCTAGTGACCAGCCTCGCTCGTGCCCCCAACGTCCTTGCGACCATCGGGGCAGCTAACCGCCCCACTCGTGTCCTCGTAGTGTCCTTGCCACCGTCGGGCTAAGCGGTGAAGCTCACAGCGCTACAACGTCATCCCAGTCGGCAGCGCCTGGACCGGAGGCTACTTCTGGCATCACACCTCTAACCCGCCCTGCTCGTGGCACTGCCGGCGTCATTACCACCATCGATTTGGCCATGTTAGGCTACAGTTTGAGGAGGGCGAGTGATGCGCTCCACTTTCGACGTAGAGCTCGTTAGGAACCCCAAGAGGAAGGTATGATGAGCACAGCAGTAAGTTTTCCCTCAGTTATGAAACCAAGGTTTAGTCGAACCAGTAGGAGCAAGGAAACACCCCAAAGGTGTTACTAGCTGAGCTTTGGCAGGGCGCACTACCGGTGCTAGTAGTAACATGGAGACCTGCACAACACAACCACAGAACTTTGTCCCCAACTTGCGATGGGGTTGTCAATCTCACCGTGTTTTGTGGAAAACAAAGGATTAAACGTATCGAATGGAAAGAAGTAAAAGTTTGCAGAAAGTAAACACAAAGCAGTAAACAGTTTATAGATTGTATGTAAAGAAAAGGACCGGGATCCATAGTTCACTAGAGGTGGCTCTCCTTAGATAGATAACATGCTGGGTGAACAAATTATAGCGGGGCAATTGACAAACACCGAGAAAGCAATACATGCATATACTAATCATCTTGACTCCTCTGAGACTTGATTGGTCATTACAACATAATACATAGACCGCCATCCAATTGCATCTATGACTAATAATCCACCTTCAGGTTATCATCCGAACCCCCTCCAGTATTAAGTTGCAAGCAACAGATTATTGCTTTATGAAATGCGTGTAAAGTAAACAATACGATTGTTCTATGAACAAAGGATTGTTGTTTTCTCCCTAGTAGCAACATCACATCTAGTACCTTAGAGATTTTTGTCACTTCCCCAGATTACTAGAGGCATGAACCCACTATCGAGCATAAATACTAACTCTTGGAGTTGCTAGCATCTACTTGGCCAAGATAGCTACTAACAACGTAAAGAATGCAAGATCTCAAATAACAAAGACATGATAGAATCAATAATCAATCTGAAATAGCATCTCAATATCCATCGGATCCCCGCAAACACAACATGTATGCATTACAAATAGATGATCTTGATCATGAACGGTGCTCACAAGATCTAAACATGAAAGCACAAAGGAGGAGAAACCAGCCATCTAGCTACTACATGGATCCGTAGTCCAAGGATGAACTACTCACGCATCACACCGGAGGCTTGCATGGTGATGAAGAAGGCCTCCAGGGTGAATTTCCCTCTCAGGCAGGGTGCTGGGAAGAGCTTCAGATCCCTCCCGATCTAGGGATGGAGATGACGGCGGCTACAGACTCTTTCATGGATTTTTGATCGGGTACTTAGGGTTTTCGTCCCGAGGGTAATATATAGGCGGAAGGAGAGGCCGAGGGGGTGTCGGGAGCGGCCACACCACCGCCACGCGGCCAGGTGGTGTGGTGGCTCCCTGGCCCTTCTCCGTCTCGTATTCTGGCACTTGATCACTTCCGGAAAAATAGGCACTTCGGCTTTTGTCCCGTCCAATTCCGAGAATATTCATTTTCTGACTTTCCTGGAACCAAAAACAACAGAAAACAGGCAGCTAGCACTGTGGCTCTTGTTAATAGGTTAGTCCAAGAAATCATATGAAAAGTATTCCAAAGTTGGAACAAAACACAAGAAATGGATAAAACCAAGCATGGAACATCAAAAATTATAGATACATTTGCAATGTATCAACATCCGCAAGCTTAACTCCTTCTCGTCCTCGAGTAGGCAAGTGATAAAAAGAAAGAATAATTTTTGTGGTGACATGCACCATCAAAGACTTGATCAAAGTATTTGCAAAACACTCAAAGCTGGGATCATAGTACTTCAATCATAACATGAAAGACAAAGTTCTAGCAATAAGCAAAGAAACTATGATGCAACATGAAAAGGCACAAACAAAGGATTCATGAATAACAATGCTTTGCAAGACGTTTGTTTGTTTCACATAAAGAAAACATAGCATAATAGTATTCAGCTTGTCCCTCAATACAGTAGCAAATATAAATGCATAGGACACCTTCAAAGTTCATAAGAGTGACTAGATACAATAGTTTAAAACAAGCAATATCAAAGTATGCATCAATCAACTAGTCTTGGGACAATGCACATAGAACTAAGAATGGACACTATGCTCTCAAAGTAGGTGCATAAAGATAGAAGGTGGAGACTCAATATAATATTGGAAGAAAGGCCTTTTGTAAAAGGAAGTAGGGATTCAAGTCTCATAAAGAGCTTCCAAAAATTATGGTACTTGTAGTTTTCAGCTCTCATTGCCCCTATCATAAGCATCTTGAAGGTGATTAAGGTTAAAGTGACACAACTAAGAGGATATGCTTGACAAGTTATAAACCGAAATCTCATGCCCCTTACTTACGAAGACTGATCCTCATGCTACTCAACTTCAGTCATGAGTAAGCTCTTGTCATTGTAAGTATATGTGTATCATTAAGAACCGCCAACGGAGTACCCCTTGCACATGATACGGGAGCTTTCCCATAATCAAAATGACAAGGCAAGCAGACAATGAGCATGTTAGCGATCTTTTTATTTGCTATTTGCATATGTTTTTATTGAGGATGCTTCATAGAGTGCTCATTATGGTGATGCTGCAAGTTTCCACCATGATTAGGCATGGCTTAGGCTAGAGGCCCAGGCGTTTCTCTAACACACATACAAACTCCTTGATCTTACAAGTTGCACTTTTATTTCACACCGCCGGGATCCGTAAGCAAAAGAACATGATATCAACGGGGTACAAAGTACAAGTGCAATGTTGAAAGCGTTCCCCATGGTACATGGTTCTGCTAATTTCAACTTATAAAGCGCAAGCATATACACAACAAACAAGGACCCAATGGTTCAAGTTTATTAGAGGCAATAAAGTAAAGTGTGCCATCAAGTTCGTGAGAGCTTTAATCATTGGTTTTCTCATAACAAGTGAAAGGTAAACAAAAGCATGAATATACATGGAATAGCATAAGCTAGTAGGTAGGTATGGTGGAATCTTTCGAATAACTTGGTTTAGGGAGTTGGATGCATGAGTGGAACTCATACTTTGTTGTGGAGGCTAGCAAAAGACTGGGAGCGACAAACTAAGAGAGCAATAATGGCCATAATCATGCAGAGCGACAAAACATCATTGATCAAAGCATAAAGTGATACTACAAGTTGAAAACTAAAGGATCATACAGGCTATGGTGACCTTGGATAGTCATAACATGGTGTGAGCATGCGCCAAGTTAACCCAAATAAAGCATCAAAGGATAATACCACTATACTATGCTTTAATATGCTAAAACAACGCATGATTCATCCAAGGCACATTAAGCAATCTCAATTGTTTATAACAAGTCATGCTACAACAAAGAATACTAAGCATAAAGCCAAAACAATATCAAGCATGGCATGACAAAGCATAGGCCACAGTCAAAAACAAGCTCTTTTTACCACAAAAGCATGAACTTTCCTACTCTTTTCCAAACCAAACCAAACTATTTGCAAACCAAAGTATGAAAGAGGGGGTCCAACCAATTTATTCAGAAAACTAAGCAAACCAAGCAAACTAAAAACCAAAATGAAAACGAAAAATAAGACGCTCCAAGAAAAACACAACTGTGCATGAAACAATAAAAATGAAGCGTTTGGAAGAAACCTGGGATTTTCATTGATGAAGAAGGGGATGCCCTGGGAATCCCCAAGCTTTGACGCTTGTACTTCTTGGATATTTCTTGGGGTGACACGCGTGGAATCCCCAAGCTTGAGCTTTAGTCCATCCTTCATCTCATTACTCATTCCTTCCATACACCTGAAAATTTTCCTTCATACAAAACTTCACACAATCTTTATTAGCAACATTAGTGCACTTAAGATAAATAAGTCTCAAGGTTCAGTTCTAACACCAAATAAACTTCCATTAGAACACTATCTACTGTAGCAGTTCCCTCAAAAAGCTCAATTCCCCAAAAGAACTCAAGAAGGAACCAACAAGAAGCAAATGCAGAAAATAGCAGAAATCTGTCAAAACAGACCAGCAGGTAAAGACGAATTTTTTGGAAGACCTTCCGTTGCTCAAATCAAAAAGTGTTGAACTAACAAAAGTTATATAACAACCTGGGTCCAAAGCACAAAAAATTACAGATTAATACGACGTACAGACCTCTCTCACGGATTTTTACGCTGAAGCACAGAAATCTGTTTCGGGACAACAACTTTCGCAATCATTACTTCTCTCTCATTAGAGGTTACTCTTGGCACAAAAAGCAAATAAAAACGATAAGGAGCGGTTATTACAGAGGTAATAACTTCCAAGACTCATCTAAGACTCTTGGGTTATCTCCTAACAAGTACTTTTCTTTAACGCCTTTAAGTTGGGCATAAGAAGCAAAGAAAGAATCAAGTGTTCTCAAATGAAGAAGCATTAAAACCAACTTTCTTGCCCTTACCTCTCTTACTTTTATTCTTAACCTTGGGGAAAATATGATTGTTTGGTGGAGAAGAAAGGTGCATGGTCCCCTTTCTCACATCTATTATTGCTCCAAGAAGTTCTAATAGGGACCTTCCAAGTGTAATTTGTCCTTTTCCTTGTGGAGCTCTCTCAGTATGCCATTCAGAATAATTAACCATCATATTGTCCAGAAGTTTTGTTGCAGCACCCAAAGTGATAGTCATAAAGGTACCTCCAGCAGCAGAATCCAATAGGTTTCTTGAAGAATAGTTCAATCCTGCATAAAAAGTTTGGATGATCATCCAAGCAGTCAGTCCATGAGTGGGACAATTCTTTACCAAAGATTTCATTCTTTCCCAAGCTTGAGCAACATGCTCATTATCAAGTTGTTTAAACTTCATGATTTCACTTCTCATGGATATAATCTTAGCAGGAGGATAGTATGTTCCAATAAAAGCATCTTTGCACTTAGTCCAAGAATCAATACTATTCCTAGTTAAGGAATTCAACCATTCTTTAGCTTTTCCTCTCAAAGAGAAAGGAAACAATTTCAGCTTAATAATATCACCATCTATATCCCTATGCTTTTGCATCTCGCAAAGTTCAATAAAGTTATTTAGATGGGAAGCAACATCTTCATTACCAATACCAGAAAATTGCTCTCTCATAACAAGATTGAGTAAAGCAGGTTTTTATCTCAAAGAAAGTATTTTCAGCCACCAGTGGAGCAATAGGTGTGCTCATAAAATCATTGTTGTTGGTGCTAGTGAAGTCACAACTTAGTGTTTTCAAGAGTAGGCATTTTTTTGGGTTTTCAAATAAGAAAGCAAACTAGTAAAACTAATTTTTTTGTGTTTTTTTTGAAGAGCAAAACAAGCAAACAAAGAAAAAAGAAAACTAACAAAACAAAAACAACAAAGTAAAGAGATTGGTTATAAGGGACTCCCCTTGTGAAGATGTCCTTGACTCCCCGGCAACGGCGCTAGAAAAGATCTGGTGCGGTGTTGACGTGGGAGTTTCTTCTTCTTCGTTCCCCAACAACGGCACTAGAAAAGATCTTGATGCGCTCGAATTTCGACGTAGAGCTCGTTGGGAACCCCAAGAGGAAGGTATGATGAGCACAACAGTAAGTTTTCCCTCAGTTATGAAACCAAGGTTTAATCGAACCAGTAGGAGCAAGGAAACACCCCAAAGGTGTTACTAGCTAAGCTTTGGCAGGGCGCACTACCGGTGCTAGTAGCAACGTGGAGACCTACACAACACAAGCACATAACTTTGTCCCCAACTTGCGATGAGGTTGTCAATCTCACCGTGTTTTGCGGAAAACAAAGGATTAAACGTATTGAATGGAAAGAAGTAAAAGTTTGCAGAAAGTAAACACAAAGCAATAAACAGTTTATAGATTGTATGTAAATAAAAGGACCGGGATCCATAATTCACTAGAGGTGGCTCTCCTTAGATAGATAACATGCTGGGTGAACAAATTACAGCGGGGCAATTGACAAACACCGAGAAAGCAATACATGCATATACTAATCATCTTGACTCCTCTGAGGCTTGATTGGGCATTACAACATAATACATAGACCGCCATCCAACTGCAACTATGACTAATAATCCACCTTCAGGTTATCATTCGAACCCCCTCCAGTATTAAGTTGCAAGCAACAGATTATTTCTTTACGAACTGCGTGTAAAGTAAATAATACGGTTGTTCTATGAATAAATGATTGTTGTTTTCTCCCTAGTAGCAACAACATATCTAGTACCTTAGAGATTTCTGTCACTTCCCTAGATTACCAAAGGCATGAACCCACTATCGAGCATAAATACTAACTCTTGGAGTTGCTAGCATCTACTTGGCCAAGATAGCTACTAACAACGGAAAGCATGCAAGTTCTCAAATAACAAAGACATGATAGAATCAATAATCAATCTAAAATAGCATCTCAATATCCATCGGATCCCCGCAAACACAACATGTATGAATTACAAATAGATGATCTTGATCATGAACGGAGCTCACAAGATCTAAACATGAAAGCACAAAGGAGGAGAAACCAGCCATCTAGCTACTACATGGATCTGTAGTCCAAGGATGAACTACTCACGCATCACACCGGAGGCTTGCATGGTGATGAAGAAGGCCTCCAGGGTGAATTCCCCTCTCCGGCAGGGTGCCGGGAAGAGCTTCAGATCCCTCCCAATTTAGGGATGGAGATGACGGCGGCTACAGACTCTTTCGTGGATTTTTGATCGGGTACTTAGGGTTTTCGTCCCGAGGGAAATATATAGGCGGAAGGAGAGGCCGAGGGGGTGTCGGGAGCGGCCACACCACCCCCTGGCGCGGGCCAGGCCTGGCCGCGCGGCCAGGTGGTGTGGTGGATCCCTGGCCCTTCTCCATCTCGTATTCTGGCACTTGATCACTTCCGAAAAAATAGGCACTTCGGCTTTTTTCCCGTCCAATTCCGAGAATATTCATTTTCTGACTTTCCTGAAACCAAACACAACAGAAAACAGGCAGCTATCACTGTGGCTCTTGTTAATAGGTTAGTCCAAGAAATCATATGAAAAGTACTCCAAAGTTGGAACAAAACACAAGAAAGTGGATAAAACCAAGCATGGAACATCAAAAATTATAGATACATTTGCAATGTATCAGCGAGGCGGCGCACATAGTACTGAAGTAGGAGATTCAGAGCCGACAAGCTGCGTGCTAGAGGAGCTCTCCCCGCACTAGTCGCCATCGTTGTCGATGGGAGATCGACTTGATTTGGGGATCTTTTGGATGAAGGGGGCAACGCGTGAGGAAAGAAACAACAAAAAACGACTTAGTGCTATGGACACCAGACCACATCGTGCACCGCAAGTGCCCTAAAAAGCCTCCCTGACCACCACGCTTAAGCCATAGAAGAATTGTACAACGTTTTAATTTTCTATACGAAGTTAGTGCGAGTGTACTCCTATCGTGAATCAGTCCATGTCTGCCATGTGTTTAAGGAAAGAAAGACGGACACACCATGCCATCGTAACATGACAATGTAGCAACTGGTACTTGTACGTAGGGTTGAGCGGGATCACACGAAGTTCTCGATTCTAGTTTATTCGAAGATTTTCTAGTACAATTTTTTGGTAAAAGTTGAACTAGAAAACTCAGAATGAACTAGAAGGAGGGGTTTCGCGAATCCCGCTTGCAACTGCAACTCCATACAATCTCCATTCCAGTTGTCTCGATTTGTAATGCAAAGGATACTCCTTTTTGAGAACGAGATAGCTTGCTCGACATGTCATGCCATATCTAGACAATGTAATAGTTAATGCAATGATACAAAATGGCTCGGGCTGCTCGATGGCATGCCGCGAGGCCTCTCCTCCTCTTTATATAGACAGATTGCACGTGTGGACTTAGAGTCCAAGTCAAGTTACAATATTGTTATACAAGAAAGAATCCTAACTAGATTAGGTAGGCAAGATCATATGTGATCTTTGCATACTCCATAACACGCCCCCGCGGACTGAACTCGGTGTTGCACCGATGTTTAGACTGGACCGAAACTCTTGAAACAATGCAGTTGGTAGCCCTTTGGTAAATATGTCTGCAAACTGAGAACTGGACAACATGGAGAGCACGAAGTGCGCCGAGAGCTACCTTCTCCCAAACGAAGTGGATGTCGAGCTCAATATGCTTCGTTCGTCGATGTTGAACATGTTGGGTTCACATCATAGAAAACAAAAAATTTCTACGATGGGAACTATTATACACTAAGATCTATCTATTAGATACAAGCAACGGGTGGATATACATCCATAGAGAACATACCCTCGAAGAACAACAAATCTTTATTAATGAGATTGAACTCGTGGATGATATAGTCGAATGCTTGCCAATCTCAATATCGTGTGGAAGTCCTAGCGCCGCAAATCAGCAGCGCATCCATCCTCGCACATACGTTCATGCCACCGAACAACCTCCACCTCCTCGCTCCAGCGATGCAGCGGAAGCAGCAACTCCTTCCAGACGAAATGCCACCGGGAACATGTATCTCGCTAATCCGAGACCATGGGAAAATAATTCTAGAGGGGGAGAGAGATCCTTCACGAGGAGGTGTGAGTGTGAAGGAGTGAGAGGGTGACTTTTATAGGAGGATGGGGTGCCCCTCCCCATGGCCGGTGCCCCATGGGGGGGCACCCCTTCACCTCCCTCATTCATGTGGTGGTAACCCCTCCACATAAATATGCCCCTTCACATTCTCTATTAAAGTCTCCACTTTAAATGCATTGAATTTCTCCAAATGTAATGCTCTCTCATTTAATAAAACTCTTTTATTAATTTTATTTAGAATTTTGTTAATTATTTTAATTAACAAACATTCACATAAAACACCATGCAACATTTCAATATCACATGCAGAACCAATTTCAGCAATTTCCCCCGAAACAATTTCGCTGTCTATTGAAATAATTCCAACGCTTTGCAATTCTTTCTTCTAGAACATATTTGCTCCAAATACTGTTTGGCAACCCTTAAGTGTGTCACCCTACGGTTCACGAATAATGCATACATGATTGAGACCCCTCTCGGATCAATAATCAGAAGCGAGACCTGGAGATCCATACTGACTCCCACACATTCAACGATGACTTCTGTGATCGAGAGAACCTTTAACGATAGTAACTAAATTAAAGATCCATACTGACTCTCACATTACCATTCACATCTGTCTTTTTCTTAAAGATCCATTTATTTTCCATGGCCTTGCGGCCTTCCAGAAGGTCCACCAAGGTCCAAACTTGGTTTTCATACATGGATCCTATTTCGGATTTCATGGCTTCTAGCCATTTCTCGGAGTCAGCACTATCCATAGCTTCTTTGTAGTTTGCAGGTTCTTCCTGTTCGTCTAGGATGACAGACATCACAAGGCTACTATACCAATCAGGAGTGGCACGAATCTTATAAACCTGCGAACCTCAGGAGTCTCGACGTTGTTGTTTTGATCATCATCATTGGGCTCTTCCTCCATGTTGGAGAGCAGTTTCGGAACAACTTCCGTTGCGCTACTCGGAATTTGGAGAGAAGGGTCAACAACTTTAGCTAACTCAATTTTCCTTCCACTAACGCCTTTAGTAAGAAACTCTTTCTCGAGAAAGGTGCCAGTTTTTGCGACAAATGTTTTGCCTTCGGCCTGGTTGTAGAAAGTATACCCAACTGTTTCCCTTGGGTATCCTACAAAGATACATTTTTCCGACTTGGGTTTGAGTTTGTCAGGCTGTAGTTTCTTGACGTAGGCCTCATAGCCCCAAACTTTTAGAAACGACAACTTTGGCTTCTGGCCATACCATATCTCATATGGAGTTGTATCCACAAATTTGGATGGTGCTCGGTTTAAATAAAAGCAGCGGTTTCCAATGCGTATCCCCAAAATGACACAACAAATCAGTTAAAGACATCATGGACCGCGCGCTATCCAATAGAGTTCGGTTACGTCGTTCCGACACACCATTACGCTGTGGCGTTCCGGCTGGCGTAAGCTGTGGGATAATCCCACAGTCCTTCAAGTGCATGTTAAACTCATAACTCAAATACTCGCTTCCCCGATCCGATCGGAGATGCTTGATTCTCTTGTTCAGTTGAGACGCTACCTCTTTCTAAAATTCCTTGAACTTTTCAAAGATTTCAGACTTGTGCTTCATTGAGTAGATATATCCATATCTACTTAAGTCATCAGTAAAGGTAACAAAGTAATGATAACCATTGCGTGTTGAGACGCCCATTGGTCCACATACATCCATATGTATGATTCCCAGTAGGTCTACAGCTCTCTCCATTGACCCGGAGAATGGCGTCCTAGTCATCTTGCCCATGAGGCATGGCTCACATGTATCAATGGATTCTAAATCCAACGATCCCATAAGACCTTTCGAATGAAGCTTCTTCATGTGTTTTACGCCAATGTGACCAAGACAGCAATGCCACATAAACATGGAATTATCATCATTATGCTTACAATGTTTAGCATCAACACTATGGATGTGTGTATAACAATCAAGATCAAGTAAGAATAAACCATCACACATGGGCATGAACATACAAAATATCATTCATATAAATTGAACAACCATTTGTTCCTGATTTAAACGAATAATGATCTTACAACAAGCAAGACCCACTCACAATATTCATACTCAATGCGGATACATAGTAGCATTTATTCAAAACCAAGAATAATCCTGACGGTAGACAAAGATGCAGGGTGCCGACGGGCATCATTTCGAGTCTCGAACCATTGCCGACACGCATCGTCACCTCGTCCTTCCTCAGGCGCCTCATGTTCTGCAAATCATGTTGAGAGTTACAAATGTGAGCAACATAACTGGTATCAAATACCCAGGTGTTACTCTTGGCGCTTGTAAGGAACACATCAATAACATGTATATCACATATACCTTTGTCCTTGGCGGCTATCTTGTCTTCAAGGTACTTAGGGCAGTTGCGTTTCCTGTGCCCATCCCCTTTGCAATAGTAGCACGTAGTGCCGGGCTTAGGGCCAGGCTTGGCAGTCTTTGAGGTACTGGCAACGAACTTGCCATCCTTTTTGGGCTTCTTACCCTTGCCTTTTCCCCGGCTTCTTAAAGTTGGTGGTCTTATTCACCATCAACACTGTGTGCTCCTTCTTGATTTCTACCTCAGCAGTTTGGAGCATGGTGAACACCTCAGCAAGGGTCTTACTCATCCCTTGCATATTGTAGTTCATCACAAAGCTCTTATAGATAGGGGCAGTGAGTGCATCACCCTATCAATTGCGATCTCCTTCAGGATTTTGCAATCCAGGGCATTCAAACACTTAACGTAGCCAGACATTTTGACTACGTGCTCACTGATACTGCTGTGCTCTTCCATTTTAGCAGAGAAGAAGAGCTCGGAAGCATCATACCTCTTTGCACGAGCCTGTGGAGCAAAGACAACCTTGAGATCCTCAATGATCTCAAAATCATTCATCTTCTCAAAACACTTTTGAAGCTCTGGCTCCATGGCATAGAGCATTCCACTCTAGATGAGATAGAAATCGTCCGCCTTGGACTACCAGACATTCTTTTCGTCCTGGGAGGTGGAATCTGCAGGCTTAGCCGGAAGCTCAGCCTCGATGGCATAAGTCAACTTGTAGGGGACTAGGAGGATCCTAAGATTGCGGAACCATGCGGTGAAGTTGGTTCCATCAGTTTTCAGCTTGTCCTTCTCAAGGAAAATGCTAAGGTTGAAGGTGGGTGGGCAAGACATCTACAATGGATTTGCAAAGTGTTTAGACCATGTTCATAATAATGAGTTCAAGTTTTAATTATATTACCATACTTAAAACAAAAGAACTCCCACTCAAACGAACATCCCTCCACTCGTTTAGTGATCACATGATCCCAATCCCCTGCACCTCCCCCGATCATCACGGCCGTCAGTGCAGTATCAAAGGTGGACATTCCCTAATGTCGATCACATCAACCATGTGATTCATGCTCGACCTTTCGGTCTCCTGGATTCCAAGGCCATGCCTATCACATGCTAGGCTCGCCAGTTCTAACTTGTGTGTATTCGTAGTGCAACATGGCTTATACCCACTATATGCGAACGTAGATATGTCTGACACCCGATCATCATGGCCTACTGATACATCCAAAACGTATCTACTTTATCGAACACTTTTGCTATTGTTTCTCCTCTAAACTTGTGTGATTTGGATACAACTAACACAGACTGACGCTGTTTTCAGCAGAATTACCTTGGTGTCTAGTTTTTGTGCAAAAAATCAACTATTAGGAAAAATCTCGGAAAATATGCCAAAAATCCTATTTCACCAGAAGACTCACGGAGCTAGAAGATGAGACAGAGGAGGGCCACGAGGGGCCCACACCACCTGGCCGCATGGGCCAGGCCAGGCCCCGCCTGTGGGTGGTGTGGCTGCCTCGGTCACCCCCTCGGCCTCCCTCTTCACCTATAAGTTGCCTCTTGACCTAAAAACCAAGGGGGGTTCGACGTTTTTCCAGAAAGAGTTCCGCTACGTCGCCACCACCATATTCCACGATTCAGAACCAGAAACTCTGTTCTGGCACCCTGCCGGGACGGGGAATTGGAGGAGATCATCGCCATCATCACCATCGCTTCTCCATCAACCATCCATGATTCCCCCATCTATGAGTGAGTAATCCCCCGTTGTAGGCTATGGGGATGGTAGGGATTGGATGAGATCATTCATGTAATGGCATCAGATTGTTAGGGCATGGTGCCTAGTATCCATTATTAGTTATTTTTGACTTTGTTGCAACTTGTTATGCTTAATGCTTGTCACTAGGGCCCGAGTGCCATGATTTCAGATTTGAACATGTTATTGATTCATGATGATAGTATTGTTTGTGATCTTACCTGCAAGTTGTATACACATATTGTTGTCCGGAACCAAAGGCCCCGAAGTGACAATAATCGGGATAACCAGAGGGAATAGCTTTGATGTGAGGATCACATGTGTTCACAGAGTGTTAATGCTTTGATCTGGTGCTCTATTAAAAGGAGCACCTTAATTGCCAGTAGTTCCCTTGAGGCCCCGCTGCAAATGGGCTGGCAGGACAAAAGATGTTGTGCAAGTTCTCATTGCGAGCACGTATGACTATATATGGAACACATGCCTATGATTATTTAGTACTTGGATGCTTTATCTTATTTATCTGCAAATGCCCTACGTCTTGATTGCTATATGAATTGTCTTGTCCATGCAATGCCCGTTCATCCATCCCTATGCCTACCGCGCTTTAATCTTACTATTTACTGCAATTGTTACTACTGTCTTTACTTTTACTACTGCTATTACTTTGCTATTGCTACTACAAAACTATTGCTACTGATAAACTACTGTGAGCAAGATTGTTTCCAGGTGCAGCTGAATTGACAACTCATTTGTTAAGGCTTATAAATATTCTTTGGCTCCCCTTGTATCGAATCAATAAATTGGGTTTCACTTCCCTTGAAAATACTGCGATACACCCCCTATACTTGTGGGTCATCAAGACTATTTTCTAGCACCGTTGCCGGGGAGCATAGCTCTATTTATCAAGTTCACTTGGAATCACTATTGTTGACTGCCCTCCATTCATCATGGGTAAGTCTCGTGATGGAAAAGTTCCTATATTACATCCACTACAAGAAGAGGTATGGTTTTGAACACCTCTATTGCTCTTGATTCACCATATGTTATCAGTAAGCTCCTTACACCACCACATACGCATGCTACACATACTGCTGCTACTGCTGAATCTGAAACTTCTGATGCTTATGATGCTGCTTCTATTGTGCTTGATAAAATTGGTTCATTAGGTCCTTTCCTAGATGCTACGATTGCTAGAACTATAGCTGGAAATACTAAAACTCCTAATGAAGACACTACTACACCTGTCAGTTCACCTGAGTCTATAGAGAGCTATTATATTGAAGACGGATATATAGAAATGAATGATGAATTTATTAAAGAATGTCAAAATACTCATGGTAATAGTGCTATTAAGAGTCTCCCTGAGAGGCTTACTATAAAATCCAAATTGTCCCATAATGATAAGTTTGCTACATCTCCCATAAACATTAAAGATAAGTATTATGATTTCTCTTACATAAATATTGTTGAGAAAGAACCTTTTTGTGGGACTAAGAATGAAAGTGTTGTAGCACATATGACTGAGCTTTCTACCATGAGTGGTCTGTTTTCTAAAGATATTAAGATGCGCACCTACTTTGTTGCTAAAATTTTCCCTTTTTCACTAAAAGGAGAAGCTAAGGCTTGTTTAAATAATTTACCTCCTGGATCTATTGATAGCCCTGATTGCTTGATTAGTACCTTCCTTCAGAAATATTTCCCTCCTAGTGCTAGACATGCCATTTTGCAGGAACTTTTTGATTTTAAACAGGGAGAAAAAGAGATATTGCCTGAATCATGGGCAAGGTTTTGTGCTTTGATTCATGCACATGCTGGATGTCCATTACCTAAAATGAGCTTCTTGATATATATATTATAATGGACTAACTGAAGAATCTAGGAGATACCTGGATAGTTGTGCTGATTGTGTTTTCAGGAATATAACTCCCAAGGAAGGCAAGGAATTAATGGCTAAAATAAGCAAGAATTATGATGACTGGACTCCACTTGAGCCAATTACACCTGATACGGCTACACCTGAGTTAACTGTGCCTGAGCCAACACCAACATCAAATAAGAGGGGAATTATGGAACTAAATGATGAAGTGATGAAGGAAGCTAAGAAATGTCTTAAGGAGAAGGGTATTAAATCTGAAGATGTGAAGAATTTACCTCCTATAGAAGAACTATGTAAGCCAATCTCCCACTCATACACTATTGAGGTACACTCTCTCCAACATTTTGGTGAAGGTGATATTCCTTATTCTAAACCTCCCGATCAATGCTTAGAAGAATATGATATTTTTATTGTTAAGCAAGATAATTTTAATAAAAGGGTGCATATTCATTTGATGGAAAACTCTAGAGCTATTATTGAGTTAAAAGATATTGTGGAAAGAACTTATAATGATGTTAAAATGTTTGTTAAACATTTCCAAATGGTTCAAACTCAAATTGATCAGCTTATTAAAGTACAAAAATATTTGCTAGTTAATGCTTCTAAAGAAAAACATGCTTATGAAATTAGAACTAGAAGTGGTGCTGCCACCCAGGATCCTCTATATCCTCAGGGGCATCCTAAAAGAATTGAGCAGGACTCTCAATAAATTGAAAATAGTGGTACGTCTCCCAAGAAAAGGAAAAAGAAACATAAAACTATTATAGATTCTTATGAACTTGCTAAAGATCCTAATAGTATATCTGTCTCTGATGCTGAAACTGAAAGTGGTAATGAAGAAAATGATGCTCCCGATGAAGAAAAACTTGAAGAAGAACCTGAAAGACACACTAAGAATACTAAATACACTAAGGAATATTTTGTTGCTAATACACATGGTAGTGAAAGAGAGCCTTGGGTCCAAAAACCTATGCCTTTCCCTGATAAGAAACACAAGTCAAAGGAAGATGAACACTATAATAAGTTTTGTGAGTGGATGAAACCTTTATTTTTGCAAATACCTTTGCTGATGCTATTAAACTGCCTCCTTATTCAAAGTATATGAAGGATATTGTCTCTAATAAAAGGAAGATCCCTAATGAAGAAATATCTACTTTGCTTGCTAATTATTCCTTTAATGGTAAGGTTCCAAAGAAACTTGGAGACCCAGGGATTCCAACTATTCCATGCTCTATTAAAAATAGTTACGTTAGAACTACTTTGTGTGATTTGGGAGCAGGAGTTAGTGTTATGCCTTTTCTCTCTATAAGAGATTTCAATTGGAAAAATTAATACCAACTGATATATCTTTGCAAATGGCTGATAAATCTACCACTATTCCTATTGGTATATGTGAGGATGTACCTATTCAAGTGGCTCATAATTGCTTGATATTAACTGACTTTGTTGTGCTTGAAATGCCTGAAGACGATAATATGTCTATTATTCTTGGGAGACCTTTTCTTAATACTGCAGGAGCTGTTATTAATTGCAATCAAGGAAAGGTGACTTTTAACGTTAATGACAAGGAGCATACTGTCTATTTCCCTAAGAAGATTGATATGACTTATGGCTTAAATTCAATTGAACATGTTGAGGGTATCCAAGTTGGAGAAATATATTGTCCCATACCATGAGAAAAATATGAAACTATTATGATTGGGACCATTGCTATCAAGGTTGAGGTAACATAATCATTTAGTGGAATACAAAGTTTTGTTTCATATAAAATTGTTTTGGTAACAAGACCTGATCAACCTTGTTAACAAAGGGATTTTAATGAAAAAAACAATGTTTTCACCATGATTATCTTCGCTTACTTTTATTTTCATCCATTTTAGTTTTTGCTTTCACTTAGTTTACTTTTCTGTTGCTAGTTGCTTGCATATTAGAGTGTCTTAGAACTTCTGAAGTTTTAGTTTTGTTTTGTTTTTGCATCTTTCCGAAAAAAAATTTCTGCCAGAAATTATTCATCAATACCTAAAAATTGCTAAAAAAATAAAGTGTCTCGAAAAATTCCAGAAAATTCATATTAAAATTTTATGTGAAAAAGGGGCAGAGGAGTACCTGGAGTGACCCAGGGGGCCCACCAGGCAGGCACACCACCTGGTGGCGTGGCCACACTAGGGGCGCGCCTGTCGATGGTGTGGGCCACCCCTGGCCCTCCACTCACTCTCTCACTTGCCACTTCCTTCTCTCTCATGAGAAAACATCAGTTCATTGCTCAAAATCACATTCTTGTTATTCTTGTCCATGATTTTTCGATCTCCTTACTCAGCCCATCTTTGCTGCTGAAATTTGGAGCATTTTTTCTCCGGTATGTGACTCCTCCGCTTGTCCAAGTAGATTTGTGATTAGTAGTTTATATCTTGAGTATTTTTCTGCTGTAGGTGACAGGTTATGAGAGCTTGTAAGCTTGTTCAATGCTTAGAAAAATTGTTTTGATGCATGTTTAGGCCTCTTACAAGGCCCTATGAGTAGTTCCTTTCATTATGTATTCACTTTGCAATCACTTGTACGATGATTGTCTAATTTTTTTAGAAAATAAGATGAATGAACACCAACTCAACCAACATGAATTGAGGGTGCCTGCAGTTATGAAGGTTCACCGTGAGGAGGAAGTTTTTCCCTCTGCCTATCCATCCCCTGAATTCATGAGGGCTGCAGGGATTTCTCAAGATTTCCATACTTGATTACTAATGCAGGATTGGAGCATTTTGTGGGAGACGAACCTACCCAATATGTGAAACTAACCATGTCTATGGTGCAGGATTTCCGGTTTAGTTACTCCTTGCCTAACCCCATGGTCCACTACAAAATTTACAATGTAGTTGTCGATCTCCCTTTTGATGACTTTTGTGCAGCTATTAAAGTGCCACAGTGGGGTTTGTGTGGAAGGATTAGAGAGCGACCTACACCACTCATGGACTTGTACGTGGAAATTTGCCAAGGGAGCATCTTCTCAAAGGAGAGTGGTAAAATTCGTAATATTCATCTCCCGTCTATTCGATACTTTGCCTAATTTATTGCCAAGTGTGTTCTCGCTAGGAAAACTGCTAATAAATTATCCTCATATGATCTAGCCTTCATCTCAGCTGCCTTAAAACGAGATAGGACTTATAATTTGGGTGCCTTGATAGCTTTCCGTCTTGCTGCTAACCGCGAGAAAGGTGGAATTTGTGGAGGCCTCATCGCCTCTCGTTTACTAGCTTTGCATGGTTTAGTGCCTCATCATCTAGACCTACAGTCTACCATAGAGAGGCTTGACCTTAATTCCATGATACAACATATATTCGTTTCTTCGTGGGCTAATTTGAGTGATTTATCTTATGAAATAACCTTCCTCAAGGCTGGTTGGAGAAGGGGTAAGTCCGAGCGTGTTGTTCTTTTGCCCGCGCCTATTTTGTTTAACCTTGATACCAGGGAAGGATGGTCACTCACCGAGGAAGAGCTCGATACATATCGGGGGAGCTCTCCTAGCAGGAGCAGGATACTGGAAGGGAGGCTACAGATGATTCGGTCCAGCCCTCAAATGGGGGGAGGAGTCTTTGTACCATCAACCTACTTATGATTGGGGAGCTTCTTCTTCTACACAAGGACCTAACTACGATCATTCTTATGATGACCCGTCGGCTTGGAGTTCCTACCCGCGTTGGGGTTGATACCCACTTAGGCCAAAAGCCTAAGCTTGGGGGGAGGTACACCGACACCACACTCATCTACATATCATGTTCAGTTGGTACTTTGTATATCCATGTTTAGTTCTCTTTTTAGTTTTCGTTCTTTCTTTACTTTTGCTTCCAAAACACAAAAAGACCAAAAATATTTTCGTTGTTTCTGTTTGCTTGCTTCTTTATCTTTTTGCCTTGGTTTGCCTCTTTCTTTTAGCTTTGTCTTAATTATTCAAAAAACCCAAAAAGATTTTGCTTTGCTTGTTTCTTCCTTTTCGTTCTTGCCTTTAAAAATAAAAAAACACCAAAAATATTTTCTGTTCTTCTTTGGTTTTGTGAAGTTCGTTGCAGGGTTCAGCAGTCCTCAGTAGAGTTTGATTTCAAGTTATTATTCAAGCCACACAAGTGAAGGGCAATAATGAAGATTAATGACAACTTGAGGTGTGGTAAGAGGCTGGTAATGAACTCTATTTGTTTTCATTTTTGTACATATACTCATCATTGTGGGCATGCTTAGTCTGTTCATGTAAGGTGTGTGTTATTTTTGGATGCTTAGTAGTTCTTGCTTTCTTATGATTAGCTCCAGCTTGCTAATAGTTTATAGCATGTCATACGAATGTTTGCTTGCATTATTCTATTCATAACTTGGTATGACACTATGGTATCCTCCTCTGAATATTTTCACTTGAATTGACTTGGCACATGCTCACGCATGCATATGACTGAAACAATAATCAGTTAAGCCTCGATGAATTATTTTGCCTCAAGGGTCTTGAATCACTTTCATGCCATGATTAGTCCTGTTTTGTTGCAAGCATGATTATGACAGTTATTGCTCTCTCGTTTGTCGCTCCCTTACTATTGCTAGACTTCACTTGCACTGAGTATGAGCTCTACTCGTGTTTCCAACTGCCCAAAACCAATATTGCCAAAAGTGTCCACCATACCTACCTATTAACATCATTTGCTTTTCCATGCATATTCAGTATGTCTTGTTTTCTTCCGAATAAAATGTTTGCTTGTTATGAGAAAGTTAGTTAGTAAAGCTCTCACGAACTTGATGGCACACTTTATTTCTTGCACTTAATAAACATAAACCATTGTGACTGTCCATGAAAGTTATATGCTTGCAAATTATAGGCTAGGGATTAGCAGAACCGTGCTATCACGGGGAACACTTTTAATACCTGTAAATATATACCCCGTTGATATCATGCTCTTTTGTTTACGGATGTCATCGGTGTGAAATAAAAGGGGAGCTTGTAAGTCCATGGAGTTATGTATGTATGTTAGAGAAACGCCTGGGCGGCTGGTCTAATTCATGTCTAATCATGGTGGAAACCTGCAGCGTAACCATAATGAGCAATCTATGAAGCATTCTTCTTAAAAAAAGAGAGAGATAGTTATTGAGAAGAAAAAGAAAAAAAAGATGAGAAAAGAGGAAAGATAGAAAAAGCACCATTTCCCATGGTAAATAAGAAGATGCTGAGATGCTTATTGTTTGCTTGCCTTGTTATTTTGATATGGGGATTCTTCCGTATCATCGGGCAAGGGGTACCCCATTGGCGGTTCTCTATGATACGCATGTATTCAGTATGACAAGAACTTACCAGTAACTAAAGTTGAGTAGCATGAGGAGCGGCCCTCATACTCAAGGGACATGAGATTTCTAGTTTATGGTCTGTCAAGCATATAACTCGTATTGGACCTCACTTTCACCTTAACCATTTAAAGATGTTTATGATAGGGGCAATGAGAGCTCAAAGCTAATGAGTACCATAGTTTCAGCATTTGGAAGCCTTCCAAACTTTTAAAGCCCTTTCACTTCCTTGTTGAGTCACCACTTATTCTATGAGCACTTTCTTGAGAGCATAGTTGTCATTCTTAGTGTAATATGCTTGTCCCAAAATTTGTACTAATTGTGTCATGACTTTGATGCTTGTATCTTTGATATCTTTACTTCTAGTCTTCACTTGAACTTCAGAGCTGCCTCGACATTTATTTTCTCTACAATCCAAGGCAAGCGAGATACTCCTCTATCATACCTTTTTATGAGCATTGCAATGTTGCTTATGTTTATGTTTCATGCTACTTACTATTTTTGAGTTAGAATCTCTTCATAGTTTGCAATGACTATTGAGTAACCTTATTTGCATACTCCTTATTATGAATTGACCAAGTACTTGATCATATGCTAAGAATATATACATCGTATGAAGCAAATGTGTTCGTGAAAGTTTCTTTTATCGCACTCAGTTTTCAACTGAATTGCTTGAGGACAAGCAATAAGCTAAGCTTGGGGGAGTTGATACGTCCAAAACATATCTACTTTCCCGAACACTTTTGCTATTGTTTCTCCTCTAAACTTGTGTGATTTGGATACAACTAACACAGACTGACGCTGTTTTCAGCAGAATTACCTTGGTGTCTAGTTTTTGTGCAGAAAATCAACTATCAGGAAAAATCTAGGAAAATATGCCAAAAATCCTATTTCACCAGAAGACTCATAGAGCCAGAAGACGAGACGGAAGAGGGCCACAAGGGGCCCACACCACCTGGCCGTGTGGGCCAGGCAAAGCTGCGCCTGGGGATGGTGTGGCCGCCTCGGTCACCCCCTCAGCCTCCCTCTTCGCCTATAAGTTGCCTCTTGACCTAAAAACCAAGGGGGTTCGACGTTTTTCTAGAAAGAGTTCCGCTATGCTGCTACCACCAGATTCCACGATTCAGAACCAGAAACTCCGTTCTGGCACCCTGTCGGGACGGGGAATTGGAGGAGATCATCGCCATCATCATCACCATCGCTTCTCCATCAACCATCCATGATTCCCCCATCTATGAGTGAGTAATCCCCCACTGTAGGATATGGGGATGGTAGGGATTGGATGAGATCGTTCATGTAATGACACCATATTGTTAGGGCATGGTGCCTAGTATCTATTATTAGTGCTTTTTGACTTTGTTACAACTTGTTATGCTTAATGCTTGTCACTAGGGCCCGAGTGCCATGATTTTAGATCTGAACAGATAGTATTGTTTGTGATCTTACCTGTAAGTTGTATACACATATTGTTGTCCGGAACCAAAGGTCCCGAAGTGATAATAATTAGGATAACCGGAGGAAATGGCTTTGATGTGAGGATCACATGTGTTCACGAAGTGTTAATGCTTTGCTCCAGTGCTCTATTAAAAGGAGCACTTTAATTGCCAGTAGTTCCCTTGAGGCCCCGCTGCAAACGGGCTGGCAGGATAAAAGATGTTGTGCAAGTTCTCATTGCGAGCACGTATGACTATATATGGATCACATGCCTATGATTATTTAGTACGTGGATGCTTTATTTTATTTATCTGCAAATTCCCTACGTCTTGATTGCTATATGAATTGTCTTGTCCATGCAACGCCCGTTCATCCATCCCTATGCCTACTGCGCTTTAATCTTACTATTTACTGCAATTGTTACTACTGTCTTACTTTTACTAATGTTGTTGCTACTGATAAACTGCTGTGAGCAAGATTGTTTGTAGGTGCAGCTGTATTGACAACTCAGTTGTTAAGGCTTAGAAATATTCTTTGGCTCCCCTTGTGTCGAATCAATAAATTGGGTTTCACTTCCCTCGAAAATACAGCGATACACCCCCTATACTTGTGGGTCATCACCTGCCTCATACCGAAGAACTTTCTTAGTGGTGCACACACAAGGGGAATACGATAACTGGAATACTGTGAGGGATTATCTTATTATGCTACCGTCGAATGTATTTATAATTACACTAGCATAATAAGTAACACTTCATAAAGTAAAGTGTTATGATATGGTTAAAGCATCTTGATCATCATCGATAACTTTAATGAAAGTTTCATAAACTTGTCATTGCCATGTCTCAACACATGCCCCTATGCAATAATAAAAATACACGCCTCTATATTATCTATTGCAATTTTTACGCGGCTTTAGGGTTTTCGTGGTAGAACCCCTTCCCTCCTACGGACATGGAGCCACAACATGGATTCAATGATTGCCGTTCTTCTTCCCTTTTTAGGGCCCTCCAATGTAGATTCCATATCAACTACCGTAGAGAGAGAGAGACATCCCCTAAGCCACTTTGATTCATGGACCAGTCTCGTGAATCACCACGTGAGGTCGGTTGGGGGCCGCTTCATCAAACAGTGCCACGATATGAACAAGAACATAAAAGAGGGTAGGAACTAGAGAATAAATGCCCACATATTGCTATGTGTTCTATCCGTATAACATGTCTACCCATAGACCCGCTCTGATACCACTGAAGGGTTCCGTAGCAGAAAAAAATTCTATCTACTCGAACACTAATACCAGGATCTATACTATGTAGACATAAGTAACGGAAGAGAAAGACGATAGTCATACCTTTGAAGACCGAGGCACGCCTTACGCAGGAAGGCGTATATTGATGAAGACGAGTAGCACCTCAAATGTGGTGCCTCCGAAGTTCATCACACGTCCGGTGTAGGTGGCGTCAACTGGACCCTGATCCAGCCGAGCAGCAGAAGAAGTAGACGCCGGATCGTTGATCACACGACGGTGGTGTGAAGGTGAACTCACCCACGAAGTCCTCCCCAATATTCTGGGGAAGTCCTCAATGGATGAGAGAGAGAATGAGAGGGAATGGGATGATTCCAAAGGGGAGGGGAGAGCCCTATATATAGTGGGGGGAAACACCACCTAGAGGCCAGGTGGTGTAGGACTAATCCCCACACCCGCCGGCCACCTAGGGGCAGCCACCGGCCCTAGGTGGGCCCCACTAAGCCCAGGACGGCTGGCCCCCTCTCCCTAGGCACCTTGCCTCTTGGGCCTCCCCTTCGGGTGAGGCCCATTAGCATTGGGATGCCTTAATAATAAAATAAAATATATATTTAATATTAATTCTCCAATTAACATTCAAATACACATATTATCTTATTCCTTCACTCCAGAACACCTTCTGGACCCCTTCCGATCTCCATCGGATGTTACCCAGAACTATTCCGGATTCTCTTTCTCTATTTCTCCTACGATACCTCATCTACCCTAAGCGTCCCCACCCTTAAGCGTGACATCCTTCGGTTCGGAAACACTCCGGACATGATCGAGACTACTCTCACATCAATGATCAATAGAGGGACCTGGATGGCCATGTGACCCCCTTGCATTTCACGAATATAATCGCTCGAACCATGATATAGTCGTTTCCCGTTCTCTTTGTCATTTGATACCTAATTCATCTGAGACTTGATCTTCGGTATCCCCATACCTTAGTTCGGTCTCGTTACCAATCAACTTATCTACTCGTTCTCATGTCGTTGCATTCCGTGACCAAGTCACATGCTTGCAAGCTTCATTAATGCAACGTCATCGAGATGGCCACATGTATCTATCCATTACATGGATTAGACAAATCCTGGTCTTGATATGTACTCCTCTACGCATCCCTTTGGAAAACCTGAGTGGCACCTTTTTGATCCCATTTTACGAGATGATACTTGATAACCATCTAAGCTTCCTCCAAAATGGTAATTTTCATTACCTCACAGTCAAAGGATCAGGTTGCGAGGTTCTCTGTGTTTTATCATCAATGGTGAAATTTGTAACTAGATCTAATTAAGATATAACAGTCGGATGTATGTCTATCATGTCATTCAACTAATGACATGACCTAATTGTCAATTGGCATAAATGCCATGATCTTGAAACCCAGATCATCCTCATGACTAATGAACTAGTTTGCTAGAGGTAACTAGAGACACAATTTGTTCACATACCACACGTGTATGAACATTTCGTATTAACACAGTTATAGCACAGTATGAAACGTATTATGAACATATAGGAGATATATCAAATAATACACTTTATTATTTGCCTCTAGGGCATAACTCCTTCATGAATTTCTCCAAATTTAATGCTCTCTCATTTAATAAAACTCTTTTATTAATTTTATTCAGAATTTTGTTAATTACTTTAATTAAGAAACATTCACATAAAACCCCCTGCAACATTTTAATATCACATGCAGAACCAATTTCAGCAATTTCACCCGAAACAATTTCGGTGTCTATTAAAATAATTCCAGTGCTTTGCAATTCTTTCGTCTAGAACATATTTGCTCCGAATGGTGTTTGGCAACCCTTAAGTGTGTCACCATATGGTTCGTGAATAATGCAGACATGATCGAGACCCCTCTCAGATCAATAATCAGAAGCGGGACCTGTAGATCCATACTAACTCCCACATATTCAACGACGACTTCTGTGATCGAGAGAACCTATAATAATAGTAACTAAATCCCTTTTTCTTGTGATATATTACATGTCCGAGATTCGATCATCAGTATCTCAATACTTAGTTTGATCTCGTTACCGACATGCACTCTTTTCTCGTTCTCGTGATATAACATTCTAGTGATCACATCACTTGCTTGCAAGCTATCTTAATGTGATATTACCGAGAGGGCCCAGAGTATATCTATCCGTCATCATGATTGACAAATTCTACTCTTGATCCATGAGCCTTAACATAACATCTTCGGAATACCCGAACCCATCTTTATAATCACCTGTTATGGTGTGACGTTTGATGTTATCAAAGAATTCTTATGGTGTTAGCAATTAACATGATCTCATGGTCTAAGGATAAAGATTACTTCGTATGATGCTATAGCAATATAAACATAATGACTTTGATCGTAATGCTATACTTCATATGAATGTTCATCACATCATTCACCAATGCCGTGACCTTGTTATTAACAACATCCAATGTCCATGATCAGGAAACCTTGATCATCCTGTTAATCAACGAGCTAGTTTATAGAGAGGCATAACTAGGAATTTGTATTTTGTTTATTAAACACACATGTATTAACGTTTACAAAATAATATAATTATAGCATGCAAAATAAACATTTATCATAAATAAGGAATACGATAATAACCACTTTATTATTGCCTCTTGGGCATATTCCTTTCAAAACGGGGTTGGCCGAGAGATAAACAGTGCTGGCATTGTCACAATAAACAACAGTAGCAGTGTCCAGGGGCCGATGTAATTCCTGAAGAAGACTACAGATCCAACAATTTTCAGCAATGGTGGTGGCAACAACTCGATATTCGACCTTAGCACTAGAGCGTGAGACTGTAGGTTACCGACGAGACGACCAAGAGATGAGGTTATCACCCAAAACACGCAATACCCTGACGTAGCTCGGCGAGTGTCTAGGCATCCTGCCCAGTCGGCATCCGAGTAGGCAATCAAGGAGGTGGAAGTGGAGGAAGTGAGTGTAAGGCCATGATCTAAAGTGCCTCTAAGATAATGGAGGGTTCGTTTGATTAGGAAGAAATGTGGTTCATGGGGATCATGCATGTGAAGACATATTTGTTGAACAACATAAGAAAGATCAGGCGGAGTTAGAGTGATGTATTGGAGAGCACCTACAAGGCTGCGATAAAGGAAGGGGTCAGCTACTAGAGTGCCCTGGGAGGATGGTAATTTTGCGTTGGTGTCTACTGGAGTGGGAGAAGGGTGACAATCGTACATGCCAGCTCAATATAGGACATCAATGATATACTGACGTTGACTAAGATGTATAGAGGAAGATGTGCATGTGACAGAAATGCCTAGAAAGTGGTGGAGAGGTCCTAGGTCTTTCATGGAGAATTCAGTGCTAAAATTATGAATGATGCGATGTAAGAGGGAGAGGGTGGAAGCTGTGAGAATTATGTCATATACATATAGGGGGAGATAAGCTGAGTCAGTGCCAGAGTGAAGGGTGAAAAGAGAAGCATCGAATTTGGATTCAGAAAAACCTATTGATTTAGCAAAGGAGGAAAATCGTTGAAACCAGGCACGGGGTGCCTCTTTTAATCCATAAAGGGACTTTAGAAGACGACATACATGGTTTGGACGAGATGGATCAACAAATCCGGAAGGCTGTTGGCTAAAAACTTCCTCATCTAAGTTTTCGTATAAGTAAACATTTCTAACACTAAGCTGATGTATATGCTAGTTGTGTGAGAGAGAAACAGAGAGAATGATGCGGATGGTGGCTAGCTTAATGACGGGACTAAAAGTATCATCAAAGTCGATGCCCGGCTGCTGGGTAAAGCCACGAACGACCCAACATGCTTTGTGACGAGAGAGGGAACCATCGACATTGTGTTTATGGCGAAAGATCCATTTATCACTGACGATATTGACACCAGGAGGGGGAGGAACAAGGTATAGAGTGCTCAGTAGAGGGTTATATGTTTAGGAGATAGGTTGAAGTGTGTAGGGCTTCAGCCCATAGGTTGGATGTCATGTATGCTTGTAATAGTAGAGTTTGAATGACATTGTAAATGATGCGTATGGAGCGCTCGACTTTGGCATTTTTTTGAGAGGTATAGGGGCAAGAAAATCAAAAGAGTGTGCCATGTTTGGTGAAGAAATCATTTAGTTTTAGATTGTCAAATTCTTTCCATTGTCACATTGTATGTGGAGAATGGGTAGTTGGAAGTGAGTCATGACAAAGTCATGAAAGGCGACAATGTAGCAGATACATCAGACTTTTTACGCAGGGGAAAGCTCCAAAAATAGTGGGAGAAATCATCAACTATAACAAGATAATAGACATATCTAGTGGAGCTCGGAACATGCGAGGTCCATAAATCACAATGTAAAATTTCAAAGGACGACTAGTGGTAGAAATCAAAGAGTAAAACGGGAGCCTAACATGTTTGTCTAATTGACATGCATGCCACAAAGAGTGTATTGATTAATTGGTGGAGGCCGTCTTGGATGGGTGGAGAGTCGTCGTGGTGTGGTGGCTTGGATGTCCGAGACAGTGATGCCAGAGGTCATAGGAGGTGGTGGCGAGGTGGGCTTCGGCGTGTGGGGCGTTGCAAAGGGTGTAGAGAGGACCCAGGCTGTCACATCTAAGGATCACGGTCCTGCAGGGAAGAGCCTTCACCAAAAAACCAAGGGAATCAAATTCAATAGAACAAGAATTATCGGATGCAAATTGACGAATAGAAATTAGATTTTTGATAATATGAGGAACGAGTAAGATGTTGTGTAAGTAGAGAGGTTTAGACGAAGATTGAAGGGTTTTGGAGCCTATGCCCATGACAGGGAGTGTTGCACCATTGCCAACGGTGACAGATTGAGGAGGGGAGGGACGAAGGGATTGAAGATTACCAGGGTCGGATGCCATGCGAGCGGATGCACCGATGTCCATGCACCAATCGTTGCTAAGGATTTACATGTTGTTGAGGGCGATGAGGAGGGCGGGGTCGATCTATTGTTGTTGCTGCGAAAGAGCTTGACCTTATGTGGTGTAGGCCTAGGGCATCATGCCAGGGGGTGGTCCGAGGAGGCCGGTGGAAGGGGAACGCCATGGTGCAGGTGAGGGCAGACGAGTTTGCCACTGAGCATGCTGGAGCTAATGCTAAAAGGCACGGGTGTGGGAGCGCCTGTCCACGGGTTGAATTGCCAGGGCGTGTCGCGGCCGTGTCCACGGCCATCGTGGCCACAGTGATTGAAGGAGTTGTTGAAGAAGCCGCCCCAGAAGCCATAGCCATGACCGCCTCCACCACCGGAGCGATCCGAGTTGGTGCAATCGCCCCCGGAGTTGTTGCGGTTTCGCCTGTGGGTTGCGCGCGGTCACGTTCGGCGATCACGCTATTGCCACTAGCCTAGAGGGATGTAGAGGCCGTGTTCCTGGTGTCGGTGCGGTGCTGCGTCACCTCGAGGATGAGAGCGGAGCGCGTCTGGAGGAACGAAGGGAAAGGGACCTGAAACGGAAGGAATGAACGTAGATGGGCGTAAGTGTCATTGAGACCGCGAAGGAGCATCAGAACCAAGGTCTCGTCGCTGATTGGTTGGCTGACATCAGTGAGAGAGTCGACCAAGGTCTTGACCTTCGCTAGTAGTCGTTGATGGAGAGGTTGCCTTGTGGTGTGTTGCGGAAGTCTGCCTCGAGCTGGATGGCGTGGTGTTTCTTATTGTCGCGAAAGAGGTTCTCGATAGCTTCCCTGATCGTCTAGGCAGAGGAGCCTGGGAGCATGACGATGCCGAAGAGGTCGGTGGAGATGGAGCCGTAGATCCAGGAGAGGACGGTGAAGTCGTCGTGTCCCCAATCCAAGGTGGGAGAGGTGTCGGAGGGTGTTGCCTCTCCCGTGATGTGGGCTGATAAGCCGTAGCGGCCAAGGCCGACGATGGAGAGTTCGCGCCAAGGGGTGTAGTTGCCGCTGTTGAGATCCAAAGTGATTAGAACATGGAGCTTGATGGACGTGGCATAAGTGGAGGGGTTGGGTAATGGGGCAGTGGTGGTGGTAGGGTTCGGGAGGGGTGGGAGGTTTGCCGTCGCGTTGGGATTGGCGACCTAGCTGGCTGCTAGTTGGGAGAGCTGGGCTTCGTGCACGTCAAGTTCTTCGGCGTGGGTGGCGAGCTCGCGCTCTTTGGCGGCGATCTCGTCAGGAGTCATGGCTGGGAGGAACAGGAGGGAGGGGCGGCGATCTAGGGTTTTGGGAGGAGGGAGGATGCAGCTTGCTCTGATACCATGCAATGATACAAAACAGCTCGGGATGCTCGATGACATGCCGCGAGGCCTCTCCTCCTCTTTATATAGACAAATTACACAAAGAATCCTAACTAGAATAAGTAGGTGATGAGTCCAAAATTGAAGCATTTTTACCTTTTGTTTTTGCATAAATAGAGTAGTTATCTTTGTATTTCACTACGTCTGCACGCACTATTTTGTCCTTGTTTTAATAGGATCCTGAATCATTGAGTCATATATGAACATATCAATTGGAACTATCATATTGTGTAATTATATGATATTTCTAAGTGATAAAAGTCATTTTATGGATTTACCTTCACACCTGGGAAAATACCAAGCAAGGAGGAGGCATCAGCATCGATAACGACTGGTGGTACGGGCGGAGCCCGCCCATACTGTCCGCCTGTACCAAGTGCCATCGTGACTGACTCTTCAAATACTTTCTCCTGGCGAAGACAAGAGAGAGATCCAATATTCACAACCACCAGAAACCACAAAAAACTAGATCTGAAAGAGATCTGAAGGAGGAACTTGGCTGGGACAAAATTCCAGCTGCTTCATAGATCATCAGAGGATAACACATCATCCCCTTCATCATCAATTGTTGCATCTCCATTACCCTCATTACCCCCATATTTCATCTATTATATCTCGTTGTAATTCCAGATTCAATTGTGGTTTGCATTAGATCTACCTCCATACTTTTATCCATTCATTTGATTATGATGATCTTGTTGATTGCTTTCATGAGTGAGTAGTTCCTTTGTTCTTGGGGATATGGAGAAACCCTAGCACCATTATTAATTTGTAATAAAGATGATCTATTCTTGTGTCCATATGACTTGCTTGTCTATGATATAATTATGATTTGTTTTTGATATCTCTCTTTAGATGGTATGTGTAGTTGGTCGCATATCATTTTCCCTCGGGACTAAAGGGAGCGAGAAATCCTTTGGACATGTCTTGGAAGCGTACCCGGAATGGCCCCGCGAGAGATTGGCGCCGGCTCGTAACCTACACGGTCAAAGGAGGATTAAAGAGGAACGCCCTAAGCTAATTACGATATCTACGGGGAAACCCTTAATTGCGATGATTTGTATGGGTGACTGCTCTCAGACATCGCAGTGGTTATTTAGAGGTGACTTCACTCTTGGCTCAACAAAGTGGCTTCTTACGAGCATTGTAGTGAAAATCTTATTATGGATCTCTCTTCACACATATCATGACGCAAGGAGTATGTTATCTTGATTACATATAACAATAATACTATGCTAGTGGTGTATCCTACATCCCCAAGAACGTTTTAGCCCTATTGAGTTCGACCACGCTTTCATATAAACTTGTTACTTGTTTTAATTACTTTTCTGCAAACAATCATAAACCTTTCAAACACTCTTTACTTGAGATCAAAGGCAGCTTATAAGTATCCTTTGGTAGAGAGTAACGATGGGCATAAAAACCTTTACCAATAGCTCTCTGTGGGTTCGATATCTTTACTTCGAAACTATCTACAATTGATCTGTGCACTTGCAGTCATCAGTAGGCAAGATCATGTGTGATCTTTGCATACTCGGTAATAGTTAAGTCTGTTATCGAGATTACTTACAAAAGAGCAAGCATTTTCTATTCTAAAGCCACCCTATAAGTGCACAAAAACGAATTCTCACCGCATGATCGGCCCACTTAAGGTAATCTAACAGCTAGAGTTAGCCAAAACATGTATCAAGTATGTCGTTGGCAATTAGGATTGATGGAACGTTCTCATCCCATAGAGGTGCCACTAGAAGAATTTTTCTGTTCCCACTTCTGTAACTCTGATCCAAAAATCATGGAAACCACTTCCGAATTGTAAGAAACACGGGTATTAGGTCGACCCTCTATTCCTATGCACGTTTTCATGATGCCGCTCACAATTGCAATTTGAGACTAGAGGGTAGGGACCTACTTGTGGCACCCGGGATCGGGACTAGACAAATTCCATACCTCCGTCTGAAATAAGCCTAACCTCGATCTCGAAAGCTTACAGTTAATTAACCGGTATTATTACAGTGACCCTACAACTTAAAATAATACAAGTTCATAACTGAGCGAAGAAGCAAATTATCACTGACCACATCTATATCTTCTTATAAAGTAGACCCCACTAAGAGTCATTTAATTTTGTCTATCTCAACATGCGGCCTAGCCACATCATCTCCTTCTGGAAGTCATCCGATTTGAAGCATCTCACCATCCACAACCGTGGTTTCTATCCCAGCTATACTCCGTGTGTCCGTATTCTTGTCCCTGCCCCGTAACAGACGAACGCATGCATACCCAGGCCACTGGCCGTCTGCTTTCTGTGGAGGTAGGTGCGAGTAAGCGAGCAGTCGCATCCTCTGAAATTCCAATATGCTCCTCTTCTTAAAAGTAACCTCAGGAATATGTTTTAGAAATCACACCGCTCCTCTTCTGGCCATCAACACAAGCGGAAGAATCAGTACAACTTCTGCCTCCAAACATAAAAATCCGTGTCCGAAGAGAGAGACTATGATCTGCGACTCCTTCCTGTTCCACATGCTCATGACATCGGCTCCTTCACCCGCTACAGCGATAACCGACCTAGGAGGGCGCGTGCGACGGCTGCGGTGGCCACTTCGGTACATGACAGAGGCAGTCATGCCTAGCTATGTCAGACTGCATCAAGCTAGCCTGCTGCATGCCCGTGTATCATCGGGCATGGCTGCCAGGCCAGTGCTTCGTTCCCCTCACCCGATTCACGATGGCGTTGTTGGATCCAGGCAGGCCATTATTAACAGGAACCAGTCTTCATCGCGTATACGGGACTATTCCTCTTCTTCCCTGGCATTTCCCAACCTTATTGGGCTCTTGGCATCCTTGGAGGAAGTACATCGTGGATGCATAAGTCTGATAAATAGGCATCTCCCACGACCGGTCTTGCTGCCGTGGTTGTCGGTGTTGCCAATGGTATAGCTTCTCAAAATTGATATGCAATTAATTTGCTTGCGACTTATCGTTTCTTGCGAATAAATCTGATTTGGTTGAAGATCTATTCTGGATATAGTAGTTATAATTATCAGGTATCATGTGCTCTTTGCTGTAAATATTCTTATTTCAGTCTGCTCCATAGCTTATTGTTCTATAAAAGACCCGTTCCTTTATGTTAGATATCTAATTTCTCCTTGGCATTCTCGATCCATAGTATTCTAGCAGTTTTACTGTAGTATTCCTCCCTAGAAGGCAATGAAGTCTCCATTCCGTGGTATTTCAGGCACGAACTGTGTTTGGATGAATATCATAGATCACTTTCTTATCACATAGGGTTTTTTGTATTACAACAGATAATTATTTGAGTGAGGTAATATTATTATACTTTTGCTTATATTCTATTGGTTCCTATCGATTTTCCCTTGCTGTAGTAGAAATACCAAAAGTACTTTATGCGTTTCGATGCTATGACCAGATGCACCAATTTGTTAGTCTTTTTTCCTTCGCTTTCAAGTGAATATTACATATATTTCCTTAACTGCATTCACCGTGGAGTAGCTTGGTATCAACAAAAACTATTGTCCCTATGAATTTTGTAGGCTCATATGTTATGTATCTTACATGGAATTCTCTATCTATAATGGAATTGCCTTGGTTGATTTGTCTAACTCCGCAAGGAAATAAAAGTATGAAATATGCACTAAAATGTTACTCTGTCCTATATACTTAGAATATTCTTGCATATTTCTATAGACAGCTACATGTTTCATCTGTCTTATACCATTTTATTTACACAATAAAGTCCTGAAGGATATTCCCGCCGCAATGCGCAGGTTATTCTTCTAGTTCATTAAACAACGGAAGGCAAATTATGCTATTAAGTATAGCAAAATTAAAAATGGTCTAAGAAGTATAACGATGATGTCTCATTCCATAGATCCTAGACTATCGCCTGTAAACCCCAAGCTACTCGTCAATGTCGATGTTAACGAACTCATCTTCTATGGTACAACTTACTCTACATCAAAAGTATCAATAATGCAAGGTTAGGTATAGGGTGTACTCGCAAAACTTATGACCGGCGGAATTAATTTGCATAAATCTAAGTTTATTTATAAAATATGAGTATGGATTTGCTGCCACAGGGGATAGCTGCCCCCCTTGTATCTGCCGTCCATGTAGTCATAGAGATATGTGCAACCATATAGATGGTTTTTGTCTGATTAATAATGAATAGTGATTGTATAATAATTAGTGTATGTCAGGCTATAGATTGCACTGCATGCATGCATGCCGTGTCAAGCCAAGCGGCAGAAGAAAACTCATCACAACATCCAAGAAATCAATAGTGCCGAGGGTTCTTACCAGTGGACGTAAGCAACGACCAGTCAAAAGTTGGCTGTGAAAGTTAGATTTTATTGTCCAGACAAAACTCGAGTGGCTAGCACAATGTTACAGTGTGTGATTGGGCAAAACGATTGGCCATGTGAGATTAATTTTTTTCAAAAAAGGGCTTGGAAGTATTAACAACAAGTACATACCATAACGCATCCATGGCACAACTGAACCATGCTATGTACTTTCTCCGTTTAAAATATAAGATGTTTTAGCTTTTTTTAAAACACATGTATCTAGATGTATTTTAGTATGTAGGTTTACTCATTTTGTTTCAGACCTATATACTAAAAGTCGTCTAGATACATGCGTTCCAAAAAGGATTAAAACATCTTATAATTTAGAATAGAAGAAGTAATCCTTCCGTTTAAATTATAAGAGGGAGTACTATTAAATTTAGTATACTATGAAAGTTGTGGTGTTTAGAACTGCGATAAAGATATCACTTGCGATCATGTTAAAAAACAAACAACAGGACATACGTCTCGACGTATCGTTCATCATGTCCTTGTGTTGCCTTGTGCCCGCATGGCCTAAAGTAACACATGCTCGTCTAATGGAAAGTATCCTAAAGTAACACATCTCTAGAATAGTTTGGCAGAAACACGCATATTAATATTGTCCGAGACCACATTGGTTTGAAGGTATCTAGATCTCTTTTAGTGGGTACGTTCACTCCCTACCTAGATGAACCTATACACTAAGGTCTAGATACACTTTATTCATAAAGCTAAAACATCTTATATTTTGAAACAGAGGGAGTACAAAGAGATGCATGTCCAGACAAAAGGACAAAAGTGTAGGACAATAGGACAGTCTGGGGTTAATTTGTCTCTGCTCGTTTCTCGTGTCTCGTGTCAATGACATGGGCAGCTTTATTACAGACAAGTTCAGCTTGTATCGTGGTGATACATGCCTAATCTTGTTTGGCACAAATCTCGATAATGTTGATCTTGTGGTTCATTGATGGGGGGCAGCTATCCCCGTGGGCATGAGACTATTATCGATAAAATATGAAGAAGTAGAAGGTCGACTAATTAAAATATTTAAAGATACATAAGAGAGCGACAATCCACTGAATCTTTATGAGTTGAACATACCAACTAGGATCACCCCTTGCTCAATGAGGATGCATCCTTTAACCACACTTGCTTGCCAAGTTTTACGATTAGGTTATTCTTCTCTATGATCTTTGAATCCATTCTCAAATCGTTCATAACCGCGGTTATGGCTTTTCAAATAGATTAAAACGCTATAGGGGTGTACAAATTTACCCACATGTACCAACTGACCCTTAATGCCACTATAGATTAGCCCTCTTCCTTGGAAGGCCGGCAGAGGGTGGTTGATCATGACCTTTACCTTACTTTCACCGAGACGATGAGTCACGCCCTAAGGAGATGTCGCCGTAATGGGTTGAGCCCAAAGTCGGTCCCTAGGGATGTGCGTAGGGACCAAGATCACGAAGGTCGTGCCTTTCTTCTTCCCGGCCACACCCTACCTTTTATGGATGCACCTCCTTCACCGCCTCATCAGAATATTCGAAGTGCATATGCCAAATGGAACACCCAAACTATGTAACTCATAAAATCTACTAGGCAAGTCAGTTGGTTGAGAAGGTTTTCAGGTCCCGTGTGGTTGTACACTCGTCTTGGTTTAAGAGGCAAGAACTCAGGTCCTAGTGGTGGCAAGTATAGGACTGCAAAAATCACAACCTAACATGGCCACCCATACAATCCTTAGCATGTTCAACTTACATCTCTGATCATATCATGCCATCCTATTATACTAGTTCATTCACAGCTCTGATTCATCAATCGGATGGACCAACAATAACAGTTAATCAATTACCATGGAGAATTCATCATTGTGGCGGTTTCCCAAATCCAATGGCGCGTGACGCCCCAACCATTTGTCCTTCACGGTGGTGATGAACCGCCACGGTCATGTGCTGCCACATGCCATCAACTAGGCCCAGCAGCTCTTAGTGGCATAGGTATGCCCAACGGGCACCTGGTACTAGTCTACCTGGTGCGGCCCAAAGAAAGGCCCACTCGAAGACCTACCAAGGTCCTAAAGCTCATGACAGTTTAGTTGATACGAAGTCTATAAGGACACTGACTCCAAACGCACAAGACAAATAAAATCCAAGATTAGACTCTACAAACACCAACTTGTAACCAACTCGGAGTGGTACCTGAGACCTAGCCTCCCCATATATAAAGTCTTAGAGGGTCTAACGAGGAGGACATCGCCATAATAGACACAATATATCTAGACATCGAAACTCTCATTCATACACCCGTCAGATTCAGTCTATGCACCATAGCTATCTCGGCTCCCTTGTAACCTTCGGTCCTTAATCAATCAAGAGCGGACAAGTAGGAGTAGGGCTTTCCCTCCGAGAGTCTGAACCTGGGTAAACCTCGAGTCCCCATCATTTGTCTGTTAGCCGATGAAGTCTCCAGAATGTCGCTCTTCCTTGAAAACCCAAGTCTATCAAGTATGGGCATTGACGTGGTCACCCCATGTCAATTGGCGTCGATGCGTGGGGACTCTATGAGCTAAGGTGATGACTTCGGTGGCTCCATCATTGGTGGCGGAATCAGTGACCGTCTACGTCTACTTTGACTACACACACGGGCTTGACATCAGCATTGTACGCTGCGTAGGCTGCAGAATGACAGCCGAGCGAGCTTTTCCTGCAGCATCCGATTAATCGCGATCACAAAATCATCGTCAGATCTAACCATGAGTCTGCACATAGCTAGAGAACGCAAAAGCACGTATCCCGTACTATTTCCTAAAGATGCACTATGATGCAACATCAAGATCAACAAGGATTCGATGCGTCGCCGGCTTGTCCGATTCGTTGGTTCACCGCACGGTCTGATCCACGTAGAAGGAACAAGAAACGGAGCTGAAGCACCTTCTGGATGCAGAGGCCGTGCGTGTGAAGTTTTCCAAGTACCAGTGATAACCTGCCCTATAATCTACCAAAAAAATAAAGGAGTAGTATGACTCGGAACAGGAGGTGAAGGTTTCCACAAGACCTTGTCTCATGCATGGAAAGCAAAAAACAAGAGATAAAGGCGAGTATTCCCATAAGATCAGCGAAAAAAGTCTATTGAAAAGGACCTCGCGTACTCGTGTGAAGCATCTCTAGCAATGGACAATTCGAACTAAAGTGTCTGCATGGATTTGGACACGAGGTGCAGCCAAAAATAATCGTGTTGACCTCAATTACATGTCTTCCATGTTGACTCTGAGGTCCACCACATGACTCGATGCTGCATCGACTCCGTCTGCTGCGTCACTTCGTCTGACCCTGTTGACTCTACGTCCGGGGGCTACACCGACTCCGATTCACAACCTGATGCCGCCATCAGCTCCGACGATCCACAGTAGTCTTCGACTAAGGTGACCCACTATAGTCTTCGGCTGCCAGGACCCGTTGCTAACACAGGCTTGGGCGACATGCTGAATCTTAGGTTGAAGCGACCCGCTAAATCTTCGGTTGCGCGACCCGTTGTAGTCTTCGACTGCGGTGACCCGTTACAGTCTTCGGATGCGGCAACTCGCTACCGCCACCGGCTCTGGCAACCTGCTACCGCATCGAATCCATCCTCCACATGACTTTGGTCCGCCGCGTGACCCGCTGTCACGTCGACTCCATCCGATGTGCGGCTTCACGTTCATCGTGTCGACTTCGTCCATTGTGCGACTCTGTCAACCTCGACTACACTTCGTGTCCACCATGCAACTCGCCTCCATGTTGACTCCGTTTGCTACCGCATGACTTGCCCTCGTGTCGAGTCCGTTCACTTCATCAACTATCAATAAAGCTAAGTTTCATCTATCAAGAGCCAATAACTATTTACTTAAATCGCACTCGACATACTCGGGAGCTACGCCCTCGTCGAGTAACCTAACAAGCCATCGACTCCATACATGTCGTGGTATTGCCGACGAGTACGTCATGGAGGGGTCCTCACAGTGCGTGTTTAGAGACGTGGGGTAAGACGGAGAGTTGGTGGGTACGAGGTAACACAGCTTACCCAGGTTCAAGTCCCACAACGGTGGCAGAAATCTACTCCTGCTATAAATCACTATAATGGCAGTACATCGAGTTACAGAGATAGGTTCACTGTGCGAGGTGTTGCACGTTGTACATAGCAATCTTGGTTGTGTCTGTCCTAAAGGCTTCCATAGGTCCGGTTTATAAAGGCACCAGAACCTAGGGTTTACAGGGAAAGGTCCTTGCCAGACAAGGTAAAGAGTCCTACACTAATATGAACTAGTATTACGTGTCTTGTACTCCAAGGCTCTGAGTATGTCGGTGACTCCAGCGTAGCCTTCCTTTATCCGGCAATAGTAGCCCCCAACAGTAGCCTCCGGAGGACTTTGAAATTTTGCGCCGCCTTGCCCGTTGATCTTGAATGCTTCGTCTAGGTGATACCGCCAATTCGTCAAGCAATATCTCAAAGATCTCCCAAAGAACCCTGCAATCATCGCCGACTTCACAATGTAGCCAGAGATTCCTTGAGTCTTCATTTCCAGGGCGAGATATTTTTCGCCTTTGATGGAATCTTCAGACATGAACTTTCACTGCAACTGTCAGGAGGATGTCATAGGGTACAACCTACGCTACCTCGAAACTCACAGAAGGCAGGGAATTAATCATGCACGTGAAATCCGAAACGGTAAAGCGGCAAAGACGGAGGACGTGGCGAAATTACCGTGCATGTTTGTCTCCACGTCGGTAGTGCTCCACCCATTGGATCCCTTTGCACGAATCTTGGCGCTGGTCCTATATATTTTCACCACAGTCAGGTTATTTTCTTTTTACACGCATTCGCTCCTTCATCTTCGTCTTCCTCCAGTCGCGTGCCTGTTCGAGCTCCTCCTTGGAAAACCCTAGCCAAAGCCTCCTTCTTCTCCACCCACTCCTAACATCGCAATGGCCTCCAGCAGCTCCATCCCTTCGACGACGGCGACCCCCGAGACTACTCTGGAGCTATCTCAGGGAGTATCAATCCCGCCAGACGGGGTTGTTGTCCCTATCACCACCATGGTGGAAACCACCAGCGACGACCAAGAACGGGCGGCGCCAGAAGCTGCTGAAGAGGACACTGACTCCCACAAGGGAGTGTGGAGGGGCTCTGACCTCTCCGCCGAAGATCTACAAGAACTGGTCACCGAGGGGTATCTCCCCGCGGCGAAGGATTTGGTCTGGCGGTTGGCACTGGCCGGTGAGGTGGCTCCTTCTCCCCAAGCCAGAGAGAAGGTCTACTCAAAGCCCAGCTGGTATGAGGCATATGCCTGCTAGTTTTCGACTTCTTCTTGGACGTCCTCCGACACTTCCAAGTACTTCCCTACAACCTCTCTCCTAATAGCATCCTCGCCCTTAGCAACTTTGTAGCTTTGTGCGAAGGGTATCTAGGCATCAAACCTAGATTAGATCTGTTTGTATACTTTTTTACCGTCAAGAGAGAGTCTGTAGAGTCCAAGGACGAATTGCGGACTTGTGGAACCATTAGCTTTAAGATCCGGCCTAGCCGGCGCTTCCCCGACATCGTAGGGCATAAGTCATGCAAGAACTGGCAGCGCACATATTTCTATGGCCCGGATATTCCCTTGCCTGACCGTCTTGAGACATACCCCGATTTTGTCAATGGGGCCGCTGTCGAAGTGCCTGCCTGGAGGACCCCAGCCTCCATGCCGTCCGACGATGAAGCCAACCGTGCCATAAGGCGGATCGAATGGCTCGTGGACAGAGGTCTGACGGGCATGGACCTAGCCATGTGCTGGTTTGTTAGGCGGATCCAGCCTCTGCAACATCGCGTCGAGTTGATGTGCAAGTACACCCAAGACATGAGGGATCCCATGTGAATTTCACGGGATAACTTCTCCACGGACTCTGTCAAACTCCAGCTTAAGGACATCGTCAGGGTGAAGGACAGGAAGCGAGGCTTCAAGATCACCTATGACATGTTCGATTGCAACAAATGCCCAGAGGTAGCTTTTGTTTACTTTGTTGCTTGTTATATACTCTAAGGTTTTTCTGTCTTGAAGCTATCAGTCTAACACTCCTTTGTTTCCCAACTGGTGACCTTGGTGGAAGATCAGATGGCCTCCCAGGTCTATGATCCCAAGCTAAAGGATATCCAAGTGGTGTCCGACGATGACACCCCTAAGGATCAGCCAGCTCTGGCAGCGCGAAAGCTGAAGAGCTCCACCTCTAACGCTGCTGCCGAGGCCAAGAAGAAGAAGAAATCAGAGAGTGGAGTCTCCAAATGATCCACCGCCGACTTAGAGGCAAAGAAGAAGAGATCCACCAGCATTCCCCTCACCAAGGCTCCTGCGTGGAGTAAGTGTATTCATTCTTCGGCTTGTATTTTTAGTTCGCACCTTATTCAACTCCTATACTTATACCTTGTACGTTTCAGGAGGAAAGCTGGTGTTAGCCTGAAGCGATCCTCTAGAGATGCTGGAGGGTCAAAAAGTATTTGTGACATGTTGAACAGGGATGTGTCCACCAAGCCTTCTCCTACTACTGCTCCCCTACTCCTGCCGCCAAGCCTTCTGCTGGTTCCGCTAGGCCTTCGTCCCCTGTCATTCCTGAGATCTCCGCCATGGAGACAGATGTCAATCCAATCTTTGATATCTCAGGCTCTGTCGAGGTGGACGTTACTCCCAACAGTCAGGTGACGCAGGAGAGTATCTCCTCCAAAGTGGCCAAAGCTTCGACTAAGGATGCCACCGAGAAAGGGAAGAAAGTAATGGAAGGAGTGGAGGCAGAGGTAGTTGCAGCAACAGACAAGGCGAAAGCCTCTGAGCCATCAACTATTCTTAAAACGCAGCAAGCGGCTAGGGCATCATCCATGCCTCCGGCTTCAACATCTCCTCCAGCAGCGACTCCTCAGACGTTGTGCCTAGATGACCTCATTGCACAGGCAGATGCCGTGTATGACAATGCCGACATCTTCCATACTGCATATGCCAACCTGGCCAACAATCTTAAGCTTATTACCACTGTAAGTATTTTAAACTTCACTTCTTTTACTTTGTGTAACATATCCCTCTGTAGCCCCCGAGCGCTTAGGCGGATAAACCAAATTTATTGGCCTAAGTGCTCCAAAGAACTAAGAGTAGAAATTGATAATGTAGCCCCCGAGCGTCTAGGCGGAAACTAAAAAAATTCCGGCTAGATGCTCTGAGAGTAGCATACTTGCTGATTAAAATCTTGTGCTGTAGCCCCCGAGCATGTAGTTGAAACTAGATAGTTCCTACTAAATGCTCTAAGAGAAACTAAGCATGTTTACTTGTTGCAGAATGAGAAAAGACGGAGGATTACCGCCAATGAGAGGTTTGCTGCCTTGCGGAAGGAACTGGACCTTGAACAGGGTAAAACAGCCTTCCTGAAGCAATAGATCAAAAATAGCTAGAGTCTGTTTCTTTTAGCAGCTCCTTACTTTTCCTCATGGAGCCATTTTTGCCGTCTTCTCATAGTGCTTTCCATTTCCGTCTTACAGAAGCCATTGCCAAGGACAAAAGCATCATCGAGCAATCCAAGCACATTCAAGAGCTCGACGATGAGAACAAAATCTTGAAGAAAGACCTGGCTGATGCCGTCAAGGGCCATAAGGAGATGATGAGGGTACTGCAAGAATCTGCTGACGCCGAGATGCAGCGCCAGAAGAACGAAATTGCATAGCTCAAAGAAAAGAACTAAGCTGCCAAAGAGCAGAATGAGAGGAACCTTGAGGTGTACAAGATAGTTCATAAGGAGCAGGATGTCTTGGCAGAGACATGCAAGCAAGCTGAGACGAGCATCTTTGGTAACTTTCCTCCGTCATGGTCAATTTTGTATTTTGGAGAAGTGTTTGATGTTTTTATACTCATGATCCTTGTATCTTATGCATACCACAGCACCCATTGGCTTGGCCAACTTGGGTGAAGGTGCTCCAAGTCCCGATGAATGAATGATTCTTGCCGGCAACTTTATCAGCACCGCCATTGCCTAGGCCAAGTAGATAGCCCAGCCTCTAGGAGTAAACATCAAGGCGACAGACTTAGCGGCCAAGTACTCAGAAATCCAGCGCCAAGCCCCCGAGAAAGTCAAGGACTGGAAAGCCTCTTGTGTCCGGGTTAGTGCAAGGATGACCCTGTCCTTGGTCAAGGTACACTACAATAACACCGACATCGATCTAGTGACCTCCAGCATGCCCAAGCTAGACGAGGAAGGGAAAGAAATTGATAGCGATGCTATTTGGAATTCCCTCGCCGGCTTCGACACCAGGGTTGCGAAGATGGTCAAGGAAGATGTCTTCGTGCCTGCCGAGATCCTTGATGAAGACATGGCTTCGTCTGAGTCTAGCCCATCTCCTTCCGAGTTTGATGGGCTATCCCGGCCTAGCTCTCCTGATGCTGATGATGCCACCACGAAGTCCCCTGCAGTAGAGCCATGAAAAACAATATTTGTATTAAATGTATCTCTGTGATGTGTATGCGGAAAAACACATGTGTTTTGTTAAGGCGGCAAAACTTGTACTCAAGTTTTTTACTGCTTATCTGTTTCCAGCATGTGTATATTTTTAAAGCAAGTGCTGGCTTATCCATTTTCTGGTTCATATGCTTGACCTTTCATGAGACAGAAGTCTCGTAGAACAGAACTATGCCCTCAGGTGATGATGCTTAATAGTACCGTCAAGAATCTAACAGCAAAATCGCCGGCTTTGAGTGCCGAGAAGTCACTACTCCGCAATCCACATAAAAACTTCAGAAAATGTGTAGACCAGAAAACATAAGCTAACGCCCGTAGGCAGAATTTTCACAAGTGCAAATGCAACCTTGCGCATAAAGGGTTTATATGTGTGGCATCCCGCAAAACCACTACTAGAAAATCACGGTGTTTTTGTGCATTGCATCATCATGACCGCATGCTCATGTCATCATGCCACCTTGCATTTGAGCATCGTCATGTCATCTTGCATTTGTTTGCATAAAACTATTTTCGAAAAGCCTGTTTGTGTTTTCTAAACGCCGTCTTGATTTCAGATTAAAACCCGGGTCTCCGGAATATTTTGTTTTGTCTAAAAACGGTTTAGAAAAGCCTCGTTTTAAATAAACAAAATTTATATTATTTTATAAGAGGCAACCAGCCAGGCCCGAAAGCCTAGCCGGCCACTTCCAAATTAAAACCCTAATCTGTCTAACCCCAAACCGTACCCAATCCCCTACCCCAAACCTCCCCCACCCAGCAGCCTCTCTCTCTCTCTCTCTCTCACCCCGCGCCAGCCACCACTCCCTCTTCCTTCCACCCGGTCCCTCCAACCCCACCTGCCCAAACTCCCCTGCCCACTCCCGCTAGCTCCCACCCACCTGGGCGCGCATCCCACCACTTCTCCCGCCCACCAGCCTCCAAAACCCCACCTACCACCAGTCTTCCCCGGCCCCACCACCTGGCCCCACCCCACGCGGTGGACACGCTTTCCACCTACCCCGCGTCCTTCCTCACGACCTCCGCCCGTGATTTCCTTCCCTCGGTCCTCTCTGCCCCGCGCGGCACCGCCGGCCTTCCTCCACCCCACCCTAAGTCCCGCGTTGCCCCGCCGCCAGGGACGCCGCTCCGGCCGCCGTGTTCCCCGCCCCACATCGCCACCTTCCTCCGCCCTCGATCCGGGCCGAGCCCCGCCACCACCTCCTCCATGCGCGGGAGCGCCGCCACCTCGCGTCGCCGGCAACCCCGCCGCCGGACGCCCCTTCTCCACCTCTCGGAGCGCCGCCTCGGGCCGCCGCCCTCGCCATCCCCGGTGGTGGACGCGTCCCCTTCCGGCCCCGAGCTCCGTTTCGCCACCGCCGACCTCCACCTTCCGCCTCACCGGGTCCCCGCTCTGCTCCGGCCAGAGGCGCGCCTCGCCGCCGTCAGGAGCCACCTCGACCGCGCCCTCACCCTCCACTCCGTCACCGCCTGGCCCTCCTTGACCGCAAGCGCCGCCAGTGCCTCTCTCCGCCCCGCGGTGCTCCGCCGCCCGGGTCATTCTCCCTGTGCCCTGCGACCCTGAATCTCGCGTAGAGCCACCCTCCACCGCCAAGATCTGCAGGCCCACCGCCCAGGTCGCCTCCGCTGCCTGGCCGCGGCCCCTTCCTGGCCTCTGGTTTGCCTGCACCGGCCCCGCGCGCCCTTGCCCGCGCGCCCTTACCTGAGTCCGGCCGCCATTGCTCGTCTACCTCGCCATCAATCGAAGCCGAGCTCCTGGCCCCTGTCTCTCCTTCGGTCCCAGGCGGTTGTGCTCCCCGGCGCCCTCTCCCAAAGAGATTCCTTCGATGACTTCCGTCGCCTCGACCTCCCCTGCAGCACCATGTCTACAATCGCCCTTAAACTATAGATTATGTTGGGTTTGCTGTGGCTCGGCTACAACCTGGAATGTTAGTGTGGTGTTGGTATTACTCGGTGGACGCAACCCGGTGATAGTTAGAGTGTGGCGAAGTTGGTGATGCAAGGCAAGGTTGTGCATATGTGTGTCTGTAGCTTCGATGCCAACCAAAAGACGGGCACCGAGTACTTCTTCCTGGCTCCGAGCAAAGTTCGCCATCGACAATTGAAGCCGGCACCCTCCAAGATCTTCTCCCTGATACGGCAAGTACCCCATCCTGGATCCGATGCCCGCGGGACCCGGACGCCAATATCCACGACTCGGAGATGCCCGGAACACCAAGTTCGTCGAGACCCTGAAGACCCGTTCCCGGAGGCGAAGTCCGGACCCGATGACCGCCAAGATTGCCACCGGAAAGACAAACACTTCACCGCGGAACACCAAGTCCTTCTTACCGGATGCAACAAGATCTACTTCCACTGTCCGAGACTGATCCCGTCGAGCCGTTCACCCCCGTCGAGCCCTGTCGAACCCCGGATCCCCGGAACCAAGATCTTCCGAACCCAGATGTGCGACCCTAAGCCCCTATTTTTATAATATGACATTATCAACTGTCGCATATTAAATTGTTCATGCATGCATACCTGTCTGTGGTTTGGGGGCATTATGCCGATTCACCGCATGATTAAATAGGGAGTCTATATGCGGGCTATTCTAGTCTTATATCGGCTCCATTTAAATTGGTGTAGCGAACAGATGCCATGCTTTGCCTTGCTAACTCAACATTTAAATTGCGGGGTAGATAAATAACTCGAACTGTCTAATTAATTGTCGAGACCCCGGTTCCACTTAATATTGCCTAATTGCAGCGCATCTGCATCATATCATAATCATGCCGGATCTTCTGCCGTAGTATTAAATATTGCATCCGGTGTTTCTTCTAGTGTTTGCTTCTTCGCGGATTAGGCCGATGAGTTGATGCGAGTGTCGACAAGTTCTCCGGATATGAACCTTCGGCAGTGTTTCCCAGGCGAGCATCTCTCCCCCTTCTACCTATTTTGCATTTATAGTCTTTATTTCCTCCTGTTGATCTATTGCTATCCGTGTCGCGATGCTTTAGTTTCCGTACACCAGTTATACCCCGTGCAGCCTCTATATTGCCTTGGACACCTCCTATTACCTGTGTTTGGTAGATAGCTGGCCTTGCGAGTCGCAGTCGCTTGCTCAGGTGTGATCTCGTGTTGTCAATTACCGCAATTGTTGGAATGCTGGCAGATGTTTATTGGTGGAGATGCTTATTGGTGGAGATGATCATGACTTTAAATACATCTATTAAAATGCTAGATATAACTAATGCAGAGGCATCGGTGGGCAATAGATGTTATTTGGTTCTTCCACGCTCACTTGTGTCCCGTAGGACCCCGAGTACTTGATACCTGTTCCTTGATTTTTCGCACTATGCACATCCAGGAGGCCTTATGGACCCCCCTGAGCCAGAGCTTGAATCATTTCTATTTCTTGGGGCCACAAGTAGTTTGGGGCTTTATTACTATCCTGTACTTATGCCATGCTTTACTGTTTTATTTAAGATTGTGCGTGGAGCACCTGTACTGTTTAGGATCGCGGAGTGTTTTCGCGGTATCGACAAGCCCAGTCACACTTTCAGCTTCCCAGTCGTTTACAACCATTGACGCAAACCGTGTGAGTTCCTCGGTCTGACTTCCTCGTTTGGTCTCGAGGGGGAAATACCAGGATGGGTATGTTTGGTGTAGTCTCAGGTTGGATCCGAATAGGTCTTTCTTATCCCTCTCTAATAGCCGAGAGTTGTACCGAGTCTCTATAGGTTGTTTAGTGCCACTGCGCTGCTGCTTCAGCCCACCATACCTATGTAGGCGAGAGCCGCCGAATTCTAGCCTCGCCCTGTACTGGCCTCAGTACTGACGCTCCTCTTTTTCCTTTGCCCTTTGTCGGCACCCCTTTTGTTTTAGCAGGTTTGAGATCGACGTCGTTAGCAGGGTTACCCTTCCGGCTTGGCCTGGGCAGGGTTATGGACGCCATTGGTTATTCTTCAGGGCTCTTAACCCCATTTGTATCTTGTCCGTAGTCGGACGCTCTACCGTTTTCAAGGTGATTTGGATCTTTGTATATTATATCTGTATTCTTGACTCATGGACTCGTTGATGTATATATATGTTTTGTGGGTCCCATCGAGGACTGTTGTGTAATGGTATTACTTCGTTTTCCACCCACACGAAAGTGCCTGGTGGGCGTCCTTGAATCGTTTCTATGCGGGTTTGGCGGAAAGGGCTAAAACTTGCATAGGGCCGATTTGAGGGTGTTACAGTGTGGTATCAGAGCTCAGCAGTTGCGATACCCCACAAGTCTAGCCTGTAGGATAACCTAGCTAACGGCCGAAGTAGAGTGTCAAAACTATTTTGCAAAATCGGTTGTATAGATCTGATTAGGTCTGCTTTTACTCCTTACCCTCTGCTATTCTCCTCTTACCTCCGCGTGTGTTAAATCTGCTCTCTTATCTTCTTCTAGTCCAGGATTTCTCGTGGTTGGGTTCCGTCGTACCTTTAGGGTTTCGCTTCCTCCTTTGGCAACGGTGTTTCTACCTCCGGACTTCATGCTATCTGAGTGGTCCTTTGTCTGTGGTACCAGTGTTTGTTCCTTGTTTGTGCCTTCCGGTGTTTTCCGACGCGACGACATCATCTACGCCAGATCCAATGTAGAGTGTGCCTCACTTATTGTTTCTGAATCTCGTTTGTCGAGATCTTCAGTCTAATTCCAAGAGTTGGTTGCATAATTCACCTATTCGTGTGCAGAGTAATGGTTTGAGTGCGCGATGGACTGATCACCATCCGACCACTCTTATCATTCGTTTTTGTATATTGAATTGGAGGATCCAACAATTTTACTCCGTCCTCGGAAGTTAGAGGTGGCTTTATTTGTGGATACCTTTACCTTCGTCCTTTGTTCCCTGGAGTGTTCTCTCGACGATCACGGACAACGACCTCTTGTTAGTGGTGTCGCGAGGATCTACACGAAGCGAGAAGATTCAGATCTCCGATCTTCTTCCTGGTACCATGAGGCGGATCTCGAGGGCGAGATCCATTGTTAGTGGTGTATATGTGTGGCATCCCGCAAAACCACTACTAGAAAATCGCGGTGTTTTTGTGCATTGCATCATCATGACCGCATGCTCATGTCATCATGCCACCTTGCATTTGAGAATCGTCATGTCATCTTGCATTTGTTTGCATAAAACTATTTTTGAAAAGCCTGTTTGTGTTTTCTAAACGCCCGTCTTGATTTCAAATTAAAACCCGGGTCTCCGGAATATTTTGTTTTGTCTAAAAACGGATTACAAAGGCCCCGTTTTAAATAAACAAAATTTATATTATTTTATAGGAGGCAGCCAGCCAGGCCCGAAAGCCTAGCCGGCTACCTCCAAATTAAAACCCTAATCTATCTAACCCCAAACCGTACCCAATCCCCTACCCCAAACCTCCCCCACCCAGCAACCTCTCTCTCTCTCTCTCTCTCTCACCCCGCGCCAGCCACCACTCCCTCTTCCTTCCACCCGGTCCCACCAACCCCACCTGCCCAAACTCCCCTGCCCACTCCCGCTCGCTCCCACCCACCTAGGCGCGCATCCCGCCACTTCTCCCGGCCACCAGCCTCCAAAACCCCACCTACCACCAGTCTTCCCCGGCCCCACCACCTGGCCCCACCCCACGCGGTGGACACGCTTTCCACCTACCCCGCGTCCTTCCTCACGACCTCCGCCCGTGATTTCCATCTCTCAGTCCTCTCTGCCCCGCGCGGCACCGCCGCCAGCCTTCCTCCACCCCACCCCAAGTCCCACGCTGCCCCGCCGCAAGGGACGCCGCTCTGGCCGCCGCGTTCCCCGCCCCACATCGCCACCTTCCTCCGCCCTCGATCCGGGCCGAGCCCCGCCACCGCCTCCTCCATGCATGGGAGCGCCGCCACCTCGCGTCGCCGGCAACCCCGGCGCCGGACGCCCTTCTCCACCTCTCGGAGCGCCACCTCGGGCCGCCACCCTCGCCATCCTCGGTGGTGGACGCGTCCCCTTCCGGCCTCGAGCTCTGTTTCGCCACCGCCGACCTCCACCTTCTGCCTCACCGGGTCCCCGCTCTACTCCGGCCAGAGGCGCGCCTCGCCGCCGTCAGGAGCCACCTCGACCGTGCCCTCACCCTCCACTCTGTCACCGCCTGGCCCTTCTTGACCGCAAGCGCCGCCAGTGCCTCTCTCCGTCTCGCGGTGCTCCACCGCCCGGGTCCTTCTCCCTGTGCCCTGCGACCCTCCATCTCGCGTAGAGCCACCCTCCGCCGCCAAGATCTGCAGGCCCACCGCCCATGTCGCCTCCGCCGCTGTCGCCTGGCCCTGGCCCCTTCCTGGCCTCTGTCTTGCCTTCGCTGGCCCCGCACGCCCTTGCCCGAGTCTGGCCGCCATTGCTCGTCTACCTCGCCATCAATCGAAGCCGAGCTCCTGGCCCCTGTCTCTCCTTTGGTCCCAAGTGGTTGTGCTCCCCGGTGCCCTCTCCCAAAGAGATTCCTTCGATGACTTCCGTCGCCTCGACCTCCCCTGCAGCACCATGTCTACAATCGCCCCGAAACTATAGATTATGTTGGGTTTGCTGCGGCTCGGCTACAACCTGGAATGTTAGTGTGGTGTTGGTATTACTCGGCGGACGCAAACTGGTGATAGTTAGAGTGTGGCGAAGTTGGTGATGCAAGGCAAGGTTGTGCATATGTGTGTCTGTAGCTTCGATGCCAACCAAAAGACGGGCACCGAGTACTTCTTCCTGGCTCCGAGCAAAGTTCGCCATCGACAATTGAAGCCGGCATCCTCCAAGATCTTCTCCCCGATACGGCAAGTACCCCATCCTGGATCCGATGCCCACGGGACCCGGACGCCAATATCCACGACTCGGAGATGCCCGGAACACCAAGTTCGTCGAGACCCTGAAGACCCGTTCCCGGAGGCGAAGTCCGGACCCGATGACCGCCAAGATCACCACCGGAACGACAAGCACTTCACCGCGGAACGCCAAGTCCTTCTTCCCGGATGCGACAAGATCTACTTCCGCTGTCCGAGACCGATCCCGTCGAGCCGTTCACCCCCGTCGAACCCTGTCGAACCCCAGACCCCCGGAACCCAAGATCTTCCGAACCCAGATGTGCGACCCTAAGCACCTATTTTTATAATATGACATTATCAATTGTGGCATATTAAATTGTTCATGCATGCATACCTGTTTGTGGTTTGGGGGCATTATGCCGATTCACCGCATGATTAAATAGGGAATCTATATGCGGGCTATTCTAGTCTTATATCAGCTCCATTTAAATTGGTGTAGCTAACAGATGCCATGCTTTGCCTTGCTAACTCAACATTTAAATTGCGGGGTAGACAAATAACTCGAACCGTCTAATTAATTGTCGGGACCCCGGTTCCACTTAATATTGCCTAATTGCAGCGCATTTGCATCATATCATAATCATGCCGGATCTTCTGCCGTAGTATTAAATATTGCATCCGGTGTTTCTTCTAGTGTTTGCTTCTTCGCGGATTAGGCCGATGAGTTGATGCGAGTGTCGACAAGTTCTCCGGATATGAACCTTCGGCAGTGTTTCCCAGGCGAGCATCTCTCCCCCTTCTACCTATTTTGCATTTATAGTCTTTATTTCCTCATGTTGATCTATTGCTATCCGTGTCACGATGCTTTAGTTTCCGTACACCATTTATACCCCGTGCAGCCTCTATATTGCCTTGGACACCTCCTATTACCTGTGTTTGGTAGATAGCTGGCCTTGCGAGTCGCAGTCGCTTGCTCAGGTGTGATCTCGTGTTGTCAATTACCGCAATTGTTGGAATACTGGCAGATGTTTATTGGTGGAGATGCTTATTGGTGGAGATGATCATGACTTTAAATACATCTATTAAAATGCTAGATATAACTAATGCAGAGGCATCGGTGGGCAATAGATGTTATTTGGTTCTTCCACGCTCACTTGTGTCCCATAGGACCCCGAGTACTTGATACATGTTCCTTAATTTTTCGCACTATGCACATCCAGGAGGCCTTATGGACCCCCTGAGCCAGAGATTGATTCATTTCTATTTCTTGGGGCCACAAGTAGTTTGGGGCTTTATTACTATCCTGTACTTATGCCATTCTTTACTGTTTTATTTAAGATTGTGCGTGGAGCACCTGTACTGTTTAGGATCGCGGAGTGTTTTCGCGGTATCGACAAGCCCAGTCACACTTTCGGGTTCCCAGTCGTTTACAGCCATTGACGCAAACCTTGGGTCCGTCTCGGAGTCGGCCAACTTCGTTGCGGGTAGCTTAATGGGGTGGCCCCCTGAAATATTTATGAATCCTGTGATCGCTTTGTCGTGAATGCCTCGTTGGGTTTTGAGTTGGTTTTTCCGAGGTTGATCGAGTGTGTGTTGCTATTTGTGCACCCCTGCAGGGTAAAACTTTCTGAAAGCCGTGTCTGCGGTTATGGACGACTTGGATTACAGTATCTTGATCATAGACAAGCATAACTAAAGTAGTGCTATAAACTTGACTTAATATATCTGACTAGTAATCAGCTTCACTATAACGGAGTGGATATTAAAAATGCCAACCACTGGTGGACCTGGATTGTTTTGTTATACCTGCCTAGTAAGTATTACAACTCCAATGGAATGTGATAAAAGTGCCAACAACTGCTGGGTTTTGGGATTCCTCAGGACAATTATATCGGACTAGTAAATGTCCCAACTACAATGGAATGGTGATTAAAACTGCCCACTACTTATGCTATCAGGACGACTCATGCTATCTATATCTGACTAGTAAGTGCTTCAACTATAATGGAATGAGTAAAATTGCCAACCGTGTGAGTTCCTCGGTCTGACTTCCTCGTTTGGTCTCGAGGGGGAAATACCAGGATGGGTATGTTTGGTGTAGTCTCAGGTTGGATCCGAATAGGTCTTTCTTATCCCTCTCTAATAGCCGAAAGTTGTACGGAGTCTCTATAGGTTGTTTAGTGCCGCTACGCTGCCGCTTCAGCCCACCATACCTATGTAGGCGAGAGCCGCCGAATTCTAGCCTCGCCCTGTACTGGCCTCAGTACTGACGCTCCTCTTTTTCCTTTGCCCTTTGTCGGCACCCCTTTTGTTTTAGCAGGTTTGAGATCAACGTCGTTAGCAGGATTATCCTTCCGGCTTGGCCTGGGCAGGGTTATGGACGCCATTGGTTATTCTTCAGGGCTCTTAGCCCCATTTGTATCTTGTCCGTAGTCGGACGCTCTACCGTTTTCAAGGTGATTTGGATCTTTGTATATTATATCTGTTTTCTTTACGCATGGAGTAGTTGATGTATATATGTTTTGTGGGTCCCATCGAGGACTGTTGTGTAATGGTATTACTTCGTTTTCCACTCGCACGAAAGTGCCTGGTGGGCGTCCTTGAATCGTTTCTATGCGGGTTTGGCGGAAAGGGCTAAAACTTGCATAGGGCCGATTTGAGGGTGTTACAATATGATCCAAAAATGAACAACTAAAGGAGGTAAAAGACTCAGAAAATATGAGTGAACCAATTGCTTTATTTCATTGACCATATAAGAAACTTATTACATAATATAAATATGCTAAGTGAAAAAGGACGTAGTTGTGCTATGTTCCATGGCTGATCTGTCTCCGGGTAGTCATCATCGGAGTCACGTTGCTTGCACTTGTGATTTTTTGGCCTATCCTTGAACTCGAGAATATCAACGAGGTAATAGGAACCATTTAGCAATTCTTTGCTTATGACAAACATTCCTTCTCAAGGCAGGGATAGTTTGTGTGATTTGTCCTACTTGAGTCTAAGCACTAGATCCCCCTCTTTAAACGAGCGATGCTTTACACGGCGACTATGGTAGCCATGTAGCTTCTGCTGGTAGATGGCGGATCTCTGGCATGCCAGCACGTGCTCCTCCTCGAGTAGGTCCACAGATAGGTGTCTGGATTCTTCAGCATCATCATCCTTATAGGTGGAGACTCTCGGTGCATCATGGAGGATGTCGGATGGCAGGACGACTTCTTCTCCATAAACCATGAAGAAAGGAGTCAAGCCGGTGGATCTGTTGGGTGTTGTTCGTAAACTACACAAAACAGATGGTAATTCCTCTACCCAAGATCCAGCTGCTCTACGTAGCGGTGCTTCTAAGAGTGGCTTGATTCCATGCAGAATTAGTCCATTGGCCATTTCAACTTGCCCATTTGTCTACGGATGTGCCATGGATGCTAGGTCAAGGCAGATGCCTTTTTCATGACAGTACTCCTCTACTTATCCGAGAGACAAATTTCTGCCATTGTCGGTGATGATGCTGTGTGGGAGACCAAATCTCACCACTAGATCCCCGACAAATTTGAGGGCTATTGCACCATCGAGCTTTCTAATGGGTTTAGCTTCAATCCATTTTATGAACTTATCCACTTCTACTAGCAAGTGTATAAATCCACATGGTGCTGTCTGCAAAGGTCCCACCATGTCCAGCCCCCAGACTACAAATGGCCAAGTTGTTGGTATTGGTCGCAATTCTTCAGCTGGAACAATTGGTTGTCTCGCATAGAACTGACACCTAAGGCATGTTTGTACCAACTTGTCGGTGTCCGCCTTGGAAGTTAGCCAGTAGAATCCTTGTCGGAAGGCTTTAGCCACTAATGACCGGGGAGCGGCGTGATGCCCGCAATCTCCGAGATGTATCTCTCTAAGGATTTCAATACCTTGCTGCTAGGAGACGCATCAAAGGAAAATTCCCGTGGTACTTGTTTTGTATATCTGTCCGTCAATGATGACGTAGCCTTTTGCTCTGCGTACTGTTTGCCGGCTTTTGACTTCGTCGGCGGGCAAAGTTCCGTCTTGTAGATAGTCCATGAACGGTTTCGTCCAAGCCGAAGAGGTCACTGTTGTTGTATTAACAAATGAGTCCACTGTATCCGGGTTATCAGGGTCCGCTCCTTTCACGGATGGGGTCCGTAAATGTTCCAGGAAAACGCCTGGTGGAATTGGTCGGTGAGATGATCCAAGCTTTGACAACAAATCTGTCACCTCATTCTCCTCCCTTTTGACGTACTTGACTTCGTAATTGTCAAAGCACTTGGCTATTTCGTCTACTTCGTCTCGATATGCCGCCATCATAGGGTTCCACGTGTTCCAGGTGCCAACTACTTGCTGGCAACCAAGTCGGAATCTCCACATCAAACTATGCACTTGATGCCAATATCCTTAGCCACACGAAGTCCGTGAATGAGGGCCTCATACTCCGCCATGTTGTTGGTAACGTTGAAGTGGATTTGCATGACGTATTGCAACTTCTCTCCTGTTGGTGATTGCAATAATACACCAGCCCTAGATCCATTGAGTAGCTTTGATCCGTCAAAGTGCGTAATCCAATATTCTGGCTCTGGTACCTGAGTGTCTTCTGGCAGTTTTGTCCAATCTGCTATAAAATCCGCCAATGGTTGTGATTTGATGGCGTTGTGTCTCTTGTAAGTGATTTCAAAGGCGGCAAGTTCAATGCCCCACTTTGCCACTCTTCCTGTAGCGTCGCTGTTGTTGATGATGTCGGACAGTGGAGCTTTGCTCACCACTGTGATAGGCTGCTCATAGAAATAATGCCTTAGCTTGCGTGAAGCAAGGAAAACTCCATAAGCTATCTGTTGGTAGTACGGGTAACACTGCTTGGATTCCATCAAGACCTTGCTTACATAGTAAACGGGTTGCTGAACTCCGTATTCGTGCGTTGACTCCTTGCGCTCCACCATGATGATGATCATGATTACTCGGTTGGTTGCCGCCATGTAGACTAACATAGGCCCCCTTGACACTGGTGCTACAAGTATTAGTGGGGAGGAGAGTATTCTCTTCAACTCCTAGAGTGCTAAATCAGCTTCGTCTGTCCATATGAATTTTTCCACCTTCTTGAGCAACTTGTAGAGCGACATTGCCTTCTCCCCAAGTCAGCTGATGAACCGGCTTACTGCTGCTATGTAGCCTGTGAGCCTTTGTATGTCCTTCAGGCATGTCAGACGTTTGATGTCGAGGATGGCCTTGATTTTTTCCGGGTTCACCTCGATTCCGCGGTGCGAAACGATGAAACCCAATAGCTTGCCAGAAGGTACCCCGAAGACGCACTTCTTGGGGTTCAACATCATGTTGTATTTCCGGAGATTGTCGAAGGTTTCTTGCAAGTCGGCGATAAGGTTGTTTGATTTCTTTGACATTACTGTGATATCGTCCACATAAGCGTGTACATTGCAACCTATTTGGTTGTGTAGGCAGCGTTGCATTGTCCACTGGTAGATAGCGCTAGCATTTTTCAGCCCAAAGGGCATCGCGACATAACAATACGTGCCATATGGTGTGGTGAACGAAGTGGCCAATTGGTCCAACTTTCACATCCGGATTTGGTGATATCCTGAGTAAGCATCGAGAAAACACAGAAGTTCCAAGCCAGCCATCGAGTTAATGACCTAGTCAATGCGAGGCAAAGGAAACAGATCCTTCGGACACGTTTTGTTCAAGCCGGTGTAATCAATGCACATTCTTAATTCATTGGTTCCCTTTTTGGGACAAGTACAAGATTTGCCACCCATCGGATGTGAATAACTTCTCGGATAAAGCCAGACTTAATTAACCTAGATATTTCTTTGCCTATAACCCTTCGTATTTCGTCACCAAAGCATCGTAGAGGTTGTTTCACCGATTTGGCATTAGGATGAATATTCAAGTTGTGTTCGGCAAGTTCCCTAGGTACACCTTTCATGTTGGCAGGTTGCTAGGAAAATATGTCCCTATTCTCATGGAGGAACTTGACCAGCGTGCTTTCCTATTTGGGATCCAGGTCCGTGCCAATGGCGGTGGTCTTGGAGGAATCTCCTTCAACAAGCTCCACCTGCTTGGTCTTGATGGCGACCTTCAAGGCGGGTTCAGCAGTAGTAATCTGCTTCTTTGAAGCCGGCATCTCCGAGGCATCGACCTGGCTCTGGATCTCTTTGAACTCCTCACCGTAGATGACTGCTTCGATGAAGGCGGCTTCACTGAGCCCGCACTCCCGTGCCTTGGTGAAGCTTCCTTCAACGATGATGATGCTGTTTGGTTCGGGTTCTTGAGCTTGTTGTAGACAAGGCATGGCCTTGCAAGGAAGGAGTGGAAGATGTCGCGTCCAAAGATGACGTGGCACACACTCTTGAAAGGCACCACTTCGAAGGTCATGCATTCTTGGTGGTAATTGTTAACATCGCCAAAAGCGACCGGAAGGGTGATGCAGCCCAGGGGAATTTCTTGTCGGTCGGGGACGACCCCATGGAACACAGTGTTGCTCTTCCTTAGTTGGGTTTCCGTCAAGTTCATCTTGTGCAATATATCTAGGTACATGATGTTGATGCTGCTTCCACTGTCCACGAGGCACTTGGTGAACTCTGTGCCGTCAATCAAAGGGTTGATGACCATGGCATACTGGTTCTCTATTGGGATAAGGTCTAGGTGATCCTTCCTATCCCAAGTAATTGGAATCTCTGACCACCTGACATACTAGGGAACCAGAGGGAGGGTAGCCATCAGTATCCTCAGAGTGGTTTTCTGGGCCCGGACGATGGGAGTGCCCAGGAAAGTGTGGTAGACTGGAGCCTTCTTCGCGAAGTTTTTTTTCCCTTTACCCTCTCCCTTGTTAGAGGATTTGGGTTCCACGTCTTCGTCCATATCGCTTGATTCCTTAGGTTCCTCCTTCTTCTTCTTCCCCTTTCCCTTTCCGTAGGGTCTGTTCTTCCGACTTCACTTGTAGCCGGACTCAGGGTCTTCCTTAAGATCATTGACAAACTTGCATTGGCGGTTGGTGTGGGTGGCTTTGCCGTTTGCGTCAAGGTGGAAGAAACATGACATATCGTAGTACTCTTCGTACATTTGGGGAATGTGGGGCGCTGAGGTTGTAGAATCACTCCTTTGCTGGCCATTGCTAGCCCCCCCGGCCGCGTCCACGCTGTCGGCCTTCGCCTCTGCCAGTGAACGTAGCGGCGACCATGTCGTCTGTTTGCTTTTCTTCATGCAGGGTCTTCCGCTTGTTATTATTGTTCTTCCTAGCCTGGGTAGGGATTGGTATTGCCGGCAATGATCTACGCGCGTCGTCATTGATGAGTGCATATTTGCATCATGTTTTACATTATTATTTTGCATTGTGGATGTAGGATCTTGGTATTTTATGGCGCTCGCGCGCACATTTTATGTCTGTTTTCACCAGGATCAAGACAGATGATGGATCCAATGGATACAATTATTGGAGCATTTGTACTATGGTGAAAAGGAGTAAAAACAACGTAAATCACTTATTTGGGAAATATTAATAATACCAGAAGAAAACCAGAAGCAAACAAGGGAGGCAGAAGGTTCAACGACCAACTATACGGCGGGAGAAATAGCTCCGGCCGTATAGTTGGCGCCGCCTCCGCCTCGTCAAATAGTTTCACCCCATGCAATTGGTTTGAGGAGACGACATACAGAACACCTAGAAATCATAGAAACCTCACCTACGGAAGGCATATGGAGGAGGAACTCATCCACAAAAGATCCATCTTCGCCCTGCGTAGATCCGGGAGGCTAAGGCATCGATCTTCATCATCCACCGCTGCATCGCCACCATCTCCATCCATCCCATCTACATCTTGTCTAGATCTTGTTGTAATTCCTATACTCGTTGTGGATTTATACAAGTACTATTCATCTATGATTGTTTCCATTACCATTGTTATGATGTTGATTTCCTCCATGTCTGAGTAGATTATTAGTTCTTGGGGAGATGGAGAAACCCTAGTATGAGAATGAAATAAGATAAAGTCTATTATGATATTCATCGCTGTGACTATGTGTTAGATTCTCTACATCTTGATGTTGAGAGAAGTTGACCTCTCAATATTTGCCTCTCATGGGGACTTGATGGAGGGAACTACTTATTGGTAGACGGAGGCGTGCTAGCACTTACAGTGACTATAAAGCTATTGGCACCCCTTATGTATCAACTTAGGAAACCGAGGAAACTCACGGAACACTATCCATGCCATGGGATACGTCCTATGGGATTACGTCCCTTAATAGCGCAGTAATTCGATTGATGTCGATTGATGACTGCTGTGGTTATGAGGATGATGTGAGCAGCGGTTGTTGCCTATTCATCCAAATACAGAGTTCCTCCCACACATACATAGTTGAGAATGTTGATGATAATCTTTAGCTTAAATCTTTACAATACTAGTGGTGTATTCGCTACTCCCTGACAACGCCTTTTCCCTACTGTAGTTCTGATCTCTCTTATATAGGCGATACTTACTTTCTGTATTCAATTGTTTTACTTTACTTTATTGCTCTTATATCCAAAACCCCAAAACACCTTTTTACACAATACTCGCATTTTATCTTGTAACTTAGAACTTTATCTAGCATTTCTATTGCAATATTTATTTCAAGAATTATTAGACTTCAGACTCCTTCTTTCTGTGGGATCGATATCTTTATTTCGAAACAAGCTACAAACGATCTATGCACTTGCAGTCATCAAGCTATTTTCTGGCGCCATTACCGGGGAGCTGAGCACTATAGGTCTTTTAGTTTTTGCTTATTTATTTTTGTCTTGCTAAATTTTGTTTTGAGTTCCAGGTTTCCACCAACATGATGGAGTTTGAGCATATGACTAGTGCTAACCCACTCAACCACTTTGGGAAGCTCTATGATATTTATAAAAGAGACAACTCCAATGAGAAGACAAGGAGGTTTGCAATAAATCCTCTACTACTTAGCATTCTACATAATAAGCAGTTTACTGGAGATGAAGAAGATCCCGATCCATATGAGCATATTGCATGTTTTAAAGATATATGTGGCACTTTTCTATTCACGGGATATACCACTGATGAGGTAAGGGTAAAATTTTTTAGTCAAACTTTGACAAGTACAGCTCTTTCATGGTATAGATCTCTACCCCCTGAAGCCACTACTACTTGGGATCATATAGCCTGTGAATTTCTATCAAAATATTAGCCATTATCAAAATCTTTTGGAATCAGGTGTCTCATAATGACCCGGAAGAATCATTCTAATGAAGGACTAGTAATAGCTTAAATTAGATTTAAAGATTTACTACGACTATGTCCTCATCATGATTTACCCGAATGGTATTTACTACATATCTTTTATGGCGGTTTAATTGAACCTAATAAAATTGAATTAGACTCTTTCGTGGAAGGAGCCTTTATGAATCTTCCTATACCTAAATCTTGGGCTTTACTTAATATAATTCGTGATCATAGAGTTTCATGGAATTTTGGTCCAGGAAGTGAAGGAGGCGTAGAAATAGAGCATGATTGTATTCATGACTATAATAAAAAAGGCCATGTTAAGGAATTATCTAAACAACTTTATCTAGATTCATCTCTTGTGTTGCAAGTTGTTAAAGCTTTTACAGAACATATTAAAGCTCCAAAGGAGGGTCCAGTCAAGTATGATCCACCACCTGAACCAGAAAAAAAGAGCAGATAAAGCAACACTTGCCTCCGTAGAACCAATATATGAAGTACCTTTCCCTAACACTACACAAAAGCATATTTTTGAATATGAACAGGTCAAAGCAGTACAGGAAAAGAAGGAAGACGAAAGCATGCTAGGAGTCACAGAACACCTGAAAGAAAACAAAGATGAAGAGGTAACCAAGGAAGCAATTATGGCTATGTACTCACACTATAACATAGTTGAACTTGATGTAGAAACTTCCGCATTGGTTGAAGGTAAAACAAAGTTAAAAGATGTGGGTAAGCCTATTCTGCCCTGCATATTTAAAGAAAGCTCTCATTACGGTTTATGTGATCTTGGCACCGAAGTTAATGTTATATCTTATGATTTCTACTTAGAAATAAAAGAATAAATAGAACCAGCTACAATTGAAAATACTGATATAACAATTATGTTAGCCAATAAAAACTTCAGAATTCCAATGGGAGTAGTTGACAATGCAACTGTCACAATTGGAAACAAAAACTTTCCTATCGATTTTGTAGTTGTTGATATGCCAGCTGACACTCTTTGCCCAATTATATTTGGAAGGAACTTTTTGGGTGATATAGGTGCCTATGTTAATTTCAAGAAGGAGATTGTGTCTCTTAAGCTTGGGGGAACGGAAAATAAATTCCATTTTTCCAAATTTAAAGATAGGCCTCCACAAATACAAGAAGAAGAGGAAGAGAGAACTATTGAGGAAATGGCGGCTCTTTTCTTTGGTAATCAAGAAGAAGAAATAAATGAAGATCCAAATTATGATAAAATAGTTATGGAGGACAAGTCCCTAGAAGAACTAGAAGATGAATTCGATTCACTTCCCATTTTGGGACCTCCAACCAACGAGGATTTTTAAGAGCCAGAAAAGAGAGGGGACGAGGAATTACCACCCCCAGAGTTGAAGACTCTACCAGATAATCTCAAATACAGGTTTTTAGAAGATACCAATAAATTCCCTATTATTATTAGTGCGAAACTTTTAGGAGAAGAAGAAGAACTCATGAGGATACTTAAGGAGCATCTCCAAGCCTTTGGGTACTCAATGGATGACTTGAAGGGCATTAGTCCCATGATAACCGTCCATCGAATATTCATGGAAGAAGGTGCAAAACCAGCTGCGGAATTTAATAGAAGATTAAGGCATGAAATGAAAGAAGTGGTAAGAAAAGAAATTGTACGCCTACTAGATGCATGTATAATTTATCCTGTTAAAGAGAGTGATTGGGTAAGTCCTATTCATTGTGTCCCTAAGAAGGGCGGTTTTACTGTTGTTCCTAATGAAAACAATGAATTAATACCTACTAGAACTATTGTTGGGCACAGGATGTGCATAGACTTTAGGAAGTTAAATAAAGAAACTAGGAAATATCACTATCCATTACCGTTTATAGATCAAACTTTAGAATGGTTAGCAAACCATACTCATTTCTGTTACTTGGACGGATACTCTGGTTTCTCTCAAATAGATGTTCATCCGATGACCAACTTAAAACAAGTTTCATAAGTCCTTACGGTTTACATGCTTACCAACGTATGCCTTTTGGTCTATGTAATGCTCCAGCTACTTTTCAATGATGTATGACTGCTATTTTTGCGGATTTTATAGAACTTATAATGGAAGTATTTATGGATGATTTTCTGTCTATGGAACTTCATTTACTAGTTGCTTGGATAATCTCAAAAAAGTGTTGCAGCGTTGTGAAGAAACTAATCTTGTTCTAAACTGGGAGAAGTGCCACTTTATGGTCAAAGAAGGTATAGTCGTCGGACACAAGGTGTCAGGTAAGGGAATTGAAGTTGATAGAGCTAAGGTTGAGGCAATTGAGAGAATGCCACAACCTAGGGATATTAAAGGTATACGAAGTTTCCTTGGTCATGTGGGTTTTTATAGAAGGTTCATTAGAAATTTCTCTGGATATCTAAACCTTTGACTAACCTCTTACAAAAGGGAATGAGATTTAATTTTGATGATAAGTGTCTTGAAGCCCTTGATAAACTTAAGAATGCTTTAAATCGTGCTCCCACCATTAAACCACATATCTAGGATACAACCTTTGACTTAATATGTGAAGCTAGCGATGATGTTGTAGGAGTAACTCTTGGACAACATATTGGTCGTAGATTTAATATTATACATCATGCTAGTAGAACTCTCAATGGTGCTCAAAAGAATTACCCAAAGGAAGAAAGGAACTGTTTGCTGCATTTTTCTCTTGTGATAAATTTTGTTCTTACATAGTTGATGCAAAGGTGACAGTTCACATGGATCATGATGGCTTGAAAGAACTCCTTGAAAGGAAAGACCATAAGCCAAGGCTGATCCGTTGGATTTTTTCACTTCAAGAATTTGTGTTGCATATTATTCAGATGCAAGAAATAAAAATGTTAGATGCAATGTCCATGTTTGCCCAGGAAGACGCCAATCTAATTGAGGGGAACTTTAGTCCTGGTGATTTTTGTTTACAGGAATTATTTAATGAACTAAAGTTAATTCCTCCAAAAGAGAAGGAGTCCTTGTTGTGGGAGGAACTTTTCATCCCCGATTAAGCAAATGGTAAGTGCAAGGTAAGTGTTCTTACTCAAATAAGTGATTTGTTTTCACAATTTTTACTCTTGAAAATTCTGCCTTCGAATTCCTTGTGTTTTCTGAAGTTTTAGAGGGGTTTACCAACTATACTGGGGGAGCTATACGACCGGAGTGGGAGCTCCCGCCATATATTTGGTCGTTAAACTCTCTGTATCATCCTTGTGAATTTGTTTTGGATATCTGAGCCTGTACGATCGCAACTATATGACCGGAGCAAAAGTTCTAGCCGTATAGTTGGTCGTTAAACTCTCACATACTTTTGATTTGTTGTCTGTATCTCTATGGTCGCAACTATAAGACCGGAGCAAAAATTCCGGCCGTATAGTTGGTCGTTAAACTCTCAGACACTTTTGATTTTTGGTGTTTGTATCTATACGGTCGCAACTATACGACCGGAGCAAAATATCCGGCCGTATAGTTGGTCATTAAACTCTCAAAAACTTTTTCGTTCGATCTTTCTTTTATATTTAAAAATACGTTATTGTCCGTTTCGAGTCATGATTTAATCGACCTGGACTCGAGATATTTGGAAATATCTGCCAGAAACCAACTATACGGCCAGACCTATATAGGCCGCGCTGATGTCTATGCACTTCTATTCTTGTAGACAGTTGTTGGGCTTCCAAGTGCAGAGGTTTGTAGAACAGCAGCAAGTTTCCCTTAAGTGGATTACCCAAGGTTTATCAAACTCAGGGAGGAAGTGGTCAAAGGTATCCCCTCTCAAGCAACCCAGCAATCAAGATAAAAGAAGTCTCTTGTGTCCCCAACACACCCAATACACTTGTCAGGTGTATAGGTGCACTAGTTCGGCGAAGAGATAGTAAAATACAAGTGGTATGGATATAAGACAACGGTGCCAAAAAATACTTTGATGGCGTGGAAGAGACTAAAGACAAACTGAAATAAAGATGGAAGCAAGCAATCATGTAACAGATATAATTGCAAATGGTGTTTCAATGTTTAGAAACAAGGCCTAGGGATCATACTTTCACTAGTGATCACTCTCATATAAATATCTTCTCTTTATGATACTACTCTTAACTACTCTCCGGTTGGACACTCTAATCCATGGTAGGGCTATAACAGCACTCCTCTAAGTTCGCTTTCCCCATCTAGATAACCCCACACTATCACCTTGAGCTCTAGATGGTTCCAACAAACACCACAATTTCATAGAAACATCCAACTCCAAATATAACTCATAACAAGTAATTGTAATCTCTAGCCTAAGTGCCACCATGGTGTGCACGCTGTCACTTTCACACACAAGGGGAGAGTAGAGATCTATTAAAGCACTTGAGTAGCAAGGTAGATCTACTTGATTACAAAGCTCATGATCACAATATGATCATGCATAGAGAGAGATGAACAGATAGCTACCGGTAGAACCCTTAGCCTCGAGGAAGAACTACTCCCTCCTCATCATGGGAATCAGCAACGACGATGGAGATGGTGGTGGAGACCGATGGAGATGGTTCCGGGGGCACTTCCCCATCTCGGCAGGGTGCCAGAACAGAGACTTTCTGTCCATCGAATCTCCCCTTCAGTGGCGGTGGCACTGCAGAACTTTTTGTGGCTAGAGGCTCGATTTCCTAGGGTTTCTGGATCGGGAGGGTTCTTATAGGCGAAGAGGCGAGGTCGGTGGCCGGCCAGGGGGCCCACACCATGCCCTGGCGCGACCTAGGGCTACCTGCACCAAGGGGAGGGGGGTGTGGCCGCCCTGTGGCCCCCTTCGTCTCTCCTTCGGGCTCCATGTCCCCCTCGGTGAAATATTGACTTTGGCTTTTGTCCCATCCAATTCCGAGAATATTCATTTTCTGACTTTCCTAGAACCAAAAATAGCAGAAAATAGGCAACTGACACTGTGGCATCTTGTTAATAGGTTAGTCCAAGAAAGTGTATAAAAATACTCTAAAGTGTGGACAAAACATAAGAAAGTAGATAAAACCAAGCATGGAACATCAAAAATTATGGATACGTTAGCAACGTATCAACATCCCCAAGCTTAACTCCTGCTCGTCCTCGAGTAGATAAGTGATACAAAGAAAGAATAATTTTTGAGGTGACATGCACCATCGTAAACTTGATCAAGGTATTTGTAAAACATTAAAAGCTGGGATCATAGTACTTTAACATAGCATGAAAGATATAGTTCTAACAATAAGACATAGTAACTATGTTGTAGCATGAAAAGGCACAAACAAAATATTCATGAATAACAATGCTTTGCAAGATGTTTGTTTGTTTCACATATAGAAAACATAATGAGAATGGTATTCAACTTGTCCCTCATAGTGTAGAAAAACATAAATACATAGGACACCTTCAAAGTTCATAAGGGTGACTAGATACAAATAGTTTAAGAACAAGCAATATCAAAGTTATGCATCAATCAACAAGTCTTGGGACAATAAACATTAAACTAAGAATGGCCACTATGTTCTCTTAATAGGTGCATAAAGATAGAAGATGGAGACTCAACATAAAAGTAAAAGAAAGGCCTTCATAGAAGGAAGCAGGGATTCAAGTCTCATAAAGAGCTTCCAAAAATTATGGTACTAATTAGCTTTCATCTCTCATTGCCCCTATCATAAGCATCTTGAAGTGATTAAGGTTAAAGTGAAAAAACTATGGACAATATGCTTGACAAAGTATAAGTTGGCAATCTCATGTCCCTTGAATACGAGGGCCGCTCCTCATGGTACTCTAGTTTAGTTACCGGTAAGTTCTTGTCATAGTAAGTACATGTGTATCATAGAGAACCGCCAATGGGGTACCCCTTGCCCGATGATACAAAAGAATCCCCATATCAAAATTATAAGGCAAGTAGACAATAAGCATCTAAGCAATCTTCTTATTTACCATGGGAAAATGGTGCCTTTTCTCTCTTTCCTCTTTTCTCATCTTTTTTTTTCTTTTTCTCTTTTTTTCTCAATCTCTATCTCTTTTTTTATAAGAAGAATGCTTCATAGATTGCTCATTATGGTTACACTGCAGGTTTCCACCATGATTAGGCATGGATTAGACCAGCCGCCCAGGCGTTTCTCTAACACACATACATAACTCCATGGACTTACAAGCTCCCCGTTCATTTCACACCGACGACATCCATAAACAAAAGAGCATGATATCAACTGGGTACAATGTACAAGTGCAATGTTGAAAGCGTTTCCCATGACAACATGGTTCTGCTAATTCCCAATGTATAAGTGCAAGCATATACAACATAGATGACACAATGGTTCAAGTTTATTAGGGGCAAGAAAAGTAAAGTGTGCCATAAAGTTCGTGAGAGCTTTAATCACTAATTTTCTCATAAAAAGTTTAATTCAGAAGATAGATAAAAACATGAATATACTTGGAATAGCAAATGCTAATAGGTAGGTATGGTGGACTCTTTGGAATAACTTGGTTGTATTTGGAGTTGGATGCATGAGTGGAACTCATACTTGGTATGGAGGCTTGCAAAAGACTGGGAGCGACCAACTAAGAGAGCAATAATGGCCATAATCTTGCAAAGCGACAAAACATCATTAATTAAAGCATAAAGTGATATTACAAGTCGAAAACTAAATGACCATAGAGGCCATGGTGACTTGGTATAGTCTTAACATGGTGTGAGCATGCGCCAGGTCAACCCAAATAAAGCATTTAAAGGAGAATACCACAATATTATGCTTTTAATATGCTAAAACAATGCATGATTCTTTCAAGGCACATTAAGCAATCTCAATTGTTTATAACATGTCATGCTACAACAAAAATCACTAAGCATAAAGCCAAAAAAATATCAAGCATGACATGATAAAGTCTAAGTCACAGTCAAAAACAAGCTCCTTTTATACCACTAAAGCATGAAGCTTTCTACTCTTTTCTAACACCAACTGAAAACTAAAGCTAAACGCAGTGCTAGCAAAGGAGAACACTCGCAGAACAATAAAACTGAAAACTAGAGTGTTCTAGGAAATGAATAACGATGTATGTCTCTCTCCAAAAGAAGTGTGTTGGGATCCAACCAACTTATTCAAGCAAAGAAAACAAAATAAAACTAAAAATTAAAACGAAGATGCTCCTAGAACAACACAACTGTGCATGAAACAATAAAAATGAAGTGTTTCGAACAAACCTGAAATTTTTATTGATGAAGAAGGGGATGCCTTGGGCATCCCCAAGCTTTGACGCTTGTACTTCTTGGATATTTCTTGGAGTGACACAGGTGGCATCCCCAAGCTTAGCTTTTGTCCATTCTTCATCTCATTACATTACCCTTCCCTTAAAACTGAAAATTTTCCTTCATACAAAACTTCACACAATCTTCATTAGCAACATTAGTGCATTCAAAAGATAATAAACCTTTGGGTTTAGTTTTAAAACAGCAAAACTTTCATTAAAAACACAAGCTACTGTAGCAATTTCCTCAAAAAGCTCAATTCACCAAAAAGAACCCAAAAAGAAATCAATAAAGAGGCAAATGCAAATAATAGCCGAAATCTGTCAAAATAGACCAGCAGGTAAAAACCGATTTTTTCGAAGGCCTTATATTGCTCAAATCGAAAAGTGCTGAACTAACGAAAGTTAGATAACAACCTGGGTGATTTATTCAGAAAATTACAGCTCAATCCGAAATATATAGATTTTTCACGAATTTTTGCAGTGAAGCAAAAAAATCTGTTTCGGGACAACACTTCCCCAAATCTTACTTCCCTCTCATTAGAGGTTATTATTGGCACAAAAATCAAATAAAAAAGGATAAGGAGAGGTTATTACAGAAGTAATAACTTCCAAGACTCAATAAAACTATTGGGTTATGTCCGAAGAAGTACTTTTCTTTAACGCCTTTAAGTTAGGCATGATAATTTGAGAAGATGCTCACATAAGAAATATGAATTGAAGTAAAAGAGAGCATCAAGAAGCAAATTCAAAGCACATTTAAGTATAACCTACTTCCGATGCATAGGAATCTTGTAAATATTCAAGTCATGAAAGCACAAAGCAACAAGCATAGTAAAGCAAAACAAGTGCAACTTCAATACTTTCAACATAAAGAGGGGAAACTTAATATTATTGAGATGCATAAAACCATGTTTCCCTCTCTCATAATAACTTTCAGTAGCATCATGAATAAAATTAACAATATAACTATCACATGAAACATTCTTATCATGAGCCACATGCATATAATAATTATTACTCTCCACATAAGCATAGTCATTCTTATTAATTGTAGTGGGAGAAAATTCAACAAAATAGCTATCATTATTATTCTCATCACCATAATCATCAAATATAGGAGGCATATTGTAGTCATAATTAATTTCCTCCTCAATAGTAGGTGGACTGAAAATATAATATTCATTATTGTAATCATCATATATTGGAGGCATAGTATCATCAAAGCAAATTTTCTTATCTAAAGATGGGGGACTAAAAAGATCATTTTCATAAAAAATAGCTTCCCCAAGCTTAGACTTTTCCATAGCATTAGCAATAATGGTGTCCAAAGAATTCATACTAACAACATTGCTATTAGCATGCAAATAAAGTTCCATAGATTTTTTAATTTTCTCTTCAAACACTTCATGTCCTAACTCAAGATAAATACTATAAAGCTCTCTAATTTTGTTGTTGTTTTCCATTAAGACAAACTAGTGAAAATAAAAACAAGAAACTAAAAGATATAATTTCAGAATCTAAAGGAAATAACTTCGAGTACTCACACACTAGCAATAGTACTATAAGATAGCTTAGTAGCCAGAGGATGTGAGTACCTTTTACCTTACCTCCCCGGCAACGGCGCCAAAAAATAGCTTGATGTCTACACACTTCTATTCTTGTAGACAGTTGTTGGGCCTCCAAGTGTAGAGGTTTGTAGAACAACAACAAGTTTCCCTTAAGTGGATTACCCAAGGTTTATCAAACTCAGGGAGGAAGTGGTCAAAGGTATCCCCTCTCAAGCAACCCTGCAATCAAGATAGAAAAAGTCTCTTGTGTCCCCAACACACCCAATACACTTGTCAGGTGTATAGGTGCACTAGTCCAGCAAAGAGGTAGTAAAATAAAAGTGGTATGGATATAAGACAACGGTGCCAGAAAATACTTTGATGGCGTGGAAGAGACTAAAGGCAAACTGAAATAAAGATGGAAGCAAGCAAACATGTAACAGATCTAATTGCAAACGGTATTTCAATGCTTAGAAACAAGGCCTAGGGATCATACTTTAACAAGTGAACACTCTCATATAAATATCTTCTCTTTAGATACTACTCTGAACTACTCTTTGGTTGGACACTCTAATCCATGGTAGGGCTATAACAACACTCCTCAAAGTTCGCTTTCCCCATCTAGATAACCCCACACTGTTACCTTGAGCTCTAGATGGTTCCAACAAACACGACAATTTCATAGAAACATCCAACTCCAAATATAACTCATAACAAGTAATTGTAATCTCTAGCCTAAGTGCCACCATGGTGTGCACGCTGTCACTTTCACACACATGGGGAGAGCAGAGATCTATTAAAGCACTTGAGTAGCAATGTAGATATACTTGATTACAAAGCTCATGATCACAATATGATCATGCATAGAGAGAAAGATGAACACATAGCTACCGGTACAACCCTTAGCCTCGAGGACGAACTACTCCCTCCTCATCATGGGAATCAGCAACGACAATGGAGATGGTGGTGGAGATCGATGGAGATGGCTCCGGGGGCACTTCCCCGTCCCAGTAGGGTGCCAGAACAAAGACTTTCTATCCCTCGAATCTCCCCTTCGGTGGTGGCGGCGCTACGGAACTTTTCGTGGCTAGAGGCTCGATTTCCTAGGGTTTCTGGATCAGGAGGCTTATTATAGGCGAAGAGGCGAGGTCGGTGGCTAGCCGGGGGGGCCACACCATGCCCTGGCGCGGCCTAGGGCTGCCCGTGCCAAGGGGGTGTGGCCACCCTGTGGCCCCCCTTTGTCTCTCCTTCGGGCTCCGTGTCCCCCTCGGTGAAATATTGACTTTGGCTTTTGTCCCATCCATTTCCGAGAATATTCATTTTCTGAGTTTCCTGGAACTAAAAACAGCAGAAAACAGGTAACTAGCACCGTGGCATCTTGTTAATAGGTTAGTCCAAGAAAGTGTATAAAAATAGTCCAAAGTTTGGACAAAACATAAGAAAGTAGATATAAAACAAGCATGGAACATCAAAAATTATAGATACATTAGCAACATATCACACGCCCGTATAGTTGATCGTCACGCGAGAGAACTCTTCCAAATCCGTGATTTCTTTCCCTGTTTCATTTGGATTCTTTTCTTGGACGACAATTAGGTGTTTCTCGCAAGTTTTACCGACCTATGACCCCTCTTATATACTTCCATTGTCTCTCTCTCTCTAATCATAATCTCTAGAAACTGATCTACCTCTTATTTACACATGAGGGCTCTCAACCAAGGGATAGAAGTCAAGAAGAAGGACTCCCATGGAGATCGGGAGCAACAGTGAGCAAGGCAAGGAGATAAATACCATCCCTATAGAGTTCCTCGACACCGACCATGGGTGTCGGAAGAGGGATTTGAAGGCCCTAGAGCCGAAGATTGAAGAATTGGACAAGGAGAAGCCACGGACACCCAAACACATTCGATTGCTGCGACTTTATCTTGATAAATTTGATGAAGGTATCAAGCGGACAACCGAAGCAGGCTTCGCTCTGAGTCTTAAGGTGCTACAAACACTTCAGGATAACAATGAGTTCATTAAAGAATAAGTGAAAGTCCTAGAGAGGAACAATCTTTTCTACAAGCCGCATGTTAAGGAATTAAAAGCTGTCAATCAATCCCTCTGCCTCAGGCTGGCGTTTGACGAGAAGATACCACGTGCCATGGCACCACAGTGATCTACAACAATCACGGTATCAAATAATCGCAAGGGATTATTTGATCCCGCCTAGCTTGATCCAAGCTTGGGGAGATCTTTAAGACCTTGTAATCTATCCTATAAGTTATTATTATTATTTTTGCATTAGTTCAAACTAGAAATAAATTTTGCATCATTAGAATTCCCTTCAGGAATAGTCGATCCCTTTTATGAAATTCCGAGTTTATTATTATATATGGAGCATCATTGAGTTTGTGTTTGCTTTATTGATATATGAATGGCTTGAGTATGATTTTACTTGCACTTGATGATAGCAATAGGAGTCTTCCACACCATTGGTATTAATAGAACACATAAAGATAATTTGGTCAATATGCTATAAGTCTACGTTTGATTTACAAAGAAAAATTATCTATTCAATTAAGTTAAAAGAGAAACCTTGAACAAAGGAAAATGAAAGTGATATCCAAATAGAGTGAGAACAAGTCGAGGTAGAATCTCCAAGTGAGAAGAATGCTTCATATACAGTTGGAATTTAATAATTGAGATTGTTGAACTTTGAATTCCTATATAAGGTGGAATATTTGGCTAGCTCCTTTGCACAACACTTAAAACAAAAGTGTGAGCATATATGCAAAAGAAAAGAAAAAGATAGAAGAAAAAGAGCAAATGTGCAAAAAGAAAATAGGCATATACCATTGTATTGTAGTATGACAAAGAGACACTTTTGAGATTTTGAATCCCAAGTGAATATGTTGATCCTAAAACACTTGGGACTACCTCGTTAACTCATTCGTTTGAACCGGATTCTTTTACATTATGTTGAGATTCATCTTTTATGAACTATTGATAACTAAGGTGTGGAAGCCTTCTAATACTATTCAGATGGTTCGAGTAAGGTAATATTCATGAACGTATTCCCCTGTATCGTACATGATAAACACATGCTGCAATTGCCTCATTTATTTTATCGACTCAACTTCATGAATATGAGGATCACATCCATTAAGCTAAAAACTTGCTCGGGACGAGCAAGAGTCTAAGCTTGGGGAAGTTGATGAGTGCATATTTGCATCATGTTTTACATTATTATTTTGCATTGTAGATGTAGGATCTTGGTATTTTACGGTGCTCGCGCACACATTTTATTTCTGTTTTCACCAGGATCAGGACAAATGATGGATCCAATGGATACAATTATTGGAGCAGTTGTACTATGGAGAAAAGGAGTAAAAAACAACGTAAATCACTTATTTGGGAAATATTAATAATACCAGATGATGAGGGTTTAACTCATCAATGCCCATTGTTATGGACTTAGGTTCAGGAATTGAGGAGCGCTGAAGATCTCGATACGGCTAGCAAACAAGCACACAAGGACGCGGGTCACTAGAGTTGATGGAGGTGACGGGTCGTGGTCCAGGGAGCCGATACAAACCGCAGGGTCACGGGAATCGAAGGAGTCCCGAGTCGCTGGAACTGAAGGTAGCAACAAGTCGTCGAGGTTGGAGCCGATGCAAAGGTCAGAGTCACGTGGTGTAAACGTTGTCGTCCGAGAGGTCAGCCGCGACGTCCATGTTTATTGTTTTCGCGGACTCGCATATTGTTTTTTTCTCGTACATGCATACACAAGTTAATGAGGTAAAACAATTATTAGAGAATAAAATATGATAATCTGAATAATTAAAATAAACTTGAGCGGAAGAGATTTTTTAGGCCAATCGATCGCTCGATGCCCCCTGCTTCTCCTGATCCAACAAATAATAGGACCGAATGATCTGATGCCTCTATTTTTTTGCATGCATGAGCACTCATCTTTGCCTGGTCTTTGTGCCAATTGAAGAGGGTTTAACTCATCAATGCCCATTGTTATGGACATAGGTTCAGGAATTGAGGAGCGCTAGAGATCTCGGTACGGCTAGCAAACAAGCACACAGGGACGCAAGGTTTACCCAGGTTCAAGCCTCGTAGAAGACCCTACTCCTACTTGTGTGCTCTTGATCGATGATGATCCGAAGGATTACAATGTCGCCGATGGCGGTGTATGCGCAGATTGGATCTGGCGTATGTGCGAGAGATTGATGTCTAGATCTATTGTGTATTGTGTATTGTGGGAGTCGTGATGTCTAGATCTATTGTGTCATAGCGTGTCCTCCTCGTTGGACCCTCCTAGCCTTTATATATGGGGAGGCTAGGTCTCAGGTACCAATACGAGTTGGTTACAAGTTAGATTAGAACTCTAGTCTTGAGCTTTCCTTGTCTTGTACGTTTGAGAGTTCGTGTCCATATGGGCTTAATACCACTCGAACCGTCATAGGCGTCATGGACCTTGGCTATTCGTCGAGTGGGCCTTCCGTCGAGCCGCACCTGGTACGCTGTAGTTGGGTGCCTATCGGGCATACCCATGTCAGTATCCCCTGAGTGTCCATGCGAATCGTAGATTCGGATGGAGACTTAGTTGATCTTGAATCTTGCATTAGGATGTTGGAGTCGACAATTGTGTCGATTGCGAAGCACTTCACCCGGAAATTCATCGGGCCAGTCGAATTTGTAGTAGTTCATAGGGATGATGGTAAACGTTCCTGGTGTGCTCGAAGGATTGGGACCAGTTAATTGCTCTAGGGCAAAAACAACGCTACCTATTCAAACTCGAGTCCCCGGACTCGAATTCGGAAATTGCTGGTGTAATTCGACTCAGGCAGCAGAGGTCTTATAGAGTCGAATCCCAGTGTATAAGTGTGAGCACTCGACGTGTCCGTCAAGGCTTATTCATCATACCTGTAGGTATGGATTATTTCTGGTAGAGCGCAGTAGATGCGTTGCCAGGCCTTATTTAGGTCTTATCTTCACGCTGCAAGCGCGACATCCGAATTTTTTTGTCATCGCGGAGATGATTCGGGTGGCCTAGGAGACGTAATCTCTTTTTAGGGAAATATGAGGCGGAGTCGCCATAGCATTCGAGTGTGGATGTTATCGACACACAATACGATGTACAAGGAAAAATAATCATAGGGTGCGCGACCAGCGCTCCCTATGGGAGTAGCCCCCGAGTGCCTATTCGAGTCGTAGACTCGAGTGGGGACTATAAGTATTGTTTGACTGCTATCGTCTTTAGTTGCTTGTTTCAGTCGAATATGCTTTCAGTGCTCCCTATGGGAGTAACCTGAAGTTCACAATCGAATCGTTGATTCGAGTGAAGGGTTTTCATGATGCTTGGATACCTTCACAAATTTCTTCAGGTGCGCGGACAGCGCTCCCTATGGGAGTAGCCCCCGAGTCCTTAGTCGAATCGTAGATTCGAGTGAGGATTCCGAGCGTGTCACTCGAGGATCTTGTATATGTGCGTCCAACGCTCCAGTTTGGAGTAGCCCCCGAGTGTCTGGCGGAGTCATAGACTCGGGCAGAGACTCGAGTCTTGTATCTTGGTGTCGTAGTCGAAAATCATGCAAGGAGAAACCACTGACCCAGAAGTGCATCGAGTCAGCGTCTCACTCATAAGGAGCTAAGAGTCGACGATGTAGTCGGGGTCGTCGTAGCAGAGTCATGCGGCGATTAGCCGGGTGAGTCAATGATGCGGATGGAGTCAATGCAGTCACTTCTGTCGGGTGTGCGGCCAACATCGCATGTGTGTAGCATCAAGCGATGCAATCATCCGAGGAGGGACTCGACTCGGGTCTTGAGTGTACATCATAGCCAGTTGTTTTGTCGAATCCTATTGGAGGATCCGATAGAATAGCTCGACGCAGTCGACATCCTTATAAGCTGCATAAAACATTACGAATTGTGAAGTACTTGTATCTTGTAAAGATATTTACACGTCGGTTTGCAAAGTAAAATTCTGGTGCCAATCGAGTCGACACTTTTGCATTGTATGCTAGGCCTTTTCGTTAGCCTGATTACCCTTAGTCTTAGTACCTTGCCGAGGCACTCGGAGTTCAAGGATTCAACGCTCAGGCAGAATCAGCTACTCGGGCTGTCGCGTATGAGGTGCTCGAGTGCGCGGAGTTGACAGCACATTAGGTTACTCGAAGAGGGCGCATCCCCCGAGTGCTTCGAGTGCGAGTTAAAAAGAAAATAGCTCTAAGTAGAGGGAAAACTTAGCTTTATTGGCAGTTGTCGTGGACAAAGTTGATGCAATCCTGGACTTAGTCGACGCGGCAGCGGGTCGCGTGACCGAGTCGAAGATACAATAGGTTGGTGAAGTCGAAGATCGCAGCGCGTCGCCACAGCTGAAGACCGTGACAAGTCACGTGATGGAGTCGAAGACTCAGTAGGTCGGTGGAGTCGAAGACCGCAGCGCGTCGCCGCATCCAAAGGAGGTAACGGGCCTCGCGGCGGAGTCGATGGAGCCCGCAAGTGTAGATTCGATGTGGTCAATGTAGTCGAAGCGGCATCCAAGAGACGGTGCGACCGACCGGGATCGACGTGGCAGCAGGTCACCAAAACCGATGGTGGCAGCTGTTTTCCACAACCGAAGATTGTAGCGGGTCGGTGGAGCAACGAGCCCCCGAGTCGCCGAAGCAGAAGGCCACAACGGGTCGCTGGAGTCGAAACCATGGCGGATCGCCGTAGTCGAAGACCATGGCAGATCGCCGTAGTTGGGTCGCCAAAGTCGAAGACCTTGGCGAGTCGCCACAGCATGGTCGCTGGAGTCAGAGACCTCAACGGATTACTAGATCCAAAGAAGCTTGTGAGTCACACATCAGAACCATGCAACCCTAGGGTGTAGCCGGTGTGTCAGATGGAGTTGCCGGAGTCGCCGAGTCCGATTTGTATTTGAGGTCGACGAGTCGTAGCATGGTGGACATGGAGTCGACAAAACGTCGAGTCATGTGGTGGATGGAGTCGACATGGCAGAAGGTCTCGCAGCATCACCACGCGACTCCGGTCCGTCAGGTTGCCGCAACCAAAGATTGCATTGTGTAGTCGCAATCAAAGACTGCAGCGGGTCACTAGAGTTGATGGCGGTGACGGGTCGTGGTCGAGGGAGCCGATACAAACCGCCGAGTCACGGGAATCGAAGGAGTCCCGATTCGCTAGAACTGAAGGCAGCAACAAGTCGTCGAGGTTGGAGCCGATGCAAAGGTCGGAGTCACGCGGTGTAAACGTTGTCATCCGAGAGGTCAGCCGCGACGTCCATGTTTATTGTTTTCGCGGACTCGCATATTGTTTTTTTCTCGTACATGCATACACAGGTTAAAGAGGTAAAACAATTATTAGAGAATAAAATATGATAATCTGAATAATTAAAATAAACTTGAGCGGAAGAGATTTTTTAGGCCAATCGATCGCTCGATGCCCCTTGCTTCTCCTGATCCAACAAATAATAGGCCCGAATGATCTGATGCCTCTAGTTTTTTTGCATGCATGAGCACTTATCTTTGCCTGGTCTTTGTGCCAATTGACGAGGGTTTAACTCATCAATGCCCATTGTTATGGACATAGGTTCAGGAATTGAGGAGCGCTAGAGATCTCGGTACGGCTAGCAAACAAGCACACGGGGACGCAAGGTTTACCCAGGTTCATGCCTCGTAGAGGACCCTACTCCTGCTTGTCTGCTCTTGATCGATGATGATCCGAAGGATTACAATGTCACCGATGGCGGTGTATGTGCAGATTGGATCTGGCGTATGTGCGAGAGATCGATGTCTAGATCTATTGTCTATTGTGTATTGTGGGAGTCGCGATGTCTAGATCTATTGTGTCATAGCGTGCCCTCCTCGTTGGACCCTCCTAGGCTTTATATATGGGGAGGCTAGGTCTCAGGTACCAATACGAGTTGGTTACAAGTTAGATTAGAACTCTAGTCTTGAGCTTTCCTTGTCTTGTACGTTTGAGAGTTCGTGTCCATATGGGCTTCATACCACTTGAACCGTCATAGGCGTCATGGACCTTGGCAATTCGTCGAGTGGGCCTTCCGTCGAGCCGCACCTGGTACGCTGTAGTTGGGTGCCTATCGGGTATACCCATGTCGCTAGAAGAAAACCAGAAGCGAACAAGGGAGGCAGAAGGTTCAACAACCAATTATACGGTAGGAGCAATTTCTCCGGCCGTATAGCTTCGATCGTATAGTTGACGCTGCCTCTACCTCGTCATATAGTTTCACCCCATGCATTTGGTTTGAGGAAACGGACATACAAAACAGCTAGAAATCACAGAAACCTCACTTCCGGAAGGCATCTGGAAGGGGGACTCATCCACAAGGGATCCATCTTCGCCCTGCGTAGATCTGGGAGGCTAAGGCATCGATCTTCATCATCCACCGCTGCATCACCACCATCTCCATCCATCCCATCTACATCTTGTCTAGATCTTGTTGTAATTCCTATACTCGTTGTGGATTTATACAAGTACTATTCATCTATGATTGTTTCCATTACCATTGCTATGATGTTGATTGCCTCCATGTCTGAGTAGATCATTAGTTCTTAGGGAGATGGAGAAATCCTAGTATGAGATTGAAATAAGATAAAGTCTATCATGATATTCATCGTGACCATGTGTTAGATTCTCTACATCTTGATGCTGAGAGAATTCGGCCTCTCAATATTTGCCTCTTGTGGGGACTTGATGGAGGGAACTACTTATTGGTAGACGGAGGCGTGTTAGCACTTACAGTCACTATAAAGCTATTGGCACCCCTTATGTATCAACTTGGGAAACCGAGGAAACTCACGGAACACTATCCATGCCATGGGATACGCCTGTGGGATTACGTCCCTTAATAGCGCAGTAACTCGATTGATGTCGATTGCTGACTGCTGTGGTTATGAGGATGATGTGAGCAGCGGTTGCTGCCTAATTTTCCAAATACGGAGTTCCTCCCACACATACATAGTTGAGAATGTTCATGCTGATAATCTTTACCTTAGATCCTTATAATACTAGTGGTGTATCCGCTACTCCCTGAGAACGCTTTTTCCCTAGTGCAGTTCCAATCTCTCTTACATACACGGTACATACTTTCTGTACTAAGTTATTTTGCTTTACTTTATTATTGCTCTTATACCAAAAACCCAAAAAACACCTTTTTACACAATACTCGCATTTTATTTTGTCACTTAGAACTTAATCTAGCTTTTCTATCGTTATACTTATTTCAAGAGTTATTAGACTTCAGACTCCTGCTCCCTATGGGATCGATATCTTTATTTCAAATCTAGCTACACACGATCTGTGCACTTGCAGTCATCAAGCTATTTTCTGGCGCCATTGCCGGAGAGCTAAGCACTGTAGGTCTTTTTGTTTTGGCTTATTTATTTTTGTCTTGCTAAATTTTGTTCTGAGTTATAGGTTCCCACCAACATGATGGAGTTTGAGCATATGACTAGTGCTAACCCACTCAACTGCTTTGGGAAGCCCTATGTCATTTATAAAAGATACAGCTCCAATGAGAAGACAAGGGGGTTTGAAATAAATCCTCTACTAGTTGGTATTTTACACAAGAAGCAATTTACTAGAGATGAAGAAGATCCTGATCCATATGAGCATATTACATGTTTCAAAGATACATGTGGCACTTTTCTATTGACAGGATATACCGCTGATGAGGTAAGGGTTAAACTTTTTAGTCAGACTTTGACTAGTACAACTCTCTCATGGTATAGATCTCTACCACCTGAAGCCACTACTACTTGGGATAATCTAGCCTGTGAATTTCTAGCAAAATATTATCCATTGTCAAAATCTTTTGGAATCAAGCATCTTATAATGACTTACAAAAACCGTTCTAATGAAGGACTAGTAAGAGCTTATATCAGATTTAAAGATTTACTACGTCTATGTCCGCATCATGATTTACTTGAATGGTATTTATTGCATATCTTTTATGGCGGTTTAATTGAACCTAATAAAACTGAACTAGACTCTTTCACGGAAGGAGCCTTTATGAATCTTCCTATACATAAAGCCTAGGCTTTACTAAATAGAATTCATGATCATAGAGTTTCATGGAATTTTGGTCTAGGAAGTGAAGGAGGCGTAGAAATAAAACATGATTGTATTCATGACTATAATAAAAAAAGGCCATATTAAAGAATTATCTAAAGAACTTTATTTGGATTCAGATATTATGTTGCAAGTTGTTAAAGTTTACAGAACATATTAAAGCTCCAAAAGAGGGACCAGTCAAGTATGATCCACCACCCAAACCTGAGAAGAAAAGAGAAGATAAAGCAACACTGGCCTCCTTAGAACCAATAAATGAAATGCCCTTTCCTAACACTGCATGAAAGCATATTCTTGAATATGAACATGTCAAAGCAGTACATGATAAAAAGGAAGAAAAAAATATGCTAGAAGTCGTGGAACATCTGGAGGAAACCAAATATGAAAAGGTAACCAAGGAAGCAATTATGGCTATGTACGCACATTGTAACATAGTTTAACTTGATGAAGAGACTTCCATGTTGGTTGAAGGTAAAACAAAGGTAAAAGATGTGGGTACGCCTATTCTTCCTTGCATATTTAAAGAAACCTCGCATTATAGTTTATGTGATCTTGGCACCGAAGTTAATGTTATATCTTATGATTTCTACTTAGAAATAAAAGAAGAAATAGAACCGGCTACAATTGAAAATACTGATATGACAATAATGTTAGCCAGTAAAAATCTTAGAATTTCAGTGGGATTAGTTGAAGATGCAACTGTCACAATTGGCAATAAAAACTTTCCTATCAATTTTGTAGTTGTTGATATGTCAGCTAACACTCTTTGCCCTATTATATTTGGAAGAAACTTTTTGGGTGATATAGGTTCCTATGTTAATTTCAAGGAGATTATGTCTCTTAAGCTTGGGGGAACGGAAAATAAATTCCATTTTTCCAAATTTAAAGACAGGCCTCCAGAAATACAAGAAGAAGAGGAAGAGAGAACTATTGACGAAATGGAGGCTCTTTTATTGGGTAATCAAGAAGAAGAAATAAATGAAGATCCAAATTATGAAGAAATAGTTATGGAGGACAAGTCCTTGGAAGAAATAGAAGATGAATTCGATTCACTTACCATAATGGGACCTCCAACTGATGCGGCTTTTGAAGAACCAGAAAAGAGAGGGGACGAGGAAATACCACCCCCAGACTTGAAGACTCTACCAGATAATCTCAAATACAGGTTTCTAGATGATACAAATAAATTTCCTGTTATTATCAGTGCCAAACTTTTAGGAAAAGAAGAAGAACTTATGGAGATACTTAAGGAGCATCACAAGGCCTTTGGGTACTCAATGGATGAATTGAAGGGCATCAGTCCCATGATAGCCGTCCATCGAATATTAATGGAGGAAGGTGCTAAACCAGTTGCGGAATTTAATAGAAGATTGAAGCCTAAAATGAAAGAAGTGGTAAGAAAAGAAATTGTACGCCTACTGGACACAGGTATAATCTACCGTGTTAAAGAAAGTGAATGGGTAAGTCCTGTTCATTGTGTCCCTATGAAGGGCGGTTTCACTATTGTTCCTAATGAAAATAATGAATTGATACCTACTAGAACTATTTTTGGGTATAGGATGTGCATAGACTTCAAAAAGTTAAATAAAGAAACTAGGAAAGATCACTATCCTTTACCATTCATAGATCAAACTTTAGAGAGGTTGGCAAACCATACTCATTTTTGTTACTTGGACGGATACTCTGGTTTTTCTCAAATAGCTATTCACCCCGATGACCAATTTAAAACAACTTTCGTTAGTCCTTATGGTTTACATGCTTACCAACGTATGCCTTTTGGTTTATGTAATGCTCCGGCTACTTTTGAAAGATGCATGACTGCTATTTTTTCTAATTTCATAGAACTTATAATGGAAGTATTTATGGATGACTTTTCTTTCTATGGAACTTTGTTTACTAGTTGCTTGGACAATCTCAAAAGAGTTTTGTAGCATTGCGAAGAAACCAATATTATTCTAAACTAGGAGAAGTGCCATTTTATGGTCAAAGAAGGTATAGTCCTTGGACACAAAGTATCAGGTAAGGGAATTGAAGTTGATAGAGCTAATGTAGTGGCAATAGAGAGAATGCCACAACCTAGGGATATTAAAGGTATAAGAAGTTTCCTTGGTCATGTGGGTTTTATAGAAGGTTCATTAGAAATTTCTCTAGAATATCTAAATCTTTAACTAACCTCCTGCAAAAGGGAGTAAGATTTAATTTTGATGATAAATGTATTGAAGCCTTTGATAAACTCAAAAATGCTTTATCTCGTGCTCCAATCATTAAACCACCTATTTGAGATACAACCTGTGACTTAATATGTGAAGCTAGTGATGATGTTGTAGGAGTAACTCTGGGACAACATATTGGTCGCAGGTTTAATATTATACATCATGCTAGTAGAACTCTAAATGGTGCTTAGAAGAATTACCCAAAGGAAGAAAATGAACTGTTTGCTGTATTTTTCTCTTGTGATAAATTTCATTCTTACATAGTTGATGTAAAGGTAAGATTTCATACGGATCGTGATGGTTTAAAATAACTCCTTGAGAGGAAAGAACATAAGCCAAGACTGATCCGTTGGATTCTATCACTTCAAGAATTTGAGCTGCAGATTATGCAGAGGCAGGAAATAAAGATGTTAAATGCAGTGTCCATGATTGCCCAGCAAGACACAAATATTTTTGAGAGGAACTTTAGTCCTGGCGATTTTCGTTTACGAGAATTATTCAAAGAATTACGGTCAATTCCTTCAAGAGAGAAGAAGTCTTTGTTGTTGGAGGAACTTTCTCATCCTTGAATAAGCAAATGGTAAGTGCAAGGTAAGTGTTCTTACCCAAATAAGTGATTTGTTTTCACAAATTTTACTCCTAAAAATTCTGCCTATGAATTCCTTGTGTTTTTTCTGAAGTTTTATAGGGTTTTTACCCACTATACGGGTGGAACTATATGACCGGAGAGGGAGCTCCCGCTGTATAGTTGGTCGTTAAACTCTCTGTATCATCTTTGTGAATTTTTTTTCGTTATCTGAGCCTATACGGTCGCAACTATACGACTGGAGCCAAAATTCCGCCCGAGTTGGTCGTTAAACTCTCAGATAGTTTTGCTTTTTTGGTGTTTGTATCTATACGGTTGCAACTATACGACCGAAGCCAAAATTCTGGCCGTATTGTGGGTCGTTAAACTCTCAGAAACTTTTGCATTTTGGTGTCTGTATCTATACTGTCGCACCTATATGACCAGAGCCAAAATTCCGGCCATATAGTTGGTCGTTAAACTCTTAGACACTTTTCGTTTATCTTTTCATTTATTCATCTAAAAAAAACTTATTGTCGGTTCCGAGTCGTGATTTAATGGACATGGACTCGATATATTTAGAAATATCTGCCCGAAACCAACTATATGACCGGACCTATACGGGCCGCGCCTGTATAGTTGGTCGTTACATGGCAGAACTCTTCCAAATCCATGTTTTCTTTCCCTGTTTTGTTAAGATTATTTTCTTGGATGACAATTTGGTGTTTCTCGCGAGTTTTACCGACCTCTGACCCCCCTTATATACTGCCATTGTCTCTCTCTCTAATCATAATGTGGGGCCCTCGGATTAAACCTCCGAGAATCCCTGTTATGCATACACCACGATCCCATGATCAGTTAGTCGTGGCACATAACCGACAAGTATCAAAGTAAACATCCATTACTTAAACAGATACATGTCATACCTTATTTCCATTATGGCTACATCAATTGACAACAGCGGAACTTCTTCAAGCGTAGAACTCGAGCCATGCCTTAACCTACATGCAACTGACTGGGAGAATGTCCTAGCTCGCATAGCCGTCAACTTCACCTTCTTCTCGATACGTGACCAAGTTAATGGCCGGGGACAATGCCAGTGAGTACTTTTAATGTACTCGCAAACCACCTTAAGAGAGATTATAATAACAACATGATATGCAATATGGCTGTGGTAATAGGAGGGCTCCAAGCGAGGTTCTTTTCTTAAATAGTTTCTCTTGTAGATATAGCATCTACATATCTTTGTTGAAAAACTTTTATAAACCTTTTTGGAAACATTTGTAAAACTTGCAAACTATTTGGATGGGGTCACACATTTGCCTTCCTGTCATCCCATGGCCAAACTCCTTTCCTTCCTTTCCAACCATCCCATGGTCAAAACATGTATCCTTTCCGACCATCCCATGGTCAAAACATTTCCAAAGCCATTTCTTTTCCGAAAACCATTTTGAAAACAAAACCAGCACCGCTCTACAGTAGTTTGTCCAACTCATCCTTAACCACGGACACGTATATTCAAATAGATTTACACTCTACAGAGGTTGTACACTTTACCCACACCATCCGGGTACCCTTCCCTGATCTACACCGATTGTGGGTCGAGTAACCGATCAAGACTCTTCGGATACCCACTCCAATATAAGTGCCTACCCTATGAGTATTGTTCCCCTCAACACCAGGATGCCCTATATAGTTCCCAAGCCAACCAGAGCGCTTTTTCCACTGCACAAAGTGTGCGCTTTCAATGAGGGGCTCATAGTAACACGTAGAGGCCCGTAGACCCTTAGTTCCTTTTCCAGGTCGATGTCTCACATGGACCTTTATAGGAGGAGGCCCACGCTCTAGGAATTTTTGTATTCCCCTACAATCATTGTGAGGCAGTTTATACCAGAATGAACAAACATAAAATCCGTCCCTGTCCCATTCCAGAGTAGTGTGGTTGCACGGATTTAGTTGTTATAGCTAAAGCTACAAAGAACCGGGTGCATTTTTGTAAATATTTTTCCTCCATCTTCCTTTCAGCATCTTTTGTAAAATGAAAACCTTTTTACTTCTCAAACTTCTCTTGGTAAGTAAAACCTCAGCAAGTTTTTATCATAAACATTTGTAAAACTTTTTCGCGGGTCTTCCCATCCTCTTGTTTTGCTTCTGCTAAAATGGGGTCTCCAAAGGGGTATGGTGTTATACACCATCTACCATTCTAGGGACAAATATGTGTCATCAAGGATCGTTTGTACTTAGTAGTACACATGTGGGATGGTTTGGAGGAGCCAAGCCACTACCAGGTATAAATCATCATATAATAAAACATTGTAGTTTTCATAAACAGTAGATAAAAACATGCATAAGTAAAATAGTAGGACAAGGTTTATGAGAAAGCAGGTGGCTTTCCTGAGATCAGCAAAATGGCAATATATGTCCCTGGACTTCTTCTTAGAATACCAATAATACCAATAAAAACCATCTTCTTCTGCTCTCCGATATAATCGCAACTATCGTCGTCAAAGGTAGCACATGCAAGCAGACAAAGCCACAATCAACACAAGGCATACAAGCATTGCTACCATACAGCAAACGAACATTCAACATATTACTAACTTCAGTAGGTTTTGGATAAATAGAGTTTGTTGCAAATGGAAATACTATAATTGCCTTTGTGGGATTTCATATATGAGTTAAGTTGTCAAATACCACCCAATGAAGGGGTTTGTACTAAGGCTTGGGTCAGTATGATATCAATGTACAAAAATATTATCAATAGATAGGTATTGATAAAACAATGCCAACAAAAGTGGTTTCATGATTTTATAATTTTTCTATATTTAGTTATGATTTTTCTAGTGAAATAACCTCTACTTTAGGTAAAAAATTCACCATAAAAGATCTGTAAGCCAAATAATTTTTTACTAAGAGTATGTTGTACATATTTGCGTTTTTGAGTTTTGAGAGTTGGAATCACCACAAAATAATAACCAGATTGCCCTTGGGAAATTCCCAAAGTCAGTTCTGCAGGGTTATTGTCTTTTTCACCAGATTTATTATACAGAAGCTCTTGATGTGATTCCATGGACACATGATAGGTATTTAGAATACCTTTCTACATAAATTTGAATCAACCTTTTTGGATTTATAAACCTACTGTAGTAATTTTATTGGTGAGTTAATTATACACATAAGTGTTTAATTCATAATAAATCCATGAGAGCTCAATAAATACTAGGCTACAAGGGTTTGATATATGTTAATTTTTATGAATTATGAGACTTGGAATTTGGTCAGTACCTACTTTGGTTTGACAAAGAGAAATTCCTAAAGGAAGAAATGCTCTGTTTTTATTATTTTTGCTACAGGCACTCTAGGAAGCAAAAGAGGGTCAGGAAAAGGTGGCATGCAAGGCATCATAGATAACTTGTAGTAAAAAAGGTTTCATCCAATTTGGAGTTATAAAACTCTTAGAAAGAATTATTTAATAAGAGGGAAACATTTTAGTACTTGAATTACTAGAAAATAACCGATGCTTATATTGGGACAAAACTTGCTCTGTAGGTTTGAGAAAACACTTGGGAAACAGGTAAAATTTGGATCTAGCAGTTTGCATATATTTCTCAATTTTATCAGGAATTAAACCATAAAGGTATACCTACAGATCTAGGAGAAAAGATTAAAGGCAGAGGGGAAGGGTGCTACTGGGCTGGATCTATGGGATTCGGGGCCGCGCAGTGCGCCGGGCCCAACTCGCAGTGGCGTGCACGGGATGGGGCTTTTCAAGCTGACGGGTGATGTCTACACACGCTTCTATTCTTGTAGACATGTTGGGCCTCCAAGTGCAGAGGTTTGTAGAACAACAACAAGTTTCCCTTAAGTGGATCACCCAAGGTTTATCGAACTCAGGGAGGAAGTGGTCAAAGGTATCCCTCTCAACCAACCCTGCAATCCAGATACAAGAAGTCTCTTATGTCCCCAACAAACCGAATACACTTGTTAGGTGTATAGGTGCACTAGTTCGGCGAAGAGATAGTGAAATACAAGTAATATGGATGATTATAAGTGGTAATTGCAATCTGAAATAAGAGTGGCAACAAGCAAACATGTAACATGATTTATTGTAAATGGTGTTTCAATGCTTAGAAACAAGGCCTAGGGATCATACTTTAACTAGTGGACACTCTCATATAAATATCTTCTCTTCATTATGCTACCCTGAACTACTCTCTGGTTGGACGATGTAGGGATATACAACACACCTTAAAGTTCGCATTCCCCATCTAGATAACCCCTCACTATCACCTTGAGCGCTAGATGGTTCCAACAAACACCACAATATCATAGAGACATCCAACTCAAATTATACTCATGATAAGTATTCCTGTAACCCTAGCCTAAGTGCCACACGGTATGCACAGTGTCAACTTCACACACGTGGGGATAAGAAGAGATTAATTAAAGCACGTGAGTAGCAGAATAGATCTACTTATTGAACTAGATTACAAAGCTCATGATCTCAATAAGATCATGCATAGAGAGAGAGAGATGAACACATAACTACCGGTAGAGCCCTTAGCCTCGAGAGAGAACTACTCCCTCCTCATCATGGGAGTCAACAACGGCGATGGAGATGGCGGTGGAGTCGATGGAGATGGCTCCGGGGGCACTTCCCTGTCTAGGCAGGGTGCTGGAACAGAGACTTCTATCCCCTGAATCTCCTCTTCGGTGGCGGCAGCGCTGCAAAACTTTTTGTGGAATTCTGATCCTCTCCTTAGATTTTTCGTCTCGGGGGGTTTATATAGGCGAAGAGGTGAGGTCGGTAGCCACCCGAGGGGCCCACACTAGGGCCTGGCATGCCTAGAGGGGCGCCACCCTATGGTGTGGCCGCCTCGTGGCTCTCCTCCGTCTCTGCTTTGGACTTCCGTGTCGTGTCAGAAAAAATAGGAACTTTAGATTTTGTTTCGTCCAATTTAGAGAATATTTCTTTACTAGCTTTTCTGAAACCAAAAACAACAGAAAATAGGCAACTGGCATTGCGGCATCTTGTCAATAGGTTAGTTCCAGAAAATGTATAAAAATGCCTCAAATTGTAGACAAAACATAAGATAGTTGATACAAAACAAGCATGGATCATCAAAAATTATAGATACGTTTACAACATATCAAGCATCCCCAAGCTTAACTCCTGCTCATCCTCGAGTAGGTAAGTGATAAAAAGAATAATTTTTGAGGTGACATGCACCATCACAATCTTGATCAAGGTATTGTAAAACATTGATAGTTGGGATCATAGTACTCTAACATAAACATGAAATATATAGTTCTAACAATAAGACAAAGCAACTAAGTTGCAACATAAAAAGGTACAAACAAAAGATCATGAATAACAATGCATTGAAAGACATTTGTTTTTTTCACATATAGAAAACATAATAAGAGTGGTAATCTGCTTGGCGTTCATGGATTAGCAGAACATAAATGCATAGGACACCTTCAAAGTTCATAAGGATGACTATATACAAATAATTTAAGAGCAAGAAATACCAAAATTATGAATCAATCAATAAGTTTTGGGACAATGCACATTGAACTAAGAATGACAACTATGCTCTCTCAATTGGTGCATGAAGATAGAAGATAGAGACTCAACATAAAAGTAAAAAGAAAGGCCCTTCACAGAAGGAAACATGGATTTCAAGTTTCATAAAGAGCTTTCAAAAATTATGGTACTTATTAGCTCTCATCTCTCATTGCCCCTATCATAAGCATCTTGAGGTTATTAAGGTTAAAGTGACACAAATATGAGGATATGCTTGACAAGTTATAAGTTGAAAATCTCATGCCCCTTGTGTACGAGTAGCGAACCTCATGCTACTCAACTTTGGTCTCAAGCAAGTTCTTGTCATTGTAAGTATATGTGTATCATAGAGAACCTCCAACAGGATACCCCTTTCCCCATGACACATGAGCTTTCCCATATCAAAATGACAAGGCAACAGACAACAAGTATCTCAGCGATATTTTTATTTGCTATTTGCATAGATTTTTATTGAGGATGCTTCACAGAATACTCATTATTGTTATCATGCAAGTTTCCACCATGATTAGGCATGGCTTAGGTTAGCCGCCCAGGCGTTTCACTAACACACATACAAACTCCATGAGCTTACAAGCTCCCCTTTTATTTCACACCGCCGGGATCCATAAACAAAATAACATGATATCAACTGAATAATAAGTGCAATGTTGAAAGCGTTCCCCGTGGTAACATGATTCTACTAACTCACAACTTATAAAATGAAAGCATATAGGTAACATAGATGGGCACAATGGTTCAAGTTTATTAAGTGGAAGACAATAAAATGTGCCATCAAGTTTGTGAGAGCTTTAATCACTAATTTTCACATAACAAAAGTTTAATTTGGAAGATAGATAAACACATGAATATACTTGGAATGGTGTAACACACCCTGCATAGGAATTTATAGTGGACTCTTTGGAATAACTTGGTTTCTTGGGAGTTGGATACATGAGTATAACTCATACTCAGTACAGGTGGAGGCTAGCAAAAGACTGGGAGCGACCAACTAAGAGAGAAATAATGGCCATAATCATGCAAAGCGACAAAACATTATTAATTAAAGCATAAATTGATATTGCAAGTCAAAAACTTAATGATCATAGAGGCTATGGTGACTGGTTCATAGTCTTAACATGGTGTAAGCATGTGCCAAGTCAACCCAAATAAAGCATCAAAGGATAACCACAATATTATGCTTTTGTATGCTAAAAAATGCATGATTCTTTCAAGGAACATTAAGCAATCTCAATTGTTTGAAATAAGTCATGCTACAACAATAATCACTAAGCATATGGTCAAAGAAACATCTATCATGGCATGATAAAGCCTAAGTCATAGTCAAAACAAACTTCCTTTTGTACCAGTATAAGCATGAAACTTCCTACTCTTTTCCAACACCAATCGACTTATTTGAAACTACTCTCAAATATAATAATCAATAAGTACCATAGAGAATGTCTCACCCATCTACAAAGAAGAACTAAAAAGTTCTAAGCCAAAAGAATAAGAAAACTAAAGCTAAACGCAGTGCTAGCAAAGGAGAACACTCACAAAACAATAGGAGTGAAAACTAGAGTGTTTTAGGCAATGAATAACAGCGTGTCTCCAAAAGAAGTGTGTTGGGATCCAACCAACTTATTGCGGCAAAGAAAGCAAAATAAAACAAAAAACAAAGACCCTCCAAGAACAACACATAGTGCATAAGGTAATAAAAATAAAGTGTCTTGAAAGAAGACCTGAGATTATTGATGAAGAAGGGGATGCCTTGGGCATCCCCAAGCTTTGACGCTTGTACTTCTTGAATATTTTTTGGGATGACATGGGTGGCATCCCCAACCTTGAGGTTTTATCCATACTTCATCTCATCACACCATTCTCTCCCTACACTTGAAAACTTCCTTCATACAAAACTTCACACAATCTTCATTAGCAACATTAGTGTATTCAAAATAATAATCCTTTGGGTTCGGTTTCAACTCAAGTAAATCATCCATTAAAACATAATCTACTGTAGGATTTTATTTTAAAATGTCAAGTGATGCAAGATAACTCAAAAGGAAACCGATTAAGAGGCAAATGCAAATAATGGCAGAAATCTGTCAAAACAGACCAGCAGGTAAAGACCAATTTTTTTCGAAAATCTTTTGTTGCTCAAATCGAAAAGTGCAAAACTAACGAAAGTTGGGTAATAACCTGGGGCATAAGCACAAACAATTATAGCTCAATCCGACGTACTGAGATTTTCACGATTTTTGACAGTGACGCGCAGAAATCTGTTTCGGGACAACAACTTCCCCATATCTTACTTCCCTCTCATTAGAGGTTATTCTTGGCACAAAAACCAAAAAAAGGGATAAGGAGAGGTTATTACAGAGGCAATAACTTCCAAGACTCAACAAAACAAAAATAAACTGAAAGTAAAAATATAATGGGTTGTCTCCCAAAAGCTCTTTCTTTATAGCCATTAAGATAGGCATGATAATTTTGATGATGCTCACATAAGAAAATATGAATTGAAGTAAAAGAGAGCATGAAGAAGGAAATATGGAACAAATTTAAGTCTAACCCATTTCCTATGAAACATAATCTTGTAAAGAAACAAGTCATGAAAGCACAAAGCAACAAGCATAGGAAAGCAAAACAAGCGCAACTTCAAAATTTTCAACATAAAGAGGGGAAACTTAATGTTGTTGAGATACATAAAACAATGTTTCCCTCTCTGATAATAACTTTCAGTAGCATCATGAATAAAATTAAAAATATAAATATCACATAAAACATTCTTATCATGAGCCACATGCATAAAATAATTATTACTCTCCCTATAAGCATAGTCATTCTTATTAATCTAGTGGGAGAAAATTCAACAAAATAACTATCATTATTATTCTCATCACCATAATAGGAGTCATATTGTAATCATAATCAATTTTCTCCTCAATAGTAGGTGGACTGAAAATATCATACTCATCATTGTAATCATCATATATAGGAGGCATAGTATCATCAAAGTAAATTTTCTCCTCCGTGCTTGGGGGACTAAAAATACTGCTCATCCAAACCAGCTTCCCCAAGCTTAGACTTTTCCATAGCATTGGCAATAATGGTGTTCAAAGAATTCATACTAATAACATTGCTATTAGCATGCAAATAAAGTTCCATAGGTTTTTTAATTTTCTCTTCATACACTTCATGTCCTAACTCAAGATAAATACTATAAAGCTCTCTAATTTTGTTGTTGTTTTCCATTAAACCTAACTAGTGAAAATAAAAACAAAAAACAAAAAGGTATAATTGCAGAATCTAAAGGAATAACTTCGAGCACTCACACACCAGCAACAGTACTAGAAGATAGCTTAGTAGCCAGAGGATGTGAGTACCTTTTACCTTACCTCTCCGACAATGGCACCAGAAAATAGCCTGATGTCTATGCACACTTCTATTCTTTTAGACAGTGTTGGGCCTCCAAGTGGAGAGGTTTGTAGAACAGCAGCAAGTTTCCCTTAAGTGGATCACCCAAGGTTTATCGAACTCAGGGAGGAAGTGGTCAAAGGTATCCCTCTCAAGCAACCCTGCAATCAAGATACAAGAAGTCTCTTGTGTCCCCATCACACCCAATACGCTTGTCAGGTGTATAGGTGCACTAGTTCGGCGAAGAGATAGTGAAATACAAGTAATATGGATGATTATAAGTGGTAATTGTGATCTGAAATAAGAGCGGCAGCAAGCAAACATGTAACATGACTGATTATAAACCGTGTTTCAATGCTTAGAAACAAGGCCTAGGGATCATACTTTCACTAGTGGACACTCTCATATAAATATCTTCTCTTCATTATGCTACCCTGAACTATTCTCCGGTTGGACGATGTAGGGCTATAACAACACACCTTAAAGTTCGCATTCCCCATCTAGATAACCCCTCACTATCACCTTGAGCGCTACATGGTTCCAACAAACACCACAATCTCATAGAGACATCCAACTCAAATTATACTCATGATAAGTATTTCTGTAACCTTAGCCCAAGTGCCACACGGTGTGCACACTGTCAACTTCACACATGTGGGGATAAGCAAAGATTAATTAAAGCACTTGAGTAGCAGAATAGATCAACTTATTCAACTAGATTACAAAGCTCATGATCTCAATAAGATCATGCATAGAGAGAGATGAACACATAGCTACCACTACTTCCCTTAGCCTCGAGAGAGAACTACTCCCTCCTTATCATGGGAGTCAGCAATGGCGATGGAGATCGCGGTGGAGTCGATGGAGATGGCTCTGGGGGCACTTCCCCGTCCCGGCAGGGTGTCGGAACAGAGACTTCTGTCCCCCAAATCTCCTCTTCGGTAGCGGCGCCGCTATGGAACTTTTCGTGGAATTCTGATCCTCTCCTTAGGGTTTTTGTCTCGGGGGGTTTATATAGGCGAATAGGCAAGGTCGATGGCCGCCCGAGGGGCCCACACCAGGTCCTAGCGCGCCTAGGGGGGCCGCACCACCCTATGGTGTGGCCGCCTCGTGGCTCTCCTCCTTCTCTGCTTTGGACTTCCATCTCGTGTCTGGAAAATAGGAACTTCAGCTTTTGTTTCGTCCAATTATGAGAATATTTCTTTACTAGATTTTTTGAAACCAAAAATAGCAGAAAACAGGCAACTGGCACTGCGACATCTTGTCAATAGGTTAGTTCCAGAAAATGTATAAAAATGCCTCAAAGTGTAGACAAAACATAAGATAGTTGATACAAAAGAAGCATGGTGCATCAAAAATTATAGATACATTTACGATGTATCAACGAGTGGGGTCCAGTGGTCAGGGGCACATGCAGTCGAAGGGGTAAGTGAGATTCATGGCCGTTGGATCTAGTTCACATCGACAACCCTCGTCGGTTCTTCTACGTCTAGACAGAAGGCACATGGGCCAACCCTCGGTCGTGCCGGCGGGGGTTAGGGGCTCACCTGAGGGTGGTTTATGGATAAGGGGAGTCTGCAGGGCGATTCGGCAGTGTCTGGCGACTCTAGGGAGAGGCGGCACGAGCGTATTTGGCCTTGAAAGTGGTCCCGCGCCACTCAAACTCAAGTCCGTGGATTTGTCGGATTAGCGGGATACTACCGCAAGTTTGTTGAAGGATTTTTGAGCATCGCAAGACCAATGACCCAATTGTTGAAGAAAGATAAGAAGTTTGAATGGACCGACAAATGTGAAGCAAGTTTTCAAGAGCTCAAGAAGAGATTGATTTCAGCCCCAATCTTGATTATGCCAGATATGAAGAAGCCTTTTGATGTGTATTGTGATGCATCCAAGATTGGTCTCGGATGTGTGTTGATGCAAGAAGGCAAGGTGATAGCCTATTTGTCAAGACAACTGAAGTAGCATGAGCAAAACTACCCTACCCATGACTTTGAACTAGCAGCTGTAGTCTTAGCTTTGAAAACATGGCGTCATTACCTTATGGGTAACAGCTGTGAGATTTATTCAGATCACAAGAGCTTGAAGTATATTTTCACTCAAAAGGAGCTGAATATGAGGCAAAGGAGATGGATAGAGTTAATCAAGGATTATGACCTCGACATTCAGTATCACCCCGGCAAAGCCAATGTGGTAGCGGATGCTCTTAGCAGATTGCCGTGTAGGTTAACCACCATGATCAAAGAGAACCAGCCAAGTCTGCATGAAGAGTTGGAGCAGTTTAGAACTGAGGTAGTTAGCAAAGGATTTTTAGCTAGCATTGAACTTCAACCCATGTTGATTAGCCAGATCAAGGAAGACCAGAAGGGAAATGCAAGTATCAACGGAATCAAACATCGTATTGGTACATGAAAGGTACCTGGATTCACAGAAGATGAAGAAGGAGGTTTGTGGTGCAAAGGACGTATCTGTGTGCTAGCAGATTCGGAACTGAAGAAAGTTATCATGCAGGAAGGTCATGATACTCTTTATTCTATCCACCCCGGAGGAACGAAGATGTCTCAAGATTTGAAGGAGCAATTTAGGTGGCACAAGATGAAGAGAGAAATCAGAAGCTACATAGCCAAGTGCGATATCTGTCAGAGAGTCAAAGCGGAACACCAAAGACCCGCAGGACTGTTGTAACCATTGCAGATTCCAGAATAGAAATGGGATTCCGTTGGAATGGACTTTATCACAGGTTTGCCTACTTCTAGTAGGGGAAATGACTGTATTTGGGTCATAGTTGATAGACTGTCCAAGGTAGCCCATTTTATACCTGTCAAGACAACCTACCAGAGTTCGAAGCTAGCAGAGTTGTACATCGCTAGAATTGTCAGTTTGCATGGAAACCCCAAGATCATAGTGTCGGATCGAGGAACCCAATTTACCTCAAGATTTTGGCAGAAAGTCCAAGAAGGATTAGGAACCAAGTTGAATTTCAGCACATCTTATCACCCGCAGACCGATAGACAGACTGAAAGAGTTAACCAGATCTTGGAAGATATGTTGAGAGCTTGTGTGTGAGAGTATGGATCAAAATGGGAAGATTGTCTGCCTTTCGCAGAATTCTCATACAACAACAGTTATCAAGCCAGTTTGCAAATGGCCCCATTTGAATTTTTGTATGGAAGAAAGTGTCGTACCCCTTTGAATTGGTCGCAAGTAGGAGAGAGTCAGATTTTCGAAACCGACATCCTACGAGAAGCCGAAGAGAAGGTTCACAAAGTCCGTGAGCACCTCAAGGCCGCCCAATCCAGACAGAAGATTTATGCTGACAAGAGACGTCGAGTCCCGACCTTCAATCTCGGAGATTTTGTGTATCTCAAAGTGTCGACTTTGAAGGGAATGCAACATTTTCAGCTAAAAGGAAAGTTAGCCCCCAGATATATTGGACCCTTCAAGATTCTGAATTGCCGAGGAGAAGTATCCTATCAAGTGGAAATGCTAGAGGAGATGTCAGCCATCCATAATGTGTTCCATATCTTGTTACTTCGCAAATGCTTAGAAGTTCTGGAGAAGACCGAAGTTTTCAAGAACATCATTCACCGATCCATTGATATCAACAAGGATCTGACATATTGTGAAGTGCCCATTCGTATCTTAGAATAAGCCTTCAGATCCAATGGAGCAACCATACCGAAGAGGAAGCTACCTGGGAGCGAGAAGATTACATTAGGACTGAGTTTCCAGATCTCTTTCGTTCCTAGTTTTTTTCTTAAATCTCGGTACGAAATTTTGTTTAAGGAGGGAAGGTTTGTAACACCCCAAAACTTTAATAAAGGTTATCAAGTTCTAATCACCCAAACTTAGGGTTAACAAAAACTTTTATTAAAAAAAGCATCTGAATGCATGTGTGTTTGCATTAGTGTAGAATTGAGTCTATATGCCATGCTTGATTGTTCTAAATGTTGTGAAATGGTTTAAGGTAAATGTCACATCATCTAGACCATTTACAAACAAAATCCAAAGAGAAAGAAATCAAATAAGATTAAATAAAGAAAATGGTCATTTTGACCATTTTAAACCACTAGGGCACTTTAGGTGTTCCTACAGGAGAATTTTTAACAAAAGCAATTCTATTTCTTTTCACCCCTTGCTAGACCAAGTAAAAATGTATGAAGGCCCACTTTACAAACTTACAAAAACATCTAGCAAATCCATTAAATGGACAATGGAAAATTCAATCTATTTCATATGTGAAGATCACACTTTTTAAAAAACCTACCAAATCAATTCCCCTTGACCTCTCCAAGCAAACCTAGTCTCTCAAGATTTATCTAAGTTCACTCAAAATTCCAAAGTTTCTTTCATGCGGCCATTAACACAAACACTTGGCATGCACAGAACAATCTCTAGCCTAACTTCACTGTTTTGTACAGTGATGATCGACCAATTGATCTCCCATTTAACCCCCTTGTCCCCCTGAGTATCTAGCAGCAGCAGACAAGCCCTCCCTTCGCCATGGAGAACAGTGGAGCGCCGCCCATTTGTGGTCGTCGCTGGCCGACCAAGGCCAGCTCGCACCAGACAGCGCTGCGCCCATCCAGCGTGTCCAGGAGCATCGCCGCACCCTATCGCCACTCCCTGTCTAGGCCACAGCCCCAGCCGAGCCGTGGACCACCCTAGTCGAGCCGCGCACCGCCTCTCTGCACCGTGTCCTGAGCACGCTAGTGCGCCGTCCCCGACTAGCCCCGCTAGCTCGCGCCTTGCCCTCACTGTGCACGCGTAACCTCGCCATGATCACCCCACCCCAGCAGATACCCCCGTTCGCCGCTGCGCGACCTGCAGCTGCCGCATGCCGGCGCAAACACCACTGCCTCCGCTCAGAGCGCCGCACGCGTCAGACCAAACCAAGCCACCCCACGCCACACCATTAAGTCCGTGAGAACCGCCAGAAGACACCACACCGTCCTACGCCCTCGCCCATGCCGTTAGCTGCCTGCAGTGATGCCACCGTCGAGCTCACCGCCGCACTGCTCGGTTCCCTCGCTGAGCTATAAAAGGAGGCCACGCTAGCCTCCATTCCTCACACCATTCGACTCCATACTCCTCACTGAACTTCCCCACTTCTCCCCGGAGCAAGGCGAGCACCACCGCACCGGAATTGCACTGGAGTCCGCCGCTGCTGGGGGAGAAGGGCGCCGTCAATTCCAACCACCCTGAACCCTGCCGTGACCGCGCCTCGCCTTGCCGTCGTCTACCACGTTGTTTGCCCCCGTCCCCGAGCCTAGCTAGAGCCTAGGTGAGCCCCGAGAGACCCCCACCGCCACGTTAGGTTTAGCTCGTCGCCGAAGTTGTTCGTCGTCGACAACGACCCTTAGCCGTCGATCTTGCTTCTAATCGTAGGGCTCAGGTTAAACAGTACTGTTTCGCGTAGAATGATCCACTGACCGGAGGACTCCCTCTGTCAGCCGCGCGATGTGCTGTGCTGTGCAGTTGGGCCGGCCCGTATAGCTTTCCCGCCCAGGCCTGGAAATTCAAATATGGTTTTCCTTTTTAGTTTAAACTAGTTTCTATCCACTTATTCAAAAATCAATTCAGAGAGTTTCACTTAACCAAAAATAGATGATTCCAATATTGTTAGAAAGATAATTAAAATATCTATCCAAGCCCGTTGGATTTAAATCAATTGGAGTTAGAGATAATCTTTAGCAAAAAAATAAAACAGAGACTTTTGCAACTTCAAACATTTTCCAAAAATAAACCATAATAGGTTTTGAGTTGATTCCAACTCTCAAAAATCACATTTGATAATATCTATCCGAATATGTAAAAATATCTAGGTTTGCGTGTAGTGACATTGGACTAGTACCAAAATAATGCTATTAGGGTATTTCTAGTCACTTTGAATCTATTAAATAATAATCTTACACTTTATAAAATGTGACCAACACTTTAAATCACATTCCCATGTATTAGAATATGTGGTGATGACATGTGTCAACATGATCCCATATTCTAATTGTAGAATATTAAATCTTAATTAATTTCAATGAGTAGAAATTACTTTTCTCAAATAAACTAAATAAAACTAGTTCTTTATTTCATGTGATGATTGTGATAATGCTAGAACATTAAGTGTGAGCGTTAGTGTGCTCAATAGACTTAGTTAAGTATTGTTTGGTGATTGTGTACCCCACATTCATTTATAGACGATAGTATCGACGAAGGATACAAGGAGGAGGAGTTCTACCCCGAAGAAGATGAAGAAAACTTCAATCACTGCACCAATCAAGGCAAGCCATCATTATTAAGCAAGCTAGAACTAAGCAAGTTAACACTTCCCCCCCCTTGATAACTTAAGCAAATGCATTAGGTATGCTTTGGTTATACTCTTTGATTTATACCCATCCGAAGCTTTACTTGCAAGCTTTACTTTTTACTTTACCAAAGTTTATTTACATTTAGTTAAATACTTTGTGAGATTTTGGAAAGTAGTATAGATAGCATAAAGAGCATAAAACTAGGCCTATACTAGATATCATTTTATGGCATGCGATTGTGATTAGCATCCCTCATTAGTGAACACTCTTAACTTAGTGGCTAGTGCTAAACATAAAACTTGATCACTTTAGATGGGAATACTTGGTGAAAATGATTATGAAAACCTTGGAATGATGAGTCATTCTATTGAGATGTTTTGACATGTGTGGAGAATCACAAATGGTTTTGATGATGAAAATGTTGAGGCATGAGCCTTAGCCCTTTATAAAAACTGATGGTTGGGTTTGGATGCGATACCATTCCAATTTTACCATACAACCACAATACCTGAATTGGGTAAGGCTTAGCTGTAAGTTTATATGCATTAGTATGGGTTCCCTCGCGGGGAGGTTGAGCGGAGGCTACCTCTTGATGATGTCCACCAATGTAGTGCCCAGGATGGAAGATGGCCATGGCTAGGGGGCCAAGTTCATAGGGGAGGTGCCTATACTAGAGTGTGTAATTGAAAGGTTATGATTGATTATCCGCATACTAAGTATGATGATTTAGGGTTATCCGTAATGGATGTATCGAATTTTGGGGTGAAAGTGTACCACCTCTACAGAGTGTCAAACTATTCGAATAGCCGCATCCGCGGTCATGGAAAGTTGGAGTGGCCATACTGTTTCGTCGTCAGATGTTTTCAAAATGACTTGTGAAGTGAACTATGATTTTGACTTGACCACAACAAGGTTGTGAATATGAAATCTAGGTTCCCAACTTAAAGTGACTTAGAACTTTAAGTTAGATTTCTTTACTTCTGAACTCAGTTTAGATAAATCTGGCTTTTTGGAAATAAACTTAGAGCTTAGGATTCCTACTAGAACTACCTTACTTGTTAGTGATAGTTTGCGAGTACTTAAAGAGTACTCATGGCTTTGTCCTTGGCTATTCCCATGGCCAGACTATGAGGAGGACTATCAGGAAGATGGACAGCAGGACATCAATGACAACTAGGATCATCTCCCATCGTCAGCATTGCCTGTGACACTGAAGATGGAGCCCACCGCTACGCTTATTATTATTCTGCTACTTGTTTGTATTAAGACTAGATCATGAGATCGTTTATTTGTGTAAGACCTTATTATGGTTTGTAATGGATGATGTACTGTGATATCCAATCTGTTATGTCTCGCAAAAATGGTAATCATGTGATTGCGATGTATGGCATAACAGGCATCCAGGATTAAAAATCCGGGTGTTGACACCTTCGTCCGCAGCCGCATCTCCCCCCTTCAGAAGCATGCCCACAAGATCTGCTATCTTAGTGGCCCCCTTGACCCCCATCGGACCTCGTCTTTCGAGCTTAATAACTCTGAGGTGTTCCCCGGGTCAAGGCCATCTTCAATGTGGAGAAGGAGTTCTCTGAGGCTTGGAAATGGGGGCTTGCACCCTTTACTCCGGCCAACCCGCCTCCTAAGGTAAATCCCTCTCTTGGCATCTTTTCTGGGTTTTCTCGGTATGTTGGATAGCTTTCTAACTCAACCATTGATACTTTTGCTCTCAGCAATTTCTCCAGCAATCAATTGAGGATGGAAAGGAGCTGGCGAGCAAGTGGGTGGCGGACCGTGCTGAGCCGGACGAGGTGGAGCCTGACTCGGAGAGGTTATTGCCTACTCCAGACACCACCCAGTGTACCTCTGGTAAGGCCATTTCTCTAAGGGACTGGCCGGATGACGATAACTCGGCTGTTGAGGTTCTGGAGGTACTTGACCCGATGCCTGATGACCCACAAGTATAGAGGGTGTATCGCAGTATTTTCGATAAGTAAGAGTGTTGAACCCAACGAGGAGCAGAAGGTGCTGGCTAGTTGTATGGATCAGGAATTCTCTGCAAATACTTAGCAAACGGATTTAGGGGTTTTCGATAAAGCAAGTAAACAAAGTACGAGTAAATAAAAGACAGTAAGAATGAATGCAGCAAGTGGCCCAATCCTTTATGCAGCAAAAGACAAGCTGGTTGTATTTCTATAGATGAACAAACGTTCTCGAGGACACATGGGAAGACTGTCAAGTGCTTTCGCTTCATATAGTCGATTAATCTTCTCTAGCTTGCTAAGTGTTGTGTGGGTGAACCTGTGCTAATGTACCGCCCCATCCAAGACTAAATACATACTTGTGATTAAAACCCCTTGCAAGCATCCATAAGTACAAGGAAGTAATTAAGGTAGAAACCTAACCACAACTTTAAACTCTAAGACCCTTACTCCCTTGTGCAATGGTTTCCTAACGGGGGTTCAGGTTTCTGTCACTCTGGCAACCCCTACGATTAGTAGCCAAATACACAATGCATTCCCCTAGGCCCATATAGGTGAAGTGTCATGTAGTCGACGTTCACATGACACCACTAGAAGAAGTACACCACAACTGAAATATCAAACTATTGAATCTTTCTCAACGCAACTCCACTACTAACAACAAGACTTCTCCCATGTCCTTAAGAACAAAACAAACTACTCACAAGACATCATATGGATCATGATCAGCGATGAAATAATGATGTATAACAATCTAAACATAAACAATAATTCAATGGTTCACTCAATAGCATCAACTACAAAGAGCAATCAACACCGGGAAAGTTCCCCTATGAACTATACCAAGATTCAACCAATTGTTACAGCAATATTGATATGGTGATGAGGGTGTTGATGGTGATGATGATGATGATGATGATGATCCCGATGAAGTCCAGCTTGATGGTGGTGTTGATGGCGAAGATCTCCCCTCTCCGGGAAGGAATTCCCCCGACAGAAATCTGTCTGCCAGAGAGATCTTTCTTTCCCAGTGTTTTCTGCCCCGCAGAGGCGGCGGAATCTTTCTGTGGTCGCTCCCCGAGTCTTAGGGTTTCGTGGGGATGATATACGCCAGAGGAGAGAGGCTGGAGTGGGCCAAGGCGGCCACACCACTCCCTGGCGCAGCCTAGGCTTGCCCGCGCCATGGGGTGGTGTGGGCCCCCTGTGGCCCACCTCCACTCCATCTTCTGGCATCCGGAGTCTTCTGGAAAAATAGAATTTTCCGTATATTTTCCCGGATTTTCTGATCTTCGCGAATTTTGCCTCCAAACAGCACCTTTTCCATCAGAATCCTGACTGTAGCGGTCCATGCTCCAAAAGTCATCAACCATGCAAAAATAGATGAAATAACATAAGTATCACCTCTGAATACGAAATATATCAATGAATAATAGTGAATTAAGACATATAATAGTGATGCAAAATGGACGTATCAACTCCCCCCAAGCTTAGACTTCGCTTGTCCCCAAGCGAAACTGAGCTCAATAAACATGACCTCAAGTTTATGGAGTGAAGAGTCGATAAAAGGATACGGACAAGAAGCATCACATTCATCAAATACATAGATCATAATAGAAAAAAACTCACTATTACACAACTCAACTTGCAACGAGTAAAGGACACACAATAAAGATACATAAAGTGAATGAATAATTGGTAATGGCAAACTTAGCTCTTGGTCGAAGAATAGTTGATAATTTTCTAGAGTTCACAAATAGCTGGTTTTTCAATGAAAGCTTTCAAAGTAGTAAACTTCAAGATAAGAGCAATGTGCAAAACAAGGAACATAAGAAACATGAATGCATAAATCATCATATGAATGAATGAAACACATCAACTCAAAATACTTGCTGAGATAGAAGGTAATAGGTTTACTGAATCAACTACAATGTAAAATGAAAGGCCCTTCAAAGAGGGAAGCAGGGATTGCAAGTCTCATAAAGAGCTCCCAAAAATTATGATACTTACTAGATTTCAGCTCTCATTGCCCCTATCATAGGCATCTTTAGGTGATTAAGGTTAAAGTGACACAACTAAGAGGATATGCTTGACAAGTTATAAGTTGAAATCTCATGCCCCTTACTTATGAGTACCGATCCTCATGCTACTCAACTCCAGTCACGAGCAAGCTCTTGTCATTGTAAATACATGCGTATCATTGAGAACCGCGAACGGGGTACCCCTTGCACATGACATAGGAGCTATCCCCTTGCAAGCAGACAGTGAGCATCTCAACAATCTTTTTATTTGCTATTTGCATAGGTTTTTATTGAGGATGCTCCATAGAATGCTCACTACAGTTATGCTGCAAGTTTCCACCATGATTAGGCATGGCTTAGGCTAGCGGCCCAGGCGTTTCTCTAACATACATATAAACTCCATGATCTTACAAGTTCCACTTTTATTTTGCACCACCGGGATCCATAAGCAAAAGAACATGATATCAACTAGGTACAAGTACCAATGAAGTGTTGAAAGCGGTCCCCATGATACATGGTTCGGCTAACTTCAACTCATAAAGCGCAAGCATACACACAACAAAGAAGGACCCAATGGTTCAAGTTTATTAAATGCAAGAAAGTAAAGTGTGCCATCAAGTTCGTGAGAGCTTTAATCACTAATTTTCACATAATAAGTTTAATTTGGGAGGTAGACAAAACAAGAATTTACTTGGAATAGCAATAATGCTACTAGGTAGGTATGGTGGGCACAAATGGCATGGGTTTTGGTTTAAAGGAGATAGATGCACGAGAAGAATACCCTCTCAGTACAGGTTTTTGGCTAGCAAGGCTGGGTAGCAAGTACACGAGTTGAAGGAAACAACCAAACATAAAAGTGATAAAGACAAACATGCAATCTTCCTTGGAAGCACAAAAGATCTTAACTAGAGAATACTAGACTTATGAGCAAATCAAGAAAGCAAGATGATGAAATTATTTTTCTCTCGAGTACTTCTATCTTTTTCTTTTCAACTCTCAAAAAGGGTGTTGCTACTGACCGAGCCAGGTTTGCCAAAACCAACTAAATTAACTCAATGATCCCAAAGTTCTACCAATACTAACAACAAGATAAATCATATAACCACGAATTGAAAACTAACATAAGCTATGCAAAAGGGTGAATGATAGAACTTCTCATTAATATTCTATAACGGTAACTCACACCAAGGGATACAAATCTAACGAGAGAGGGGACACTTCCATAATGCAAACCATACTACAAAATAACTCCTCTATTCATGATATGACTACTAATAAAGTAAAAAGATAGAAGATAGTGATATGATACCGCGGCACTCCCCCAAGCTTGGAACAAACCAAGGGGATGCCAAACCTGATGACGAATTACTCCTTCGGTGGTGGTGGTATCCTCTCGATGAGCTCTTTGATCAGATTCCCCAAGTCCTCAATTTTGAAGGTGAGATTACGAATAAGCTCCAAGTTTTGCTCAATGCGGCTCATGATCATGTCGTCTTGAGAATTCTAGCTCTTGCTATTCTTTCCCCACTCTTCCTCCTTGAAGTCTTATTTTCCTGCATGGTTATGGGTAAAGGTATGGAAGGTACTCTTGGTGTTCGGAGAAGGAGTCCTTGGTGCCAAGCAGTGACGCGGAAGATTCCCTCCAGTTGACATCCGTGCCGTCCTTCTGATCCTGGCAGGGTTCGCCACCACTCCAATGCTTGCAGCGGTAGTGCCGGTGTGCTTTGCCTCCTCTTCACCTTCACTCTTGATCTCCTTCTCCTTCCCGGGGTCTTGGAGGTCTTCCTCCATGGGCTCCTTCCCTTTATCCTTGGCGGACACCATTGTGCTTCTAAGCTTTCAAAGAGTATGTCCTGGCAGAAACAGATCGAAACAAAAACACGATATACAAACCTCGAGGGATCCGAGGGGTTATATATTACGAAGTTTCATATCAAAAGGAAGGTATTGGGACAAAACGGGTCGGAGACGGAGTCCTGGGTGGCCTCACCACCTGGTGGCGCGGCCAAGGGTGGGCCCGCGCCATGGGGTGGTGTGGGCCACTCTGGCTCCGGTTCCGTCCCTTTTTCGCTTCGTAGCTTTCCTTATTGACTAAAAACTGCAAAAATATAGTTGGATTGTATTTTCGCGGAACTTCTCTTACCAGAACTGTTACCTAGTTGGAAGCGGACTCTACAGGTCTCTGAATTTGGTCCTCAATGAATTTCTCTGAAGTTATAACTTGAAAGGCATCAACATCTTCATTGTAAGAATCTCCAGCAATATAGTGTTTGAGTCGCTTTCCATTCACTACTTGTGTAGTATTATCTTTTAGAGAAGAAATTTTATTGCTCCTAAACGGTATACTTCTTCAATGATGAAAGGTCCTTCCCATTTTGATAGTAGCTTACCTGCAAAAAATCTTAGACGAGACCTATACAAGAGCACTTTCTCACCAACATGAAATTCTCTCTTAAGTATTCGCTTGTCATGCCATCTTTTAACTTTTTCTTTAAAGAGCCTAGCATTCTCATAGGCTTCACTCCTCCATTCATCTAAAGAACTTAAGTCAAAAAGTCTTTTCTCACCAGCTAGCTTACGATCTCTATTTAGTTCTTTCACTGCCCAGTAAGCTTTGTGTTCTAATTCTAAGGGTAAGTGGCAAGCTTTCCCATAAACCATTTTATAAGGAGACATTCCCATAGGATTCTTATAAGCAGTTCTATAAGCACATAAAGCATCATTCAACTTCTTAGCCCAGTTTTTTCTAGACCTGTTAACCGTCTTTTGCAAGATAGATTTAATTTCTCTATTTGATAACTCTACTTGCCTGCTAGTTTGGGGGTGATAAGCTAAAGCAATTCTATGATTAACATCATACTTAGCGAGGGTCTTCCTAAAATTTCCATGAATGAAATGAGAACCCCCATCAGTCATGAGATACCTAGGCACTCCAAACCTAGGAAAGATAACATCCTTAAGCATTTTTAGAGAGGTTTCCCCGTCAGCACTTTTCGTAGGAATGGCTTCTACCCACTTAGTAACATAATCAACGGCAACAAGAATATGAGTGTAACCCTTCGAAGGAGGGAAAGGACCCATAAAGTCGAATCCCCAACAATCAAAAGGTTCAATAACTACAGAGTAGTTCATAGGCATTTCATTACGTCTAGAGATATTACCAACACGCTGACATTCATCACAATATAAAACAAATTTTCTTGCATCTTTAAAAAGGGTAGGCCAGTAGAAACCTGATTGTAGTACCTTTTGTGCAGTTCTATCTCCTGCATGATGTCCTCCATAGGCGCTCCCATGACATTTACGCAATATCTCTTTTTGTTCATACTCTAGAACACATCTTCGCATAATACCATCAACCCCTTCTTTGTATAAGTGTGGGTCATCCCAAAAATAATGCCTCAAATCATAAAAGAACTTTCTTCTTTGCTGAGTTGTAAAAGTTGGAGGCAAATACTTGGAGACAATAAAGTGAGCATAATCAGCATACCAAGGGCTTCCTCGCGAGTTCACCCCTACTGCGGCTAACTGTTCATTTGGGAAACTATCATTAACAGGCATAGGATCAAAAGAGATGTTTTCCAAACGAGATAAATTATCAGCTACAGGATTTTCAGCACCCTTTCTATCTACTATATGTAGATCAAACTCTTGTAAAAGCAGTACCCATCTAATAAGCCTAGGCTTAGCGTCGTTCTTCGTCATAAGATATTTAATAGCAGCATGATCAGTATGAATGGTTACTTTTGAGTCCACAATATAGGGCCTAAACTTATCACAAGCAAAAACAACAGCTAGAAATTCCTTTTCAGTAGTAGCATAATTCCTTTGAGCAGCGTCCAAAGTCTTACTAGCATAATGGATAACGTTTAGCTTTTTATCAATACGTTGCCCAAGGACAACACCTACAGCAAAATCACTAGCATCACACATTATTTCAAAGGGTAAACTCCAATCTGGTGGTTGAACAATAGGGGTTGTAGTTAAAGCCTTCTTAAGAGTTTCAAAAGCTTCCTTACAATCATGATCAAAAACGAAGGGTACATCTTTTTGAAGAAGATTAGTAAGGGGTTTTGATATCCTATAAAAGTCTTTAATAAACCTTCTATAGAAACCAGCATGACCAAGGATACTATGAATACCTTTTATGTCTCTTGGGCATGGCATCTTCTCAATTGCCTCAACCTTAGCTCTATCAACTTCTATGCCTCTTTCAGAAACTTTATGCCCAAGAACAATCCCTTCATTAACCATGAAGTGGCATTTCTCCCAATTAAGAACAAGATTAGTTTCTTCACATCTCTGCAAAACTTTATCAAGGTTGTGCAGAAAATTATCAAAAGAAGTTCCGTAGACAAAAAAGTCATCCATGAACACTTCTACAATCTCCTCACAAAAGCCATGAAAGATAGCAGACATGCACCTTTGGAAAGTAGCAGGAGCATTACATAAACCAAAAGGCATACGTCTATAAGCATAAGTTCCATAAGGGCAAGTAAAAGTAGTTTTTTCTTGATCTTGTTGTTTAACAGCAATTTGAGAGAAACCAGAATAACCATCAAGAAAACAAAAATGGGTCTTTTTAGACAACCTTTCCAACATTTGATCAATAAAAGGAAGCGGGTAGTGATCTTTCTTAGTGACTTTATTGACTTTCCTAAAATTGATGCACATCCTATAGCCTACCACTATTCTTTGGGGAATAAGTTCATCACTATCATTAGGGACAATGGTAATACCTCCCTTTTTAGGAACACAATGAACAGGACTAACCCATTCACTATCAGCAATAGGGTAAATAATACCAGCATCAAGGAGTTTCAATACCTACCACTTCCTTCATCTTAGGATTTAAACGTCATTGGTGCTCCACTACTGGCTTCGCATCTGGTTCTATGTTGATAGAATGCTGGCATATAGTAGGTGAAAACCCTTTCAAATCATCTAGAGTATAGCCCATAGCTCCTCGGTGTTTCTTCAAAACTTCCAATAATCTTTCTTCTTCCTCCCCTGAAAGTTTAGCGCTAATAATAACATGATATATCTTTTTATCATCAATAAAAGCATATTTAAGATCATCAGGGAGAGGTTTTAGATCGAAAACCGGGTCCTTTTTTGGTGGCATCGTGGTACCCAAGTCCTCTACAGGCAAGTCGTGCTTAAGCATCATAGGTTAATCACGAAGAATCATGTCAATCTCATTCTTTTCTTCCATGAAGATTTCACTTTCATGTTCTTCCATAAATTGCTGCAAAGCATTGTTAGGAGAAAGAGAAATAGAAGCAAGTTGTTCAACCCTAAAATCCTCATTATGGGTTTCCTCTTTGCAAGGTTCTTTAGCAAATTTCAAAAAATTAAACTCATAGGATTCCCCATCAAACTTAGTCAAGATTTTCTCCCTCTTGCAATCAATAATAGACCCACAAATACTCAAGAAAGGTCTACCAAAAATGATAGGATAAGTTTTACTAGCAGCTGAACCAAGTACTAAAAAATCAGCCGGGTACTTAATCTTACCGCAAAGAACTTCCACGTCTCGCACAATACCAATTGGAGAGATGGTCTCTCTATTAGCAAGGTGAATAACCACATCGATCTCTTCCAACTTGCAAGGACTGATCTCATGCATAATTTCTCTGTAAAGCTCATAAGGAATAACACTAGAACTTGCACCAATATCACATAAACCATACTATCAATGATCAACTATTCTAACAGAAAGCACAGGAACACTAGCCTTTTTAGTTCTATTGGGATGTGAAACAATATCAGAAGCATCTTCACAAAAGACTATGTGCCCGTCTTCTACGCTTTTAGTGACAAGGTCTTTCACAATTGCTACCACAAGTTCAATGTTTATTTGTTCATCAGGTTTTACAGTTCTTTTTTCACTTTTGGTGATAACATTAGTTATCATAGGATGGTCCTTTACCTTTTCGGGAAAGGGAATCTTCTCGATATAATGTTCAGGTAAGATGGGATCAATAATGCAATACTCAGCACTTCCAATAGGAGCATAGTCAGCAATATCTTTGTAAGGTGCATGGTATTTGTTCCATCCCCTTTTTGGAATTTCGATATAGGAAGCAAAAGCTCTAAAACAATTCGTAATAACTTGCAAATCAAGACCATAAAGATTACCAATATTTTGAAAGTCATCAGTTCCCACAAAAGATTCAATTCATTCATAATCATAATTTATACCTGACTTTCTACCTTTGTCATTCTCCCAAGCTTCAGCATTGTCTTGAATACGATCTAGAAGGTCCCATTTAACTTCTTCTTCCATGCGAGTGAATGATCTAGCACAAGAAGCGTCCAATAAATATTTTTCATGTAGAGGGAGCCTTGCATAAAAGTTGTTGATAATAATATTGTTGGGGAGCTCATGAATGGGACATTTGAGCATTAGTAACTTCAATCTCCCCCAAGCTTGAGCTGTACTCTCTCCATCAAGAGGCCAAAAGTTGTATATTTGATTCCGATCTTTATGAATCTCACTAGGAGGATAAAACTTTGAATAAAAGAGAGGCACTATTTCCTCCCATTCCAGAGCTTGACCATTCTTCAGCAGCTTATACCATTCCCCAGCTCTTCCTTTCAGTGATAATGAGAATAACTTCTTCTTTACTTGATCTGTAGTAATACATGCACACTTGAACAACCCGCATAATTCGCATATAAAGAGTAAATGATCACCGGGATGGACAGTTCCATCCCCAGCATAGTAGTTATCCATAACACGATCAATAATTCTTGTAGGTATTTTGAAAACATCTTTCTCAGCAGGTGGTGGCTTATCTACTACCTTAGCAGTGGTAGTAGCATTACCAAATAAGAAACTCAGCGAATTATCCATAACGAAAATAAAGCAACTAGCAGAAATAAACAATACTCATAGTAGAAGTTTCCTTTACCAGTTCCACTCTCCAATAGCGATCCACTCCCCAGCAACGGCGCCACAAAATAGTCTTGATGACCCACAAGTATAGGGGGTGTATCGTAGTATTTTCGATAAGTAAGAGTGTCGAACCCAACGAGGAGCAGAAGGTGCTGGCTAGTGGTATGGATCAGGAATTCTCTGCAAATACTTAGCAAACGGATTTTAGGGGTTTTTGATAAAGCAAGTAAACAAAGTACGAGTAAATAAAAGACAGTAAGAATGAATGCAGCAAGTGGCTCAATCCTTTATGCAGCAAAGGACAAGCCGGTTGTATTTCTATAGATGACCTAACGTTCTCGAGGACACATGGGAAGACTGTCAAGTGCTTTCGCTTCATATAGTCGATTAATCTTCTCTAGCTTGCTAAGTGTTGTGTGGGTGAACCTGTGCTAATGTACCGCCCCATCCAAGAATAAATACATACTTGTGATTAGACCCCCTTGCAAACATCCGTAAGTACAAGAAAGTAATTAAGGTAGAAACCTAACCACAGCTTTAAACTCTAAGACCCTTACGTCCCTTGTGCAATGGTTTCCTAACGGGGGTTCAGGTTTCTGTCACTCTAGCAACCCCTTCGATTAGTAGCCAAATACACAATGCATTCCCCTAGGCCCATATAGGTGAAGTGTCATGTAGTCGACGTTCACATGACACCACTAGAAGAAGTACACCACAACTTAAATATCAAACTATTGAATCTTTCTCAATGCAACTCCACTACTAACAACAAGACTTCTCCCATGTCCTCAAGAACAAAACGAAATACTCACAAGACATCAGATGGATCATGATCAGAGATGAAATAATGATGTATAACAATCTGAACATAAACAATAATTCAATGGTTCACTCAATAGCATCAACTACAAAGAGTAATCAACACTGGGAAAGTTCCCCTATGAACTATAGCAAGATTCAACCAATTGTTACAGCAATATGGAGATGGTGATGAGGGTACTGATGGTGATGATGATGGTGATGATGATGATGATGATCCCGATGAAGTCCAGCTTGATGGTTGTGTTGATGGCGACGATCTCCCCTCTCCGGGAAGGAATTCCCCCGGCAGAAATCTGTCTGCCAGAGAGATCTTTCTCTCTCTGTGCTTTCCGCCCCGCAGAGGTGGCGGAATCTTTCTGTGGTCGCTCCCCGAGTCTTAGGGTTTCGTGGGGATGATATACGCCAGAGGAGAGAGGCTAGAGTGGGCCAGGGCGGCCACACCACTCCCTGGCGCGGCCTAGGCTTGCCCGCGCCATGGGGTGGTGTGGGCCCCCTGTGGCCCACCTCCACTCCATCTTCTGGCATCCTGAGTCTTCTGGAAAAATAGAATTTTCCGTATATTTTCCCAGATTTTCTGATCTTCGCGAATTTTGCCTCCAAACAACACCTTTTCCATCAGAATCCTTACTGCAGCGGTCCATGCTCCAAAAGTCATCAACCATGCAAAAATAGATGAAATAACATAAGTATCACCTCTGAATACGAAATATATCAATGAATAATAGTGAATTAAGACATAGAATAGTGATGCCAAATGGACGTATCAGTGCCTATCTCTTATGCATTCCTGGTTATGTCTTAATCTTCAGCTAACCCGGCCGATCAGGTCCTCGAGGTTCCCCTTCTCGCCATAGATGATTTGGCTCTTGCTCCTTCCCAGAAGCGCGCGGCTACCTCGGCCGCAGCTTCGGAGGCGCCACCGCCCAAGAAGAGGCAGAAGAAATATGGGGTCAAGGCTCCGGCTAAACCCACGGTCAAGAGCACAGTCCGGAGGGGACCCAAACCTCGGGCGCCCAACCTTGGACGAGTAAGTCGCTTTTCCTTTCTCATTTGCTTTTGAGTCTTTCTGCTTTTGTTGTTGTCTTTCTTTCTCCATTTAACTTGCTGTTTTTCGTTCCTTAAGCGATCCTAGGGTTATTCCCCAGAGTGGCCCCAACATTTCTTATTTGATCCGGAGCAGTTCTTCTCCCCCCCGTGATGATGACGTTTGTCCGCTGAGTCCTATCCAAAAGGACTCCGCAACTGCGTCAAATCAGAGCCCACCTCGCCATGAGGAGGGCAACATCGACGTGGGGGCCAGTAGAGCGGCCAAGGATACAGCAATGCTGGATCTCCCCAGTTCCTCTGCTCCACCGCAACCGTCCAGCTCCGAGGTGCCAGCTTCATGAGCACCACCCCAAATAATTTCTTCTTCAGTTCTAGTCTCTTCAGCACCATCAGCAACACCAGCAGCACCAGCAGTACCAGTACCAGTGGTACCAGCACCAGTAACACCATCACCTGTAGTACCAGCACCAACACCAGCACATGTAGTACCAGCACCATCACCAACACCAGCAACACCAACACTAGTAGCAACCACATCAGCACCAAAGCCAGCAGCGCCAGCAGCAGCAGCCACAACCAAGGCCTCTTCGAAGAAGAAGTCTCAGTCCGCTGCCTCCGGATCCACTGTGTCCATTAAGGACATTTTTCAACCAGCCTCCAAAGCTTAGTCCGGATCTGCAGCCTCGGCTCTTTTCCATTGACCAGTGTCATCTAGTAAGAGCAAGAAAGCCTCCGAGCCTGCTAAGGATTCCTCTTCTGGGTCTCCTACTGCCGGACCTGAGGGCAGTAAGCAACTGATCTTGCATGTCAGTCTTGCTGCTGCTCAGTCTGCGAGGCGGGAGGCCCATGCCAAGGGCTTGGTGATGAGCCATTCTCCTAGTGGCGAGAGCTACAACCCAACGCTTGTAGAATATGTGCACAACTAGAACAATGCTGAGTTCATCGACCCTCAAGACGATCTGCCGGAGAAGTTTGGCCCAACGGAGTTTAGCGCTCATATGGACTCTGCCACCAAGGACATCTCTTTGGCTGGCCGAATGATGGAGGTAATACTTTTCTCTGCTATGCTTCTTTATGTACATGAACACTTCTAGATATATCCACTAGTACCCGAGCCTCTGAGGGAGTAATTTATTACTCGGTCGGATGCTCTTAGAGAGTTTAGTGTAAGTCCTTAACATTTGCAAATATTCATAGGCCTTGAGCGGGGTTAAGTTCCACTTGGCCTAGGTCTTGTAGACTTCGAATATCCACACACCTAGAGCCGGGTTAAGTTCCACTTGGCCCGGATCTTGTAGACTTCGAATATCCACACACCTAGAGCCGGGTTAAGTTCCACTTGGCCCGGATCTTGTAGACTTCGAATATCCATACACCTAGATCCGGGTTAAGTTCCACTTGGCCCGGATCTTGTAGACTTCGAATATCCACACACCTAGAGCCGGGTTAAGTTCCACTTGGCCCGGATCTTGTAGACTTCGAATATCCACACACTTAGAGCCGGGTTAACTTCCACTTGGCATGGATCTTGTAGACTTTGAATATCCACAAACTTAAAGCCGGGTTAAGTTCCACTTGGCCCGGATCTTGTAGACTTCGAATATTCACACACCTAGAGCCGGGTTAAGTTCCACTTGGCCCGGATCTTGTAGACTTCGAATATCACATACTTAGAGCGGGGTTAACTTCCACTTGGCCTGGATCTTGTAGACTTCAAATCACTTCCTTTTATCTGTGAACTAACACTGGATCATTTTGTAGATCACCACCAAGCACCGAACTATTGAGTTCCAGCGCTTGTTGGACTCATACACAGATCTTCATGCTAGATATAGCAAGTTGGTGGTGGATCACTAGAAGAAGGGTAAGTTCCTTCACCTAAGCCATTTTTATTTACATTCCTTAAAGATATTCTCTATCCATGTTAACTTATTATCCGAATTATGCAGCCGAGGTCGAGGCTAAAAATATTATTATGTGCAAAAATATGGCTGAAATCCAAGGTAATTTGTCTTGTTCTCTTGACTATTGCGTGCTCTTTCCTTGACTCGGTAGATATTTATACCACGGCTCCGCCAGGTTCATTTACTATTTGCAGTTGCACTTGAAGATAGCGTGCCCATCCCTGACATGATGACTCATTTTCTCGAACAAGCAGGGAAGCACCAGCCTGAATTGAAAAAGAAGAATGATGAGATAGCTCAGCTGCGCCTCAAAGACTTGGAGATTACTCGGCTGAACACCGAAACCCAAAGGCTCAAGGACCTTCATAAATCCGAGATGGATAAGGCTGATCAGGAGTTCACCGAGGAAAAGGAGTGCTTGACCACTCAAATTTCCAAGGACAAGGACTTGCTACAGGAAGCCGATGTAAAACTTACACCGGTGACCTCCGAATATGAGAAGCTCCAGGCCGTACAAGAAGATGTGTATGCTGAGCTTACCCATATCCTTTTCCAGATTTAACGTGAGTTCTCTTCCTCTTTTCCATTCCTTATCTCTTCCAATTAAGTGTTGTTGCTTACCAACGTTCCTCGTTCTATTCTCAGGCAAGTTCCTAGAGGGCGACGATATTGCTTCTCGTGATGTGGCCAGGTCTCGCCAACAACGGGGTATTCCAACATGTCCTATCGCCTGGTGAATCACTTATGACATGGAGGATCTGTTGGTTAGCCTTGGTGCCCGCCTCGAAATTGTGAAGAATTATGGCGTAGACATAATTCCGGAGGTAGTCCGGATGTTCAATGCTCTTTGGCCTGGTGAGCCCACTCCTAAAGGAAGCACATATTTTCTGGCCAAGCTTATGGAGTGCGAAACCGAAGTCCACCTGTGGCGGGAATCTGCTGCTCGAGCCGAGGCTGACACAGCGCTGTAGTTTTCTCTCTCTTGGTATGAAGAGCTTGATATCAACCTGCTTGAGCGCTTGCACACCGGGTCAAAGTGGTCCAATGACCCGAAGTGCATTGCACAACGCAAGGCTCATGCCAACAAGCTCATCCAATATGCCTTCTGCCACGCTTGGAACGAGGGGCCGAGTTATCTTGACATCATTGATGATGCCTATGTTTCTGAGGGCATGGAGGACGAGGAAAGTGAGGACGAGGCCTCCGAACTCGGAGACGATGCCGAAGATCTGGAAGATGAGGAGGCCAATCCTGAAGATGAGGCTGAGGCTAGCGCCCTGCCCACAGATGTCGAAATACCTCCTTCCTTGGCTGATGACTCGGCTCCTGCTGTTGCCCCTTGAGCTTGAAAAACACTTAGCAATATTCGTTAGATCCCCAGTATGCCGGGTGAAGTTGTACTTAAGCACTATGCTTTTATTTTGCTACAAATAATGTCGTTTTCTACTAAGTTCTTAACGTCGGATTAACATGGGCGAAGTCCCCGAGTTTCCATTTCTTGTTCCTCCAATTTTATGACTCGGCTCGCGTCTACCTTGATTCGGCTTTTCGACTTACGAGTCCGAGGTTCAAAAAAATTGACTTAACAATACTTGAAACTTTGAGATTAGCTCAAAATAACCTGGCGAAAAGTGAATGAAGTAAACAAGGGGTTAGTCCAAATAATAAATGTCAGCCCGATTACATTCTTTTCCTTTGTCGTTTTTCATGTGCTTTGCAATTCCAAACTTGTTCTCTTGCTTTCCAGGAAGCCAATTCTTGTTGGACAGCAACAAATTCAAAGATTTGAGCTTTTGGTGCTCACACATTACTAATCCGGCTAAAGTCCAAGTAACTTAAGCTAGCCGACATACAAAATGGAAATACGGAAAAGACAATTTTTTATGGTGGTCCCCGAGTTTCTACTAGGGGTGCCGAGGTTTCATTGATAAACTCATTGCCGAGATACATACCAACATATGAGTGACTCGGATACATTCACCTCTTTGTCAGGTGTAAAAAGGATGAAGTAGTGCTACATTCCATGGACGCTTAGATTCTTCTCCAGATCTGTCCGCCTTGTTCTTCTCCCGTGGCTGTGCATCAATAAGATAGTAGGAATCATTGTGCAAAGCTTTGCTTACAATGAAAGGTCCTTCCCTTGGGGGGATAACTTATGCATGCCAGCAGTGCGCTGCACCAGCCGGAGTACCAGATCACCTTCCTGGGAGACTCGGGGGTTTACTTTTCGGCTATGGTAGCGTCGAAGGTTTTGCTGATATATGGCGGATCTGGATAAGGCCAATTCTCTCGCTTCTTCCAGCAGATCAACATCATTTTGTCGGGCTTTGCGCACTTCAACTTCTGTGTTTTGGGTGACCCTTGATGAATCATGCTCTATGTCAGCTAGTAATACAACTTCTACCCATATACCAGAAAAAATGGCGTATAGCCTATTGATCGATTCAGAGTTGTTCTTAAACTCCATAGTACCACTGGTGGTTCTTCTATCCAGCAGCCCGCTGATCTTTGCAGTGGCTCTATGAGCCGGGGTTTTATCCCGGACAAGACTAGTCCGTTGGATCTCTCCACTTGCCCGTTCGATGCGGGATGGGATACAGAGGCAACATCTAGCCGGATCTTCTTCTCTTGGCAGAACCTCGCGAATGCTCCTTCGGCAAAATTTGTGCCATTATCAGTTATGATACTGTAGGGATAGCCATATCTCAAGATTATGTCCTTGAGGAACGTCACTGCTCTTGCCCCATCACATTTCCTGACGGGCTTTACTTTAATCCATTTGGTGAATTTGTCCACCATAACCAAGATATGGGTCATTCCTCCCTTAGCCGGCTTGAATGGTCCTACCATGTCTAGGCACCATACAAGAAATGGCCAAGTAACGGGGATAGTTTTGAGTTCCAACATTGGCATGTGGGTTTTTGTGGCATATCTCAGACAACCATTGCATTTCCTCACCAGATCCTCTGCTTGTTCTAGGGCACTTGGCCAATAAAATCCATGCCGCAAAGCCTTTTCCACCACCGCATTCTTGTTGATGGATATCCTGGAGTATGTCAAGCCCTTCTTCCAGGTCAACGCATTGCTCTAGCACTGTGGTTATGCTTCTTTTGTATAATTCAGCATTGATGATGATGTAGGACTTTTCCCTTCTCTGGATTTTCCTTGAGAGTACCTCATCATCCGGCAAAGTCCCCTCCTTTAGGAATTCAAATATTGGTTTGGCCCAAGCAGGTATCGCTCGGATGGGAAAAATATCCTCATGAATTTCCATTGCATCCACTAACATTACACTGGCTGGACTGATCCGGTCAGTCCTCGTGTTCTGCACGATAGTCCCCGGGTCTGCTGAGGTAGTCCCTGGGTTAGCTGAGCTGCTTCCCTAGTCAATTTCTATTGGTGTAGCTTCCGATCCGGAGAGTGTTGGGATATATATATATATATATATTGACTCGTATTCTGGCAATGGTGTGATAGATGGTTTTCTCAGGTGCTCCAATGAAATGCGTGGCGGAATTGGCTACTGGGATGATCCCAACTTGGATAATACATCAGCTGCCTTATTTTCAATCTAGGGTACATGATGAAATTCGCACCCCTCGAAGAAGCCACTTATTTTCTGGACGTAAAATCTGTAAAGTGCCATGTTTGCATCCAGGGCATCCCAATTGCCAGACACTTGCTGCACCACCAGATACGAATCACCAAAACATAGTATTCGGCGTATGCCAATCTCCTTTGCTACCTTGAGTCCATGCACCAGTGCTTCATACTCAGCCACATTATTTGACGAGCTAAAGTGTATCTGGAGGACATATTTCAATTGGTCCTTCTTGGGCGAGATAAGCACTACCCCTTACCGCAGTCCTTCCTTTAGCTTCGATCCGTCAAAGTGCATTCGCCAGTAATTCGAATCCGACAGAGGTGGTTCATACTGCATCTTAGCCCAATCCACAAAGAAATCTGCCACTGCTTGTGACTTGATCGCATCCCTTCTATCAAACTATGGTGCATACGGAGCTAGCTCAATTGCCCATTTTGCGATCCGGCTGCTAGCGTCTTTATTTCCCATAATCTCTGATATGGGTGCTTCACACACCACCTTGATGGGGTGCTCCTCAAAGTAGTGTTTGAGTTTCTTGGCTGACATATACACGCCATACGCCATCTTCTGATAGTGAGGGTAGTTCTGTTTTGAAGCCGATAATACCTTGCTCAAGTAATACACCGGCCTTTGCACGGACTTTTCTTCCTCTTCACGCTCCACTACGATTACTACACTTACGACTCGGGTGGTCGCGGCTATATAGAGCAACATTGGCTCCTTGGGTAGTGGTGCGGCTAATATTGGTGAAGTGGACAACATCTTCTTCAGCTCATGGAACGCACTATCAGCTTGCGGCATCCATGTGAATTTATCTGCCTTTTTGATTAACTGGTAGAGGGCAAGGCCTTCTCTCCCGGCCGACTCACAAACTGACTCAACGATGCTAGGCAACCAGTAAACTTCTGCACATCGTTGAGGCATTTTGGAAGTTCCATTCTCTCTATAGCCTAGATTTTCGTCGGATTAGCTTCAATACCTCGGCTGGACACAAGGAAACTGAGTAGTTTTCTAGTCGGCACACCGAAAGTACATTTTTCTGGATTAAGCTTCATTCGGAACCGTCTTAGGTTCGCGAATGTCTGCCGGATATCATCAAGGAGCGTTTTGCTTTTCTTAGTTTTTATCACAACATCATCCACATAAACTTGCACATTCCGACCTATTTGGTCATGTAAACACTTTTGCATGCATCGCTGGTATGTTGCTCCTGCATTACGTAATCCGAACGGCATAGTGCAATAGCAATAAGCCCCATATAGGGTGATAAACGCAGTTTTTATTTGATCATCTGGATTCGGGGGTATCTGGTGGAAACCAGAATATGCATCTATGAATGAAAATAACTCACACCCCACAGTTGAATCTATGACCTGATCTATCCTTGGAACTGGAAATGGATCTTTTGGACAAGCCTTATTTAGGTTCGTATAATCGATACACATGCGCCATACCACTACCACATTCGGATCATCCTTCTTATTTTCGACAAGCACCGGATTAGAGAGCCAATAGGGATAAAGTACTTCCATGATAAATCCGGCCGCAAGAAGCCTTGTTATCTCATCTCCAATGACTTTTTTCCTGTCCTTGGCGAAGCGGCGGAGAGGTTGCTTCACCGGCTTTTTCCCGGGTCTCACATTCAATGAGGGCTCGGCCAACTCCCTCGGCACACCTTGCAGGTCCTGTGTAGACCAAGCAAAGATGTCCCGATTCTCACGGAGGAAGTTGACGAGCTCTCTTTCCTATTTTTCACTTAATCCGACACCAATAGTTACGGTGCGCTCCAGAAACTAATCATCAACAGGTACCTTCTTCGTGTCTTTTCTCGCTTGAAATAACACATTGCCATGTGGGTTGGTCAGGGCCAGCATATGCTGCTGCGCGCACTGAGCCAATGTAGCCACCTCCATGATTTTCCTCTTCTCCTAAGTGATCACGAGTGACTCGGCCAGATTAGACCCAACAGATGCACATTCAATGGAACGCCTGAAGTCCCCAGCTATGGTTATCACTCCCCTTGGTCCAGGTAATTTCATCATCAAGTAACTGATGTGAGTACTTCCCATAAATTTATTTAGGGCAGGCCCGCCGAGTAACGCGTGATACGCGCTTTCCAAGTTCACCACCTCAAACTCCAAATTCTCAGTCTGGCAATTATCCCTTGTGCCGAATAACCCATCAACCCGGACCTTTCCAACTGGTTCACATGATATACCCAGCACGATGCCATGAAAGGTGGTCCTAGTAGCTTGGAGCATATTCTCTGATATTCCCAACTTGTGCATGGTGTTCTTGTACATGATGTTAATGCTACTGCCATTATCTATCAGCACCTTGGAGAATCTCACATTAATATTCGGCCTAATGAATGTCGGATCGATCACCAGCGCGTAAGTCCCTAGACTCGGCATAAGCTTTGGGTGATCCTTGATACTCCATGTAATCTCCTGATTCGACCAAGGCATATACCTCACCACAGCTGGCATAACTGCATTTACCTCCATATGCCGGTGCTGCAAGCTCTTTCTGTCGGTCTCTTCCGTGGTGAACACGCAGTAACTTTGATGATGCTCCTTGTATTAATTTCTCCCCTCATTGCCATGGTATCCTTGGTCCTACTGTTGTTGGTTATTCACTTGGTGCACATAATCCCTCCATTCCTAGTTCTTACCTCAGCGAAGGTGGAGGCAACATAAGTTGCTGTCCATTCCCCCCAGTTAAGAGTTGCTACCGAGGTGCTTCATTCCGAGGTCCATCATGCCAAGGTGCATCATGCTGAGGTGCCTGAGAATTCCCCGAACTACCTTGTTCTAGCTTCCTCATCCATTCACACTATCGGGTTGTATGGTTCGCCAGACTATTCAGGCTTGGCGTATGGAATTTGCATGGTTGATCCAGCATTGACTCGAACGTATACCTCATATGATCCTTTCTCTCTTGCCACTTATTTTTCTGCTTCGGGGTCTAGGGCTTTCTTCCTTCATTCTTTTGTTGCCACTGTTGGCCTCCAGTTTTCTGACGCTGGTTCGCGCCGGCATTGGGCTGATCTCGGTCCAAGCGGTCACTTGCTGTGAGCCATACAGGTAATTCGGACGACCGTCCCTTATTTTACCTTGGAAATCATTCCTCCTGGATGATCCAGAACCATCTCTGTTGTAGTATTCTTTGTTGGACTCGCTTGACGTCAACCTGGGTTGCGTCGGATCACCCAAGGCATACGAATCTACGATCCGAATTGTCTCAGCCAGTGTAGTTGGCATATCCCGCTCCAACCTCTGCCACAACATACTTCCGTATCTACAACCTTGGTTGAACCATGCTATAGCCTATGACTCAATTATTCCCTCACATGAATTACGCACATTGCACCACCGGGTCAGAAACTCTCGGTCAGGCTCATTTGGTCTTTGCTTACACAACACGAAAGTCCGTGGCATATTTGGCCTATTGTACATGCTAGAGAAGTTGCTCACAAATAGCTCCTCAAAATCTAGCTATTAGTTTATGATCCCTGGTGGCAAATTATTCAGCCAGACCCTTGCTGGCCCTTCCAGCATCTGTGGTACATATCTCACAACCCATCTCAAATTACCTATGGCAATATTCACTGCAGTTGCGTAATCAATGAGCCAATCATCCGACTTTCTACTACCATCATATGTCTTTGTTCCTCTTTCCAACTGGAAGTTCGGCACTGGCGGTTTTCTCATGATCCGGGGTCCAAAACATGCCGTGCCTGGAGGACCTTGCATGTCAATCACTCCGACCTATAGATTCGGTCCAACTTCAGTCTAGCGTCATCCGGCTACAAGTTCCTGCTTCCCAACCTCGATCCAATTACATGGTGCTCCGGTCTCGGGAATCCGGCATCCATCATTGCTGAGTAGCCATCATTGTACCTGTCTTGACCCGGACGAGCGTTTTGCTGTTGCCCTGCCTGACCTGCGTTCTCTCTTGTGGAGGTGCATACTGCTGTTGTTGCCGAGGTACATTTTTCCCTATCTCCGTCGGATTACGCTGTTTGGCATTGCCGTTGGCAGTGTTCCTCTGACCAGCATTACCTTGGTCACGGTTACCTCAGCGAACTTCACCTCGGCTAGCGTTCCTTATCAACTTGAACAAATTTTCCTTTTCCTGCCTTTACCTGGTCATATGGGACCATTTGTTTATATCTTCTTCTCGAGGTTACCACTTCCTCTCTCCTAGGAGCGTGACCTGGGGATGACGCTGCTCTGGCAGATTTTGCCGGTTGTTCCCCGCCGAATGAACCACACGAGATGCTTCGAGTTGCACCGGGTTTGCCTTATTCAGCTCCTCATTTTTCTGGCAAGCCACTCTCAAGAAGTGATTTACCCTTTGATGTTGTCTTTCTCAGGCCTCTCCCGTTAAACCTTCTAATTCGGATGATGCCGCATTCGCAGCCTTGAGGTTTTTCGCCAGGGTACTGTACCTCTCCAGCCCTCTGCTTAGCCCAAAATATATCGAGCCCGTTGGGGAACCCCAAGAGGAAGGTATGATGAGCACAGCAGCAAGTTTTCCCTCAGTTATGAAACCAAGGTTATCAATCCAGTAGAAGCAAGGAAACACCTCAAAGGTGTTGCTAGCTGAACTTTGGTAGGGCGCACTACCGGTGCTAGCAGCAACGTGGAGACCTGCACAACACAACCACAGAACTTTGCCCCAACTTGCGATGAGGTTGTCAATCTCACCGGTTTTGCTGAAAACAAAGGATGAAATGTATCGAGTGGAAGAAAGTAATAGTTTGCAGTAAACAGTTGTAGATTGATGATAAAACAAAGGACCGGGGTCCATAGTTCACTAGTGGTGGCTCTCCTTAAGATAGATGATATGTTGGGTGAACAAATTACAACGGGGCAATTGACAAACATCGAGAAAGCATACATGCATATACTACTCATCTTGAATCCTTTGAGATTCGATTGGGCATTACAACATTATACATAGATAGTAATCCAACTACATCCATGACTAATAATCCACCTTCAGGTTATCATTCGAACCCCCTCCAGTATTAAGTTGCAAGCAACAGATAATTGCATTACGCATTGCGTGTAAAGTAAACAATACGATTGTTCTATGAACAAAGGATTGTTGTTTTCTCCCTAGTAGCAACAACACATCTAGTACCTTAGAGATTTCTGTCAGTTCCCCAAATTACTAGAGGCATGAACCCACTATCGAGCATAAATACTAACTCTTGGAGTTGCTAGCATCTACTTGGCCAAGATAGCTACTAACAACGGAAAGCATGCAAGATCACAAATAATAAAGACATGATAGAATCAATAATCAATCTGAAATAGCATCTCAATATCCATCGGATCCCCGCAAACACAACATGTAGGAATTACAAATAGATGATCTTGATCATGAACGGAGCTCACAAGATCTAAACATGATAGCACAAAGGAGGAGAACCAGCCATCTAGGGATGGAGATGACCCGCAAACACAACATGTAGGAATTACAAATATGTGAATTCTCCCCTCCGGTAGGGTGCCAGGAAGAGCTTTAGATCCCTCCCGATCTAGGGATGGAGATGACGGTGGCTACAGACCCTTTCGTTGAATCTTGATCGGGTACTTAGGGTTTCTGTATCGGAGACATCTTATAGGCGAAAGGGGAGGCCGAGGGGGTGCCTGGGCTGGCCACACCACCCCCTGGCCTGAGCCAGGTCTGGCGGCACGGCCAGGTGGTGTGGCCGCCCATTGGCCCCTCTCCGTCTCGTATTCTGGCTCCGGGTGTCCCTCGGTGAAAAACTAAATTTGGCTTTTGTCCCGTCCAATTCCGAGAATATTCATTTTCTGACTTTCCTGGAACCAAAACAGCAGAAAACAAGCAGCTGACTCTGTGGCTCTTGTTAATAGGTTAGTCCAAGAAAGTGTATAGAAAGTACTCCAAAGTGTGGACAAAACATAAGAAAGTAGATAAAAACAAAGCATGGAACATCAAAAATTATGGATACGTTAGCAACATATCACCCTCCTGTCACTATAGTAACTGTCTGACCTAGCGTAGGCTCACATTCCTTGTCAATTTCCATCATCAGGTTTCTACCCCGGATTTTTACTCCATCTATGCGGTTCGCCTTTGCATATTCCCTCAAGGTGATGTTTAGCGATTGCTGCAACTCGGCTACCTTTTTCACCCTAGCTAGCATTTTCGGCCTAGTCTCCTCTAACTCAGCTTGCGCCTGAGCCGGATCTACAACATGAGCTATTGGAGTCGCCAGGCTATCTATTGCTTGCTGAAGTACGTTCTCTGGTCTTTCTAGTGGTGGGAATTGATACGTTGTAAACGTATCTATAATTTTTGATGTTCCATGCTTCTTTTATATCTACTTTCTTATGTTTTGTCCACAGTTTGGAGTATTTTTATACACTTTCTTGGACTAACCTATTAACAAGATGCCATAGTGCCAGCTGCCTGTTTTCAGCTATTTTTGGTTCCAGGAAAGTCAGAAAATGAATATTCTCGGAATTGGACGGGACAAAAGCCAAAGTCAATATTTCACCGAGGGGGACACAGAGCAAGAAGACGAGACGGAGAGGGGCCAGAGGCCGGCCACACCACCTGGCCGCGCGGCCAGGCCTGGCCCGCGCCAGGGGGTGGTGTTTCCACCTAGGGCACCCCCTCGGCCTCCCCTTTCGCCTATATATTGCCTCCGATATAGAAACCCTAAGTACCCGATCAAAATTCTATGAAAGAGTCTGTAGCCGCTAACATCTCCATCCCTAGATAAGGAGGGATCTGAAGCTCTTCCCTGCACCCTGCCGGAGGGGAGAATTCACCCTGGAGGTCTTCTTCATCACCATGCCTGTCTCCGGTGTGATGTGTGAGTAGTTCATCCCTAGACTACGGGTCCATGTAGTAGCTAGATGGTTGGTTCTTCTCCTTTGTGCTACCATGTTTAGATGTTGTGAGCTCCGTTCGTGATCAAGATCATCTATTTGTAATCATACATGTTATGTTTGCGGGGATCCGATGGATATTGAGATGCTATTTCAGATTCATTATTGATTCTATCATGTCTTTGTTATTTGTGATCTTGCATGCTCTCCGTTCTTAGTAGCTATCTTGGCCGAGTAGATGCTAGCAACTCCAAGAGGGAGTATTTATGCTCGATAGTGGGTTCATACCTCTAGGAATCTGGGAAAGTGACAGAAAACTCTAAGGTACAAGATGTTGGGTTCGTAGCATAGAAAACAAAAACTTTCCTACGATGAGAAGTATACACCAAGATCTATCTACTAGATACAAACAATGGGTGGATATACATCCATAGAGAACTTACCCTCGAAGACAATAGCGTTTTGTTAACGAGTTGGAACTCGTGGATGATGTAGTCGTACGCTTGCCGATCTCAAGATCGTGTGGAAGTCCTGGCGCCGCTAATCAGCAGCGCATCCGTCCTCGCACACACGTTCAGGCCATCGAACAACCTCCACCTCCTCTCTCCAACGAATCACCGGAAGCAGCAACTCCTTCCAAACGCAATGCCACCGGGAACATGTATCTCGCTAATGCGAGACCATGGGGAAATATATCTAGAGGGGGAGACAAATCCTTCATGAGGAGGTGTGCTTTGTGAGGGAGGAGAGGGGGCCTTTTATAGGAGAGGGGGGGATCCTCCCCTCCCATGGCCGGCGCCCATGGGGGCTGCCCCCACCTTGATACATTGCAAATGTATCTAGAATTTTTGATATTCCATGCTTGGTTTTATCCACTTTCTTGTGTTTTGTTCCAACTTTGGAGTAGTTTTCATGTAATTTCATGGACTAACCTATTAACAAGAGCCATAGTGCCAGCTGCCTGTTTTCTGCTGTTTTTGGTTCTAGGAAAGTCAGAAAATGAATATTCTCGGAATTGGACGGGACAAAAGCCAAAGAGCCTATTTTTCTGGATGTCATCAAGTGCCAGAATACGCGACGGAGAGGGGCCAGAGGGCGGCCACACCACCTGGCCGTGCGGCCAGGCCTGACCTACCCAGGGGGTGGTGTGGCCAGCCCAGGCAACCCTAAGTTGCCCTCGGGACAGAAACCCTAAGTGCCCGATCAAAAATCCACGAAAGAGTCTGTAGCCACCGTCATCTCCATCCCTAGATCGGGAGGGATCTGAAGCTCTTCCCGAACCCTGCCGCAGAGGGGAATTCACCCTGGAGGCTTTCTTCATCACCATGCAAGTCTCCGGTGTGATGCGTGAGTAGTTCATCCTTGGACTACGGATCCATGTAGTAGCTAGATGGCTGGTTTCTCCTCCTTTGTGCTTTCATGTTTAGGTCTTGTGAGCTCCGTTCATGATCAAGATCATCTATTTGTAATTCATACATGTTGTGTATGCGGGGATCCGATGGATATTGAGATGCTATTTTAGATTGATTATTGATTCTATCATGTCTTGTTATTTGAGATCTTGCATGCTTTCCGTTGTTAGTAGCTATCTTGGCCAAGTAGATTCTAGCAACTCCAAGAGTTAGTATTTATGCTCGATAGTGGGTTCATGCCTCTAGTAATCTGGGGAAGTGATAGAAATCTCTAAGGTACTAGATGTGTTGTTGCTACTAGGGAGAAAACGACAATCCTTTGTTCATAGAACAATCATATTGTTTACTTTACACGCAGTTCGTAAAGCAATAATTTGTTGCTTGCAACTTAATGCTGGAGGGGGTTCGGATGGTAACCTGAAGGTGGATTATTAGTCAAAGATGCGGTTGGATGGCGGTCTATGTATTATGTTGTAATGCCCAATCAAGTCTTAGAGGAGTCAAGATGATTAATATATGCATGATTGCTTTCTCGGTGTTTGTCAATTGCCCCGCTGTAATTTGTTCACCCAGCATGATATCTATCTTAAGGAGAGCCACCTCCAGTGAACTATGGATCCCGGTCCTTCTTCTTTACATACAATCTACAAACTGTTTACTGCTTTGTGTTTACTTTCTGCAAACTTTTACTTCTGTCCATTCAATATGTTTAATCCTTTGTTTTCCGCAAAACACTGTGAGATTGTCAACCTCATCACAAGTTGGGGACGAAGTTCTGTGGTTGTGTTGTGCAGGTCTCCATGTTGGTACTAGCACCGGTAGTGCGCCCTGCCAAAGCTCAGCTAGTAACACCTTTGGGGTGTTTCCTTGCTCCTACTGGTTCGATTAAACCTTGGTTTCATACTGAGGGAAACTTGCTGCTGTGCTCATTATACCTTCCTCTTGGGGTTCCCAACGAGCTCTACATCAACCACGAGCCATCAACACTTTTCTGGGAGCCGTGCATTGAGCCATCACACCTCTTCCTCATTCATGTGGTGGAAGCTCCACTCACATCAATTTAGCCTCCACCCAAAGTTCCACTCACATGCATTAAATTTCCACCAAATTTAATGCAACTCTCATTTAATAAAACTCGTTTATTTATTTTATTCAGAATTTTGTTAATTACTTTAATTAACAAACATTCACATAAAACCCCTTGTAATATTTCAATATCACATGCAGAACCAGTTTCCGCAATTTCACCCGAAACAATTCTTGTTTCCATCGAAATAATTCTAGCGCTTTGTAATTCTTTCGTCTGAAACATATGTGCTCCAAAATGGTGTTTGGCAACCCTTAAGTGTGTCACCCTACGATTCGCGAATAATGCAGACATGATTGAGACTCCTCTCAAATCAATAAACAGAAGAGGGACCTGGAGATCCATACTGACTCCTGCACATTCAACGATGACTTCTATGATCGTGAGAACCTTTAACATTAGTAATTTAATCCCTTTGTCTCATGATATATTACATGTCCGATATTCGATCATCGGTATCCAAATACCTAGTTTGATCTCGTTACCGACATGCACTCTTTTCTCATTCCCGTGATATAACATTCTAGTGATCACATCACTTGCTTGCAAGCTATCTTAATGTGATATCACCGAGAGGGCCCAGAGTATATCTATCCGTCATCGGGATTAACAAATTCCACTCTTGATCCATGAGCCTCAGCATGACCTCTTCGGAGTATTTGAATCCACCTTTATAGTCACCCTTTTACGGTGTGACGTTTGATGTTATCAAGTTACTTTTCTGATGTCAGCAATTAGCATGATGTCATGGTCTAAGGATAAAGATTACTTCGTATGATGTTATAGCAATATAAACATAATGACTTTGATTGTAATGCTATACTTCGGATGAATGCTCATCACATCATTTCACAAATTTTGTGACCTCGTTATTAACAACATCCAATGTCCATGATCAGGAAACTTTGATCATCTTTTTAATCAACGAGCTAGTCTATAAGATAGGCATGACTAGGAACCTTTTATTTGTTTATTAAACACACATGTATTAACGTTTCCTATCAATACAATTATAGCATGCAAAATAAACATCTATCATATACAAGGAATACATAATAACAACTTTATTATTGCCTCTTAGGGCATATTTCCTTCAGTCTCCCACTTGCACTAGAGACAATAATCTAGTTCACATAGTGATAAATCTAACACCCATGGAGTTCGGTGTTGATCATGTTTTTCCCTAGGGATAACTTTAGTCAACGGATCTGCTATATTTAGGTCCATGTGTTCTTTACAAATCTTTATATCTCCATCCTTGACATGCTCGCGGATGGAGTGAAACCGGCGCTTAATATGCTTGGAATTCTTGTGAGACCTTGGTTCCTTGGCGTTGGCTATGGCTCCATTGTTGTCACAATAGGTCAACATTGGGTCCAATGCACTAGGAACCACACCTAGTTCCATTATGAACTCCTTCATCCAAACCGCTTCCTGCGCCACTTCTGAAGCAACAACATATTCCGCCTCCGTCGTTGATCCAGCCACCACAAGTTGTTTGGAACTCCTCCAACTAACTGCTGCTGCGTTCAAGAGAAATACATATCTGGACTGAGACTTAGAGTCATCCGGATCGGTGTCAAAGATAGCATTGGCATAACACTTAGCGACTAGCTCTTCTTCACCTTCGTATACAAGAAACATATCCTTAGTTCTTCTTAAGTACTTAAGGATATTCTTGACCGCTATCCAGTGTTCCGAACCTGGATCAGATTGGTACCTACTAGTCAAACTAATAGCATGTGCCACATCCAGTCTTGTACATAGCATGGCGTACATTATAGAGCCTATGGCTGAGGCATAGGGGATCTTATCCATTATCTCTCGTTCTTCCGCCGTAGCCGGACTTTGAGTCTTACTCAATGTCTTGCCTTGCAAGGTAAGAACCCCTTCTTACTTCCGTCCATATTAAACTTCTTTAATATCTTATCAAGGTATGTACTTTGCGATAGCTCAATTAGGCGCCTTGATCTATCTCTATAGATTTTAATGCCTAATATATATAAAGCTTCACCAAGGTCCTTCATCGAAAATTTGCTATTTAGATAACTTTTAACACTGTTTAAAAGATTTATATCATTTCCAATCAATAATATGTCATCCACTTATAATATCAAAAATGCCACATTGCTCCCACTCACTTTCATGTAAATACAAGCCTCTCCATAAGTTTGGAAAATCCAAACTCTTTGATCACCTCATCAAAGCGGAGATTCCAAATCCGGGATGCTTGCTTCAGTCCATAGATGGATCGCTGAAGCTTGCATACCTTATCAGCATCCTTAGGATCGACAAAACCCTTAGGTTGTATCATATACAACTCTTCTTCAATATTACCATTGAGGAATGTAGTTTTGACATCCATCTGCCATATTTCATAATCGAAATATGCAGAAATTGCTAACATAATCCTAACCGACTTTAGGATCGCTACGGGAGAGAATGTCTCATCGTAGTCAACTCCTTGAATTTGTCGAAACCCCTTTGCGACAAGTCGAGCTTTATAGATGGTCACATTACCATCAGCATTAGTTTTTCTTTTGAAAATCCATTTATTCTCAACGGACTTTTGATCATGAGGTAAGTCCACCAAGGTCCAAACCTAGTTTTCGTACATGGATTCCATCTCGGATTTCATGGCTTCTAGCCATTTGTTGGAATCCAGGCTCATCATTGCTTCTTCATACGTCGCAGGGTCATCTATTTCATCAATCATGAAATTTATAACAGGATTTCCGTACAGTTTAGGAGCTACACATGTCCTGCTTGACCTACGAGGTTCGATAGTGTCCTCTTTCCAAGTTTCATGATAATTTAATTAGCTCTCTCTTCATCCGGTGAAGTCAACTCCGAAACAATTTCCGGTGCTGCACTACTCGCCATTTCATCAAGAGAAGGTTCAATAACCTCTTCGAGTTCTACCTTCTGACTTCTTACACCTTTCGCGAGAAACTCCTTCTCAAGAAAGGATCCATTCTTGGCAACAAAAACCTTGCCCTCGGATCTGTGATAGAAGGTATACCTAATCGTTTTTTAGGGTATCCTATGAAGACGCATTTTTCCACTTTGGGTTCGAGTTTATCCGACTGAAGTTTCTTCACATAAAATCGCATCCCCAAACTTTAAGAAATGATAGCTTAGGTTTGTTTCCAAACCATAAATCATACGGTGCCGTTTCAACGGATTTAGATGGTGCCCGATTTAAAATGAATGCTGTAGTTTCCAGTGCATAACCCCAGAATGACAATGGAAAGTCGGTCAGAGACATCATAGATCGAACCATATCCAATAAAGTATGATTACGACGTTCCGACACACCATTACGTTGTGGTGTTCCGGCAGGCGTGAGTTGTGAAACTATTCCACAGTCTTTCATATGTGAGCTAAACTCATAACTAAGATACTCTCCTCCATGGTCGGAGCGCAGAAATTTGATCTTTTTGTTACGATGATTTTCCACTTCATTCTGAAATTCCTTGAACTTTCCAAAGGTTTCAAACTTATGTTTCATCAAATAGATATACCCGTATCTACTCAAATCATCCATGAAAGTAACAAAATAACGATATCCACCTCGCGCCGACACACTCATTGGTCCACACACATCAGTATGTATGATTTCCAATAAATCTGTCGCCCGTTCCATTGAACCGGAAAATGGCGTTCTAGTCATCTTGCCCATAAGGCATAGCTAACATGTATCAAATGATTCAAAATCAAGTGATTCCAAAAGTCCATCAGAATGGAGTTTCTTCATGCGTATAACGCCAATATGACCTAGACGGCAGTGCCACATATATGCAGATATATCATTATCAAGTTTAATCCTTTTAGCATCAACATTATGAATATGCGTAATACTACTATCGAGATCCAACAGAAATAAACCATTCATCACAGGAATAACCACTTCGCATCAAACACGATACGGATACAATGTTCATGCTCAGTGCAGGCACCAAATAACAACTATTTAGATTTATCACTAATCCCGACGGCATATGGAGAGGCAGCATTCTGACGGCGATCACATCAACTCTTGATCCATGGCCGACCCGCATCATGACCTCATCCCTTGCTAGCTGTCGCTTGTTCCGCAGCCCCTGAATCGAGTTACATATATTAGGAACCGATCTCGTATCAAATACCCATGTGCTACTGCGAGTACTAGTCAAGTACACATCAATAACATGTATATCACATATACCTTTGTTTGCCTTGCCGGCCTTCTTGTCTGCCAAATACTTGGGGCGGTTGCGCTTCCAATGGCCAGTCCCCTTAAAATAGTAGCACTCGGTATCAGACTTAGGGCCAGATCGGGATTTCTTCTCAGATGTGGCAACATATTTGCCGCCCTTCTTTCCCTTCTGCTTGCCTTTCTTGCCTTTCTTGAAACCGGTGGTCTTATTGATCATCAACACTTGATGTTCTTTCCTAATCTCCACTTCTGCAGTTTTAAGCATTGACAGAAGCTCGAGAAGATACTTCTTCATGCTCTGCATGTTATAGTTCATCACGAAGCTCTTGTAGCTAGGTGGCAGACATTGGAGAACATGATGTATGCCTAGGTCAATGGGAATCGTTATTCCCAAGGACACAAGCTTATCGGCGTACCCAGACATTTTGAGTACATGCTCACTAACGGAGTTGTTCTCCTCCATCATGCAGCTAAAGAACTTTTCTGAAGCATTATAACTCTCTACGGCAGCATGGGTATCGAAAATCATTTTCAATTCTCCCATGGTATCAAAATCATTGCCATTTTCGAAACGCTTTTGAAGTTCTGGCTCTAGCCCATACAGTATGCCACAATGAACTAAGTTGTGGTCCTCCTAACGAGTTATATAGACATTCTTTGCCTCGTCAGGGGCATCAGGAGCTGGTGGGGGGCTGATACATTGCAAATGTATCTATAATTTTTGATGTTCCATGCTTGGTTTTATCCACTTTCTTGTGTTTTGTTCCAACTTTGGAGTACTTTTCATATGATTTCTTGGACTAACCTATTAACAACAGCCATAGTGTCAGCTGCCCGTTTTCTACGATTTTTGGTTCCAGGAAAGTCATAAAATGAATATTCAAGGAATTGGAGGGGACAAAAGCCAAAGTACCTATTTTTCCGGAAGGGATCAAGTGCCAGAATACGAGACGGAGAAGGGCCAGGGAGCCACCACACCACCTGGCCATGCGGCCAGGCCTAGACCATGCCAGGGGGTGGTGGGGCCGCTCCCGGCACCCCCTCGGCCTCTCCTTCCGCCTATAAGTTTCCCTCGGGACGGAAACCCTAAGTGCCCGATCAAAAATCCACGAAAGAGTCTGTAGCCGCCGTCATCTCCATCCCTAGATCGGGAGGGATCTGAAGCTCTTCCCGGCACCCTGCCGGAGAGGGGAATTCACCCTAGAGGCTTTCTTCATCACCATGCAAGTCTCCGTAGTGATGCGTGAGTAGTTCTTCCTTGAACTACGGATCCATGTAGTAGCTAGATGGCTGGTTTCTCCTCCTTTGTGCTTTCATGTTTAGGCCTTGTGAGCCCCGTTCATGATCAAGATCATCTATTTGTAATTCATACATGTTGTGTTTGCGGGGATCCGATGGATATTGAGATGCTATTTCAGATTGATTATTGATTCTATCATGTCTTTGTTATTTGAGATCTTGCATGCTTTCCGTTGTTAGTAGCTATCTTGGCCAAGTAGATTCTAGCAACTCCAAGAGTTAGTATTTATGCTCAATAGTGGGTTCATGCCTCTGGTAATCGGGGGAAGTGACAGAAATCTCTATGGTACTAGATGTGTTGTTGCTACTAGGGAGAAAACAACAATCCTTTGTTCATAGAACAATCGTATTGTTTACTTTACACGCAGTTCGTAAAGCAATAATCTGTTGCTTGCAACTTAATACTGGAGGGGGTTCGGATGATAACCTGAAGGTGGATTATTAGTCATAGATGCAGTTGGATGGCGGTCTATGTATTATGTTGTAATGCCCAATCAAGTCTCAGAGGAGTCAAGATGATTAGTATATGCATGAATTGCTTTCTCGGTGTTTGTCAATTGCCCCGCTGTAATTTGGTCACCCAGCATGTTATCTATCTAAGGAGAGCCACCTCTAGTGAACTATGGATCCCGATCCTTTTACTTTACGTACAATCTACAATCTTTTACTACTTTGTGTTTACTTTCTGCAAACTTTTACTTCTTTCCATTCAATACGTTTAATCCTTTGTTTTCCGCAAAACACGGTGAGATTGACAACCTCATCGCAAGTTGGGGAAAAAGTTCTGTGGTTGTGCTGGGCAGGTCTCCACGTTGCTACTAGCACCGGTAGTGCGCCCTGCCAAAGCTCAGCTAGTAACACCTTTGGGGTGTTTCCTTGATCCTACTGGTTCGATTAAACCTTGGTCTCATAACTGAGGGAAAACTCCTTGCTGTGCTCATTATACCTTCCTCTTGGGGTTCCCAACGGGCTCTACATCAACCACGAGCTAGCAAAGATTTTTCTGGCACCGTCGCCAGGGAGTCAAGGACATCTTCACAAGGGGAGTCCCTCATAACCAATCTCTTTACTTTGTTGTTTTTGTTTTGCTTAGTTTCTTTTTGCTTTGTTTCCTTGTTTTGTTCTTCAAAAAACCCAAAAAAATTAGTTTTACTTGTTTGCTTTCTTTATCAAAAACACAAAAAAATTAAGTCTCCTTTAGTTGTCACCTCTTCCTTAGCTCACCATGTTGATCCCCAAGTTCAACCTGAAAGGCCTTCCAATTGGTAGTGGTTCTATAATTGGGAAAGATAACATTGAAGAATTCTTTAATCATGTTAGCAAACATGAAGATACTGAGGATAGATCCCTTGTAGAACTTGCTCCAAATTATGAGATTGCTGCAACTTCTTTAATTCACATGTTAGAAGCTAGGTTTGTTAACCTCAACCCCTTAATGCAAGTAATGTTTCTTAAGCTTAAAGAAACTGAGGATCCTGAAAAGAGGGATTTTATTCTAGAAACTTTGTTTAAGGAGTTCTATGATGTTGCCAAGGAAGCTAGAAACGTTTTTGATCATTTCAATATGCTAGGCTCATGTGTAGATGTTGTTGGTACACGAGAAAAGATGAACAAAACCGAACCTAATGGGGAGGAACCTAAGATACCAATACCCTTTAAACTAGTAGCAATACATGATGCCATAGAAAAGAATCTTGATTGGATTGTTCCTGCAAACCCTTTCGATGAGAATAGTGAACCCAAGAGCATTGAGAAAGGATCCTCTAGAACTTACTTGGATGATATACCTTGCCTTGTTGAAAATATTCCTGGTATTGATCTTAATGCTTCTTCATTTGAGAACACTTGATTCTTTCTTTGCTTCTTATGCCTAACTTAAAGGCGTTAAAGAAAAGTACTTGTTGGGAGATAACCCAAGAGTTTTAGTTGAGTCTTGGAAGTTATTACCTCTGTAATAACCTCTCCTTATCCTTTTTATTTGCTTTTTGTGGCAATAGTAACCTCTAATGAGAGTGAAGTAATGATTGGGAAAGTTGCTGTCCCGAAACAGATTTCTTGGCTTCACCGTAAAAATTCCTGAGAGAGCTCTGTACGTTTGATTGAGCAGTAATGTTTTGTTCTTCTGCCCCAGGTTGTTATCTAACTTTCGTTAGTTCAACACTTTTTTATTTGAGCAACAGAAGGTCTTCGAAAAAATTCATCTTTACCCGCTGGTCTGTTTTAACAGATTTCTGCCATTTTCTGCATTTGCTTCTTGTTAGTTCCTTCTTGAGTTCCTTTGGGGAATTGATCTTTTTGAGGGAAGTGCTATAGTAGCTAGTGTTCTAATGGAAGTTTATTTGGTGTTAGAACTGAACCTTGAGACTTATTTATCTTAAGTGTACTAATGTTGCTAATGAGATTGTGTGAAGTTTTGTATGAAGGAAAAATTTCAGGTGTATGGAAGGAATGAGTAATGAGATGAAGGATGGACTAAAGCTCAAGCTTGAGGATGCCAGGCGTGTCACCCCAAGAAATATCCAAGAAGTACAAGCGTCAAAGCTTGGGGATGCCCAAGGCATCCCCTTCTTCATCAATAAAAATCCCATGTTTCTTCCAAACGCTTCATTTTTATTGTTTCATGCACAGTTGTGTTTTTCTTGGAGTGTCTTCTTTTTCGTTTTTGTTTTGGTTTTTAGTTTGCTTGGTTTGCTTAGTTTTCTGAATAAATTGGTTGGACCCCCTCTTTGATACTTTGGTTTGCAAATAGTTTGGTTTGGTTTGGAAAAGAGTAGGAAAGTTCATACTTTTGTGGTAAAAAGAGCTTGTTTTTGACTGTGGCCTATGCTTTGTCATGACATGCTTGATATTGTTTTGGCTTTATGCTTAGTATTATTTGTTGTAGCATGACTTGTTATAAACAATTGAGATTGCTTAATGTGCCTTGGATGAATCATGTGTTGTTTTAGCATATTAAAGCATAGTATAGTGGTATTCTCCTTTGATGCTTTATTCAGGTTGACTTGGCGCATGCTCACACCTTGTTATGACTGTCTCAAGTCACCATAGCCTTTATGATCCTTTAGTTTTCAACTTGTAGTATCACTTTATGCTTTGATCAATGATGTTTTGTCGCTCTGCATGATTATGGCCATTATTGCTCTCTTAGTTTGTCGCTCCCAGTCTTTTGCTAGCCTCCACAACAAATTATGAGTTCCACTCATGCATCCAACTCCATAAACCAAGTTATTTCAAAGAGTCCACCATACCTACCTACTAGCTTATGCTATTCCAAGTATATTCATGCTTATGTTTACCTTCCACTTGTTATGAAAAACTAGTGATTAAAGCTCTCACGAACTTGATGGCACACTTTACTTTACTTGCCCTTAATAAACTTGAACCATTGTGTCTTCTATGTTGTATATGCTTGCACTTATTTGTCAGGAATTAGCAGAACCAAGTTTTCATGGGGAACGCTTTCAACATTGCACTTGGTACTTGTACCTAGTTGATATCATGCTCTTTTGTATATGGATGTCGTCGGTGTGAAATGAAAGGGAAGCTTGTAAGTCCATGGAGTTATGTATATGTGTTAGAGAAACACCTGGGCCGCTGGTCTAATCCATGTTGACATGGTGGAAACCTGCAGCGTAACCATAATGAGCTGTCTATGAAGCATTCTTCTTATAAAAAAGAGTCCTATACTGAGAAAAAAGAGAAAAATAGAAAAAAGAGATAGTATGAAAAGAGGAAAGTGAGAAAAAAGCACCATATTCCCATGGTAAAAAAGAAGAATGCTGAGATGGTCGTTGTCTGCTTGCCTTGTCATTTTGATATGGGGATTCTTCCGTATCATCGGGCAAGGGGTACCCCGTTGGCGGTTCTCAATGATACACATATACTTACGATGACAGGAACTTACCGGTGACTAAACTTGAGTAGCATGAGGAGCGGCCCTCGTATACAAGGGACATGAGATTTCTGACTTATACTTCGTCAAGCATGTACACCATAGTTTGTTCACTTTAACCTTAATCACTTCAAGATGCTTATGATAGGGGAATTGAGAGCTGAAAGCTATAAGTACCATAATTTTTGGAAGCTCTTTATGAGACTTGAATCCCTACTTCCTTTTACAAAAGGCCTTTCTTCCACCATTATATTGAGTCTCCACCTTCTAACTTTATGCACCTACTTTGAGAGCATAGTGGCCATTCTTAGTTCTATGTGCATTGTCCCAAGACTAGTTGATTGATGCATAACTTGTTATTGCTTGTTTGAAACTATGGTATCTAGTCACTCTTATGAACTTTGAAGGTGTCCTATGCATTTATGTTTGCTACTCTATTGAGGGACAAGCTAAATACTATTATGCTATGTTTTCTTTATGTGAAACAAATAGACGTCTTGCAAAGCATGTTATTCATGAATCTTTTGTTTGTGCCTTTTCATGTTGCATCATAGTCTCTTTTCTTATTGCTAGAACTTTGTCTTTCATGTTATGATTGAAGTACTATGATCCCAGCTTTGAATGTTTTGCAAATACTTTGATCAAGTCTTTGATGGTGCATGTCACCTCAAAAATTATTCTTTCTTTTTATCACTTACCTAATCAAGGACGAGCAGGAGTTAAGCTTGGGGATGTTGATACATTGCAAATGTATCTATAATTTTTTATGTTCCATGCTTGGTTTTATCCACTTTCTTGTGTTTTGTTCCAACTTTGGAGTACTTTTCATATGATTTCTTGGACTAACCTATTAACAAGAGCCACAGTGCCAGCTGCCTGTTTTCTGCCTTTTTGGTTCCAGGAAAGTCAGAAAATGAATATTCTCGGAATTGGATGGGACAAAAGCCAAAGTACCTATTTTTCCGGAAGGGATCAAGTGCCAGAATACGAGACGGAGAAGGGCCAGGGAGCCACCACACCACCTGGCCGCGCGGCCAGGCCTGGCCCGTGCCAGGGGGTGGTGGGGCCGCTCCCGGCACCCCCTCGGCCTCTCCTTCCGCCTATAAGTTGCCCTCGGGACGGAAACCCTAAGTGCCCGATCAAAAATCCACGAAAGAGTCTGTAGCCGCCGTCATCTCCATCCCTAGATCGGGAGGGATCTGAAGCTCTTCCCGGCACCCTGCCGGAGAGGGGAATTCACCCTCGAGGCTTTCTTCATCACCTTGCAAGTCTCCGGTGTGATGCGTGAGTAGTTCATCCTTGGACTACGGATCCATGTAGTAGCTAGATGGCTGGTTTCTCCTCCTGTGTGCTTACATGTTTAGGTCTTGTGAGCTCCGTTCATGATCAAGATCATCTATTTGTAATTCATACATGTTGTGTTTGCGGGGATCTGATGGACATTGAGATGCTATTTCAGATTGATTATTGATTCTATCATGTCTTTGTTATTTGAGATCTTGCATGCTTTCCATTGTTAGTAGCTATCTTGGCCAAGTAGATTCTAGCAACTCCAAGAGTTAGTATTTATGCTCGATAGTGGGTTCATGCCTCTGGTAATCTGGGGAAGTGACAGAAATCTCTAAGGTACTAGATGTGCTGTTGCTACTAGGGAGAAAACGACAATCCTTTGTTCATAGAACAATCGTATTGTTTACTTTACACGCAGTTCGTAAAGCAATAATCTATTGCTTGCAACTTAATACTGGAGGGGGTTCGGATGATAACCTGAAGGTGGATTATTAGTCATAGATGCAGTCGGATGGCGGTCTATGTATTATGTTGTAATGCCCAATCAAGTCTCATAGGAGTCAAGATGATTAGTGTATGCATGTATTGCTTTCTCGGTGTTTGTCAATTGCCCCGCTGTAATTTTTCACCCAGCATGTTATCTATCTTAAGGAGAGCCACCTCCAGTGAACTATGGATCCCAGTCCTTCTTCTTTACTAACAATCTACAAACTGTTTACTGCTTTGTGTTTACTTTCTACAAACTTTTACTTCTTTCCATTCGGTAAGTTTAATCCTTTGTTTTTCACAAAACACGGTGAGATTGACAACCTCATCGCAAGTTGGGGACAAAGTTCTGTGGTTGTGTTGTGCAGGTGTCCACATTGGTACTAGCACCGGTAGTGTGCCCTGCCAAAGCTCAGCTAGTAACACCTTTGGGGTGTTTCCTTGCTCCACTGGTTCGATTAAACCTTGGTTTCATAACTGAGGGAAACTTGCTGCTGTGCTCATCATACCTTCCTCTTGGGGTTCCCAACAAGCTCTACATCAACCACGAGCTAGCAGGGGCCGAGACGCGCCTCTAGCACATATTAGTTTTGTGTTGTAGTGAGGAGAATCCTCAAATTCATTGCCCAGTTGGTGAAGTTGCTACCATCGCAGTAAGTTTCTCTTTCTCCATGAACACATTGAAATTAAAAGCAGGTGGTGCCATCTACAACAGAATTTGTAAAGTTTATTTAGACTAACTTTATGATAGATTGAGTTCAACTAATCCAAATTACTAATGAACTCCCACTCAAAAACGACATCCCTCGTGTCTTTTTGGTGATTACATGAACCAAATCCACTACACCAAGTCCGATCATCATGTGAGTCGGTGTAGCTTCAAAGTCGAGCATCTATATGGGCATCATATCAACTATATGACTCATGCTTAACCTTCGGTCCATGTTCCGAGGCCATGTCTGTACATGCTAGGCTCGCCAAGTAAGAACCTTAGTATTCGCGTGTGTAAAACTATCTTACACCCATTGTATGAAAGCGTAGAGTCGAGTACACCCGATCATCACGTGATGTCTCGAAACATGATCCATAGAACGGTGCATACTTAAGGAAGAACACATTTTATCTTGATATTTAAAGGAGGGATCATCTTACAATGCTACTAAAAGCGCCAAACTAGCAATATAAGATGCGAACATCTAATGTGTAAAGTGGGATGATATGGTCCATGCATTTGATCTCTATCATATGCATCGTGGTATATTCCTTTGTGTGTAAGGCCAAGGTCTATGGAACTTGCACGTTAAGTGTGTTGTAAGAGTATCTATCATACATCTACTTACAACATTACCATATTAAGACACTAGCCCAACAACGGTCTAAACTAGACGCCTCTAATTTATCCATTGCAAGTTTTACATGGCTTAGGGCTTTCGAAGATAGAACCGGTCTTACCTACGAACATGGAACCACATCAAAGATAACCAAGTTATTAGCAACTCATTGTAAATCAGATATTGACTATAGTAGGAGAGACAGACACCCGCCAGCCACTTATGCAAACCTAGTTGCATGACAGTCGTGGAACCGGTCTCATGTGCGATGACATGTAAGGTTTATCCAGGCCGCTTCATCCCACTATGCCACCAATATCCAAAATACATGAAAGAAGCAATAACATGATCATCATCGCCAACATATAAACATATGTGTACTACCCGTGTAAAGCAACTACGCATAGATCAGGCTCTGATACCACTGTTGGGTTCGCAGCATAGAAAACAAAAAAATTCCTACGATGAGAACTATACGCCAAGATCTATCTACTAGATACAAGCAACGAGTGGATATACATCCATAGAGAACTTACCCTCGAAGACAACAGAGTTTTGTTAACAAGTTGGAACTCGTGGATGATGTAGTCATACGCTTGCTGATCTCAAGATCGTGTGGAAGTCCTAGCGCCGAAAATCAGCAGTGCATCCGTCCTCACACACACGTTCAGGCCACCGAACAACCTCCACCTCCTCGCTCTAGCGAATCAGCGGAAGCAGCAACTCCTTCCAGATGCAATTCTACCGGGAACATGTATCTCGCTAATCCGAGACCATGGGGAAATATATCTAGAGGGGGAGAGAGATCCTTCACGAGGAGGTGTGCGTTGTGAGGGAGGAGAGGGGGCCTTTTATAGGAGAGGGGGGCTCCTCCCCTCCCATAGCTGGCGCCCATGAGGGGGTGCCCCCACCTCTTCCTCATTCATGTGGTGGAAGCTCCACTCACATCAATTTAGCCTCCACCCAAAGTTCCACTCACATGCATTAAATTTCCACCAAATTTAATGCAACTCTCATTTAATAAAACTCGTTTATTTATTTTATTCAGAATTTTTTTAATTACTTTAATTAACAAATATTCACATAAAACCCCCTGTAACATTTCAATATCACATGCAGAACCAGTTTCTGCAATTTCACCTGAAACAATTCTGGTTTCCATTGAAATAATTCCAGCACTTTGCAATTCTTTCGTCTGAAACATATGTGCTCCAAAATGGTGTTTGGCAACCCTTAAGTGTGTCACCCTACGGTGCACGAATAATGCAGACATGATTGAGACTCCTCTCAAATCAATAATCAGAAGCGGGACCTGGAGATCCATACTGACTCCTGCACATTCAACGATGACTTCTGTGATCGTGAGAACCTTTAACGCTAGTAATTTAATCCCTTTGTCTCATGATATATTACATGTCCGAGATTCGATCATCGGTATCCAAATACCTAGTTTGATCTCGTTACCGACATGCACTCTTTTCTTGTTCCCGTGATAAAACATTCTAGTGATCACATCACTTGCTTGCAAGCTATCTTAATGTGATATCACCGAGAGGGCCCAGAGTATATCTATCCGTCATGGGGATTGAAAAATTCCACTCTTGATCCATGAGCCTCAACATGACATCTTCGGAGTATCTAAACCCACCTTTATAGTCACCCTTTTACGGTGTGACGTTTGATGATATCAAGTTACTCTTCTGATGTCAGCAATTAACATGATATGATGGTCTAAGGATAAAGATTAATTCGTATGATGTTATAGCAATATAAACATAATAACTTTGATCGTAATGCTATACTTCGGATGAATGTTCATCACATCATTTCACAAATGTTGTGACCTCATTATTAACAACATCCAATGTCCATGATCAGGAAACTTTGATCATCTTGTTAATCAACGAGCTAGTCTATAAGAGAGGCATAACTAGGAACCTTTTATTTGTTTATTAAACACACATGTATTGACGTTTCCTATCAATACAATTATAGCATGCAAAATAAACATCTATCATATACAAGGAATACATAATAACAACTTTATTATTGCCTCTCAGGGTATATTTCCTTCACTAGATGTGATATTGCTACTAGGGAGAAAATAACAATCCTTTGTTCATAGAACAATCATATTGTTTACTTTACACGCAATGCTTAATGCAATTATCTGTTGCTTGGAACTTAATACTAGAGGGGGTTCGAATGATAACCTGGAGGTGGATTATTAGTCATAGATGCAGTTGGAGTACGGTCTATGTATAATGTTGTAATGCCCAATCAAATCGCATAGAAGTCAAGATGATTAGTATATGCACGTATGATTTCTCAATGTTTATCAATTTCCCCGCTGTAATTTGGTCACCCAACATGTCATCTATCTTAAGGAGAATCACCACTAGTGACCTATGGACCCCGGTCCTTTCTTTTACTATCAATCTACAATCTACTATTTGCTATTTTCTATTTACTTTCTGCAAGCAATTACTATCTTCCACACAATACGTTTAATCCATCATTTTGAGCAAAACCGGTGAGATTGACAACCTCACTGTAAGTTGGGGGCAAAGTTCTGTGGTTGTGTTGTGCAGGATTCCAAGTTGGAAACAACACCTTGGAGGTGTTTCCTTGCTCCTACTGGTTCGATAACCTTGGTTTCATAACTAAGGGAAAACTTGCTGCTGTGCTCATCATACCTTCCTCTTGGGGTTCCCCAACGAGCTCGATATATTTTGGGCCACCAAGATATTTTTCTAGCGCCATTGCCAGGGAGTCAAGGACATCTTCACAATGGGAGTCCCTCATAACCAATCTCTTTACTTTGTTTTATTTGTTTTGCTTAGTTTATTTCCACTTTGTTTGCTTATTTCTTTATCAAAAACACACAAAAATTAGTTGTACTAGTTTGCTTTCTTTATTAAAACACAAAAAATGACTACTCTTGAAAACACTAAGTTGTGTGACTTCACTAGCACCAACAACAACGATTTCATGTGCACACCTATTGCTCCACCTGTTTCTGAAGCTACTTTCTTTGAAATTAAACCTGCTTTACTCAATCTTGTTATGAGAGAACAATTTTCTAGTATTGGTACTGAAGATGCTGCTGCTCATCTTAATAACTTTGTTGAACTTTGTGAGATGCAAAAATATAGGGATATAGATGGGGATATTATTAAGCTTAAATTGTTTCCTTTCTCTTTGAGAGGAAAAGCTAAAGAATGGTTGCAATCCCTAACTAGAAATAGTATTGATTCTTGGACTAAATGCAAAGATGCTTTCATTGGAAAATACTATCCTCCTGCTAAGATTATATCTGTGAGAAGTGAAATAATGAAACTTAAACAAATTGATAATGAACATGTTGCTCAAGCTTGGGAAAGAATGAAATCTTTGGTAAAGAATTGTCCCACTCATGGACTGACTGCTTGGATGATTATCCAAACCTTTTATGCAGGACTAAATTATTCTTCAAGAAATCTACTGGATTCTGCTGCTGGAGGTACCTTTATGACCATTTCTTTTGGTACTGCAACAAAGCTTCTTGATAATATGATGGTGAACTATTCTAAATGTCACACTGAGAGAGCTCCACAAGGTAAGAAGGTAAATTCTGTTGAAGAAACCTCCTCCTTGAGTGATAAAATTGATGTTATTATGTCTATGCTTGTTAATGGGAAAGATCATATTGATCCAAATCATGTTCCTTTAGCCTCTTTGGTTGCTCAAGAAGAGCAAGTTGATGTGAAATTTATAAGAAATAATAATTTTAGCAACAATGCCTACAAGAATAATTTTGGTAATAATAATTATAGGCCATATCCTCCCAACAATGGTAATGCTTATGGAAATTCCTACAACAATAATAGGAGTGCACCCTCTGAACTTGAAGTTATGCTTAAAGATTTTATTAGTAAAAAAAATTGCTTTCAATAAAACTATTGAGGAAAAACTCTCTAATGGTGAAAGAAATATAGCATCATTGTGTGAAGCACAATCTTCTTTGAACAAAATGGCTGCTAAACCTGAAACTCTTGAAAATCCCTTTACTGCTACTAATGCCATACAAGTTAGAATTGATGAAAATGTTAGACTATTAGCTGAATTGCATGATAAGTGGTAAATAGAATATGAAATTGCTAGAAATATTAGTATTTATACTATCACTACCACTAATGTTGAAGCTAGTAAACCCAATGGAATATTTCCTAATAAAAATGCTGAAATTCTTTGAAATATGGGAAACAATAGCTCCACTACTTTAGATGATAATTATGATTTTGATCTTGATGGTTGCAATATCTCTGAAGTTATTATGTTCCTACAAAAGCTTGCTAAAAGTCCTAGTGCTAGTACTATGAATATGGCCTTTACAAAACACATTACTGATGCTCTCATAAAAATTAAAGAAGAAAAGATGAAACATAAAGCTTCTATTCCTATGAAATTAAAATATGGTTGGGAACCCATCATTAATATGAAAGTGAATGATTTTGACATCAAAGCTTTATGTGATCTTGATAGTAGTGTTTCTATTATACCTAGAAAGATTAATGAAATGCTTGATTTGCCACCATTGGAAGATTGTTATTTAAATGTCCCACTTGATGATAATGCTAAAAATAAACTCATGGGGAGTATTAATGATATTCTTATTATGGTTAACCATGCCTATGTCCCCGTTGATTTCTATGTTTTGGATGTTGAATCTTCTTGTCCTATTATACAACTGTTGGTGCCATTATTGATATGAAAGGAGGCACCATTAAATATTAAATCCCACTTGAGAAAGGTATAGAACACTTCCCTAAGAAGAGAGAGAAGATTCCTTTTGCCTCTCCTATTGAAACAAAATTTGCTCTTAATGCTTCTTCATTTGAGAATACTTGATTCTTTTCTTTCTTCTTATGCCTAACTTAAAGGCGTTAAAGAAAATTACTTATTGGGAGATAACCCAAAAGTTTTAGTTGAGTCTTAGAAGTTATTTCTTTAGTAATAACCTCTCCTTATCCTTTTTATTTGCTTTTTGTGCCAAGAGTAACCTCTAATGAGAGAGAAGTAATACTTGGGAAAGTTGCTGTCCTGAAACAGATTTTGTGCTTCGCTGTAAAAATTTGTGTAAAATCTTTGTACGTCAGTTTGAGCTGTATTTTTTTGTGATTCTGTCGCAGGTTGTTATCCAACTTTCGTTAGTTCAACACTTTTAGATTTGAGCAACAGAAGGTCTTCGCAAAAATCGGTTTCTACCTGCTGGTCTGTTTTGACAGATTTCTGCCATTATTTGCATTTGCTTCTTGTTGATTCCTTTTTGGGTTCTCTTTGGGAAATTGAGCTTTTGAGGGAAGTGCTACAGTAGATTATGTTTTAGTGAATGTTTTACTTGTGTTGGAACTAAACCCAAAGACTTATTATCTTGAGTATACTAATGTTGCTAATGAAGATTGTGTGAAGTTTTGTATGAAGGGAAAATTTCAGGTGTAGGGAAAGAATGATGTAATGAGATGAAGAATGGACTAAAGCTCAAGATTGGGGATGCCACCCGTGTCACCCAAGAAATATCCAAGAAGTACAAGCGTCAAATCTTGGGGATGCCCAAGGCATCCCCTTCTTCATCAATAAAAATCTCAGGTTTCTTCCAAACACTTCATTTTTATTGTTTCATGCACAGTTGGGTTGTTCTTGGAGTGTCTTTGTTTTTATTTTTAGTTTTCGTTTGCTTATTTTGATTTAATAAATTGGTTGTACCGCTCATTCATACATTAGTTTTCGAATAAGATTAGTTTGGATTGGAAAAGAGTAGGAAAGTTCATGCTTAAGTGGTAAAAAGGAGCTTGTTTTTGAGTGTGGCCTATGCTTTGTCATGTCATGCTTGATATTGTTTTGGCTTTATGCTTAGTGATTTTTGATGTAGTATGACATGTTATAAACAACTGAGATTGCTTAATGTGCCTTGAAAGAATCATGCATTGTTTTAGCATATTAAAGCATAGTATTGTGGTATTCTCCTTTGATGCTTTATTTGGGTTGACTTGGCGCATGCTCACACCATGTTAAGACTATACCAAGTCACCATAGCCTCTATGATCCTTTAGTTTTCGAATTGAAATATCACTTTATGCTTTAATTAATGATGTTTTGTTGCTTTGCATGATTATGGACATTATTGCTATCTTAGTTGGTCGCTCCCAGTCTTTTGGTAGCCTCCATAACCAAGTATGAGTTCCACTCATGGATCCAACTCCAAATAAAACCAAGTTATTCAAAATAGTCCACCATACATACCTATTAGCATTTGCTATTCCAAGTATATTCATGTTTTTATCTATCTTCCGGATTAAACTTGTTATGAGAAAACTAGTGATTAAAGCTCTCACGAACTTGATGGCACACTTTACTTTTCTTGCCCCTAATAAACTTGAACCATTGTGTCATCTATGTTGTATTTGCTTGCACTTATATGTTGGGGATTAGCAGAACCATGCTGTCATGGGGAACGCTTTCAACATTGCACTTGTACATTGTACCCAGTTGATATCATGCTCTTTTCTCTATGGATGTCGTCGGTGTGAAATGAAAGGGGAGCTTGTAAGTCCATGGAGTTATGTATGTGTGTTAGAGAAACGCCTGGGCCGTTGGTCTAATCCATGCCTAATCATGGTGGAAACCTGTAGCGTAACCATAATGAGCAATCTATGAAGCATTCTTCTTATAAAAAAAGATATATCGATTGAGAAAAATAAAAAAAGATGAGAAAAGAGGAAAGAGAGAAAAAACACCATTTTCCCATGGAAAATAAGAAGATTGCTGAGATGCTTATTGTCTGTTGCCTTGTCATTTTGATATGGGGATTCTTCCATATCATCGGGCAAGGGGTACCCCGTTGGCGGTTCTCTATGATACACATGTACTTACTATGACAAGAACTTATCGGTAACTAAACTTGAGTAGCATGAGGAGCGGCCCTCGTATTCAAGGGACATGAGATTGCCAACTTATACTTTGTCAAGCATATACTCCATAGTTTGTTCACTTTAATCTTAATCACTTCAAGATGCTTATGATAGGGGAAATGAGAGCTGAAAGCTAATAAGTAGAAGCTCTTTATGAGACTTGAATCCCTGCTTCCTTCTATGAAGGCCTTTCTTTTACTTTTATGTTGAGTCTCCATCTTCTATCTTTATGCACCTATTTGATCTAGATAGCATGGAAAACAAAAACCCAGATCTAATCTAGATAAAAGCCAAGATCTAATCTATTAGACATGTGCAACGAGATAGATCTGTACTAACCCTTGTAGACCCAAAAGCGTTACGAGATTGGATCTCGTGGTTGATGTAGTCGATCACTTGCCGATCTCAAGATCGAGTGGACGATCCTTCCGGCGCCACGTTCCGGCAGTGCTTCCGCAGTCGGTCACACGTGTGGAGTCGAAGAAGACCTTCCTCTCCTCGTTCTAGCGAGCAGCGGAGGTAGTAGATCTTCTCCACGGAATCCCAACAGCATGACGGCGTGGTGGTGGTGGTGGAGTAGAGAATTCTGCAGGGCTTCACCTAAGCCTGAGCAGAAGAAAGGAGGAGGAGAGAGGCGGCTAGGGTTTGGAGTAGTGGAGGTAGCCAGGGGGTGGCGCCTCCACCCCTCTATTTAAAGGAGGGAGGCGCCATGGGGAGGTGGAGTCCTTGTAGGACTCCCCTCTCCCTTGGCCGGCGGATTGGGAAGGGGGGAGGAGTCCTCCTCCCCCATGACTCCTTGTCTTACCCCACAAGGATTCCTTGATCCTTTCTTGGTTTTCAAGCAAACTCCAAGAAATCATCTAGAACCTTCCGGAACATTCCGAAACCTTCTAGAATCTCCATACAAATACTCTGGAACATTTCCTACCTCAGAAAAAGATCCCCATTATATGAATCTTACTCCCGGGACAATTCCGGAGCTCCTCGTGATGTCCTGAATCCAATCCGAGACTCCGAACAACATTCGGTCTCCAACGCACATTCCATATCTACTTAAAACAACTTCGAACCTTAAGTGTGTCACCCTACGGTTCGTGAATATGTAGACATGACAGAGACACATCTCCTATCAATAACCATCAGCAGGACCTGGAGATCCATAATGGCTCCCACATACTCAACGATGACTTCGTGATCGATAGAACCATTTACATACGAGACCAATTCCCTTTGTCACGCGATACTTTACTTATCCGAGGTTTGATCGTCGGTATCTCCATACCTAGTTCTACCTCGTTACTGACAAGTACTCTTTACTCGTTCCGTGATATGTCACCCCTTGTGAGCCAGTCACATGCTTGCAAGCTAATCAGATGTCATTTCACCGAGAGGGCCTAGAGCATATCTATCCGTCATATGGATGGACAAATCCCAATCTTGGTCCATGCGCTTCAACACATACTTTCAGAATACCCAATGACACCTTTATAACCACCTAGTTACGAAGCGGTGTTTGATGTCATCAAAGTACCCATCCAGTGATGGTGATTAACATAATCTCATGGTCGAAGGATTAGGTCACTATGTATTTTAAAGCTTATAGCAAACGAACTTAATGACTTGATCTTATGCTACGCTTACTATGGGTGTGTATCCATTACATCATTCTCCTAATGATATAACCTTGTTATTAATGACATCCAATGTCCATGATCAAGAAACCATGATCATCCATTAATCAATAAGCTAGTTTAACAAGAGGCTTACTAGGGACTCTTTTACGTTTACAAAACACACAAGTATTAATGTTTCTGGTTAATACAATTATAGCATGGGATGTAAACATTTATCATAAACATAAAGATATAATAATAACCATTTTATTATTGCCTCTTGGGCATATCTCCAACAGTCTCCCACTTGCACTAGAGTCAATAATCTAGTTAAAAAACTTGTGCATTCAACACCTATGGCTTTCTGGTGTTGTATAGACACTATTGCTAGTGGTAAACATAATCTTCGGATCTGACACTTCCAGGTCCGTGTGTATTTGCATGTCCTTGCGTCTCTACGCATTACTCATTCTCCAATGACATGGCATTGTATAAATTTGGTCCTTTGGTGAGACCTTTAGTTCCATTACATTATGCTACCCATAGTCTAAATTGAGATAAATTTAATTTGTATCTTGTGACAAAACTAGTATCAATGTAACACTTTACAATGAACTACCTTTAACTATTTTTCACTTATACATAGTTCTTCCAAAGCTCATAAGAATATCTTTACTATTGTCCAATAATCATCTTATGAATCATTCTGGTATATGCTCATAACATTTAGAGCATAGGACATATCTGGATGTGTACATCTCAAAGAATGATTGATCAAAATATTCTTGTGATTTCACCAAGTGTCAAAACACTTGAATCTCGTGTCAACACACTTGAATCTTGATTCAGTCCTTTCCGTGCGTCAAGAACCTTTCTTGTTGTTTCCATATTGAACTCATTCAACATCTTATCTATGTACATTTGGCAAAACCATATTAGCGCATCAATCTATCCATATAGATATTGATGCCTAATTCTTGGGTTATGCCTAAGTCTTTCATCAAAATGAAATTCTTAACCTGTGTCAATACAAGATACATCATTTCCAATCAACAATATGTCCTCTACATAATGTATTAGAAATATGTCTCAGCGCTCCCACTTAATTTCTTGCAAATGCAAGCATCTTCATCATCTCCGATGAATTTAAACTCTTTTAACAGTTTCATCATGGTGAAGATTCCAACTCCGTTATGCTTACTTCAACTATTGAAGTTTACATGCCCTTTTAGTACCCTTTGAATTAACAAAAACCCTTCGGACCATGTCATGTACATGTCCTACGTTACCGTTCTATTAGAAGAACCTTGTTTTGTTTATTCAACTACCATATACCAAATTATATGTAGTGTTTGCTACATCAATCCGTCAAGACTATATATCGCTATGAAAGATCAAATCTTGTCATAGTCAACTCCTTGAACATTGTGGTAAACTTCTTTCTGACATGTCGACTATTTCATAGATGTTAAACATCCATGTCTTATTTCTTTATAAATCCAAACACGACCGATAGGCTTCACGCCTTTCCGGAGGGTCTTCCAAGTTCAAAAACTTGATTTCTCGTGTATGGATACTATCACGGATTCTATGACTTCTAGTCATTTTATGGAGTCAGGGCCCATCATCGCTTCTTTGCATGTAGTCGGTTCATCATTGTCAAAACAATAATGACTTGCTTATCAAATCTTACTATTTGATTCTTACCGACCTACACGGTTCTATAGGAACTCTAATCTCCGAGATCACACCTTTTGTAATCACGAGAGCCATGAGCATTGTGGCCATCACCGGGACACTTTCCGGCGCTGCGCTACTTAGCACATATAGCTAAGGTTCAACAACCTTATCAAAGTTCTATTGTCCTCCCACTTAACTTTTCACGAAAAATTCCTTCTCAAGAAACTTGACGTTCCAAGTAACAAAATCTTTTGTCCTCGGTGTTATGGAGAAATTCCCAACAAATTCTTTGGGATAACCTACAAAGACGTGCTTATCCGACTTTGGTTGTAAACATTTTACTTATGCATAACATACCAAAATTGAAGAAAAGACAAACCGGGTTTTATCCCAAACCATAACTCATATGGTGTCATTTGAATGGATCACGATGGAGCTCTTTTCAGTGAAAAAGCGGTAGTCACTAAAGCTTTAATCTTTAAAATATAATGGCAGTTTTATAAATGACACCCTTGATCTTACCATCTCAAACATGGTTTGATTTCATCTCTCGAATATGCCATACTCCTATGGTTTATCGGGAAACACAAATCATGCAACAATTTCTCAAGTCTTAGGTGTTTTTGCTAAACATGTAACTCAAATATCTTCCTTTATGATTGAATCATAAACTCTTTATTTTCTTGTTACAATGATTTTCAACTTCATCTTGAAAGTCTTTGAACAGCTTTCAAATGTTTCATACTTCCTCCTTATTAAGTAAATATACAGATATATTCACTCAAATTTTCGGAGAAAGCATATGAAGCAAAAAGATCCATCGCATATGGCTACACATAATGGACTATGCACATCAGCATGCACAATTTCAAATAAGCTAGTCATCCGTTCCTATCTGGCCTATGGACGGAGTTTCAATTATCTCGAGGAAAGTCTCACATGCGTCAATTGGTCAAAATAAAAGACTCCAAAATTCCATCAACATGGAGGCCTTCTTCATCACCATGCCTTCCTCTAGTGTGATGCGTGAGTAGTTCATCTCTAGACTACGGGTCCATGTAGTAGCTAGATGGATCGTTCTTCTCCTTTGTGCTACCATGTTTAGATCTTGTGAGCTCCATTCATGATCAAGATCATCTATTTATAATCATACATGTTGTGTTTGTGGGGATCCGATGGATCTTGAGATGCTATTTCAGATTGATTACTGATTCTATCATGTCTTTGTTATTTGTGATCTTGCATGCTCTCCGTTCTTAGTAGCTATCTTGGCCGAGTAGATGCTAGCAACTCCAAGAGGGAGTATTTATGCTCGATAGTGGGTTCATGCCTCTAGGAATCTGGGGAAGTGACAGAAATCTCTAAGGTACTAGATGTGCTATTGCTACTAGGGAGAAAACAACAATCCTTTGTTCATAGAACAATCGTATTGTTTACTTTAAATGCAATGCTTAATGCAATTATCTGTTGCTTGCAACTTAATATTGGAGGGGGTTTGGATGATAACCTGAAGGTGGATTATTAGTCATAGATGTAGTTGGATTACGGTCTATGTATAATGTTGTAATGCCCAATCAAATATCATAGAAGTCAAGATGATTAGTATATGCATGTATGCTTTCTCGATGTTTGTCAATTGCCCTGCTGTAATTTGTTCACCCAACATGTCATCTATCTTAAGGAGAATCACCACTAGTGAACTATGGACCCCGGTCCTTTCTTTTACTATCAATATACAATCTACTATTTACTATTTTCTGTTTACTCTCTGCAACCAATTACTATCTTCCACACAATACGTTTAATCCTTTGTTTTCAGCAAAACCGGTGAGATTGACAACCTCACTGTAAGTTGGGGGCAAATTTCTGTGGCTGTGTTGTGCAGGATTCCAAGTTGGAAACAACACCTTGGAGGTGTTTCGTTGCTCCTACTGGTTCGATAACCTTGGTTTCATAACTGAGGGAAAACTTGCTGATGTGTTCATCATACCTTCCTCTTGGGGTTCCCCAACGAGCTTGATATATTTTGGGCCATCAGGAATCTAGATCTTGCCTGCTTTGGTGTGACCTCCGGATCAGGCGCCAGATCCTTGCTTTCTCCCGCGTTTGGCGCAGTCATCATGACCTCAATGCAGCTTGCGGGGCGAGTGATAGCGGGCTGCTAACTGCGCTGAGAGGTGGATCGCCTCCCTCGACGACGTGCTGCGGGTGAACGCAGGTCTCGTCCATGCCGACATAGATCTTGTGTGCACCCATCTTGATGAAGAGGCCATTGCACGGAGGAGGACGCCTGCCGAAGCTCCCAACATTTTCACTAACGTAGTCTAGCGCTCCAAAGCGCTGAACCAAGCCAGAGACGATGCGCTCACCGGTGCCGATGATGTTTCTCGTATGGATTTTCACCCCTTCTAGTGCCGCTAGCCCCAAGGTGGGCGCCAACTGTCATTGTGGTGGCACGGCAGATGCCATGGATAGGCTAAAGATGGGGCCAATGAACACTAGAGGAATCCAGGGAGGGATAGTGTGGTGATTCCACATACAGATGTTTGTATTTCACTCTATCAATGGTGGATTACAAGGGCTCCTTGAGCAGTTCGTGAGAAGGAGACTAGTTCTCTTACCCCCCACCACAATGCTCTAGGGTTCTACCAAGACAGAATGATCGATCCCCTTCTATGGAGGCCCATGTGCTCCTTATATAGGGAAACCCGAGTTACAAAGTTAGGGCATACGTGGAGGCATATTCCCCGAATATGCCCCTTGGTTAAAGCTAGATGCTTCTTTATTCGCTTTAACGGCTAGTCCGGACAATGGACATAACCCTCTGCGTGCCCCTTGCCTTTAGGCGTCACCAGACACAAGCTACGTTAGCCGACATTGCTTGCATCATATTTGTCGGCCTTGCCCCGCTCGTCCTTCCCTCTGCTTGCTCCGCTTATGCTACAGTGGACAGAGGCCACCTTTTGACCAACGGGAGATTCCTTCCTTCTCTTGGAAGCCAAGTGGTAGCCCGGCTAGCGCTTGGCTAACTCGGCTACGTGGGTACCTACACATTTAGTAGATAAATATGGCTGACATATATTTTATGACGTCCGGATTAATGCTGGGCTAACGCCCAAGGGACCAGGTTACTCCGTAAGTCGGTCTGCCTTGAGGTGACCCGATCAGCACTTACTTTGACCGTGTCGTACCTCGGCTAACTCGGCCTTTATACCTTGGCGTGGCCCTACCCGGGGATATCCCCCCAACACCATGCAAGGATTTAGTCCATAGAAGGTAGGATGAAGGTGTGAGCTTCTGACCAAGTAGGCTAGTTGATAAGATTTGTAGAAGAAGTTAATTTCTTGCCTACAAAACCATCAAGAACAAGTGGGTTACAAGGTGATCTAGCCAAGGGCAGGAGTGGGCCGTGGTAGTCCTTAGGATGGTCTACAATATGGTTCAAGTGCATTACCAAAATTTCACAAGGGTTGATAAAGAGAGGCATTCAAAGAAGTGATGTTGAATCAGTTTCCAGACTTAGTCAAATTTAGCAGATTTAGGGTTTTTGACTAGAATATGAGTGGGGATGTTTTTGATGGGTTGTAAGGTATCAAAGCATCATCAAGTGGGATGTTGAAGTGTAGATTGAGTAGAAATGATCTATGCTTGATATTGGTCTTCATTGACTTGGAAATTCTAGAATGGATCATTTCAGAATTGATCTGGTTAAGGGTTTTAGATGATCACCTAGTGGCTAGAGATCAGATCCAGCTTGGTTAACTTGCTTACGGTTGATATTCTTGGATTATCTTGTTTCTAGATGATGACCACTTAGGGTGGCTCATACAACTTCGTAAGCAAACAATTCAAGCAGCAGATCAAGGCAGTTCATCTTAGCAGATCAAGGCGACTCATCTTACAAGAAAATTAACTACTACTAGGGTTACCACCAAGCTTAGCTTGACGCAAGGATGGGAATTTTGAAAGGTTTGAATTTGAAAAAGGTAAGAGCCCTTGGTATCTATACCAAGAGTAGGATTCAAAAGCTTTATAAAAGGTTTTGGAAAACCTAGAGGTAAGAGTAGTTGAAGGTTCTGTATTGAACACATAAGGAGATTGTAGCTCTCCATAGTTTTATCAATAGAAGTTACTAAAATAGTTTTGGTTAAGTAAGCATCTTGGCTTTGGTTTTGAAATGCCAGAACATTTAAGAATATGTAGAAAGAGCCAAGACAATTTTGTTAAATAGCTTTTGTCAACTGAGGGTGAGGTAAGAAGTATATCATATGTTGCACATATAGAAGCATAAGCACAGACAAGCAATCAAGCAAACACTACATCATTCAACAAGAAAAAGTTTTTGTTCCCCTGATTTTTGCATTCTGGACAACTAATCAGGGTTGCTGGAATTGGGATGTTACACATAATTTCTAGAAACCAATCCAGCGATGCGCTATCTCGTCCCAGGCCGCAGGAAACCCATGGGGCTCATTGCTCCTTCTAGGGACCTATCTAGCAGCCCATCCATGGAGGACGATGACGAGGAGGTGGAGAGGTTTAGCCCGAGGTACAAGGAGTACGTCGAGACAAGCTACTTAACTACGATTCCGATGATGACATGGTTGACGTCTACATCCACCGGAGATCAATTGTGCGGCAATGAAGAAAGCTCAACAAGAGAGAGAAGATCCCAAGCCACATGGAAAAGGGCGTGTGGAGACGATCAAGTTCATCACCACAGATCCAAGGCCACACAAGCGTAAGGAATTATCTAATATTAGTGCAGGTGCTAGCAAGGAAGCGAAGGCACCACTCTCAAAGCCAACCATGGGTGCTCGTATGAAGGTTACGCCTCAAGAAGAGTGGAGATACAGTTTCCACTTCCCCGATTCAACAATTATGGATGAGGAAGAAGATGTTGTCCCTAGGACCAAGGATCACGTGTGGGCACTGGAGATATATCAGAAGCAGGAGCTACTCCATCGCATCAAAGTCCGTCACCGTCTCAATGAGATGGAGACGAAGGAAGACCTCCTTCCATTGGTGACTAAGCTCGCAGATAGAGTGGACACTCTGCAATCTGATCTGCGTAGGTGCTACAGCCACATAACTGCTCTGGAGGAGACCAACAAGAAGCTACGCACCACGGTGTTACATGCCATGGTGCCACAGTGATCTACAACAATCACAGTATCAAATAATTGCAAGGGATTATTTGATCCCGCCTGGCTTGATTCCAAGATTGCAGAGATCTTTAAGACCTTGTAATCTATCCTATAAGTTATTATTATTATTATTATTATTGCATTAGTCAAACTAGAAATAAAGTTTGCATCATTAGAATTCCCTTCAGGAATAGTTGATCCCTTTGATGAAATTCCGAGTTTATTATTATATATGGAGCAATATTGAGTTTATGTTTGCTTTAATGATATATGAATAGCTTGAGTATGATTTTACTTGCACTTGATGATAGCAATAGGAGTCTTCCACACCATTGGTATTAATGGAACATATGAAGATAATTTGGTCAATATGTTGTAAGTCTACGATTTGATTTACAAAGAGAAATTATCTATACAATTAAGTTGAAAAAGAAACCTTGAACAAAAGAAAATGAAAGTGCTATCAAAATAGAGTGAGAACAAGTCTAGGTAGAATCTCCAAGTCATAAGAATGCTTCATATACAGTTGGAATTAGATAATTGAGATCGTTAAACTTTGAATTTGTACATAAGGTGCAATATATGGCTAGCTCCTTTGCACAACACTTAAAATAAAAGTGTGAGCATATATGCAAAAGAAAAGAAAAGAAAAGAAAAAAGAAAAAGAGCGAGTGTGCAAGGAGCAAATAGGCATATGCCATTGTATTGTAGTATGACAAAGAGACACTTTCGAGATTTTGAATCCCAAGTGAATACAGTTGATCCGAAAACACTTGGGATTACCTCGTTAACTCATTCGGTAGAACCGGATACTTTTACATCATGTTGAGATTCATCTTTTTGAACTATTGATAACTAAGGTGTGGAAGCCTGCTAATACTATTCAGATGGTTCGAGTAAGGAACTATTCACGAACTTATTCCTATGTATCATATATGATAAACACATGCTACAACTGCCTCATTTATTTTAATCGACTTAGCTTCATGAATATGAGGATCACATCCATTAAGCTAAAACTTGCTCGGGACGAGCAAGAGTCTAAGCTTGGGGAAGTTGATGAGTGCATATTTGCATCATGTTTTACATTATTATTTTGCATTGTAGATGTAGGATCTTGGTATTTTACAGAGCTCGCGCGCACATTTTATGTTTGTTTTCACCAGGATCAGGACAGATGATGGATCCAATAGATAAAATTCTTGGAGCAGTTGTACTGTAGAGAAAAGGAGTCAAAAACAACGTAAATTGCTTATTTGGGAAATATTAATAATACTAGAAGAAAACCAGAAGCGAACGAGGGAGGCAGAAGGTTCAACGACCAAGTATATGGTGGGAGCAACTTTTCCGGCCATATAGCTTCGACAGTATAGTTGGCGTCGCCTCTGCCTCCTCAAATAGTTTCACCCCGTGCAACTAGTTCGAGGAGACGATATACAGAACACCCGGAAATCGAAAAAAACGTCACCTCCGGAAGGCATCTGGAGGGGGAACTCATCCACCGGGGATCCATCTTCGCCCTGCGCAGATCCGGGAGGCTAAGGCATCGATCTTCATCAACCATCGCTACATCACCACCATCTCCATCCATCCCATCTACATCTTGTTGTAATTCCCGTATTAATTGTGGATTTATACAAGTACTATTCATCTAACATTGTTTCCATTACCATTGCCATGATGTTGATTGCTTCCATGTCTGAGTGGATATCTAGTTCTTGGGGAGATGGAGAAACCCTAGTACGACATTGAAATAAGATAAAGTTTATTATGATATTCATCGTTGTGACCATGTGTTAGATTTTCTACGTCTTGATGTTGAGAGAAGTCGACCTCTCAATATTTGCCTCTCATGGGGACTTGATGGAGGGAACTACTAGTTGGTATACGGAGGCGTGCTAGCAATTACAGTGACTATAAAGTTGTTGGCACCCCTTACGTATTAACTTGGGAAACCGAGGACACTCACGGAACACTATCCATGCCATGGGATACGTCCAATGGGATTACGTCCCTTAATAGCGCAGTAACTTGATTGATGTCGATTGCTGACTGCTATGGTTATGAGGATGATGTGATCAGCGGTTGCTACCAAATTTTCCAAATACGGAGTTCCTCCCACATATACATAGTTAAGAATGTTCATGATGATAATATTTATCTTAGATCCTTATAATACTAGTGGTGTATCCGCTACTCCCTGAGAATGCTTTTTTCCCTATTGCAGTTCCAATCTCTCTTACATACGTGATACTTACTTTCTGTATTAAGTTATTTTGCTTTACTTTATTATTGCTCTTATAACAAAAACCCAAAAACACCTTTTTACACAATACTCATATTTTATCTTGTCACTTAGAACTTAATCTTGCATTTCTATCGTAATACTTCTTTCAAGAGTTATTAGACTTCAAACTCCCGCTCCCCGTGGGATCGATATCTTTATTTTGAAACTAGCTACAAATGATATGTGCACTTATAGTCATCAACGAGTTCGTCAGCGTGGTTGCCCTCTAGGGTTTCCCTTACCCTCATCCATCTGGCGATGTATTCGCGAGGAGGTTCTCCGTCCCTTTGAACGCATCTGGCCAGGTCGAAGATGGTCACGGCACCGATAAAGTGTGACATGTGCATCTCTAATGCTCGAGGAAGCCAAGCGGATTAGCGGGGTCCTTCTACCTTTCCTGCATAGGGGCGATTTGGGTGGGCCTTGAATTTTTCTGATCTGAGCCACCATACTCCAAGGAGAGGTATGGTCTAGATCCTTCCGCGAACGTGTCCTGCTCATAGGCGGTCTGTGCGGGGCTTGACGAGTTTCCGACTTCCTTGGAGCTAGGACCCGAGTCAGTTTCGCCGATGAAGATGTGGATGTCTCCGAAGGGGATGACGGAGCATCGCGTAGGTTCGTCTTCGCTAGCACCCAGAACTCATCTGGAGGGACGATCGGGATGTTGCCGGAGAAGAGAACATGTCTGATGGCTACGGTGTCGCTGATTCCCATGAAGATATTGGACCTTGCCCGATGTAGAGCTCGAAGCACCTCTTGCCCCACGGTGGGCACCAACTGTCGTGGTATTGCCGACGAGTATGCCATGGAGGGGTCCTTACAGTGTGTGTTTAGAGACGTAGTGTAAGGCGGAGAGTTGGCGGGTACGAGGTAACACATCTTACCCAGGTTCAAGTCCCACAATGGTGGCAGAACTCTACTCCTGCTATAAATCACTATAATGGCAATACGCCGAGTTACAGAGATAGGTTCGCTATGTGGGTCTTGCATGTTATACATAGCAATCTTGGTTGTGTCTTCCCTAAAGGCTCCCACATATCAGGTTTATAAAGGCACAAGAACCTAGGGTTTACAGGGAAGGTCCATGCCAGACAAGGTAAAGAGTCCTACACTAATACGAACCAGTCTTACGTGTCTTGTACTCTAAGGCTCCGAGTATGTCGGTGACTCTAGCGTAGCCTTCCTTTATCCGGCATGGGCTCCCCTCCTAGATCTGTCTAACTGGGCTGCCCAGCAGGCCATAGGCCTTGCTAGCAACTATGGGACACCCGGGTTAGCCGGAATAAGGACGTGCTATGGTGATATCCATTTAGCATATCCCCAACAATACACGTAAGCATTTAATACACGATAACCCGAGTAACTGATTTTGATTCTATCTGCTCGTCAAATCCTTAAACTTCGAGTACCTCAGTAAGGTACTGAGACTGAGGGTAATCAGGTTGGCCACACATATAGTGTATAACAACCCTAGTTTCATTAAATCTTAATTAGGATCTTGACATGTGCATCATGAGCATAGCATGAATATCATGCTTTGACAAACCCTCATTAAGAGAAGAAAGAAAATGAAACCATAAAACCCTAATTCGGTTCCCACTCTTAGAAATCTTTTGCAATGGTTTTGAATTTTGAGAATACAGAAGGTGAGGAGCCCAAATTGATCACAAGGTCCCCTATGGCATTTCAAATAATTATAAAACCACTGTATTCCTAAGTTATTCAAAAAACAAATTTGAATTGAAATAGAAAGAGAAAAAGAGAAAATAGAAAATAGAAAAAGATTTTATAAAGAAAAATAGGAATCCTAGCTACTTGGGCCGCAACCCATCTCTCTCTTCCCCTATCTTCTGCCCAACACAGTAGCAGCATTTCGCTCCCGCTACCTTTGTCGCAGCCCGTCCTGGCCCGAGCATGGCCCAACCGCGGCCTCGTACTGCTTCGCATGTCGTCATCTCCCTCGCATCGTCGTCGACATGTTGATGTAGCGAAGCAGCTCGCTGACACCAGCGTCGCTTCTCCTGGCCGCCTATAAGACCCCCTAGCTGCCGTGGAGAAACCCTAGTGTGCCCAACTTCCCTTCATCCTTTCTCTGCCCCATTCTTGTGCGTGCCTGAAACCCTAGCTTGCTGCAGCCCCATGTCGCTATTGTTCCGGACCGCCTCGAGCATCGACATTTATCCCAGGAGCTTCGCCTCGTCTGCCTCATCCTCCCTAACAAAGCACACAAGCCGAGGAGCCCTCTACTCGCCGAAATCTAGCTCGACGCTCTGCCGACTGCCACAGTCACCATCGTCGATTCATCGCCATTTGACTTCGCCTCGCTTCCCTGACTCCATCATCACATTCGTGGTGAGCTTCTAAGCATGGCAGTGCTCTCCTCCTTCTCCCTCACTCTATGGTTTGAGCTACGACCATGCAGCCGCCGCCACTGTCCGTCTTCGATGATGACGCTCTAGTGACCAAAACTTAGCAGAGCCACCACCTTCTGGTTCATCTCAGTGCGCTCATTCAAATGCACCCATGCGCGCATCGTGGGGCACTCATAATCGCCCGATTCGAGCTCAACCTAGAGAGGCCCTCCATTGCTAATGTTAGCATGACCTCATGTTGATGTAGTAATCTGCTTCCTTTTCTTTTACTCAATTCAATAATTATTTCAAATCAGAAAATGCTGACAGGTTGGTCCCTAATGTCAGATATTGAATCATTTCAATAATTATTTTATGAAATGAATAAAACTATGACATGTGGGTCCAGTTGGAAAATAATTTATAAATTCTAAAAATATTTTACAATTTCCCAAAAAGATTTAAAATGAATTAAAATTGGGAAAATCATTACTAATTCATTTTAAATCAGGAAAAATAATAATGTATCAAAATGTTTATAAAAATGAGACTATCCTTTAGCATCATAATCATGCATTATTAAGCAACTTCAACTAACAAATTTATTGAAGAACAGATCCACTCCTCATAGGTGCTTCTAGGGCTCTTCCTGAATTAGGGTTTATACCCTCGGAGCCTGTTTAAAGTGTTAAATCATGTAATAGGGCTTCATTCAGTACCCTTTAATATGTCATATCATCATCCTTGCTTGAGCATCGCATCAATACCATGTGTTGATTGTTTTCTTTCTTTGGTGCTTCTGCTTCTTCTCGTTAGAAGTCGGAGTGAATGTGAGAAACGAGTCCAAGATCAAGATCAAGGTTAAGATTAACACCATCGAAGGTTATCGACGAACAATGCCAAGCAGATGAACCCAGGAGAACTATGTTCCTGCTATCGACGAACAAGTCAAGCTGTGATGAACCCTGAAGATCTATAGTTGGGTGTCGCATCCCAAATTTTTCCAAATTTTGAAATGTGAAAAATCAAACGAACAAAAGAATTAAAGGATAAAATTTACGGGGAAAATAAAATTTTTGTTTCTAATGTTAATATCAAAACCTTACTTAAACAAAAAATAACTTTGAATGAGAAAGTGACAAACTAGTTTCAAAAATTCAAATGCATGTCATACATCATCATCATTAAGCACTTGCATTTTAAACCACTGGAGAAAGAATAAACCAAAAAAACCAAAACCCTTATAAGGCAAATCGTTGTAAGTTCAATGTGAGATATGGCTATGTTCCATGTGAAAATTGAGCATAAGCATTCCAAAATGATCTATAATGGTAAATAACAAAATTACAAAATCATAGGAATTTGTTTCACACTATTTGGAGTCATGGATAAAAAGTTATGATTTTTATAAGATGAAAGAAAGTATTCCAAGACTAATAAAGCTCATAGATAAAATCGATACTTAATTGCAAATAAAGTAAATTATTTATAAAGATAAATAATTATTAAATATATTTATACAAATTGGAATCACCCTCTTCGGAACTATAAATCAAACGATAGGATTCATATAAGACATGAAGAAAAAGAAATAAAAATATATTACAAAGCCAATTAAAGCCATAGCTAAAATCCATGTATAAATGGAACAAATGTATATTTAAATGATACATAATGGTAAATAATTATTTTACGAAACTTTACAAATTGGTTTGACCATTTTTGGAGATTTAAATCGAAGGATATGTAATATACAAGATAGAGAAAAAGAATTAAGAGAATGAAATAAAAGCCATATAGGCTTATGTGGCATGTTCAAATTAAAATTGTTTTTTATAAAAAATAGTTTCAATGTGCTATATTTTAAATAATCTACAAAAAAATACTCTATTTTAATTTTTTTGTGAAAGTTTGGTTCAAATTTGAATGAATTTGGAAGACAAAGGAAATAAAACAGAAAAGGAAATAAAAACTTTCAGAGAAAAAATGGGATTTGCAGGCAATAACCAGTCCATGGCCCAGGTAATCTGATCCAGTCCTCTATATTTTTTTCCGTTCCTTTTATTTTCCACGGGCCATACTTACTGGCCCATCTAGCCGATTGACCCAGCCATCGATCATCTTCCTTGTGTCGTTCAGGTACATGTTATATAAGCTCATCAGCCATGACATCTTCTCTTCCTCCCACCCTCCCATCAATTCTAGTGCGTTTTTCTGTTCAATTTCAACACAAAATCTTCTCATAATTGCATGACCGTTTCATTCATAGAATTACTTCTCCATTTTATTGGCATAATTGCCCAAGTCGAACAGGTGCTCCGAATGCCATTTAGCGGCATTCATCTACCGATCTCTCTCCTCAGAACATGCAAAATCATACTGAGAGGCAAGCATCGTGTGCTTCTTCCTCTACTACGTTGTTATTCACAAATTTTCTCCAAAGGAGCTCTCTACTTCCCGTACCATCGACGTCTTGCTCTGGTTCTTGCTGAGTTCACCAGACAAGTACGTCGCGTGTATTGATCATTTTCATGATTTCTTTTGCCATTATCTCTACTACTATAATGGAGCAGTTTTAAATCGGATCCATAGCAACAATCCTATCCAGGGGCGGAGCTAGGAATTGGACTAGGGGGGGCGAGTTGAAACTTTAAAATTTCTTATACCTCCGACATATATTAATTGATGAATTCGAGTGAAATTTGGCATTTTTATTTACTACATATGCCCATCTTATATCCGGATGATGGAGAATTGAACACAAAATACATAATTAAGCCGTTATTCGCAATTAAATTTCTTTTGTAAATTGTTGTATTGAAGAAGAGTAATTGTATTGATTATATGCACATCTTTAGTACTCCCTCCGTCTTAAAATAGATGTCTCAGCTTTTTTAAAATTTGGGTGAATCTAGACACCGTTTAGCATATAGATTCATCCGGTTTTTACAAATCTAAGACATCTATTACGAGACGGAGGGAGTAATTATGTATAATCTAGTAATGAATTAACCAAAAGATTATCCTATACAAAATCATCCGGTGTATAGATTTAACCCAGAAAGTAGAACGCTAGGTGCTAGCAACAAATTGTTGATCATGTCAATTTCATCTCGTCATGCAGCTATAAGGTGCAGAGTTTTTTTTAGATTGGATGGCTGCTTATTACTAAATTCCGCTGTGAGGCAACATAACAGTCTTTACAGAATTTGGTGGTACACCCAACCAAGTTTTAACTAATTTATTCTTGCAGCCCTCCTTTGCCAGATTGTGAGCATTCGAGTTGCACTCTCTACGGACATGGTTCACAGACCATGCATCGAAACCTCGTAGCAGCTTTTTGACCTCTTCTATGAGATGTCCGTATGCCGACCTATCAACGTCCTTCTCTTTAAGCTTTGTCACCACCCCCATACAGTCCGTCTCCAGATGTATTTTTTGAACATTCATCTCCTTGGCCAGTAACACCACACGCCGGCAAGCTAGCAGTTCAGCCCGTGCCGGATCGGTCACATGAGGGAAAAAATGACATGCTCCTGCCATAAATGTGCCATGGTGGTCTCTGATGATCGCACCGCCACCCCCGTGTCCGTCCTTCAGAGCAATCGCACCATCAGCATTACCTTTGTGCCACCCAATCGCCGGTGGACGCCAGTGCTCCACAGCCCTCAACGTAGGCGTGGATTGAGGCTTAACATGCACCTGCCTCCATTCCTCCACCAGAGCCACACTACGCCTTGCCGTGGACGTAGGATCCTCGATCAAGGGGAGATCTCTCGCATTATTCCGCGACAGCCAGATCTGATACAATGCCATGAGTGCTATCGCCATCTCGGCCTCCTTCAGAGACGTGGACCAGTCTAGCAACCAAGATTGGAGACCCAGTGGTGTCCTAATCTGACATGGAGGCTCCTTCAGATCCATCTTCATCGAGGCACGAAGAAAGTTCCTGACCTGAACTGAATGTTGGCATTTTCAAAAACGGTGGACCAGAGTTTCCTCTCTTGCACAGGCAATACACTTCACCCCATGCTTGATATTTCGCCTGCTCAGCTCATCGCCGATCGCAAGGCCATTTTTTGCCAGCCACCATCCATGCACCTTAACCTTGTTGGGCACTGCCACAGCCCAAAGCGGTAGCCATCCCTTATGTTCAGAAAGGTTTAGGGATGAGCCAGCCCGCCCACTATTAACCTTCTTTATCTGCTGGTTTAGATGATATGCAGAGCGCACACTAAAGACACCATTTTTGGTGTAATTCCACGCTAATTTTTTTTCGCATCCAGCCCTACCAATGGAGATCTTCGAAATGTCCGCAACATCCGCATCGAAAAAACACATTTGCAACTTATCCATATTCCAGCCTTCACCTTCCTCTAAAATAAGCTCTTTTACCATCTTAACTCGGGGGGCTACCAGGCTTAAAGCCAAGTAGACGTTTAAGAGAAGACCGAGGGATCCAATTGTCCTCCCACACGTGCACCTTATTTACCTCTAAAACTGAGCGCTTGATCATGTAAAATCATGTATCAATAGACTAGACAATAGAGGGGGCTGGAAGCCTGGAACTGCAGGAGTATCCTGCATGACTGCAACAGCGGCCGGCAGGAGTCCTGATCTGGCCTCTCAATGGTCTGTTCTGCTCGTAGCATCAGCTTGCTCGCGGGCTAGTGCAACGATCCAGCCGCCACTGTCCTAGCAAGTTCACAGTGAAACAAATCGATCGGATCTATATGTCGAGCAGCGAGGTAAATGAACGCCAAACCTCATGGCCTATTATATATGGGCTTCGGCATGTACATGGATCAGTACTGCATTGGGCTTAAGTGTCAATTAAGGACTAATATCTACAGCTAAACGGTATCAGTATGCGGTACAAATCGTTGAGGGTGACGACCAGATAGGGGGGGTCTGACCCCGACTCGCCCCTGGATCCCCCTGATCCTGACCGTTGGGCTGTTAGATCTAATGGTTCAGAGCAACTGGATTCATGTTGAATAGTACCTAGAGCAAATTCCACCATATTCTAGAATCATCATGTTACCACCCCAAAATTTCATAGCGCAGTAGTCTGTATTCTCAATATCCTTACTACTCCCTCCGACCCAAATTAGTTAACTTAGATTTGTCTAGATTCGAGTGTATCTAGAGTTGTTTTAGTGTTAGATACGTCCGAATCTAGATAAAACTAAGTCAACTAATTTGGGTCGGAGGGAGTATTAAAAAGCAGTTGGTGTTGATACGTCCACTTGTTGGAATTTGGTGAGTTTTGTGCTGTTGACCCACTAGACAAATTCTGAAATTCTCTTTGGCCCATTTGTGCATGGCAGCATATGGCTGTGCTAGTGGTGCCAAAGTTTAGTACCACACTGCTAGTTGAGTGAGAGTTACACCTCCTTATATACTAGGTTGTTCCACCACTCACTAAGGTGTGAGAAGAAGAGCAGTTGTCGCGCACTCCTCCGATGCTGCCCGCCTCGCCTCGCCACGCCTCGCCTCGTAACGACGCGCGCGCCATGGATTACGGGAATCTCGCCGAGCCGAGCTTTATTTTTGCTAGTCAGGAAAATTAATCTTCGATTAATTACGAGTCATTAATGGACGCGTTAATTAGTCAGCCGTTTCTAGTCTTTGTGGGACATGGACTGTTACCGACTAGGACGTGGGCTGAGTCCCACGATCTCCCTGACTTGTGCTATATAAAGCGTCTGCGCTAAACCTAATCGGCATCGCTTACCACACGCTCTCCTTTCAGTCTATTGCACCGCCGCCTTTGTCTTCCCTATCCCGTCTTGCGGCGTGCACCGCAGATCAGGGCAGTAGGCCTCCGGAACCCTGCCTTCTTGTGAACCTGTACGGGTGAGGGGCGATCAGGTTTTTGGGGAGCGCTTCTGCACGACTACTAACGCCATCACGAGCGACTTCTTCCCCAACGAGGACTTCTTCCCGGACATCGACAGCCTCTACATCGATGACATGGCTGACGACACTGCTACCACCGCTGCAGCTACTGCTGCTGCTACTGCCGTAGCTCTACCGTATGTAATACTGAACTTCTTGTTTTAGATTCTGCTAGAGTTTCTTATTCTAGCGTATGGTGTAGATGTGATAGGTTTATCTTATTTAGATATAATCTGTTTATCTACTTTGTTGATCTGCATGATTAGTTTTGGTACTATCTGTATGACATTGTTTTATCAGTTTATTATTCGGATTAAATCATATGGATTATTGCTTATATTTTCAACAATCCAAAAATCTGATTATAGGCAACTGAATTCCACTGGTGTAGCCACGGCTACTAGGCCTCCTTCGTTTGATGGAATGCACTATAAGAGATGGCGTGCGAGAGCAATTCTATGGTTTAAAAACCTAAACTGCTATATCGCCACTCTTGGCAAACCTGAAGGAGATCTTTCTGCTGAGCAGGAAGCAGCCTTTAAGAAAGCCAATACCATGTTTATGGTGGCTCTGTTCAGTATTCTTGGGGACAACATTGTTGACTCATATATGTCATTTGATAATGGCAAAGACGCGTGGGATGCGATCAAGGTCAAATTTGGGGTCTCAGACGCTGGCACTGAGTTGTATGTCATGGAGCAATTCTATGACTACAAGATGGTTGATGAGCGCTCCGTCGTTGAGCAAGCTCATGAGATATAATCACTTGCCAAAGAACTCGAGCAGTTCAAGTGTACCTTACCGGATAAGTTTGTGGCCGGAGGCATTATTGCCAAGCTTCCTCCTATGTGGAGGAACTTTGCTACTTCTCTGAAACATAAGAGACAAGAGTTTTTCGTTACGGATCTCATTGGGTCTCTTCATGTGGAAGAGAAGGCGAGAGCAAAGGACACACGTGCTCGAGGATTTGAGGGAGCTTCTAGTGCCAATCTGGTATAGAAGAAAAACTTCCAATCCCACAAGTTCAAGAATAAGAACAAGTCTGATGGCAAAGGGAAGTTTGATGGCAAGAACAAGGCCACTCACTCCACCAACTTTAAAAGGAAGAATGATAAGAAGAAAGGCTCTTGCCACGTCTATAGTGATCCTGATCATTGGGCTCCTAGCTGCCCTAATCGCTTTGACAAGCGGCAATATGGGAACAGCGGGAAGACCGCTAATGTTGTTATTAGCGATACTAAGATGAAGGATACTGGGTATGGTATTTGACCTACTATCCTTTCAGTATGTCATTCTGCTGATTGGTGGATTGACACGGGTGCTAATACACATGTATGTTCTGATATATCCATGTTCTCTTCTTATCAGGTCGCAAGGACTTCCTGCGTGTTGATGGGAAACGACTCACGTGCTTCTGTTCATGGTGTTGGTAATGGAAATCTTAAGTTTACTTTGGGGAAGACCGTACAACTGAAGAATGTGTAGCATGTTCCCTCCATCAATAAGAATCTCGTCAGCAGATCGCTTCTATGTCGAGATGGTTTTAAGTTGGTGTTTGAGTCCAATAAAGTTGTAATTTCTAAGGATGTACAATTTGTTGGAAATGGTTATGAGTGCGGAGGTATGTTCCCCTTATCTTTGTCAGACTCATGTACTAAAGTTATTAATCATGTTTGCAATGATAATGAGTCCAATATTTGGCATTCACGACTTTATCATATTACCTTTGGTTGCATGACGCGGCTAGCCAATATGAGTTTAATTCCGAAATTTACCACTATCAAAGGTTCTAAGTGCCAAGTTTGTGTGCAAGCAAAGCAACCCCGCAAGTCTCATACGGCTGCGGAACCGAGAAACTTAGCACCTCTAGAACTTATACATTCAGATTTTTGTGAGATGAATGGTGTGTTGACACGAGGTGGAAAAGGATACTTTATAACATTGATTGATGACTCCACTAGATACTGCTATGTTTATCTTCTGAAATCTAAAGATGAATCTTTGAGTTACTTCAAAAACTATAAAGCTGAAGCAGAAAACCAACTTGATCTTAAAATCAAGAGGTTAAGGTCGGATCGTGGAGGAGAGTACTTTTCAAATGAATTTGACTTATTCTGTACGGAACATAGTATTATCCATGAGAGGATGCCTCCCTACTCACCTCAGTCAAATGGGGTGGCCGAAAGAAAGAACCGTACTCTAACTGATTTGGTTAATGCCATGTTAGATACATCGGATCTTTCTAAGCAATGGTGGGGGGAGGCCCTAATGACTGCATGTCATGTCCTAAACCGTGTTCCCGTAAAGGATAAAACCATGACTCCATTTGAGGAATGGGAAAAGAAAAGGCTTAAACTCTCTTACTTACGAACTTCGGGATGTTTGGCGAAAGTCAATATTCCAATACCCAAGAAGCGACAGCTTGGACCAAAAACCGTGGATTGTGTTTTTCTAGGATATGCTTTTCATAGCATTGGCTATAGATTTTTGATAGTAAAATCTGAGGTCTCCGACATGCATGTTGGTACGATTATGGAGTCGAGTGATGCGACTTTCTTTGAGGACATCTTTCCTATGAAAGGTATGTCTAGCTCATCAAATCATGAGATGACTAGTTCATCTAGTCAGGAATTTGTTATAATTCCTGAACCCACTATGCCGATAGAACACTATGATGATCCTATGGAGGACGACGATGAAGGTCCTAAAAGGAGTAAGAGACAAAGTACTGTAAATTCATTTGGTGATGATTTCATTGTGTACCTTGTGGATGATACTCCCACTTCTATTTCAGAAGCCTATGCATCTCAAGATGCTGAGTACTGGAAAGAAGCTATCCGTAGTGAGATGGATTCCATCTTAGCTAATGGAACTTGGGAAGTCACTGATCGTCCTTATGGGTGCAAACCTATAGGATGTAAGTGGGTGTTCAAGAAAAATCTTAGACCTGATGGTACTATTGAAAAGTACAAGGCACGTCTTGTGGCCAAGGGTTATACCCAGAAAGAAGGTGAAGACTTCTTCGATACCTACTCACCTGTAGCCAGATTTACCACTATTCGAGTACTACTATCCTTAGCTGCCTCACATGGTCTTCTCGTTCATCAAATGGACGTTAAGACAGCTTTTGTAAATGGAGAGCTAGATGAGGAAATTTATATGGAGCAGCCTGATGGATTTGTAGTAGATGGTCAAGAAGGAAAGGTGTGTAAGTTAGTGAAGTCTTTATATGGTCTTAAGCAAGCTCCTAAGCAGTGGCATGAGAAGTTTGAAAGAACTTTAACCATTGAAAGCTTTGTTGTAAACGAAGCTGATAAGTGTATGTACTATTGCCATGGTGGGATCTTAAACATCAAGCTACTGAAGGATGACAATGGTGGGATTACACTGCTTCAGTCCAACTATGTGGAAAAGATATTGAGTCGCTTTGGGTATAGCGACTGTAAGTCTTCTCCAACGCCTTATGATCCAAGTGTGCTACTTCGAAAAAATCGAAGGGATGCTAAAGATCAATTGAGATATTCTCGAATCATTGGCTCGCTCATGTATTTAGCCAGCGCTACCAGACCTGACATCTCCTTTGCTATAAGCAAACTGAGTCAATTTGTGTCAAATCCTGGAGATGATCATTGGCATGCTCTTGAGAGAGTTTTGCGCTATTTGAAAGGCACTGCGAGTTATGGTATTCCCTATATTGGGCATCCTCGAGTTCTTGAGGGTTATAGTGATTCAAACTGGATATCTGATGCTGATGATATTAAGGCCACAAGTGGTTATTTGTTTACACTTGGTGCTGATGCTGTTTCCTGGAAGTCTTGCAAGCAGACCATCTTAACGAGGTCAACTATGGAAGCAGAACTCACAGCATTAGTCACAGCCACTTTTGAAGCAGAGTGGCTTCATGAGCTTTTGATGGACTTACCTATGGTTGAAAAATCAATACCCTCCATCCTAATGAATTGTGATAATCAAACTGTGATCGTCAAAGTAAATAGTTCTAAGGATAATATGAAGTCATCAAGGCATGTGAAGAGGAGATTGAAATCTGTCAGGAAACTGAGAAACTCCAGAGTTATTGCGTTGGATTATATCCAAACATCTAAGAACTTGGCAGATCCCTTCACAAAGGGTTTATCACGTAATGTGATAGATAATGCATCGAGGGAGATGAGTTTGAGACCCACACAATGAGTTGTTCGCAGTGGTAACCCACTCTATGTGATCGGAGATCCCGTGAATTAGAGCTCGGAGACAAGATGTTGATCATCTGAGAGGAGAGTATGCCCATATTATATTTAGATCTCCATAAAGATGCAATACTCTCTTATTCTGCATGGCAGGGTGATATTTATCTTAATGTGTTTCAAGTGGCTTTTCTAAGCAGAGATGTTGTCCTGCAGAACATCTATTGAGGAACACACCTATATGAGTCTGACTGTTAAACGTTGCAGTCCATGAGAGTTGGGTGCTCTCTAATAAACTCATGACAGACCTTGGAGTATGACGCATAAGCTCCAAACCGCGGGGAAGCCCTGCGTTAGCCCTGTACCGGTCTAGATTTTGTGTGAAACTAGTGTGCAGAAAACTTGTAGTTCAAGGCATAGTCAACTATTCAAGTTTCTCGCTAGTGTAGCATGAAGTTTAATGTGGATGTTCAAATTAACAGTCTCCAGTACACACCAGTATATAAAACAATATTCTGGAATGGAAATGAGGTGATATGCCAATGAGACTTTGTACGGGATTGTTGGAATTTGGTGAGTTTTGGGCTGTTGGCCCATTAGACAAATTCTGAAATTCTCTTTGGCCCATTTGTGCATGACAACATATGGCCGTGCTAGTGGTGCCAAAGTTTAGTCCCACACTTCTAGTTGAGTGAAGGGCACCTACTCCAAGGCCTTGTCCTACTCATAGTGTTGGGGATATAGTTTCTGGGTATACCCACTTTGACTCACTGACCAGGCCCACTTTAGGTTAGAGCTTTGCTTCTCGGGCCACCCAGTCAGGTAGAGAGTACGGAAGTCCATCCGTATACGGGAAGGCCTAGAAGACTTACTGACTTAGGCATGTGTAGTTACTTGTAGTCTGATATATTCGATCCGGATTCACAGATGTAGTATAATAGCTTTTTCCCTAGAAAACCTAGGTTTAATCGAACCTTGGAAAGCAATGCTAAAAAGAAATAAAAAGGGCACGCCTACATGACTTTGTTTGTTCGTTTTCAGACCAATCTAGTTTACTTTTATAATGGATTGAATTAGTGGATGGAGATAGGCCAAGGTTGAAGATCCACCTGTAGCTGCACATCATATGGGATAAAAGATAATAATAAGAATAGTCATGTGTAATGGTTGAATAGGGATAATCTCTTGTGGGAAACACATCCTATTATACTATAGCCCCCGTGATGAAGCGGGCATAGCAATAGTCTTTTAATCCAACCAAGTGTACACCGAAGTAACATGTTATAAACGATTATTAAGTGTAAAACACAGATCAACGAATTAAGTGGTGATGCTGTTGTGATCCCGAATGGGTTGCTAAGCAAAGACTGTACTACCCGTGCTCTCACTGGGGTTCCTATGAGATCATCGCTAGCCAAGTATCTCACCACAAGCCTTTATCTATCTATGGGATCTTGGGTACCTACAAGTCCACATATTGAGACAAGAGACAAAGAAACAAAAGATACAAATCTCTGTTTGCAAACAAAACACAATACTCCCATGAATTAGATGCACATAATTGCTACGATGTTTCTCCCCAACCCGCAGCCTGTGAGGACTACTCACTCTTAACAAATAGATTTAGGATAGAAAACATTGTGCAAATATTTAGATTGAAATCTAATATTCTTACAATGGTCGCCAAATCACAAGGAGATCTAAGCTACAAAGCAATGGCTATGGCTAATGGAGGGGATGGATGATGGAATTGATGAACAATGGATGAACAATGGCGTGTATCTCCTTTTGTGGTGTTGTGATGTAATCTGAGAATGGCGGTTCTATGGCCGGCGACTGGAGCCTCAAAATATATAGGCGTCTTCATGAAAGTTGTAGGGTTTGACGAGATGAAGCCGCCGCCACATGGTACGAGCAGACGGTACAGGCGGGCCCTGCTCGTACCAGTGGTCGTTAAGCTTGCTTTCACCAAGGAATGGCTTCCCAATTACTTGGCCGTGTGGACTTCCTCAAAACCCTTCATTATGACTCCTGATTTTGCATTAAAAAGTGTGATTTCCTGCACAACACAATTCAAAGCAAGGTTTTGCATATCTTTGCAATTATTAGTCATTAGTGGCAAGGATTGAGAGTTTCTTATCAATTTCTTGACCAAAAACAATGTTTAAACGCGGTGGAAGATGGCTATTTTTGGAGCCATCAACTTCCCCAAAGCTCAAACCTTGATGGCCCTCGAGCAAGAAGAAACAAAACAACTATAAGGAATTCATTGTTTAAACTTGAAACAACGAGAATAAGAATTTACTTACGGTTGGTAGTCATATGCACTCAGTACTTCATTCATTTGCGAGGCTTATCAAAGTTAGAGAGATGACAAGAGTACTATACAAGCTTCAATAAGTCAAGATAATCGAAGTAAAGTTTAATATAAGTATAAATAACTAGAAGTGGAGCAATCAGTCCAATCTATTTAACTCTTAGCTTTCCAAGGAACACTAGGACGTTTACATTGCATAATTGAGTAAGAGAGTTTCATGTCCTAAGTAGCATAACAACGAAGTGTCTTATTTACACCCACATCAATAAATCAAGTCTATCTAAAACACTTCTAATCCAATCATTGTCTTTCAAGAAAATTCATAAAGTAGTAACAATACCATGCCAATGACTTGTTATGTGGATCTTCATACATATCCCTTTTGTTTTTCTCATCAATCATTTTTTATTCCTCTTTCAAGGATCATTGGATATTTATTTTACAAGTTCTTGCACAACCTTTGAGAGTACCAATACTTTTGCCCATATACTGACATGCATGCCACTCATGTCATCAACTCATAGCCGAAATCCAGGGTTATACCATAGATTATTCAAACGCTAGCGGAGTTGTTGGCACCCCAAAGGTGTGCATGAGAAACATAGAACTTTTTTTATGCTAGTACAGCGGTTTGATTCACAAGGTTAGCTTTGGCATGCATCACAATTACCACTAGACTTCATTTCAATCAAACAACTCATTTCATGACTGCCGTCAAGACTATCAAAACATCTATGGGGTTAAGTATCTTCAAGGGTATACTCTCAAGACAATCATTCATCAAAGAAGTCGTAAATTTCAGACTTTTTTCTTATTGTACTTGTTTGGTAATATTATTTCCAAAGACTCAGTTGGCTAAAAGAACTAGAACAAAAGCTTCAACAACTAATCATCATACTAATAAAAATCTCTACTCTAATCATATTAAATCACTTCCACTAGCATGTCATCTTAGCAAATCGACCAAATAGGATAAACAACTCAAACTTCAAAAGTGGGAGACATAGGACATACCTCTCATAAGTGACTTCATGATCCTCTTCCTTATAGGGATGTGTTCCTTCAAAACTCAAACACGATTACTCTCATAATAATATCAAAGCAAAGAGGCAAAGTGCGAATCCACATTTACGAAAAAAGGAAAAATGGAAAAATCTTTTTGTATTTTTGAGGATAGGGATTAAAGAATAGAAAAGAACATGCGACCAAGCAAAGGACTAAGAAAATAAAAACAAATGAAAAACAAGAGCAAACTAAAAATGAAAGAAAACTAAAAATCAAAGGAAAAAAGCAAAGTGTGGGAACAAGCCAACATGAGTGTTTCAAAGCTCACAAGGATCTAGAGTACAACCTTGTTATTACACAAATAAATTTGTCGGCGGAACACATCCCCAAGCTCAGCCTTTTGCAAGCCCTTTTGTTGCTCATTGTGGTGGCGGTGGATAGTCCCCCATGTTCCATTGGCTGCTCCAATCATGGAACTAGGTGGCGAGGTTTGCAGAAGCATCTCGAAAGTTGATGGAGAGGTTGTTCATGTTTTGAATATTCCCTTTGAGCGCATAGATATCTTCATAGGTGGTGTAGTAGTTTGGTGGCTGCACATCTTGTTCGGGTCCCCTTGTTGTACTTCTTCATCTGATCCTCCTCCTCCCACGGGTATTTCTTGATGGGGTAGATTTATCTCAACCTACGAGTCAAAATGCAAACGTCAATCCACTATATAGAATATACCATTAGGTAAAGGAGATAGGATCAAGTGATCCACTCCAGGTATATGAAGGAAGTATCTACCATCAGTTCTAGAAATCATACCACATGCTCTTAGAGTAGAAAGATCGAGATAGTGACTTACTATTAACGGTTGGATGTTACCTAGGTTGATGTGGAGTGTGCGTGCAAGAACGGTACTCCTCCTCCGCCTATGGGTCCTCGAGATTGAAGAGCCTGATGCTTAAGGTAAAACACAAGAAGAGCACCCAAATTGCAGTGTTTGCAAGGATCATCATGTCCTCCTCATTAACTCTAGTAAACTCACCATGTGCCGGCAAGGTGTTAGCAATAACATAAAACAAATATCGAATAGCAGGATGGTCAATTTGGTTTCCCTTGGGTGTGTTTCCATGAATTCTCATTAAATTAAAGTACTGCCAAGGTGCAGGATTTAAAACAAAAGTAGTGGAGCGTATGTCGATGGCATTGTTGGCAAACCCAAAATGTTGAGCCCATTGGTCGAGTGTCAACGAGTACTCACGGTTCATAAGACAGAAGTTGATGCGATCAACTCTAGGCCTTTGATCCTCGGAACAATAGTGAGGCTCCACCGTATGCGTCAAGGTGCTCAAGAACTCAAGTGTCAAGTGGCGGTACATGGCGACATCCTGAAAGACAAAGTCATACAAACCAACAATGTTACAAAGTAAATTGAAATCGGCATGAATGCCAAGTTGGTTCAGGATACAGGGACACACCACTTGGTGGACTTGATTTCTCGAAGGTTGAGACGGTTGAAATAGTTTAGCTAAAACTCCTCTGTGAACTCAATACCAAGTGACTGTGGGTAAATGTATCAACGGATGGTGCGGAAGGTTCTGCATCCATGACACATGTACGGCTCCTCGTGTTCATCTAAAACAAAATAAATAACGATTGATAATATAAGTTTTTAATCCAATAGAAACATAGCATAAATGATTCTCTACACTAGTTACAAATTAAACTCCTCTAAAACAATACTAAGCATGCTCAATATCAAGATTAGATCAAGAACAAGACCTAAGTATATATTGACAATGATGAAAGATTGAGTGAAGGTTTAGTAAAAATAAGTTGAAGATCGGAGGAGAATTATACCTTAGATCGATTGAGTGTGAGGAATCGAAGAAAGAACGAGTAAATTTAAAGATCCAATGGAAGTAGTTTGGAGTTTGGAGGAAGAAGAAATAGAAAGATTTATTTTGGGGATTCTTAGGTTACCTCCTCGTGGTGTTTATGGCAGCCGCGTACGTGGTACGGGCGGGTGGTACGACCGGAGCCACCCATACTCGGTGACATACCTTGGGGGTGACGAATCCCTTCCAATGATGCACTCGGTACGAGCGCGCGGTACAGTCGTGCTCGCCCGTACTGCTGGTCATTATTCATTTGGTATCTTGGCTTGAAATCTGATGGTTTGCTCGAGGGTATGGTATAGGCGTGTCCGACCATACTGGTGGTCGTTAAGAGCACTGTTTCCTGCGACAAAAAATTAGAACTTCTATCTTCTCGAGCCTTGAGGTGGTACGAGCGCACGGTACGGCCCTTCCGGCCATACCATAGGTCGTTAAATGGCCTATGAGCTGCAAAACTCAATGAATTTGATTAGTAGCTCCATGTGTCTTTGCACATCTTATCAAAGGACAAGATAATAGCAAGTATACTATATAAAATCAGCAATACCTCTTAGGACATGTGTTAGTAAAATAAAAGATCGAGGATTACCTTATTTCTTCTCCACTCTCCAAAGGTCTTCTTGAACACTTTTTATTAGAAACAAACAAAACGAAACAAAAGCAAAACAAACAAAACTAATAAGACTAACACAAAAACAAAAAACTTTATTTCACATGGGGTGCGTCCCATGAAGTGCTTCTAGTTAAGGTGTAACATCCAAAAACTTTAATCCAAGGTTATGAAGATCCAAATCATCAAAATTAGGGTTAACAAAAACTTTTCCAATTAAAATTATTACAGCATTCATATGTGTGTGCATTTAAATAGGAGTTGTTTTGAATTGCCATGATTAAGTGATCCATTGCTTTTAAAATGATTCTTAGGTGAAATAAACATCATCTAGATCATTCCGAAACAAATCCCAAAGAAAAACAAATCAAAATGAATAAAAGAAGAGAATGGTCATTTGTGCCATTTTAATCAACATGCCTACTTTGGCTATTCCTAGTACTCAAAACCTAACAGAAACAAATGTGGACCTTTGCACCCCTTGATAGTAAATGTAATGATGTACCAAGGCCCACTTTTTCATCTGCCAAAAACTTTCAAACACTAATTTTAAATGACATTTGAAAATTGAATCTAGTGTAGGTATCAAGATCACCCTATTTCAAAAAACACTCAAATGAGCTCAAATTTCAAAACCAAAGAAACCACAGAGTCTCAAGCTTATGACTAACACACCCACCAAAAATCTTTTCAAAATTCAAAACTAAATTTCTTGCGGCCATTTTCACAAACACTTGGGAGGCAGAAATTACACCTAGTATTAGCTCACTGTTTGCTACAGGGTTTTGCCATCCATTTGTCCTCAAATCACTCCCTCTATCCCCAATTGGTCAAACTAAGCCATAAACACCCCATCCCCTATCCCCTAGAAGCAGTGCCATGCCACCCCGAGGACATGCTCGCCGGCCTAACTTGCCAACGCAGCAGCAGACCGCCCCTCTCTCTCTCTCTCGCCATGTCTAGGAGCTAGCCCAGACCGCACCGCCACTCTCTGTCCCCTCCCCGAGCAGAGCCAAGCCGTGGACCACCAGCAGCGCGCTGCGCCTAGAGTGTCTGTGCCATGCCGAGCACGCGCCGGAGCGCCGCGCCCGACAAGCGTGCACACGCCGCGTCTCGACCGCAGCCCGCGCTCACCGTGTCGCCACGACCCAGGGAACCGCCTGGACATGCCCGTTCAGCGCCGTTCGAACCACAGCCACCGCATGCCGTGAAGACCGCCGCCTCTGCCGCTTAGAGCGTGAGCACCGCCTGACCAAACGCCACCGCCCCTAGCCTCGCATTTAAGCCGTAGCGCACCGCCAGGAGGCAGGCCACCGTCCCCTACCTCGAACCATGCCACTAGCACGCTGTGCAGCCCTTGCCGGAGCCGCCCGCCCATCCCTCTCGGTCGCCTCGTCGAGCTATAAATAGAGGCCACCCCCAGCCTTATTCTGCACACCACTCAACTTCCCTCTCGCCACTGATCATTTCCCACTTCTCCCCAGAGACGCTCGAGCCCGTAGTCGCCGGAATTCCACCGGAGCTGGCCGCTACTGGAGGAGAAGGCCCCCGCTGATTGCGACCACCTCAGGAGCTGCCGCGACCACCCCTGAGCTCGCCGTCGTCCACCAGTTCGATCGCCCCTATCGCCGTCGTCACTAGAGCCCTGGTATGCCCCCTGAGCACCCCCACCAAGCCGCTAGGGTTAGACCTCGCTGGCGACCTGTCCGTCGTTGACGATGAGCCCCAACCATAGATCCTAGTTCTAATCTAACGGCCCACATCGCCCCGTACTACTTCACGTGTAATGAGCCGCTGATCGGTGGACCCCCCTGTCAGCTGTGCCCCACGCCGCGGAGTGCCACTGGGCCGGCCCGTTAGCTTTCCCGCACGACCCATTTAATTCAAATTAGGATTTTTTATTTTAGTTTGAACTTAGTTCTTTCCCCTAGTTTGAAAATCAATTCAGAGAGATTTACAAATCCAAATGGAGTGATTCCAATTTTGTTGGAAAGCTACTTAAAAGATCTACCCAACCCAGTTGGAAGTAATTCAATTAGACATAGAGATATATCCTAGTAAAAATAACAAGACATAAGCTTTTGCACATTCAAACATTTTTCAAAAATCAACCATGATAGATTTTTAGTTGATTCCAACTCTCAAAAATCACATTTCACCATACCTATCTGAATATGGAATAATATTTGGGTTTACATGTAGTGACTTTGGACTAGTACCAAAATAATGCTATATAGGCATTTCTAGTCACTTTAAATCATTAAATCATGAACTTAAACCAAAGTAATTGTGATCCAACCCTTAAATCACATTCCCACATGTTAGAATGTGTGGTGATGACATGTGTCCACATGATCCCATATTTTAAGTGGTGAGTATTAAATCTGAGTTAATTTTTCAATGAGTAGAAATTACTTTTCTTAAATAAAAAGAATGAAACTAGTTAATAAAACTTGTGATGCTTGTGATGATAATAGATCATCAAATGTGTGACTTAGAGTGCTAATTAGACTAGTTAAGTATTGTTTGGTGATTGTGTACTCCGTGTGTATTTATAGACGATAGTACCGACCATGCTTTCGAGGAGGAGTTATATCAAGAGGAGGAAGAAAACTTCAACCACTACACTGCACATGAAAGCCACCATTAACAATGCAAGATAACCCTTGCAATCTATATAACCCAAGCAAAGACATTAGACATGCTTTGGTTATACGACTTTGAGTTTTACTTACCCCAAGTATTATTTCCAAGTTTTATTTCTTTTACTTTACCCAAAGTTCTTTACTTGTTTTGAAGGTAGCATAAAGAGTATAAAACTTGACCTATATAGATAACTTTAGATGTCATTCCATGGCATGAGATTGATCCCATATTTCCACCTTAGTGAACACTCTTAACTTAGTAGTTTAGAGTAGATAAAACTTGAGTCACTTTAGATGGGAACACTTGGTGAAAATGAATTATGAAAACCTTGGAATGATGAGTCATTCTATTGAGATATTTTGACATGTGTTGAGAAACACAAATGGTTTATGATGATGAAAATGTTGAGGCATGAGCCTTAACCCTTTTACAAAACTGATGGTTGGATTCGGATGCGATACCATTCCAAATTTACCGTACAACCACAATACCTGAATTGGGTAAGGCTGAGCCGGAAGTTTATATGCATTAGTATTAGTTCCCTCGCGGGAGAGGTTTGAGTTGAGGCTACCTCTCAATGTTGTCCACCTATATAGTTCCCAAGATGACCGATGGTCATGGTTGGGAGGCCATGCTCATAGGAGAGGTGCTTATACTAGGGTGTGTAAAGGAAAGGTTATGTTTGATTATCTACATACTAAGTATGATGATTCAGGGTTATCCCTGATAGATGTATCGAATCTTGTGGTGAAAGTGTGCCACCTCTACAGAGTGTCAAACTATTCGAATAGCCGCGACCGCGGTTATGGACAGTTGGAATGGCCATACTATTTCGTTGTCACATGTATTGAAAATAACTTATGAAAGGAATGATGAATCTTGACTTGACCACAACAGGGTTGTGTTTATGACAATAGCTTCCCAACTTAAGTGATTCTAGAACTTTATTTTATCTTTCTTTGATTTTGAACTCATCTTAGGTTTCAAACTTAACTTTATAGTTAAACTTAGAGTTATCACTTTAACGTAGAACTATACTGCTTGTTCGTGGTAGTTTGTGAGTACTTAAAGAGTACTCATGGCAGTTGTGTAACACCCTCGAATCAGCCCGATGCAAGTTTTAGCGATTTCCGCCAAACCCTCATAGAAACGATTCAAAGATGCCCACTAGGCACTTGCGTGCGGGTGGAAAACGAAGTAATAACATTACACAATAGTCTACGATGGAACCCAAATAAACATATATATATATACAACAACGACTCCATGAGTCAAAAATACAGATATACAATACAAAGATCCAAATCACCTTAAAAATGATACAACACAATAGTCTACGATGGAACCCAAATAAACATATATATACAACAACGACTCCATGAGTCAAAAATACAGATATACAATACAAAGATCCAAATCACCATAAAAATGATACAACATCCGAGTATGGATAAGATGCAAATGGGGCTAAGAGCCCTGAAGAATAACCAATGGCGTCCATAACCCTGCCCAGGCCAAGCCGGAATGGTAACCCTGCTAACGACGTCGATCTCAAACCTGCTAAAACAAAAGGGGTGCCAACAAAGGGCAAAGGAAAAAGAGGAGCGTCAGTACTGAGGCCAGTACACGGCGAGGCTAGAATTTGGCGGCTCTCGCCTACATAGGTATGGTGGGCTGAAGCGGCAGCGAAGCATGCACTAAACAATCTATAGAGACTCGATTCAACTGTCGGCTATTAGAGAGGGATAAGAAAGACCTATTCAGATCCAACCTGATAGTAACACCAAAACATACCCATCCTGGTATTTCCCCCTCGAGACCACACGAGGAAGTCAACCGAGGAACTCACAGAGTTGGCAGTTTTATTTATTCCATTATAGTTGCAGCACTTACTAGTCAGATACAATTAGCCAGAGATATCCCAAATCCAGCAGTGGTTGGCACTTTTATTTACTCATTCCGTTGTAGTGAAATTAATTCTAGACATGTCAAAGTCAAATTTATAGCACTACTTTAGTTATGCTTGTCTATGATCGAGATACTGTGCTCCAAGTCGTCGATAACCGTGGACACGGCTTTCAGAAAGATTTACCCTGCAGGGGTGCAAAAATAGCAACACACACATGATCAACCTCGGAAAAACCAAATCAAAACCTAATGAGGCTTTCATGACAAAGCAATCACAGGATTCATAAAAGATTTCAGGGGGCCACCCCACTAAGCTACCCGCAACGAAGTTGGCCGGCTCTGAGATGGACCCAGGGTTTGTGTCAATGGCTGTAAATGACTGGGAACCCGAAACTGTGACTAGGCTTGTCGATACCGCGAAAACATTGCACGTTCCAAAACAGTACAGGTGCTCCACGCACAATCGTAAATAAAGCAGTAAAGCATGGCATAAGTACAGGATAGTAATAAAGCTCCAAACTACTTTGTGGCCCCAAGAAATAAGAAATGAATCAAGCTCTGGCTAAGGGGATTCATGGTCCCACATGCGGATAGTGCGATAGTCAAGGAACAGGTATCAAGTACTCGGGGCCTATGGGACACAAGTGAGCGGTTAAAAACCAAATATTTGCTATTGCCCACCGATGCCTCTGCATTAGTTATAACTATTTCTAGCATTTTAATCAAGTTGTATTTAAAGTCATGATCATCTCCACCATTAAACATGTGCCCACCTTCCAACAACGGTGGAGTGACAACCACACGAAGCAGCACCTGAGTAAGCAACTACGACTCGCAAGGCTGACTATCTATCAAACAACAGACAATAGGATGTGTCCAAGGCAATATAGAGGCTGCAAGGAATATAAAGGGTGCACAGAAACTATAGCATCGCAACACCGATAGCAATAGATCAACAGGAGGAAGTAAAGACTATACATGAAAAATAGGTAGAAAGGGGGAGAATGCTCGCCTGGGAAACACTGCCGAAGGTTCATTATCCGAATAACTTTTTGATACTCGCATCCACTTAACGGTCTAATCCACGAAGAACCAAAGCACTAGAAGAAACACCGGATGCACTATTTAATACTACGGCAAAAGATCCGACATGATTATGATATGATGCATGGCATGTCAAAGATGCGGTGCAAGGCAATATTAAGAGGAACCAGGGTCCCGGCAATTAATGAGATAGTTCATGTTGTTTAGATACCCCGCAATTTAAATGTTGTATTAACAAGCAAAATATGACATCGGTTCGCTATGCAAATTTAAATGGCGCGATTATAAGACTATAATAGTCCGCATATGGACTCCATATTTTTAATTTAGGTGAATACTCTAAATACCCCCAAAATACCACAATATGTATGCGAGTATGAATGATTTAATATGCAACAACTATATGTCATATATTATAAAAATAGGGGTCTCAGAAAAGGAATCACATTAGGGTATTAACGATCTTGGGGGTTCGGGGTTCGGTCTTGGCAGGATCGGTCTTCAGGTCCGGTCATCGGATCCATGTCGGCGCACTCAGGGTCTCGGCATATTCGAATCCGCAAAGGAGATGTATGAAGGTTCTCATCCGTCTGTGGGCCTTCGGGAGATCTTGGCGATGTCACGATGATCTTGTCGAAGACACTGATGCCCTTGCACAACATCTCGTTCTCGTTCGGCAGGAGGTTCGTACTAGAGGTCGATACTCCACATAAACATCGGTTGCACCATGTCACAACACATCCGGAGGCTTACCACATAGTAACCTTCTCGCAACGCCGCATGCAGATCATCATCTGCAGCTCGTCATAGTGCTTCGATACCACACCATCTCAAACATAGCTAGCAGCATCTGAACGTACCCTAGCTAGTTAGAAAGGCCCTAGCATCTGATACATCGTAACAACACACAATAGTGCCATGAACTCACATAGCTAGGCCCAGCTCACGGTGGCAGAGGGGTCCCTGCGAGCATACAGAGGCCACGGTCGTGGCTCGGGCAGCGACACGTGCGGGGGCCCGGGGTCGAGCAGGGCAAAGCACGCACGGGTGGCGAGCTGGGCGGAGGGCTCCCGCGGCGAGCAGAGCTCAGGATCTGGCGGCTGATGATGGGGCACATAGGGCGGCGAGGACGGGGAAGCGGCCAGGAAAAGCGGCGGCGGACGACGCCATGGGGGCTCCGGTGAGGCTCTGCTCGGGGCAAGCACATGGAGGAGAGGAGGGTGGCCTGCTGTGGGGACGAAGCAGATGGCGATGGCGGTTCCAGGAGGAAGAGGGCGAGGCCAGACATCGAGCGAAGACGAGGGAGCGCCCTAGACGAGCATGGGCCATGGAGGTGGCCGAGGACGCGCGCAGGCGGCAACCATGGCAGGGATGCGGCCTGCAGTGCAGAGTAGAGGAGGCCAGCTACCATGACGTGCAGGGGAAAAAGGCCGGCGGACGGCAGGGACGACAGTGGCCTTGAAGACTTGCATGCGCAGGGATGGTGAGGGACACACGGCTGCCGTCGGTGGCGAGGTCGCAGGTACGAGGAAAGGACGGGGCCGGCGAGAGGCAGATGCAGCGGCGCTTGCATCATGTGCGGGGCGAAAGGGAGAGGCCTGCAGCGAGATACAGGGGGAATCGTGACGCCAGGAACGAGGTGGGGTGGGGCCAGGAGCAGGGGAGCTCACGTGGGATCGACGCGGGGTGCACACGGTGAGTTCGTGATAGGGACGGGTCCACACGGCGAGTGGGTAGGTGGAGGCCGGGCGCTGGGGCGTGCCCACGTGCGTTCTTGCAGCACTGGGCGTGTCGAGTGCGATGTGACAGGGTGCGTGCGGGACGGCTGCTGCGTACGTGCGGGCGGAAGCGGGCGACCGCGACGAGGGGTGGCGTTGCGGACGCGTTGATGCGGGCGGGATGGTACGGTGTACCGAGCGGGTCAGGTCAGGGCTGAACGCTGCGGCGTCAACTTGTGCGTGCGGCGTGCAGTGTGTGTGTAGGGGTGGCGGCGGGGTGCGTTGGCGGCCAGGACTGGGTAGGGTGGTTCTAGGTTTCAAAGAGGGTAGGATTAGGGTTTTTCTTAGATGGGCCGGGTAGTAGGGGGCCTAGTCTAATGGCTGGGCTGCCTCCTCGGTCCGACAAAATAGTTTTATTTATTTATTTTTATTTTAAAAGCCTTTTGTAAATTATTTTTAGACAAAACAAAATATCCGGGAAAAGGCCCGGGGTTTTGATTTGAAATAAAGGCGGGGATATTTAGAAAACAAAGATAGGATTTTAGAAAATAGTTTTAGGCAAACAAATGCATGATGACATGACGATACTCAAATGCAAGGTGGCATGATGACATGAGCATGCAGTCAGGATGATGCACAAAGAAAAACACCAAGTGATTTTCTAGTAGTGGTTTTCCCGGGGTTCTACAATTCGACACCACTAACAATGGATCTCGCCCTCGAGATCCGCCTCATGGTACTTGGGAGAAGGCCGACGATTTGAATCTTCTTGTTTCATGTAGGTCCTCGCGACACCACTAACAATGGTTCTTGGTCCATCTTGAAATCGGCGACACCACCAACAAGGGGTCGTTGCTCACGTTCGTTGAGAGAACACTCCGGAGAAACAAAGACGAAGATAAAGGTATCAAAATGTAAGGCCACCTCTAACTTCCAGGGAAGGAGTAAGATTACATCGATCCACCATTCAATGTAGAAGACTGAATGATAAGAGTAGTGGTATGGTAGCTACTCCATCCCGCACTCAAAGCATTACTCTGTACATGAACAAAAGAATCGTGCAACCAACTCTCAGAATTCAAACTAAAGATCTTCACAAGCGATGTCCGGAGAACAAAAGAGTGATGCAAGCTCTTCATCGGATCTGGAGTAGATGAGATTGTCGCATTGGAAAATACCGGAAGATACAAAGAAAGATTTCGGTGAATTTGATCCACCGAAAGGTACAACAGATGAAGGCTACTCAGTAAGCACGAAGACCGGATGTGGAAACACCGTTACAAGGAGAAGGAAGCCAAACCCTGAAGGTACGACGAAAACCCAACCACTAGAAATCCTGGACCCAAAGAAAAGATGAGAGAGCAGATTTAAAACACGCAAAGGTAAGAGGAGAAGAGCATAGAGGTAAGGAGTAAAAGCAAACCTAGTCAGATCTATCTAACCGATTTTGCAAAAATAGTTTTGGCACTCTACTTCGTCCATTAGATAGTTTATCCTACATGCTGGACCAGTGGGGTATCGCAACTGCTGAGCTCTGATACCACTTTGTAAAACCCTCGAATCGGCCCTATGCAAGTTTTAGCGATTCCCGCCAAACCCGCATAGAAACTATTCAAAGATGCCCACCAGGCACTTGCGTGCGGGTGGAAAACGAAGTAATAACATTACACTATAGTCCACGATGGAACCCACAGAAACATATATATATATATACAACACCGACTCCATGAGTCAAAAATACAGATATACAATACAAAGATCCAAATCACCTTAAAAATGATACAACATTCGAGTACGGATAAGATGCAAATGGGGCTAAGAGCCCTGAAGAATAACCAATGGCATCCATAACCCTGCCCAGGCCAAGCCGGAAGGGTAACCCTGCTAACGACGTAGATCTCAAACCTGCTAAACCAAAAGGGGTGCCGACAAAGGGCAAAGGAAAAAGACGAGCGTTAGTACTAAGGCCAGTACATGGCAAGGCTAAAGTCGGCGGCTCTCGCCTACATAGGTATGGTGGGCTGAAGCGGCAGCGAAGCATGCACTAAAAAATCTATAGAGACTCGATTCAACTGTCGGCTATTAGAGATGGATAAGAAAGACCTATTCGGATCCAACCTGATAGTAACACCAAAACATACCCATCCTGGTATTTTCCCCTCGAGACCACACGAGGAAGTCAAACCGAGGAACTCACACAGTTGGCAGTTTTATTCATTCCATTATAGTTGCAGCACTTACTAGTCAGATACAATTAGCCAGAGATATCCCAAATCCAGCAGTTGTTGGCACTTTTATTTACTCATTCCATTGTAGTGAAACTGATTACTAGACATGTCAAAGTCAAATTTATAGCACTACTTTAGTTATGCTTGTCTATGATCGAGATACTATGCTCCAAGCCGTCCATAACCACGGACATGGCTTTCAGAAAGATTTACCCTGCAGGGGTGCACAAATAGCAACACACACACACGATCAACTTCGGAAAAACCAAATCAAAACCCAACGAGGCTTTCATGACAAAGCAATCACATGATTCATAAAAGATTACAGGGGGCCACCCCACTAAGCTACCCACAATGAAGTTGGCTGGCTCCGAGACGGACCTAGGGTTTGTGTCAATGGCTGTAAACGACTGGGAACCCGAAAGTGTGACTGGGCCTATCGATACCGCGAAAACATTCCATGTTCCAAAACAGTACAGGTGCTCCACGCACAATCGTAAATAAAGCAGTAAAGCATGGCATAAGTACAGGATAGTAATAAAGCCCCAAACTACTTTGTGGCCCCAAGAAATAAGAAATGAATCAAGCTCTGGCTAAGGGGATTCATGGTCCCACATGCGGATAGTGCGATAGTCAAGGAACAGGTATCAAGTACTCGGGGCCCACGGGACACACGTGAGCGGTTAAAAACCAAATATTTGCTATTGCCCACCAATGCCTCTGCATTAGTTATAACTATTTCTAGCATTTTAATAAAGTTGTATTTAAAGTCATGATCATCTCCACCATTAAACATGTGCCCACCTTCCAACAACAGTGGAGTGACAACCACGCGAAGCAGCACCTGAACAAGCAACTACAACTCGCAAGGCCAACTATGTATCAAACAACAGGCAATAGGACGTGTCCAAGGCAATATAGAGGCTGCAAGGAATATAAAGGGTGCACGGAAACTATAGCATCGCAACACGGATAGCAATAGATCAACAGGAGGAAGTAAATGCTATAAATGCAAAATAGGTAGAAAGGGGGAGAATGCTCGCTTGGGAAACACTGCTGAAGGTTCATTATCCGAAGAACTTATTGATACTCGCATCCACTTAACGGCCTAATCCGCGAAGAATCAAAGCACTAGAAGAAACACCGGATGCACTATTTAATACTACGGCAAAAGATCTGGCATGATTATGATATGATGCATGGCATGTCAAAGATGCAGTGCAAGGCAATATTAAGCGGAACCAGGGTCCCGACAATTAATGAGATAGTTCATGTTGTTTAGATACCCCGCAATTTAAATGTTGTATTAACAAGCAAAATATGACATCGGTTCGCTACGCAAATTTAAATGGCACCATTATAAGAGTAGAATAGTCCGCATATGGTCTCCATATTTTTAATTTAGGTGAATAGTCTAAATACCCCTAAAATACCACAATATGTATGCGAGTATGAATAATTTAATATTCAACAACTATATGTCATATATTATAAAAATAGGGGTCTCAGAAAAGGAATCACATTAGGGTATCGACGATCTTGGGGGTTCGGGGTTCGGTGTTGGCAGGATCGGTCTTCAGGTCCGGTCATCGGATCCATGTCAGCGCACTCGGGGTCTCGGCATATTCAAATCCGCAAAGGAGATGTCTGAAGGTTCTCATGTGTCTGTGGGCCTTCGGGAGATCTTGGCGATGTCATGATGATCTTGTCGAAGACACTGATGCCCTTGCACAACGTCTCGTTCTCGTTCGGCAGGAGGTTCATACTCGAGGTCGATACTCCACAACAACAATGGTTGCACCATGTCACAACACATCCGGAGGCTTACCACATAGTTGAAGGAGATATGCCCTAGAGGCAAATAAGAAATAGGTTTTTATTATCATATCTCAATTAGTTTATAATAGTTTCATATTATGCTATAACTATGCCAAGTAGAAACATTGGTACAGGTGTGGTATGAAACAACCAAGTCCCTAGTATCCTCTATTCATACTAGTTCGTTGGTCACGAAGATGATCTGGGTTTCAAGATCATGGGCATTTATGCCGACTGGCAACGAGATCGTATCATTGGAGAATGATTTTATTGGACATTCCTTGAAGGATTGCAACACGATCAAGTCATATGGTTCATTATTGCAACAGCTATACCTAGACTCCTTCTCCTTAGACCGTGAGCTCATATTATTCACTGTTTCCCTAGGCTGCTTAGACTGCATCAACCGTCATCTAGTAATACAGTGGCCATAAAGGTGTATGTTGGGTATTCCGAAGGAACAGTAGATGACATGTGACTGCAAGATCGGGATTCGTTCACTCACATGAGTGGTAAAGATACATACGGCCGGCTTGGTGAGATTACATCCATATATGTTGCAACATGTGACGGTAACAAGAAAACATAACTTGTTGTGAACGAGATTGAACAAAGGTAAGGGATACCATTGATCGGATCTCGGACAAGTTGTATCGAGAAACAAAAGGAAGATGCTACATTTAGACGGTTCAAACGAAATTGTCATCAGGAATGCATAGGGGTCACATGGACATCCCTGGTCCCTCTGTTGATCATTGATACAGATCATGTCTAGAGCATTCCCGAGCCGTGAGAGGATACACTTAAGGGTACGATGAGAGCGATCATTCGTAAGATGGAATCACAGTAGAGAAAGAGAGAAAGCCGGAATCGTTCCGCGAAGATATCCGAAGTTGTTCGGAGAAAGAATAAAGGAAAAGCCCCGAAAAGTATTTTCGGATAAATGGGAATTTAAATATATATATTATATGTTAATTGTTAATTAATATATTATAAATGATATTTAGATTAAGATTTATAATGGCAACTTTTATATTAGGCCGAATCCTAGAGGGAAAAGACCTAGAAATAAAACTGCAGAAAAAGAAATGGAAAAAAGAAAAAGAGCCAGCCCAAGTGGGCGGCGGATAATGGCCACCACACTGGGCGGCAAGCAGCAAGCCGCCGCACCGGGGCCTGCTCGACCTGGCCCACGCGGGCGCCAGGGAGCTGGGCCGCCGGGGCGAGCCGGCCCACCCGGGAGGGGCGGGGCGGGCTCGGCCAGCGGGCCAGCGGGGTGGCTAGCCCACCCAGGCCACCTCACCAGGCTGCCGCCGCGGGCAGCCAGCGGGGGCGGAGTGGGCCGTGCAAGGCCCACCCGGCCAGGCGCTATGCTGTTAGCTGCTACTCACTATTAGTTTGGGCGGTTGATAGCCTGTTGGCTGTTTGGGCTGTCCAGATTCGGCCCATTCGGCCAGGACGATGTTTTTCCTGAGTTTTTCCTTTAGTATTAGTCCCACATGGCTAACCCAATGGGGAGGGCACACCCCCTCCGCCTATATAAAGCGGTGCCCATGGGTGGGATTGAACACACCAATATTTGGAGAAGTCCTTTGGTTGACTTCCTCCTTCCTTCTCTCTCTCTAGCCCTTGTGACCATGGCCCCAAGTTTGGGCTTTGCGATCGAGGCACACCTACAGTACGCCATTGCGTTACAGGGATTCCTAGCCGGATATCAACTTCCGTACTCCCGGCGGGATCGGGGAGCCAGAGGTCTCATCGTGCACCCTATGTGTACGAAGACACGAGGCGCAACACTTGGGGCACTTAAATATCATGAGCCGGAGCTATTGCACGATGAAGATGATGAAGATCAAGAAGGAGCAAGGGGTGACCTCCGAGGAGCTTCGCGACCTTGAGGTCGGCTTCGAGTACGACTACATCAACCATGTTCCCCGCGGAACGTTAACCGCGTACGGTCTACAAGGGTATGTATTCTCTACGCATCGGCCATTACCGCATTACTACATAGATAGATCCTAGGCTAAGTTTCCGGGGTTCCATCGTATGAAATTTTTTGTTTTCTGCACCGATCCCCAACAATGGTATCAGAGCCGATCTATGCGTAGGAATGCTGTACGGTCAATATGCACAAGTTTTGTGCGGGCATTGATCCCTTAGTTTGTTACCCTCTAACGTGTACTTGTTTATATCGTGGTATTGTTTGATGAAGCGGCCGGACCGACCTTACGCGTATTCGTACACGAGACTAGTTCCACGCTCAACATACGGCTTGTACCATATAAGTGGCTAGCGGGTGTCTGTCTCTCACTCGATAGTTGATATAGCATTTACAACGGAGGGCCCCGAAAGGGGTGTAATGGAGACAACTGTCGGATCCATGTTGTGTTTGGAAAGTTCGTAGTTTAGAAACGGTTCCAGTGCGAAAGCCCTAACAACCATGTAAAACTTGCAATAGGTAAAGTAGAGGCGTCTAACTTTATTTTGCAGGGGGCATGTGATTATGATATGGCATTGGTTGTTACAAAGGTAAAGTAGTTTACTTTTTTGTTGCAAAGTAGTATAGTAATAGTCATCGTTCCGATGGACGACCTGGTGGAGGCGTCGTGGACTTGGCGTCAAACCAAGGGCACGATGGAGATCATGCCGGAGCACTCGATGGAGATCAAGGCGCAAGAAAGACCATATCATATCACATTATACATATGATGTTGATACCATGATTTTCATCTTATTGTGTGCTAGTATTAGGATACTCATCGGTAGCAAATAAGATAATCCCTATTTAATTCCAATGTTCCGTGTTCCCCTTGTGTGTGCACCGCCAAGAAAGTTCTTCGGTATGAGGCGATCCAGGGTTACAGGCCTGGGTGTCAAACATATATACGTTCACATACAGTGGGTGTAATCCATGTTGGACAACGAATACACACAAGTTAGATTTGGCGAGCCTAGCACGCTAGAGAAGCGTGGCCTCGGAACACAAGAGATCGAAAGATCGAGCATGAGTCACATGGATGATGTGATTGACATTATTGAATGTCTACCTTTGATAATGCACTGATGGACGTGACGATCGGGGGAGGTGCAGAGGATAGGGATCATGCGATCACTAAAATCGTCCATGGGATGACTGTTTTAGTGGAGACCAATTATAAATTGATCTCTTATTATAAACTTAGTCTAGATGTCTATTTGCAAATATCTTAGTAGATCTTAGCCTATCCCATTGAGGTCTTTTGTGACCATGGGAATACATTGCCTAATTTGGAACTTAGCAAAAGGGTCCAACTTCATAGATTAATACCCACGCCTGAGGGATATGCTCGTAAAAGGTGATCTTCTCTTCTTGATACAATAACCATTAGGAGATAATTCGATGACTCCGGATTGTTTGCAAAAACACTTAGTGATCTTGCATTAGAGTTGAGAACTCTTAGAAGGGCTTGATTGCAAATGGAGGTCATGGATGAAAAGGTATATGTAAGATATACAAATTATAAATGTCGTTCTTGCAGAACTCATTGCAGTTTGCAAAGTATTTGATACTTGTCCCATTTTGTGAAAACAGGATGATCTGCTTGAGAATTGTTGGTTTTGAGGCAACATGACTTGACGACGGCAAGCAAAACAGTTGATGGTCGACATCACCTCTTTCCTCAAAGTTTGTCATTTGGATTAGTGGACTTGAATATAAATTTGTAATCCTTGTTTGCGTGTCTTGCTTTTGGCAAGACGATTATTCATATGAACAAGTTACAAACAAGTTTGTACTATTCTTATGAACAATACCTTATGGTCACATTACGATTGCAAATAAGTTATTCTCATCACTATGTTAATGATAAAAGTTTAAACATTTATAAAGGATTAGAATGCTAAAAGATATCCAAAGTTTAATAATGAAATGACACTATAGTTTAAGTCATTTTGGTTATTGCAGGTTCTTTATGAAAGATCGGGGTCCTAGATGCTTAATCTAGAGACTTTGCAAAACCATGCCTCTTGGGCAGAATGACTAAAACTCTGCATTCTGGTAAAACGGTGATATGCGAAGAAATGTTGAATCTTATACATAGTGATGTATCACATTTTCAACAAATAGTGGAAATCATTAGTTAATTGTGGACTTAAGTGAATAAGCGTATTTACTTAATGAAGCATAAGTTTGAAACAATTTGAATTGTTCAAATGAGTTCACAACACAAGGAGGATATTGAATTAACTAAATTAACAAGAATACAAAGTATCTTTGATTTGATCGACATGACTAAAGTATTCAAGTTAAGTTTAGCATAAAAGGATTTTGTGAAATATGTTTCACAAATTATGATAATTGGACGAATTCAAACTATGTTGAAATGTCTAAACATCATAATCATTATGTATTAAGATACATATGGTATAATATCATCTCTTATAGGGGTTATAGTTATCGTTTAGAGTTAAAGATCAAAATAAGCAAACACTCATTTGAAATACAAAGGAACATCTAAAGATTCATGGAAACAACACCATAACTGTTATGGCACATTCAAGTTTCTGGAGATTTCGACAAGTCGAAGTCGTGGCGAATAAACAAATCTTTGTAAAGCATTCTTAGAAAGCTATGAATGCATCTTCCACAAAAGGGGTAAACCTGTTGTTGTCCTAAGTTGATGTGTCTTGATGAACATACAGGTGGAAGAAAGTAAAAGATCAAAACAAGGTATTTGACCTTACCTCTGGATTATAGAGTGGCGCAGCGGAATTTGTTTCGTGAAATCAAACTCTGCAAGTAGAGGAGAAACTGTTGATAATGATCATAAAGTTTCAGAGAATACTTTTACTAAAGAAAGTAGGATTCAACTATATATTCTATAAGTTTGTGGAATTATATCATTGATTTACTTGTCATGTTTTGAACATGACATACCTACGAATTACAAAGAAGCGTGATGGACCTAAGTACGAGAAATCAATGGTCATTGAAATCTCGTTAGTGGAATTGTCGATTTGATGATGATCAAGGAATTTTGGAATGTCCAAGATTATCAAGAGGACCTAGACTTGAGTGGGAGCAAATCAGCTTGGCTAATTCATAATATGCAGCTGCCATATTTTGAGTGGGAGCTAAGTGAAATCCCTGGATCTCAAACATGAATGTCATATCTGAGTGGGAGCTAAGTGAAATCCCTGGATCTCAAACATGAATGTCATATTGGAGTGGGAGCATGAAATCATTCTGGGATATGTGAACGACATATGTGAATGATGTAATTGATGTTAATAGTATTTAAGTTAGGATGAAGTTGAAGTTATTAAACAAAGATCTATCAGAATAGATTGATGAGTTTAATAAACACTAAATGTAGAATGCTTCCTAGACTTGATTCTGAAAGATGTTCGGAATATCCTAAGCAAGATTCTGAAGTAGCTCAGAATGAAACAAGGTTAGAAAGTAGTTCTTACTGTATAAAGCATTGAGTATTGCAACTATGGTTGAAAGAAAGAGATGCGTTGCATCTCATGTGCCTCAGTCATAGGTTCTTCCATATAACCATGTTGTATACTCGACATAAAGTGACCCAAGGTTCTAGTTGGTAGGACAAAGTCTTAACTATAAGAACGTGTCTTTAAGTGATTCCTGACTTGATCACTGAACCAGAATTAAGTTTGTACTTAAATGGCAAGAAGCAATATAAGTGGCATAGTTGCATTTCCTGCACTATGATCTACATAGACATAGAAGTATAAACGCTACATCTAATGTGATGTATAATGTTATGGCAGGGCTAGTTCGCTTTTAACGTAGAATGATGTGTCCCAGGGCCCAGTGCCCAAGCGAAAGCCCTCGAGGTTGATCTAACGTCACTTTAAGATCCTAGAATCCGGCCTCGTTCTGCTGCCATGACTATAGTATATACACAAAGGATAGCAAAGTGTGTTTCAAAGTTTAGATGACAACAGTGAAAATGACCATCATCATAAACATTAGAAATAAAAGTCTCGCTTTGTTGCCAAACAAATGCTTCAACCCATTATAAGATAATGGTGTGAATGTCAAAATTAGAAAGACATTACCGATTTGCAAAAGACATAATGATCTAGTAAAACAGAACATAGACATGACATTTCCCATGAGCATGCATGATCTGTAAACGCATATGGCATATGGTTTATATGAGTAAAATGTGAGCTAGTTTATTTGTACTCTAGTGCAAGTTGGAGACTGAAGGAGATATGCCCTAGAGGCAAATAAGAAATAGGTTTTTATTATCATATCTCAATTAGTTTATAATAGTTTCATATTATGCTATAACTGTGCCAAGTAGAAACATTGGTACAGGTGTGGTATGAAACAACCAAGTCCCTAGTAGCCTCTATACATACTAGTTCGTTGGTCATGAAGATGAACTAGGTTTCAAGATCATGGGCATTTATGCCGACTGACAACGAGATCATATCATTGGAGAATGATGTGATTGGACATTCCTCGAAGGATTGCAACACGATCAAGTCATATGGTTCATTGTTGCAACAGCTATACCTAGACTCCTTCTCCTTAGACCGTGAGCTCATATTACTCACCGTTTCCCTAGGCTGCTTAGACTGCATCAACTGTCATCTGGTAATACAGTGGCCATAAAGGTGTATGTTGGGTATTCCAAAGGAATAGTAGATGACATGTGACTGCAAGATCAGGATTTGTTCACTCACATGACGGGTAAAGATACATAGGGCCAGCTTGGTGATATTACATCCATATATGTTGCAACATGTGACTAGGTCACGAGGATGTAATATCACGGTAACAAGAAAACATAACTTGTTGTGAATGAGATTGAACAAAGTTATGGGATACCATTGATCGGATCTCGGACAAGTTGTATCGAGAAACAAAAGGAAGAGGATGCTACATTTAGACGGTTCAAACGACATTGTCATCAGGAATGCATAGGGGTCACATGGACATCCCTGTTCCCTCTGTTGATCATTGATACAGATCATGTCTAGAGCATTCTCGAGCCGTGAGAGGATACACTAAAGGGTACGATGAGAGCGATCATTCGTAAGATGGAATCACAGTAGAGAAAGAGAGAAATCCGGAATCGTTCCGCGGAGAGATCCGAAGTTGTTCGGAGAAAGAACAAAGGAAAAGCCCCGAAAAGTGTTTTCGGATAAATGGGAATTTAAATATATATATTATATTTTAATTGTGAATTAATATATTATAAATAATATCTAGATTAAGGTTTATAAAGGCAACTTTTATATTAGGACGAATCCCAGAGGGAAAAGACCTAGAAATAAAACTGTAGAAAAAGAAATGGAAAAAGAAAAAGAGCCAGCCCAAGTGGGCGGCGGATAATGGCCGCCGCACTGGGCGGCAAGCAGCAAGCCGCCGCACCGGGGCCTGCTCGACCTGGCCCACGCGGGTGCCAGGGAGCTGGGCCGCCGAGGCGAGCCGGCCCACCCTGGCAGGGCGGGGCGAGCTGGGCCAGCAGGTCGGCGGGGTGGCCAGCCGACCCGGGTCGCCTCACCAGGCCGCCGCCACGGGCAGCCTGCAGGCGTGGAGTGGGCCACGCAAGGCCCACCTGGCCAGGCGCTATGTTGTTAGCTGCTGCTCACTATTACTGTGGGCGGTTGATAGCCTGTTGGCTGTTTGGGCTGCCCAGATTCGGCCCATTCGGCCAGGACGATTTTTTCCTAAGTTTTTCCTTTAGTATTAGTCCCACATGGCTAACTCAATGGGGAGGGCACACCCCCTCCGCCTATATAAAGGGGTGCCCATGGGTGGGATTGAACACACCAATATTTGGAGAAGTCCTTTGGTTGACTTCCTCCTTCCCTCTCTCTCTAGCCCTTGTGACCATGGCCCCAAGTTTGGGCTGTGCGATCGAGGCACACTTGCAGTACGCCGTTGCGCTGTAGGGATTCGTAGCCGAATATCAACTTCTGCACTCTCGGCGGGATTGGGGAGCCAGAGGTCTCATCATGCACCGGATGTGTACGAAGACACAAGGCACAACACTTGGGGCACTTAAATGTCGTGAGTCGGAGCTGTTGCACGATGAAGATGATGAAGATCAAGAAGGAGCAAGGGGTGACCTGCGAGGAGCTTCGCGACCTTGAGGTCGGCTTCGAGTACGACTACATCAACCACGTTCCTCGCAGAACGTTAACCACATACGGTCTACAAGGGTATGTATTCTCTATGCATTGTCCGTTACCGCATTACTACATAGATAGATCCTAGGCTAAGTTTCTGGGGTTCCGTCGTAGGAAATTTTTTGTTTTCTGCACCATTCCCCTACAATAGTACCCTTCTCGCAACGCCGCATGAAGATCATCATCTGCAGCTCGTCACAGCGCTTCGATATCACACCATCTCGAATATAGCTAGCAGCATCTGAACATACCATAGCTAGTTAGAAAGGCCCTAGCATCTGATACATCGTAACAACACACAATAGTGCCATGAACTCACATAGCTAGGGTCAGCTCCCGGTGGCAGAGGGGTCCCTGCGAGCATACAGAGGCCACGGTCGTGGCTCGGGCAGCGGCGCGCGCGGGGGCTCGTGGTCGAGCAGGGCGAAGCATGCACGGGCGGCGAGCTGGGCAGAGGGCTCCTGCGGCGAGCGGAGCTCAGGATCTGGCGGGTGACGACGGGGCACAGAGGGCGGCGAGGACGGGGAAGCGGCCAGGAAAAGCGGTGGCGGACGACGCCATCGGGGCTCCGGCGAGGCTCTGCTCTGGGCGAGCACATGGAGGAGAGGGGGGTGGCCTACAGTGGGGACGAAGCAGATGGCGATGGCGGTTCCAGGAGGAAGAGGGCGAGGCCGGACATCGAGCAAAGACGAGGGAGCGTCGGAGACGAGCACGGGGCATGGAGGCGGCCGAGGACACGCGCAGGCAGTGACCATGGCAGGGATGCAGCCTGCAGTGCAGAGCAGAGGAGGCCGGCTACCACGGCGTGCAGGGGAAAATGGCTGGCGGACGGCAGGGACGATGGTGGCCTTGAAGACTTGCACGCGTAGGGACGTTGAGGGACGCACGGCTGCCGTCGGTGGCGAGGTCGCATGTATGAGGAAAGGACGGGGCCGGCGAGAGGCAGACGCGGCGGCGCTTGCGTCAGGTGCGGGGCGAAAGGGAGAGGGCTGCAGCGAGATACATGGGGAATCTTGACGCCAGGAACGAGGTGGGGTCGGGCCAGGAGCGGGGGAGCTCGCGTAGGATTGTCGCGGGGTGGACACGGTGAGTTCGTGATAGGTCCGGGTCCACGAGGCGAGTGGGTAGGTGGAGGCCGGGTGCTAGGGCGTGCCCGCGTACGTGCTTGTAGCACTGGGCGTGTCGAGTGCGACGTGACAGGGTGCGTGCGGGACGGCTGTTGCGTACGTGCGGGCGGAAGCGGGCAATCGCGATGAGGGGTGGCGTTGCGGACACGTTGATGCGGGCGGGATGGTATGGTGTACCGAGCGGGTCGGGTCGGGGCTGAACGCTGCGGCATCAGCTTGTGCGTGCGGCACACAGTGTGTGTGTAGGGGTGGCGGCGGGGACTGGGTAGGGTGGTTCTAGGTTTCAGAGAGGGTAGGATTACGGTTTTACTTAGATGGGCCGGGTAGTAGGTGGCCTGGCCTAATGGCTGGGCTGCCTCCCCGGTCCGACAAAAATAGTTTTATTTATTTATTTTTATTTAAAAAGCCTTTTGTAAATTATTTTTAGATAAAACAAAATATGCGGGAAAAAGGCCTGGGGTTTTGATTCGAAATAAAGGCGGGGATATTTAGAAAACAAAGATAGGCTTTTAGAAAATAGTTTTAGGCAAACAAATGCATGATGACATGACGATACTCAAATGCAAGGTGGCATGATGACATGAGCATGCAGTCAGGATGATGCACAAACAAAAACACCAAGCGATTTTCTACATTTTTTCCCTGGCTATTCTCATGGCCAGACTATGAAGGAGATTACCAAGATGATGGCCAGCATGACGGCTATGATAACTAGGACTATCTGCCTTCGTCAGCATTGCCTGTGCCCCTAAAGATGGACCCTACAGCTATGCTTATCTTTTATTCCGCTGCTTGTTGTATTAAGACTAGATCATGAGCTCCTTATTTGTGTAAGACCTTATGTATGGTTTGTAATGGATGATGTACTGTGATATCCAATATGTTATGTCTCGCAAAAATGGTAATCCTGGGATTGCGATGAATGATATAATAGGCATCCGGGATTAAAAATCCGGGTGTTGACAAGTTGGTATCAGAGCAATCCTGACCATAGGAGACCCTAGTTAGAATGGACGTCCAAACAAAAACTTAGTTTCAAAACCAAAGTGAGTATTTATGAAAAACTATTTCCTCTCTTATCCTTGGGAATTCATTCTTTCTCAAAAATTCATGTTCCTCAAAATTCTTACATTACTACTTAAAATTTGACACACTTGTTCACTTCACTAATTTCCTCATCCTTAATTCTTGTAGATGGAGACTCAGTTTAGCAAGTTCTACCAGTTGGGAAACGGAGGTCAACTGATCTTCGAGAGGGATTTGGATTCACTATCGGAGTTAACTGGAACGCCCACATCCGGAGTTTCTTGGAGATCAACTTCTAGGACCCCCAGGAGGAGATTTACAGTGGCTAGTCACCACTGATCTTAGAGGAAGCATAGAAGCACCAACGTCCGGGAGAATCCAATTCTCCGTGAGAGAAAACAACTGGCTAGATGGATTAGCCAGGGCAATACATGAAGCTCTCGCACGTCTATGTGCCCTTAGCGTCAACCAAATCCAAGGAACCCGTGTTTCTCACTATGCAAGACGTGACTTCATGGGAATGCCGATGGAGATGCCAAGTCATCTGGAGTTGCAGCATCAAGTGGAGAACCTTGACTTCCTATCGTACAGTCGCCAGAAGGAATTGGAAAATGCTAGGGAGTTCGCTAACCACAACCATGCCATTGCCGACCAGAAGGCCCAGACTTTCTCACTGCTAGTCAAGGACCGTCAATCTCTTCGCCTCCAGCGCGAGAAGAAGGATTGCACCATTGCCCGTCTTCGCAAGAAGGTGGCCGACCTCGAGAAGACCGTCAAGGAGCAAGAAGCTTAGCTTGCAGCAAAGGAGGAAGAAGAGGAGGGTGAAGACATCCAGGGAGACATGGATTCTTACCTCAGCAATGATGATGACTTTCTGGAGGAGGATGTCGTGGACTTCTACACTGACGATGAGGACTCCGACTTCATCGACGATGAGTAGATGCTCTAGAGCACTGTCGTAGCATGAGATGTATCGGTCCAACTGTATCGTAGCTTGCAGAATGGTTCTTCAAACCATCTGTTTTCCTTTGATTGTTGTGGTATGTGTTTGTATCGTGTGCTTGTTTGCATGGATGAAATGGAGTTAGTTGCAACACCTGAGTCAAACTCAAAGTTTTAGCTTGAAACCAAAACCATGAACCTTAGAACTTTCCCTCTTATCCCTTTATCTACCTCAATCTTCAGATGACTCGTGGAAACCAAGGAGGGAGCAACTCGTCGCAAGACCCAATGCTGTAGATCTTGCAGAATCTCATCACAGATAGAGAAGCAAGCAGGGCAGAACGCCAAGCTAATCTAGCAACACTGCAACAGATCGCCCAGATGGCTCTCAGCAACCAAGGACATGGAAATCAGGATCACCATGGATCCAAACTCAAAAACTTTCATAATACTAATCCCTCAATCTTTAACCAAGCTGAAAACCCACTAGATGCTGATGACTGGTTACATACAATGGAAAACAACTTAGAAGTTGCAGGAGTTGATGACAACGAGAAAGTTCTCTTCGCCACCCACTACCTGGCAGGAGATGCAAGAGCTTGGTGGACTAGTATCCGTAATATGAACCATGGTCAAGTGATGACATGGGAAGCCTTCAAAATCAAGTTCAGCCGCACCCACGTGTCGCAAAGCTTAGTCACCAAAACGAGGGATGAATTCAGAGAGTTGAAACAAGGCAGAATGACTGTGGTAGAGTACCGTGATAGATTCATGTCGCTTGCCAGATATGCACCTGATGAGATCAACACAGAGGCCAAGAAGTAGGAGAGGTTCTTGAATGGACTGCATGATGAGATGCAGACTATCCTCGTCAACATCTGTTTCCAGGATCTCGAAGAGCTAGTCGACTCTGCCATTCAGATGGAAGGGAAGATTAACCAGGCAAATGACAACCGCAAATGTTGTACGATGCAACAATCTGGATCCAGTAGTCACCAGAAGTACCGTCCCAACCCCTCACCAGGATATGCACCAAGGAATAATCGACCCCAATGTCTCGCCCAAGCTACCCCAACCGTAGCAGAGGCAATGTGAAGTCCGGAGGAAACAATCACAACTCTGTCAATGCCAACAATTTCAACCGTGCACCTCCCAAGAGTAACAACAACAACAACAAGAACAACACTGCACCCAGAACTGGCAGCAATGTTGTGCCTGTCGCAGCAAAGGACAAGTCCCAAATCACTTATTTCGAGTGTGGAGTGAAGGGTCACTATTCCAATGAGTGTCCCAAGAAGACTGCCGCCACCGCCAATGTGAATGCCCCAGCTCAACAGCAGGTCGTGTTCAACCAGGGAGAAGGTTTGCCTAGGGAACCCTCACAACCGCAACGGCCGTCTCTTCCACATGAACGCCGAAGAAGCCCAAGAAGCGCTAGATGTAGTGTTGGGTATGTTTTCTGTCAACTCATTTTTAGCAAGGGTATTGTTTGATTCGGGAGCATTGCATTTGATGGCTCAATGCATGGCGCCCAGAAATGTGTTGATGGCTCATGGTTGATGTAGAGCTCATTGGGAACCCCAAGAGGAAGGTATGATGAGCACAGCAGCAAGTTTCCCTCAGTTATGAAACCAAGGTTTAATCGAACCAGTAGGAGCAAGGAAACACCCCAAAGGTGTTACTAGCTGAGCTTTGGCAGGGCGCACTACCGGTGCTAGTAGCAACGTGGAGACCTGCACAACACAACCACAGAACTTTGTCCCCAACTTGCGACGAGGTTGTCAATCTCACCGTGTTTTGCGGAAAACAAAGGATTAAACATATCGAATGGAAAGAGGTAAAAGTTTGCAGAAAGTAAACACAAAGTAGTAAACAGTTTGTAGATTGTATGTAAAGAAGAAGGACCGGGATCCATAGTTCACTAGAGGTGGCTCTCCTTAAGATAGATAACATGCTGGGTGAACAAATTATAGCGGGGCAATTGACAAACACCGAGAAAGCAATACATGCATATACTAATCATCTTGACTCCTCTAAGACTTGATTGGGCATTACAACATAATACATAGACCGCCATCCAACTGCATCTATGACTAATAATCCACCTTCAGGTTATCATCCGAACCCCCTCCAGTATTAAGTTGCAAGCGACAGATTATTGCTTTACGAACTGCGTGTAAAGTAAACAATACGATTGTTCTATGAACAAAGGATCGTTGTTTTCTCCCTAGTAGCAACAACACATCTAGTACCTTAGAGATTTTTGTCACTTCCCCAGATTACCAGAGGCATGAACCCTTTTGGGGGGATACCCTGGGTAGGGTCACGCCGGGGTATAAAGGCTTAGTTAGCCGAGGTACGGCAAGGTCAAAGCAAGTGCTGGCCCAGTCACCTCAAGGCAGGCCGGATCACGGAGTAACCGGGACCAGGGGACGTCCACCTAACTTGGTCTCAACCGACTTAAGCCATATGTCGGTGAGATGTATCTAACTTGTATGCAGTAACAGGTGTGGCCGGATCAACAATGTGGGATCCGGGTTATATCAAGCTTGTAAGAGAAGGAAGGTATCTCGCTGGTCAAAAGTGACCACTATACGCAGAGCATGAGCGAAGCGGACAGAGGCATGACCACCGAGGCATGGCCAACAAAGGTGACGAAGCCTATGTGGGATGACACAGGCGCCGCAGAGGCTCACGTAGCCTCTGCATGGATGACGCGGGGGAAAAGTGACCCGCTCGGCTTACTATTTTGGGAAGAGGCATATTCCAGGGAATATGCCTCCACGTATGCCCTAAGTGGAGACCTAGCCCCCCTATATAAGGAGGGCTAGGGCCTCTGTAGAAGGGGTTGATCTCTAGTATGTTGCGATTTACTAGTGAGTTCCTACGGGCTAGCTAGCGGTGAAAGTAAGAGAGTTCCTTCTTCCTCCTCTCTCCAATACAGCTCAAGGAGCACTTGTAATCTGTGAAGGTGAATCAAATACAAAGCTTCTGTGTGTGAAATCACCACGCTATCCCTCTTGGATTCCCCTAGTGCATTTAGTCCCTACCTTTAGCCTATCCATGGCATATGCCGTGACACCACCACGACAGTTGGCGCCCACCGTGGGGCTAGCGGCGCTAGCAGGGGTGAATATCCGGACGGGAAACCTCATCGGCACCGGCGAACGCATCGTCTCTGGGCTCGTTCAGCACTTTGGAGCACTGGACTTTGTCAGCGACAACGCTGGCTACTTCGGCACGCGTCCTCTTCCACGCAACGGCTTCTTCGTCAAGCTCGGCGTGCACAAGGTCTACGTTGCCGTCGATGTGTCGTGCGTTCATCCGTGGCACGTCGTCGAAGGAGGCGAGCCACCCCTCAGCGTGGTTCACGGGGCGCGTATCACTCACTCCCCGGACCGTGCAGAGGTGATGATGACTGCACCAGGAGCAGGCGCAAACAAGGATCCGGCACCAGATTTGGAGGTAACGCCTAAGGCACCAAGGAAAAGTCGAGGTCCTCCACTAGAGAGGCCAGAGAATGTGCTGCAGCAAGCGATGGATAGCTTGGCAAACCCGATAGCAGCAGCGGTAGATCTGGCTCAGGCGCAGGCCGAGCTAGAGGAAACTAGGAGAAAAATACTAGAAGGTGCGAAAAAGATAGCCGCGGCTCAGCAGTCGTTGATCATGACACTGCGTGAGTACGCAAAGGCAAATAAGGTAGACGTTGTAAAAGTGAAGGGGAGAAATCTCATGAGTGAGATGAACAGAGAGGGTGGTACTAGGATTGAGGAGTCAGAGAACTGTTTATCCGTGGGGCTCCGAAGTATAGTACCCCGGCAAAGAACCTCAGAGCAGCAGATGCAACTGCATCCGAGTTAGAAGGTCTAACGGGTGAAGCCCGTCAGAGACAGCAAGATAGGGTCAATGAGTTGGTTCGGATCGCGAACAGGCAAAATGAGGAATTACTCAGGGCTAACCCGGAAAGAGCTGAGGCCTCCAAGATCGTTCATTCGGCAGTGGGTAACCTGGAGAAATCCGCTGGAGCCGCATCGTCTCCTCATGGTGGTCCTAGTAGAGATGAGGTGGTAACCTCGGCCAGGAGGAACAAGCAGATAGTCCCATATGACCCGGCAAGGGCAGGGAAAGGAAAAGAAGTACAGAGAAATGAGGATCGAAGAAGTGTGAGCCGATGTGAAGCTGGCCGAGGTAACCACGACCAAGGCAATGCCGGTCAAGGGAATGCTGTAAACGGCAATGATGGACAGTGTAATACGGTAGGTGCAGGTCAACCGTAGCAACAGAATATACCATGGCAAGAGCGTAGTGCCGGCCAAGGTATGCAACAAAGAGCAGCTCCACCGGAGCAAAATAGATAGAATGATGACAATTCGGAGATGGTGAATGCTGGCTATCCCAGGCTGGACTATCACGTGATAGGATCAAGATTGGGAGGCAGAGACTTGATGCCTGATGATGCTAGGGTAAAACTGGATCAGTTGTATAGGTCGGAGCAAATTGAGTGTCAAGGTCCTCCGGGTCTAGCGTGTTTTGGGCCCCGGATCATGAAGGAACCGCCGGTACCTAACTTCCAGTTACCTAGAGGCACAAAGACGTATGACGGCAGCACTAAGCCGGAGGATTGGTTGATTAACTATGCAACTGCTGTAAAAATTGCCACAGGCAACTTGAGATGGGGTGTGAGATATGTACCCCAGATTTTCGAGGGGCCAGCGAGGGTATGGCTAAACAATTTGCCACCCAGAAGTATTAACTGTTGGATCGATTTTGAGGAGATGTTTGTTAGCAATTTCTCAAGTACGTATCAGAGGCCCAACAGGCCACAGACCATAGCAATGTGCCGGTAGAGACCGAATGAGACAGACCGGGAGTTCTTAACCCGTTGGTGCATTGTGCGAAACTCGTGTGAGGGTGTGATTGAGTCACAGGCCATAGCTTGGTTTGCGCAAGGATGCAGATATGCAAGCATGCTATGGCAAAGGTTGCAAAGAGATATGCCAACCACCTTGGCAGAAACAATCCGGATTGCTGATTCATATGCTTTGGGTGATCTGACGCAACCTAGGCTCACCTCAAACGAGTCAAGCGAGGAGTATTGTCAGCGAGATGGGGCCGGGTCATCCCGAAGAAATGATTACCGAGGTAAAAGAAGGGATGCTAGACCGGATTATCGGTACAGTTCGCAACAAGTTGCAGCTGTGAATTAGGACCAACCCGGAGCAGGAGGCAGTCAACGTCAGAAAACTAGAGGACAACAATGGACACCAAAGAATGATGGAAAGAAAACTTGGACGCCAGAGCAAAAAAACAATGGCAAGAGAAGAAGGACCGTCCGAGGTACACCTATGAAGCAATGCTGGACCAGCCATGTAAATTCCACACGCCTAATCCGAGTAACCCGGCGGGTCACACAACCAAGCAGTGTGAGTGGATGCGAAAGATAGAACAAAGTGGTTCGAGGAATGCTCAGGCACCTTGGAATGATCAATCTCGGCAGGAGTTACCCCGACAACAATTGCTCTCTGGAGCGAACATGCAACAGCTAATGTTGCCTGCCCCTCCGCCGAGGTATGACAACCATGAGAGAAGGGATGCAGTGCATCAGGTAGAGAACCAAAACCAGCAGGATCAGAGGTACCCTAGAAATGAGGGGAGGAATGAGTACAGAGAGCATCATCAGAGTTACTGTGTGTTCACCACAGAAGAGACAGACAGGAAGAGCTTGCAGCACCGACATATGGAAGTGAATGCGGTAATGTCAGCAGTGACGAGGTATATGCCTTGGTCGGACCAGGAAATTACCTGGAGCATCAAAGATCATCCCAAGCTTATGCCAAGTCCTGGTTCGTATGCGCTAGTGTTAGATCCAACATTCATTGGGCCTAACATCAATGTGAGGTTCTCAAAAGTGCTGATTGATAATGGTAGTAGCATTAATATCATGTATGCGGATACGATGCGCAAGTTGCGCATCTCGGAAAACATGCTCCAAGCTACAAGGACAACTTTCCATGGCATTGTGCCAGGCATTTCGTGTGAGCCAATAGGCAAGGTCCGGGTTGACGTATTGTTCGGCACGCAAGATAACTGCCGAACTGAGAATTTGGAGTTTGAAGTGGTGAACCTAGAAAGCGCATATCACGCGTTACTCGGTAGACCAGCACTGAACAAGTTCATGGCAAGCTGCCACATCAGTTATCTAAAGATGAAGTTGCCTGGCCCAAATGGAGTGATCACCATAGCCGGAGATTTCTGACGTTCCATTGATTGTGCGTCAGCCGGTTCAAACCTAGCCGAGTCACTCGTGATTGCGCAAGAAAAGAGCAAAATCCAAGAGGTGGCTGCATTGGCTCAGTCCGCGCAGCAGTATATGTCGGTGCTGAGTAACCCGCATGGTAGTGTCTCATTCCAAGCGACAAAAGATACCAAGAAGGTGCCTGTTGATGATATGTTCCCTGAGCGCACCGTAACAATTGGTGTCGGGTTAAGTGACAAATAGGAAAGCGAGCTCGTCAACTTCCTCCGTGAGAATCGGGATATTTTTGCTTGGTCCACACAGGACTTGCAAGGTGTTCCGAGGGAGTTGGCCGAGCACTCTTTGAATGTCAAACCCGGAGCAAAGCCGGTGAAGCAACCTCTCCGCCGCTTCACCGAAGACAAGAGAAAGGTCATAGGAGATGAGATAGCTCGATTGCTGGCTGCAGGATTTATCATGGAAGTGCTTTACCCGGATTGGCTGTCTAATCCGGTGCTGGTGGAGAAGAAGAAGGATGATCCAAACGTGGCAGTGGTTTGGTGTATGTGTATTGATTACACGAACCTGAATAAGGCGTGTCCAAAAGATCCATTCCCACTGCCAAGGATAGACCAGGTCATAGATTCCACTGCTGGGTGTGAACTGTTGTAGTTCATTGATGCATATTCTGGTTTCCACCAGATACCTCTGAACCCAAGTGATCAAATAAAGACTGCATTTATTACCCTGTATGGGGCTTATTGCTATTGCACCATGCCTCTGGTTTACGTAATGCAGGGGCAACGTACCAGAGATGTATGCAAAAATGTTTGCATGACCAAATTGGTCAAAATGTGCAGGTGTATGTGGATGATGTTGTGATAAAGACCAAGGAAAGCAAAACGCTCCTTGACGATATGAGGCAGATGTTCGCGAACCTAAGGAGGTTCCAGATGAAGCTTAACCCAAAAAATGTACCTTCGGTGTCCCGGCTGGAAAATTACTCGGATTCCTCGTCTCCAGCCGAGGTATTGAGGTTAATCCAACTAAAATCCGGGCCATAGAATGAATGGAACTCCCGAAGTGTCTTAACAATGTCCAGAAGTTCACTAGTTGCCTGGCATCCTTAAGTCGGTTTGTATGTCGGTTGGGAGAAAAGGCACTACCTCTCTATCAACTCATGAAAAAGTCGGACAAGTTCATTTGGACGCGACATGCCAATGAAGCCTTTATCCAACTAAAGAAGATGTTGGCCATTGCACCAGTGTTAGCCTCTCCGCTATCAAAGGAGCCAATGTTGCTCTATATAGCCGCAACCAACCGAGTTGTAAGTGCAGTAATTGTGGTAGAGCGCGACGAACAGGGTGAGTCAGTGCAAAGGCCAGTGTATTATCTGAGCGAGGTATTATCAGCCTCAAAGCAGAACTATCCTCACTATCAAAAAGTGGCGTATGGTGTGTATATGGCAGCTAAGAAGCTGAAGCACTATTTCGAGAAACACCCAATCAAGGTAATATGTGAAGCTCCCATATCCGAGATAATGAGTAACAAGGATGCAAGTGGCAGGATTGCAAAATGGGCGATTGAACTAGCACCTTATGCGCCACAATATGACAAAAGAGAAGCAATTAAATCTCAGGCTGTGGCAGACTTTTTTGTGGATTGGGCCAAGGTGCAATATGAGCCACCATTGCCAGATCTGAACTACTGGAGAATGCACTTTGACGGGTCAAAAACAAAAACCGGTTTAGGTGCCGGAGTTGTGCTTACCTCGCCAAAGAAGGACAAGCTGAAATATGTGCTACAGATCCACTTCACTGCATCAAACAATGTTGCAGAATACGAAGCACTTGTACAAGGTCTCAAAGTGGCAAAGGAAATTGGAATACGTCGGATCCAATGCTTTGGTGACTCAGATCTCGTAGTCCAGCAAGTCTCCGGGCAATGGGATGCTTTGGATGAAAACTAGGCATTATACAGATTTCATGTGCAGAAGATATCTGGTTACTTTGAGGGATGCGAATTTCACCATATACCTCGGGTGGAAAATGAGGCTGTCGACGTATTGTCGAAGCTCGGTTCAACCCAACAAGCAATTCCACCAGGCGTAGCATTGGAGCACCTCAGAAAACCATCTATCAGGCCATCCCCGGAGTCCGACTCAATTTTTATCCTGGCAAATCCAGAATCAGAGGCTGTGCCCATGGACATTGATGTAGGGAGTGGTTTGCGAAACCTGGGGATGCCTTGGCAAACCCGGGGACTGCCACTACAAACCCGGGGACTGCACAGTGTGATCCAGTAGAAGTTATACTGGTCGATCAGATGGAAATTGATGAGGATGTGTTCCCAGTGAGAGTTGTACCAGCTTGGGCATTGCCCATATTCCAATTCCTAAAATATGGAACTTTACCCGCTGAGGAGGTACTTTCCAGGCAAACTCAGAGGAGAGCAAAAGCATACACGATCATCAATTCCGAGCTATACAAAAGGAGTGTGACTAATGTCCTCCAACGATGTGTTGACACGGAGGAAGGACTTGACATCCTCCGAGATATACATCAAGGGGAATGCGGGCATCATGCCTCATCCAGAGCCATGGTAGCAAAAGCTTTCCGCCATGGGTTTTACTGGCGAAGTGCCTTAGAACAAGCAGAAGATCTGGTGAGAAAATGCAATGGCTGTCAGAGATATGCGACAAAAACACATATGCCAATTTCGGAGCTCAAGACCATACCAATTACATGGCCATTTTCCATATGGTGCTTGGATATGGTTGACCCGTTTAAACCAGCAAAAGGGAACATGAGCCACATCTTGGTCATGGTTGACAAATCTACAAAATGGATTGAAGTGAAGCCAATAAGAAAATGTGATGGAGCTACTGCCGTAACATTCCTCAAAGACATCATCTTGAGGTACGGATATCCTCACAGTATCATAACGGATAATGGCACAAACTTTTCTGAAGGAGCATTTGCGCGTTTCTGCCGAGATAAGAAGATCCGGCTAGACGTTGCCTCGGTATCCCACCCTGCATCGAACGGACAAGTGGAGAGATCCAACGAATTAGTATTATCCGGGATAAAACCCCGGCTCATTGAGCCGCTGCAAAGATCAGCGGGGTGTTGGATAGAAGAACTACCAGCGGTACTGTGGAGTTTAAGAACAACTCCGAATCGATCAACAGGCTATACGCCATTCTTTCTGGTATATGGGGCATAAGCTGTATTACCAGCCGACATAGAGCATGACTTGCCTAGGGTCACCCAATACATAGAAGCCGAAGTGCAAGAAGCCCGGCAAAATGATGTTAATCTGCTGGAAGAAGCGAGAGAATTGGCATTGTCCAGATCCGCCATATATCAGTAAAATCTCAGACGCTATCATAGCCAGAGAGTAAACCCCCGAGTTTTCCAGGAAGGTGATATGGTACTCCGCTTGGTAGAACGTACTGCTGACATGCACAAGTTATCCCCCCATGGGAAGGGCCATTCATTGTGAGCAAAGCATTGCACAATGATGCTTATTATCTTATCAATGCAAAACCATAGGATAAGAACAAGGCGGACATGTCCGGCGAGGAATCTAAGCGTCCATGGAATGTAGCTCTACTTCGTCCTTTCTACACTTAGCAGAGAAGTGTATGTATCCGAGTCTCTCATATGTCGGTATGTATGCCGGCAATGAGCTTATCAATGAAATCTTGGCACCTCGAGTAGTAACTCGGGGACTGCCTTAGTAATTTTAGTTGTCTTCTTTATTTACTATTTATATGTCGGCTGGCGTAAGTTGCTTCTACTTAAGCCAGAGTAGTAGTGTGTGAGCACCAAGAACCCAACTCTTCGACTTGCTGCTGTCCAACAAGATTTGGCTTCATGGCAAACAAGAGAACAAGTTTGGAATTGCGTAGCACATGAAAAACGACTAAGGAAAGGAACTTAATCGAGCCGACGTTTGTTTTTCGGACTAACCTTGTGTGTACTTTAAATTTATCAGGCGGAATTATGTTGAGATAATCCTAAAGTTTCCAAGTACTGTTAAATCAATTTTTGAAACTCGGACTCATAAGTCATAAAACCGAACCAATGTGGACACGAGCCGAGCCACGAAATTGGAGGAACAAGAAAATGAAACTCGGGGACTACGCCCAAGTTAATCCTGCATAAAAACTTAGTAGCAAAACATAACTGATGTGCTTAATACAATTGCACATGGCATACCGGGGATCTGATAAACTTTAAAGTTTTGCCGCTCAAGGAGCAGTAGGGGGAGGAAGTTTGGCGTCATCTTTGCTATCTTCGACGTCCGAGGCATCGTCTCCTTCGTCCTCACCCGAACCATCTTCGGTGTTTTCATCGTCGGCGGCATCTAGGAAGCTTGGTCCCTCGTTCCATTGACGAATGGGGGCATATTGGATGAAGCTATGAGCGCAAGCCTTGCGCCGAGCTACCCAATCTGGGTCAGTAGACCACCTTGATCCGGTGCGCATGCGCTCAAGGAGTTTGAGGTCAATCTTCTCGTACCACGTAAGCACGTAGTGGAGAACGATTCATCGGATTCCCTCCAAAGGTCGAGCTGGGTTTCGCATTCCATCAACTTGTCGACGAGAACTGCGGTCCCCTCCGGAGTATCTTCATCAGGCCAAAAGGCGTTGAAGATCCGAATTGCCACATCAAGGATATCCTTGCCGTAGTTCTTCACAATTTCCACGCGAGAAGACAAACTAACCAGCAGGTCCTCCATGTCATAAGGAATTTCTTCAGCGTCAGGAGCAATGGGGGTACCCCTCTCTCGGTGGAACTTGGCAACAACGATGCTCGCAATGGCATTGCCCTCTAGAAATTTGCCTGAAAACAAGACAAGAGAAGCAAGTTAAGAAAAGACATGTGAAGTAACCTGGAGAAATATGCCGGATGAGGGAAAGGAACCTACGTGAGATATGACTGTGGATCCGGGTCAACTCCTTGGTACAGTCATCACGCCTTTTGCGAAGTTGCACAAGTTCAGTATTCGCCGACTCAAGCTTGACATTGGCCTCAGCCAGCAATTCTTGGTCCTTGGCGATCTAGAGATTGAGGCGCTCTCTTTCTTCAGTAAAGTCCTGGCCAGCTTTTTGAAGTTCGGATTGGTGCTGCGCTTTCAACTTCTTCATATGGGCCTTGAGCTTGGCAATCTCATCATCTTTGGTTCGGAGGAGGGCAAGCTCATCATTTTTATTTTTGAGTTCGGCCTGATGCTCCCCTGCTTGTTCGAGAAAATGCAGCATCATATCAGGCACGGGCACACTATCTTCAAGAGATGCTGAAATAGTTTGTTGACTCGGCAAAGCCGAGGTATGAATATTTGCTGAGCCAAGAATAAATGAGGATAGGGCCCAGAGAGAGATGGAGCAAAAATGACTCACCTTTGATTTGCTCCAAATTTTTCCTCATGATGGTATCTCAGCCTCCACACCAGCTGCGAAAACCGAATGATGAGTTAGTTCGTCAGAAAAAGATGAAGGGAAGTGGAAAAATACCGAGGAAGAAACTTACCCCTTTTCTCGTGTTCAGCGAGAAGTGCATTATGTTTTGCGCGCAACATCTTATGAGTATCAAGGAGACGCTAAAACTCAGCGCTCCGGCGGTTGGTGGTCACCTGAAAGAGCAAAGATGGACAGCTTAGTCTTGTGCATATTCGAAGTGTACAAAATCCGGGCCAAGTGGAACTTAACCCGGCTCTAGGTGTGTGCATATTCGAAGTGTACAAAATCCACGCCAAGTGGAACTTAACCCGACTCTAGGTGTGTGCATATTCGAAGTGTACAAAATCTGGGCCAAGTGGAACTTAACCCGGCTCTAGGTGTGTGCATATTCGAAGTGTACAAAATCCGGGCCAAGTGGAACTTAACCCGGCTCTAGGTGTGTGCATATTCGAAGTGTACAAAATCCGGGCCAAGTGGAACTTAACCCGGCTCTAGGTGTGTGCATATTTGAAGTGTACAAAATCCGGGCCAAGTGGAACTTAACCCGGCTCTACGTGTGTGCATATTCGAAGTATACAAAATCCAGGCCAAGTGGAACTTAACCTGGCTCTAGGTGTGTGCATATTCGAAGTTATCAAGGAGCTACGTTAGTTTTCTAAGGAGCATCCGGCCGAGCAACAAGTTACTCCCCTGGAGGCTCGGGGACTAATGGCTATGTTAATAATATCTACAACTTGTTAAGGAAAAGACGAAGTAACGTACCTCCATCATCCGACCCGCAAGGTTAATTGCCTTGGAGGCAGTATTCATCTGCGTAGCAAATTCGGCAGGACCGAACTTCTCCGGGAGATCGTCGTTGTAGACGAACTCAGCCTTGTTCCAGTTATTTACAAACTCGATCAAGGTCGGAGGGTATCATTCGCCGCTAAGCATGTGGGGCGCCACTAAACCTTTGGCATGCGCCTCCCTCCTCTCAACTTGGGCAAGGGCCGGGCTGGTGTGCAAAACAAGTTGCGCATCAGCTGGCTCAGTAGGGGCGTCCTTCGGTGGTGGAGTTTTCTTCGGAAGCATGGACGCAAGTGTGCGCTCTCCAGCCTCGATGGACGTTGCCCTGGTAGCGTCAGGAGCCTTCTTGCCCTTGGGCTGCTGCGGAGAGGTTGAGGTTGCTGCAGCAGATTTGCCCTTGGGAGCTGCCTTGGTGCTTGCCTTGGTGCTGCTGGTGTCTTCTCACCGAGCCTTGGAAGACTCGGACGAGGTGGAGGGTCTTGGTGCTGCTGCTTTTGCTTTTGTTGTTGCCGCTAGTGCTGGAGCTGAAGACGGTACTGGTGCTGATTTCTGCTTTGGCAGAGGTACTGAGGGAACCTCGGATGAAGTTGTTTGAGGCGAAGCCGAAGTGGTGGTTGTTGCTGCCTCGATAGAGCCAGTCTCCCCCGCTCCGAGGTTGCCCTCCTCTTGACGAGGTGGGCTGGAACCCGGAGCAGCCGCTGAACCCTCCGGAATGGGGCTCAACGGGCGTGAATTGTCGCCACGAGGGGGAGAAGGGCTGTGTCAGAGCGGCGAGGCAACGCCGGATCCACTCTGTGGGACCTCCACCGCGGCCATGTCGAATCAAACAATGTATGATGAGAAACTACAATAAAAGAAGAACAAGGAAATGGCAAAGGGACAAGAGGCTTACTGATCCGAAGTCAGGGGCTCTTTGAGCTTCCGAGCCCTGCGGGCTGTGGCCTTGGTTGCAAGCTTGGTAGCAGTTTTGTCCCCGAACTTCTTCCGCCTCTTAGCTGGCTGAGAAGGTCCGGAGGAGGATGCAGATGCAGCTCCCCTTTTCTTCTTCGGCCCGACCGGGACAGGCTCACCCACGGCAAGGGGAGGGTCTTCATGGATCTGCCCACCGGGGTTAGCTGATGCCAAAAAAGCATAAGAAAGGGGGACAACGTCAAATGCTTCCATCACCTCAACATCCGAATCATCTTCATCATCGGGCCAATCTCTAATAGAAGATATTTTACCGGTGGGTCACTTGGTCGCATCCGCCATCGGAAGAAACATCTCCTCATCCGGTTCCTCCTCGTCCGAGGTATCCCGGTCAGGCACCCATTTGAGGGAAGGCTCGGTGCCATCCTCGATGGTTTGCTGAAGAAACATCTAAGGAAAAGGAAAGGCAACAGGATTAAAACCTACAACAAAAGACCGACATGTGATTTAATTCGGAAGAAAGTTTGGAGCACGAGACTTACCGAAGGAGGAAGTCTATCTCGGCAAAAGTGTTCAATTCCCCACGTCCACTCAGACGAGAAGTCTTTGTGGGTGGTGAACAGGGCCTTGACCCGGCGGTAGATCTCAGTGTTGCTCAACTCGAAAGACGAGGTCCGGTTGGGGTCGCGGCCCTAGCTCATGTGACACACTTTATGTGTGCGTTTCTGGAGGGGGAGATCCGGTTGCGAACAAATGTGATCATGGCGTCCTCGTTGCGCAATCTGAGATCCTTTAGCTCCTTGAACCTCTTGTTGACTTGGTTCGCCAAGACTGTGGGCTTCTTGGGGATAACGTCCCACAAATCTGGGTTAGGAGGACCCGGAGTATAGGGGCGTAGCCGGATCAGATCTTCGGTGGTGCTGTTCTGGACATAGAAGAAAGTTCAGGCCCATCCCTTGCAAGAGTCAAGCCCCGTGACTCGGGGGAAGACGGACAACTTCCGGGGACAGATTGACGCAACACCAAAATGCGTGAGCTGTTTGTCCTCCGGTTCTAGCTCTACGTTCGGAATCACGTTTCGGCAAAGGCCAAAGAACCGGATCCAGAGCTCCTTCGTGGGCCATAGTCCGGCATAACCTTCGATGGTGGAGGCAAAGGAGGAGAGAGAGGTGATGGCATTAGCCGAAAGATGGTGCAGCTCAAGCTCGTATGTGTTTAGCCAGTCGTGGAAAAAGTCACTGACTGGGAGACCAAATCCGCGTTGGAAATGAGAAAGGAACACCACATACTCACCTAGATTGGGTGAGGGGGAAAGCTCGGCGGAAGCCCTTTGGGATGCGCCTGGTGCGGTAGAGCCAATCCAGGTAATCCTGGCAGACCCAGGATCCGACCCACGCGCCGCGGTTGGCGTGCACCGTGTCTTCTTCCATCTCATGCTCTGTGACCGTGAGTTCCTCCTCAGTCATCTCAAGGTCACTCCCCTCACTTGCACTAGCGGCGGTGGGAGGCAGTGGCCTGGACTGGCGGGGACCCGTGGCGGAGGAGATGTGTGGAGGTGGCGGTGGCACTGGAGCGCGTGGAAGCAGTACGGCGGCGGCGCTGCTGCTCCAATGCGGTGGCGGCAACGCTGTCGATGGAGAAAATGAGGAAAAAGCAGAGGCAGAGGGGCGCGGGAGCGGGGAAATGACCCAAGGGGCGCGCCCCTCCCCTATTTAACCAGTCCCGTAAGGGTGTAGTGGGATCGCATTTTGCGAGCGGGCCACACCGTGTGGCCGTGTACGATCCGCATTGACCAATCAGCGACGAGCCACACAAAGGGCCATAGGGCGCAATGGATCCCATGACGTGACGTTATGATATAGTTAACGAGGAGGCAGGCACGACGTGACGTGCGCAACAGTAACTTCTGACAATAACTGCGGCGGTTACTATTGTTGGCCCTTAAAATGAGGCGAAGTAATGTTTAGCCTCCACATGGGGAAACGTACGAAAGAAGGAAGAGTGACCCGGATGAGTACGAGGTAACCCGGCCAGCAAGTAAAAACTTGAAATGAGCCAAGGGAAAATAAACCTATGGAATCCGGATTAGGAGGTAACTCAGAGAAGGAGCAAGAAGCTCAGTAAAATTGAACCTGCTGTGGCCTTGCGGCTAAGGCAGCTAAGACCGCACCAGCTTCAGGGACTAATGTTGGGGGGATACCCCTGGGTAGGGTCACGCCGGGGTATAAAGGCCTAGTTAGCCGAGGTACGGCAAGGTCAAAGCAAGTGCTGGCCCAGTCACCTCTAGGCAGGCCGGATCACGGAGTAACCCGGACTAGGGGTTGTCCACCTAATTTGGTCTCAACCGACTTAAGCCGTATGTCGCTAAGATGTATCTAACTTGTATGCAGGAACAGGTGTGGCCGGATCAACTATGTGGGATCCGGGTTATATCAAGCTTGTAAGAGAAGGAAGGTATCTCGCTGGTCAAAGGTGACCACTATACGTAGAGCATGAGTGAAGCGGACAGAGGCAGGACCACCGAGGCATGGCCGACAAAGGTGACGAAGCCTATGTCGGATGACGCAGGCGCCGTAGAGGCTCACATAGCCTCTGCATTGATGACGCGGGGGAAAAGTGACCCGGTTGGCTTACTATTTTGGGAAGAGGCATATTCCAGGGAATATGCCTCCACGTATGCCCTAAGTGGAGACCCAGCCCCCCTATATAAGGAGGGCTAGGGCCTCTGTAGATGGGGTTGATCTCTAGTATGTTACGATTTACTAGTGAGTTCCTCAGGGCTAGCTAGCGGTGAAAGTAAGAGAATTCCTTCTTCCTCCTCTCTCCAATACAGCTCAAGGAGCACTTGTAATATGTGAAGGTGAATCAAATACAAAGCTTCTGTGTGTGGAATCACCACGCTATCCCTCCCTGGATTACCCTAGTGCATTTAGTCCCTACATTTAGCCTATCCATGGCATCTGCCGTGACACCACCACGACAAACCCACTATCGAGCATAAATACTAACTCTTGGAGTTGCTAGCATCTACTTGGCCAAGATATCTACTAACAACGGAAAGCATGCAAGATCTCAAATAACAAAGACATGATAGAATCAATAATCAATCTGAAATAGCATCTCAATATCCATCGGATCCCTGCAAACACAACATGTATGAATTACAAATAGATGATCTTGATCATGAACGGAGCTCACAAGATCTAAACATGAAAGCACAAAGGAGGAGAAACCAACCATCTAGCTACTACATGGATCCGTAGTGCAAGGATGAACTACTCACGCATCACACCGGAGGCTTGCATGGTGATGAAGAAGGCCTCCAGGGTGAATTCCCCTCTCCGGTAGGGTGCCGGGAAGAGCTTCAGATCCCTCCCGATATAGGGATGGAGATGATGGCGGCTACGGACTCTTTCGTGGATTTTTGATCGGGTTCTTAGGGTTTTCTTCCCGGGGGCATCTTATAGTCGGAAGGGGAGGCCGAGGGGGTGCCTGGGTTGGCCACACCACCCCCTGGCGTGGGCTAGGCCTGGCTGCGCGGCCAGGTGGTGTGGCCGCCCTCTGGCCCCTCTCCGTCTCGTATTCTGGCACTTGATGACATCCGGAAAAATAGGCACTTTGGGTTTTGTCCCGTCCAATTCCGAAAATATTCATTTTCTGACTTTCCTAGAACCAAAAACAGCAGAAAACAGGAAGCTGGCACTATGGCTCTTGTTAATAGGTTAGTCCAAGAAATCATATGAAAAGTACTCCAAAGTTGGAACAAAACACAAGAAAGTGGATAAAACAAAGCATGGAACATCAAAAATTATAGATACATTTGCAATGTATTAAAATCCCCAAGCTTAACTCCTGCTCGTCCTCGAGTAGGTAAGTGATAAAAAGAAAGAAATAATTTTTGAGGTGACATGCACCATCAAAGACTTGATCAAAGTATTTGCAAAATATTCAAAGCTAGGATCATAGTACTTCAATCATAACATGAAAGACAATGTTCTAGCAATAAGCAAAGAAACTATGATGCAACATGAAAAGGCACAAACAAACGATTCATGAATAACAATGCTTTGCAAGACGTTTGTTTGTTTCACATAAAGAAAACATAGCATACTAGTATTCAGCTTGTCCCTCAATAGAGTAGCAAATATAAATGCATAGGACACCTTCAAAGTTCATAAGAGTGACTAGATACAATAGTTTCAAACAAGCAATAACAAGTTATGCATCAGTCAACTAGTCTTGGGACAATGCACATAGAACTAAGAATGGCCACTATGCTCTCAAAGTAGGTGCATAAAGAAAGAAGGTGGAGACTTAATATAATGGTGGAAGAAAAGCCTTTTGTAAAAGGAAGTAGGGATTCAAGTCTCATAAAGAGCTTCCAAAAATTATGGTACTTATAGCTTTCAGCTCTCATTGCCCCTATCATAAGCATCTTGAACTGATTAAGGTTAAAGTGAACAAACTATGGTGTACATGCTTGACGAAGTATAAGTCAGAAATCTCATGTCCCTTGTATATGAGGGCCGCTCCTCGTGCTACTCAAGTTTAGTCACCGGTAAGTTCTTGTCATCGTAAGTACATGTGTATCATAGACAACCGCCAACAGGGTACCCCTTGCCCGATGATACGGAAGAATCCCCATACCAAAATGACAAGGCAAGCAGACAACGAGCATCTCAGCATTCTTCTTATTTACCATGGGAATATGGTGCTTTTTCTCTCTTTCCTCTTTTCATAGTATCTTTTTTTTCTTTTTCTCTTTTTTCTCAATATAGGACTCAGCAGCAGGTTTACACCATGTCAGCATGGATTAGACCAGCGGCCCAGGCGTTTCTCTAAGACATATACATAACTCCATGGACTTACAAGCTCCCCTTTCATTTCACACCGACGACATCCATATACAAAAGAGCATGATATCAACTAGGTACAAGTACCAAGTGCAATGTTGAAAGCGTTCCACATGAAAGCATGGTTCTGCTAATTCCCGACAAATAAGTGCAAGCATATACAACATAGAAGACAAAATGGTTCAAGTTTATTAAGGGAAGTAAAGTAAAGTGTGCCATCAAGTTCGTGAGAGCTTTAATCACTAGTTTTCTTATAACAAGTGGAAGGTAAAAAAGCATGAATATACTTGGAATAGCATAAGCTAATAGGTAGGTATGGTGGACTCTTTGGAAAAACTTGGTTTAGGGAGTTGGATGCATGAGTGGAACTCATACTTTGTTGTGGAGGCTAGCAAAAGACTGGGAGCGACAAACTAAGAGAGCAATAATGGCCATAATCATGCAGAGCGACAAAACATCATTGATCAAAGCATAACGTGATACTGCAAGTTGAAAACTAAAGGATCATAAAGGCTATGGTGACTTGAGATAGTCATAACATGGTGTGAGCATGTGCCAAGTCAACCCAAATAAAGCATCAAAGGAGAATACCACTATGCTATGCTTTAATATGCTAAAACAACACATGATTCATCCAAGGCACATTAAGAAATATCAATTGTTTATAACAAGTCATGCTACAGCAAAGAATACTAAGCATAAAGCCAAAACAATATCAAGCATGGCATGACAAAGCATAGGCCACAGTCAAAAACGAGCTGTTTTTACCACATAAGCATGAACTTTCCTACTCTTTTCCAAACCAAACCAAACTATTTGCAAACCAAATGTATGAAAGAGGGGGTCCAACCAATTTATTCATAAAACTAAGAAAACCAAGCAAACGAAAACCAAAAGAAAACAAAAAAGAAGACGCTCCAAGAAAAACATAACTGTGCATGAAACAATAAAAATGAAGCGTTTGGAAGAAACCTGTGATTTTTATTGATGAAGAGGGGGATGCCTTGGGCATCCCCAAGCTTTGACGCTTGTACTTCTTGGACATTTCTTGGGGTGACACACGTGGCATCCCCAAGCTTGAGCTTTAGTCCATCCTTCATCTCATTACTCATTCCTTCCATACACCTGAAAATTTTCCATCATACAAAACTTCACACAATCTCATTAGCAACATTAGTGCACTTAAGATAAATAAGTCTCATGGTTCAGTTATAATACCAAATAAACTTCCATTAGAACACTATATACTGTAGCACTTCCCTCAAAAATCTCAATTCCCCAAAAAGAACTCAAGAAGGAACCAACAAGAAGCAAATGCAGAAAATGGCAGAAATCTGTCAAAACAGAGCAGCAGGTAAATACGAATTTTTTCGAAGACCTTATGTTGCTCAAATAAAAAAGTGTTAAACTAATGCAAGTTAGATAAGAACCTGGGTCAGAAGCACAAAAAATTACAGCTCAATCTGACATGCAGAGCTCTCTCACGAATGTTTACGGTGAAGCACAAAAATCTGTTTCAGGACAGCAACTTTCCCAATAATTACTTCTCTCTCATTAGAGGTTACTCTTGGAACAAAAAGCAAATAAAAAGGATAAGGAGAGGTTATTACAGAGGTAATAACTTCCAAGACTCATCTAAAACTCTTGGGTTATCTCCCAACAAGTACTTTTCTTTAACGCCTTTAAGTTATGCATAAGAAGCAAGAAAAATGATCAAGTATTCTCAAATGAAGAAGCATTAAGATCAATACCAGAAATATTTTCAACAAGGCAAGGTATATCATCCAAGTAAGTTCTAGAGGATCCTCTCTCAATACTCTTAGGTTCACTATTCTCATCAAAAGGGTTTGCAGGAACAATCCAATCAAGATTCTTTTCTATGGCATCATGTATTGCTACTAGTTTAAAGGGTGTTGGTATCTTAGGTTCCTCCCCATTAGGTTTGGTGTTGTTCATCTTTTTTTGTGTACCAACAACATCTACACATGAGCCTAGCATATTGAAACGTTCAAAGACTTTCCTAGCTTCCTTGGCAACCTCATAGAACTCTTTAAACAAAGTTTCTACAATAAAATCCCTCTTTTCAGGGTCTTCAATTTCCTTAAGCTTAAGAAACATTACTTGCATTAAGGGGTTGAGATTAATAAACCTAGCTTCTAACATGTGTATTAAAGAAGCTGCAGCAATCTCATAGTTTGGAGCAAGTTCTGCAAGGGATCTATCCTCAATATCTTGATGCTTACTAACATGATTAAAGAATTCTTCAATATTGTCTTTCCCAATTATAGAACCACTACCAATTGAAAGGTCTTTCAAGGTGAATTTAGGGATCAACATGTGAGCTAAGGAAGGGGTGACAACTAAAGGAGACTTAATTTTTGTGTGTGTTTTTGATAAAGAAAGCAAATAAGTAAAACTAATTTTTTTTGTGTTTTTTGAAGAACAAAACAAGCAAACAAAGCAAAAACAAAACTAAGCAAAACAAAAACAACAAAGTAAAGAGATTGTTTATGAGGGACTCCCCTTGTGAAGATGTCCTTGACTCCTCAGCAACGGCGCTAGAAAAATGCTTGATGGCTCAATGCACGACGCCCCAAAAAGTGTTGATGGCTCGTGGTTGATGTAGAGCTTGTTGGGAACCCCAAGAGGAAGGTATGATGAGCACAGTAGCAAGTTTCCTCAGTTATGAAACCAAGGTTTAATCGAACCAGTAGGAGCAAGGAAACACCCCAAAGGAGTTACTAGCTGAGCTTTGGCAGGGCGCACTACCGGTGCTAGTAGCAACGTGGAGACCTGCACAACACAACCATAGAACTTTGTCCCCAACTTGCGATGAGGTTGTCAATCTAACCGTGTTTTGCGGAAAACAAAGGATTAAACGTATCGAATGGAAAGAAGTAAAAGTTTGCCGAAAGTAAACACAAAGGAGTAAACAGTTTGTAGATTGTATGTAAAGAAGAAGGGCCGGGATCCATAGTTCACTAGAGGTGGCTCTCCTTAAGATAGATAACATGCTGGGTGAACAAATTACAGCGGGGCAATTGACAAACACTGAGAAAGCAATACATGCATAGACTAATCATTTTGACTCCTCTGAGACTTGATTGGGCATTACAAAATAATACATAGACCGCCATCCAACTGCATCTATGACTAATAATCCACCTTCAGGTTATCATCCAAACCCCCTCCAGTATTAAGTTGCAAGCAACAAATTATTGCTTTACAAACTGCATGTAAAGTAAACAATAGGATTGTTTTATGAACAAAGGATCGTTGTTTTCTACCTAGTAGCAATAGCACATCTAGTACCTTAGAGATTTCTGTCACTTCCCAAGATTACCAGAGGCATGAACCCACTGTCGAGCATAAATACTAACTCTTGGAGTTGCTAGCATCTATTTGGCCAAGATATCTACTAACAACGGAAAGCATGCAAGATCTCAAATAACAAAGACATGATAGAATCAATAATCAATCTGAAATAGCATCTCAATATCCATCGGATCCCCGCAAACACAACATGTATGAATTACAAATAGATGATCTTGATCATGAACGGAGCTCACCAGATCTAAACATGAAAGCACAAAGGAGGAGAAACCAGCCATCTAGCTACTACATGGATCTGTAGTCCAAGGATGAACTACTCACGCATCACACCGGAGGCTTGCATGGTGATGAAGAAGGCCTCCAGGGTGAATTCCCCTCTCCGGCAGGGTGCTGGGAAGAGCTTCAGATCCCTCCCGATCTAGGGATGCAGATAACGGCGGCTACAGACTCTTTCGTGGATTTTTGATTGGGTCCTTAGGTTTTTCGTCCCGAGGGCATCTTATAGTCAGAAGGGGAGGCCGAGGGGGTGCCTGGGCAGGCCACACCACCCTCTGGCATGGGCCAGGCCTGGCCACGCGGCCAGGTGGTGTGGCCGCCCTCTGGCCCCTCTCCGTCTCGTATTCTGGCACTTGATGACATCCGGAAAAATAGGCACTTTGGCTTTTGTGCCGTCCAATTCCGAGAATATTCATTTTCTGACTTTCCTGGAACCAAAAACAGCAGAAAACAGGCAGCTGGCACTATGGATATTGTTAATAGGTTAGTCCAAGAAATCATATGAAAGGTACTCCAAAGTTGGAACAAAACACAAGAAAGTGGACAAAACAAAGCATGGAACATCAAAAATTATAGATACATTTGCAATGTATCAGCATTCATTTGTCACCGAAGAATTTGCATGCACTAGTAAGATTCACCCAACCAACTAGAAGTATGTCATGATAGTTCAAATCCCCGGTTCAACAACCAAAGCTAGAAAATTTTGCAAAGTTGTGCCTATCAGAATACATGGGATAGATTTTTATGCCAACCTAATTGTACTTGGAACCAAAGGATTGGAAGTAGTACTAGGTATGGACTGGATGTCAAGGCATAAAGGAATCATAGACTGTGCTAAGAAAGCCATCACCATGACCAGTAGCTCTGGAGTCACAGTAGAGCATATATCAAAAACCTTACCTAGCCAATTCAAGTGCAACAAGAGTCTAGCCCTACCCACCATAGACCAAGTCAGAGTAGTCTGTGAATACCCCGACGTATTCCCATATGAATTGCCAGGTATGCCCTCGGATAGGGATATTGAGTTCATTATCGAACTAATCCCCGGAACCGGACCCATAGCCCAGAGACCCTATAGCATGAACCACTCCGAGTTAGTGGAATTGAAGAAGCAGTTGGATGCCATGTTACAAAAGGCTTGATTCAACCAAGCGGATCGCCATGGAGATCACCGGTGTTATTCGTCGACAAGAAAGATGGAGGCAACCGTCTGTGCACAAATTACAGAAAGTGGAATGATGTTACCATCAAGAACAAGTACCCCTTGCCAAAGATAGAGGATCTATTTGATCAGTTCACTGGAGCCCAGGTATTCTCAAAGATTGATCTTACGATTGGTTATCACCAACTTAAGATTCGTGCAACGGATATTCCGAAGACCGCCTTTACTACTCGCTATGGTTTATACGAGTATACGGTTATGTCTTTTGGATTAACCAATGCCCCTGCTTATTTCATGAATCTCATGAATAAGATCTTTATGAATTTCCTAGATAAGTTTGTAGTTGTGTTTATCGACGATGTCCTTATCTACTCCAAGTCAGAAGAAGAGCATGAGAAACATCTGAGAATCATCCTAGAAACCCCGAGAGAGCATCGGTTATATGCCAAGTTCAGCAAGTGTGAGTTTTGGCTGAAAGAAGTAGGATTCCTAGGACATATTGTGTCTTCCGGAGGAGTCTCTGTTGATCCCGCCAAGATCAAAGATGTCGAAGAATGGGAAGCCCCAACCACTCAAACCCAAGTCCGTGCATTTCTCGGATTAGCGGGATACTACCGCAAGTTCGTAGAAGGATTCTCGAGCATTGCCAGACCCATGACCCAATTGTTGAAGAAGGACAAGAAGTTTGAATGGATCGACAAATGTGAAGCCAGTTTCCAGGAGCTGAAGAAGATATTGATATCAGCCCCAATATTGATCATGCCAGACATCAAGAAGCCGTTTGATGTATATTGTGATGCATCCAAGATTGGTCTCGGATGTGTATTGATGCAAGAAGGCAAGGCCATCGCTTATCTGTCTCGGCAACTGAAGCAACATGAGCAGAACTATCTGACCCATGATCCTGAGCTAGCAGCCATAGTTTTGGCATTGAAGACATGGCGTCATTATCTGATGGGTAATCGCTGTGAGATTTACTCAGATCACAAAAGCTTGAAGTATATTTTCACTCAGAAGGAGCTGAATATGAGGCAAAGGAGATGTATAAAGTTAATTAAGGATTATGACCTTGACATTAACTATCACCGCGACAAAGCCAATGTGGTAGCGGGTGCTCTTAGCAGATTGCCGTGTAGGCTAAACACTATGATCAAGGAGAAGCAGCCCAGTTTGTATGAGGAGTTGGAGCAGTTCAGAACTGAATTGGTTAGCAAAGGATTCTTAGCTAGCATTGAACTTCAACCCACTTTGATTAGCCAAATCAAGGAAGCCCAGAAGGGAAATGAAAGTATCAACAGAATCAAACGTCGTATTGGTATAGGAAATGTACCTGGATTCACTAAAGATGAACAAGGAGTGCTGTGGTACAAAGGACGTATCCGTGTGCCAGCAGATTCAGAGCTGAAGCAATTTATCATGCAAGAAGCTCATGATACTCTTTATTCTATCCACCCCGGAGGAACGAAGATGTATCAATATTTGAAAGAGCAATTTTGGTGGCACAAGATGAAGAGAGAAATCGGAAGCTACATCGCCAAGTGTGACATCTGGCAAAGAGTGAAAGCAGAGCATCAGAGACCTGCAGGACTGTTGCAACCGTTGCAGATTCCAGAATGGAAATGGGATTCCGTCAGAATGGACTTTATCACCGGTTTACCTACTTCCAGTAGGGGAAATGACTCAATCTGGGTCATAGTTGATAGACTGTCCAAGGTAGCTCACTTTATCCCTTTTAAGACTACCTACCAGAGCTCGAAGCTAGCAGAACTGTATATTGCTAGGATTGTTAGTCTGCATGGAACCCCTAAGACCATAGTATCAGATCGAGGAACCCAGTTTACCTCGAGATTTTGGCAGAAAGTTCAGGAAGGATTGGGAACCAAGTTGAACTTCAGCACAACTTATCACCCACAAACTGATGGACAGACTGAGAGAGTCAACCAGATCCTAGAGGATATGTTAAGAGCTTGTGTCTTATAGTATGGATCAAAATGGGAAGACTTCCTGCCTTTCACAGAATTCTCATATAACAACAGTTATCAAGCTAGTTTGCAGATGGCAAGTAGGAGAGAGTCAGATCTTTGGACCTGACATTCTCCGGGAAGCCGAAGAGAAGGCTCACAAAGTCCGTGAGCACCTCAAGACCGCCCAATCCAGATAGAAGAGTTATGCTGACAAGAGAAAGAGAGACCTGACTTTCAATGTCGGAGATTTTGTATATCTCAAGGTTTCACCATTTAAGGGAACGCAACGCTTTAGTCTGAAAGGAAAGTTAGCCCCCAGATATATCGGACCATTCAAGATTCTGAACCACCAAGGAGAAGTATCGTATGAACTGGACCTACCTGAAGAGATGTCAGTCATCCACAATGTGTTCCATATCTCGTTACTTCGCAAATGCCTGGAAGTGCCAGAGAAGACTGAAGTTGTCAAGAACATCGATCACCAAGCTATGGAGATCAACAATGACCTGACCTATTGTGAAGTGCCCATCCGTATCCTAGAAGAAGCTTACAGAACCACCATGACCAGGAGTATCAAGTTTCTCAAGATTCAATGGAGCAACCATATTGAAAACGAAGCCACTCGGGAGCGAGAAGATTACATTAGGACATAATTCCCAGATCTCTTTAGCTCCTAGTTTTCTTTGTAAATCTCGGGACAAGATTTTTTTAAGAGGGGAAGGTTTGTAACATCCCAAAACTTTAATCCAAGGTTATTAAGATCCAAATCATCAAAATTAGGGTTACCAAAAACTTTTCCAATTAAAATTATTATAGCATTCATATGTGTGTGCATTTAAATACTAGTTTTTTTGAATTGCCATGATTAAGTGATCCATTGCTTGTAAAATGATTCTTAGGTGAAATAAACATCATCTAGATCATTCCCAAACAAATCCCAAAGAAAAACAAATCAAAATGAATAAAAGAAGAAAATGGTCATTTGTGCCATTTTAATCAACATGCCTACTTTGGCTATTCCTAGTACTGAAAACCTAACAGAAGGAAATGTGGATCTTTGCACCCCTTGCTAGTACATGTAATGATGTACCAAGGCCCACTTTGTGATCTGCCAAAAACTTTCAAACACTAATTTTAAATGACATTTGAAAATTGAATCTAGTGTAGGTATCAAGATCACCCTATTTCAAAAACCACTCAAATGAGCTCAAATTTCAAAACCCAAGCAACCACAGAGTCTCAAGCTTATGACTAATACACCCACCAAAAATCTTTTAAAAATTCAAAACTAAATTTCTTGTGGCCATTTTCACAAACAATTGGCAGGCAGAAATTACACCTAGTATTAACTCACAGTTTTCTACAGGGTTTTGCCACCCATTTGTCCTCAAATCACTCCCTCTGTCCCCAATTGATCAAACCAAGCCATAAACACCCCATCCCCTATCCCCTAGCAGCAGTGCCATGCCACCCCGAGGACATGCTCGCCGGCCTAACTTGCCAACACAGCAGCAAACCACCCCTCTCTCTCTCGCCATGTCTAGGAGCTAGCCTAGACCGCACCGCCACTCTCTATCCCTCCCCGAGCAGAGCCAAGCCGCGGACCAGTAGCAGCGCGCCACGCCCAGAGTGTTTGCGCCATGCCGAGAACGCGCTAGAGTGCCGCGCCCGACAAGCGTTCACACGCCGCACCTCGACCGTAGCCTGCGCTCACCGCGTCGCCACGACCCAGGTAACCGCTCGAACATGCCCGTTCGGCGCCGTTCGAACCACAGCCACCGCACTCCGTGAAGATCACCGCCTCTGCCGCTCATAGCATGAGCACCACCCGACCAGACGCCACCGCCCCTAGCCTCGCATTTAAGCCGTAGCGCACCGCCAGGAGGCAAGCCACCGTCCCCTACCTCGAGCCACGCCGCTAGCACGTGGTGTAGCCCTCGCCGGAGCCGCTCGCCCATCCCTCTCGGTCGCCTCGTCGAGCTATAAATAGAGGCCACCCCCATCCTTATTCTGTACACCACTCACCTCCCCCCTCACCACTGATTATTTCCCACTTCTCCCCGGAGCCGCTTGAGCTCGTAGTCACTGGAATTCCATCGGAGCTGGCCTCTACTGGAGGAGAAGGGCCCCGCTGATTGCGACCACCCCTGAGCTCGCCCTCGTCCACCAGTTCGATCGCCCCCATCGCCGTCGTCGCTGGAGCCCTTGTACGGCCCCTGAGCACCCCCACCGAGCTGCTAGGGTTAGACCTCGCCGGCAACCTGTCCGTCGTCGACGACAAACCCCAACAGTAGATCCCAGTTCTAATCTAACGGCCCACATCGCCCCGTACCGCTTCGCGTGTAATGAGCCACTGACCGGTGGACCCCCTGTCAGCTGTGCCCCGCGCGGCGGAGTGCCACTGGGCTGACCTATTAGCTTTCCCGCGCGACCCATATAATTCAAAGGAATTTTCTATTTTAGTTTGAACTTAGTTCTGTCCCCTAGTTTGAAAATCAATTCAGAGAGATTTACAAATCCAAGTGGAGTGATTCCAATTTTGCTGGAAAGCTACTGAAAAGATCTACCCAAGCCCGTTGAATTAATTCAATTAGAGATAGAGATCTCTCCTAGTAAAAATAACAAGACAGAAGCTTTTTCACATTCAAACATTTTTCAAAAATCAACCATGATAGCTTTTGAGTTGATTCCAACTCTCAAAAATCACATTTCATCATACCTATCTGAATATGTAATAATATTAGGGTTTACATGAAGTGACTTTGGACTAGTACCAAATTAATGCTATATAGGCATTTCTAGTCACTTCAAATCATTAAATAATGAACTTAAACCAAAGTAATTGTGATCCAACCCTTAAATCACATTTCCACATGTTAGAATATGTGGTGATGACATGTGTCCACATGATCCCATATTTTAAGTGGTGAGTATTAAATCTTAGTTAATTTTTCAATGAGTAGAAATTACTTTTCATAAATAAAAAGAATTAATGTAGTTAATAAAACTTGTGATGCTTGTGATGATAATAGATCATCAAATGTGTGCCTTAGAGAGCTAATTAGATTATTTAAGTATTGTTTGGTGATTGTGTACTCCGTATGTATTTATAGACGATAATACCGACCAAGATTTCGAGGAGGAGTTCTATCAAGAGGAGGAAGAAAACGTCAACCACTGCACTGCACAAGGCAAGCCACCATTAACAATGCAAGCTAACCCTTGCAATCTAGATAACCCAAGCAAAGACATTAGACCTGCTTTGGTTATACCACTTTGACTTTTACTTACCCCAAGTATTATTTCCAAGCTTTATTTCTTTTACTTTACCCAAAGTTCTTTACTTGTTTTCAAGGTAGCATAAAGAGTATAAAACTTGACCTATATAGATAACTTTAGATGTCATTCTATGGCATGAGATTGATCCCATATTTCCACCTTAGTGAACACTCTTAACTTAGTAGTTTAGAGTAGATAAAAACTCTAGTCACTTTAGATGGGAACACTTGGTGAAAATGAATTATGAAAACCTTGGAATGATGAGTCATTCTATTGAGATGTTTTGACATGTGTTGAGAAACACAAATTGTTTATGATGATGAAAATGTTGAGGCATGAGCCTTAACCTTTTAGAAAACTAATGGTTGGATTCCGATGCGATACCATTCCAAATTTACCATACAACCACAATACCTGAATTGGGTAAAGCTTAGCCGGAAGTTTATATGCATTAGTATTAGTTCCCTCGCGGGAGAGGTTTAAGCTGAGGCTACCTCTCAATGTTGTCCACCTATGTAGTGCCCAAGATGACAGATGGTCATGGTTGGGAGGCCATGGTCATAGGAGAGGTGCGTATACTAGGGTGTGTAAAGGAAAGGTTATGTTTGATTATCTGCATACTAAGCATGATTATTCAGGGTTATCCCTAACAGATGTATCGAATCTTGTGGTGAAAGTGTACCACCTCTGCAGAGTGTCAAACTATTCAAATAGCCGCGTCCGCGGTTATGGACAGTTGGAATGGCCATACTGTTTCGTTGTCAGATGTTTTGAAAATAACTTATGAAAGGAATGATGAATCTTGACATGACCACAACAGGGTTGTGTTTATGACAATAGCTTCCCAACTTAAGTGATTCTAGATCTTTATTTTATCTTTTTTTTCTTCTGAACTCAGCTTAGGTTTCAAACTTAACTTTATAGTTAAACTTAGAGTTAGCACTTTAACGTAGAACTATACTGCTTGTTAGTGGCAGTTTGCGAGTACTTAAAGAGTACTCATGGCTTTTGTCCGTGGCTATTCTCATGGCAAGACTATGAAGGAGCCAACCAAGACGATGGCCAGCAGGACGGCTATGATAACTAGGACTATCTTCCTTCGTCAGCATTGCCTGTGCCCCTGAAGATGGACCCTACCGCTACGCTTATCTTTTATTCCACTGCTTGTTGTATTAAGACTGGATCATGAGATCCTTATTTGTGTAAGACCTTATGTATGGTTTGTAATGCATGATGTACTGTGATATCCAATCTGTTATGTCTCGCAAAAATGTGTGATGAATGACATAACAGGCATCTGGGATTATAAATCCGGGTGTTGACATAAGGTCAATTAGCTTGACCCTGATGGCAATCATTTAGGTTTAATGAGTGGAATGCCCACTCCAAAGTAACTTGCTTTCAAAGTAATTATACCATCGTAATCATTAGGCTTTGCCTTCTTCTTCCTAGGGAAGTGGACTGTAAAAGGATCTCTAGATGGTAGCCCTTCCACATTCCCTTCATGTAAATTGATTAAAGCTTTGATAGTTCTTAGGAATGGGCTACCTAAAATAATAGGTGCTATGGGATCTTCCGGCATGTCCACAATAACAAGATCAATAAGAGTGGGACTACCTTTAATTTTTACAACTATATTTTCTTTTATCCCAACAACTTGTTTATAAGTTGAATATGCTAGATGGAGTCTCAATTCAATGGTTACAAATGGCCCCAAGTTTTATTTATCAAATAGGCTTTTGGAAATTGTTGAGATGCTTGCACCATCACAAAGTGCAAATATATCATTAACTCCTACCTTAACTTCAATAGTGGGCTCAAATATATCATCTAGCTTAGCAGGAAGCTTATCAGCTAGTATCTTATACTCCATCTCTAAATCTCGAACTTTAAATGCTACTTGTTGTATAAATTGTTGGTACATAGCATCATTACCTTGTTCTATACCGAGATTCTTTACGGTGATCATCTTTAGTAGACCTTCCACGGTATATTCTGGTGTTGGTGCATTTCTATAATCTAGATCTTCAGGCTTTTCTTCATTGGTTACACCCTCATCATCTTGAGGTCTTCTATCGGATTGGGCTCGGGCTTTCCAACAAACTTTGCTAGTATGAGAGCTTGGCTCTCAACTACCTTGCCCAATTGAGCCTCCACGGTCTTTATCCTTTCCTGTAGAACCTACACATCATTTCTAATTGCAACGACTTGGTTACATAATTTTCCTATACTACTTTCATGGTTCTCTATGATTTCAATAAGCATATTATTTTGCTCGTTTGAGCTTGTATAAAAGTTCTAACAATTTGCTCAAAAGAGAGTTTGCCATGATTTGCTCCATTATTACTATCATAATTATTTTAAGGAGCTCCTGCAGGATTAGAATAATATTTTTGAATATTAGAAGCATAATTGTTATTTTTCCATGCAAGATTAAAAGCAGTGCTAGCTATAAAATTGACATCATTAATATCGGTAGCCATAACATTAACTTGGGTATCTTCTTTTCCCTTTACTATATTAAGTAGCTCGTCTAACTTAGATGTAAGCTCTTCATTATTTACCTCGGTAATTGAACTTACTCTCTTCGAGGTTCTCTCAACATGCCACTAGGCATGCTTATTTTGCATATCATCAAGTAACTTCTTTGCAACACTCACTTGCTTTCCCATGATTGTTCCTCCTGCGGCAGTATCTAGCATAGACTTAGACATTGGGTTAAGACCATTATAAAACAAATGTAATATAAGCCATTCTTCCATCCCATGACTAGGACAGTTCATTACGGCTTCTGTCATCCTTTCCCAACCAAGAGCTAGTGGCTCACGGTCTTCTTGTCTAAAGCTTGTAATGTTGGATCTTAGCTGCATAGTTTTAGTTGGGGAAACAAATTAGTCATAAACAAATTAGTACATTTCTCCCAAGACTTAATAGTTCCCTTTGGTAGAGCTAGCAACCAATCCTTAGCCTTTCATCTAAGAGAGAAAGGAAACAATCTTAATTTAACAACATTTGGATCTACATCCTTAATATGCATCATGTCGCAAATTTCAGTAAAAGTGATTAAGTGCAATCCCGAATGCTCAGAAGATGAGCCCCCAATTTGGTTTTGTTGAACCAAACTTAAAAGGTTAGGATTTATTTCATAGAATTCTGCATCAACAGCGGGCTGAGTGATAGGTGCACGAATAAAATCATCAGTGGGAGTAGCATACTCCCCAAGTCTCTTTTGAGCCATGGCTCTTATATTTTTGGTAAATTTTAAGTAATGAAAACAAATAAGAAGTAACTAATTGTTTTGGGGTTTCAAATAGATAATAAGAAAGTAAACTAATAACAAGAAATAAACTACAACTAATAATAAAACTAAAAACAAGGTCTCTAGTGACCTCACCAGGATAGCAAAATTGCTTCCTCGACAACGGTGCCAGAAAAAGGGTTGATACCTTTGATCCGGATTTACGGATGTAGTATAATAGCTTTTTCCCTAGAAGACCTAGGTTTAATCGAACCTTGGAAAGCAATGCTAAAAGAAAATCAAAATGACATGTCTACAAGAACTTGTTTGTTTGTTTTACCTTAGTTTATCAGACCAATCTAGTTTACTTTTATAATGGGTTGAATCAATGGATGGAGATAGGCCAGCGTTGAAGATCCACCTACAGCTGCACATCATATGGGATAAAAGATAATAATAAGCATAGTCATGTGTAATGATTGAATAGGGATAATCTCTTGTGGGCAACACATCCTAATATACTACAGCCCCCGTGATGCAGTGGGCATAGCAATAGTCTTTTAATCCAACCGAGTGCACATCGAAGCAACGGGCTACAAATGATTATTAAGTGTAAAACACAGATCAAAGCATTAAGTGGTGATGTTGTTGCGATCCCGAATGGGTCACTAAGCGAAGACTGTACTACCATTGCTTTCACTGGGGTTCCTATGAGATCACCGCTAGACAAGTATCTCACCTCAAGCCTTTATCAATCTATGGGATCTTGGGTAACTACAAGTCCACATATCGAGACAAGATAGAAAGAAACAAAAGATACAAATCTCTATTTGCAAACAAAACACAATACTCCCATGAATTAGATGCACATAATTGCTGTGAGGTTTCTCCCCAACCCGCAGCCCGTGAGGACTACTCACTCATAACAAATAGATCTAGGATAGAAAACATTGTGCAAATACTTAGATTGAAATAGAATATTCTTACAACGGTCGCCAAATCACAAGGAGATCCAAAGTACAAAGCAATGGCTATGGCAAATGGAGGGGATGGATGATGGAAGTGCTGAAAAATGGTGTGGATCTCCTTTGGTGGTGTTGTGATGTAATCTGAGAATGGCGACCCTCTGGCCGTCGGCTGGAGCCTCAAAATATATTGGCGTATTCACGAAACTTGTAGGGTTTCACGAGACGCGCCACAACATGGTAAATGCGGATGGTATGGGCGAGCCCTGCCCGTACCAGTGGTTGTTAAGCTTGTTGTCACCTGGGAATGGCTTTCCAATTACTTGGCCGTGTGGACTTTCTCAAAAACCTTCATTATGACTCCTGATTTCACATTAAACAACATGACTTCCTGCACAACACAATTGAAAGAAAGGTTTTGCATATATTTGCAATTATTAGTCATTAGTGGCAAGGATTGAGAGTTTCTTGTCAATTGATTGACCAAAAACAATGTTTAAACATGGGGGAAGATGGCTATTTCTGGAGCTATCATAGTCCAAGATGTACTCTGTAACCAACTCTGTATTGTAGACGGATAGGTCTCTCCTGTAACCCTAGGCCGGATATCTATATAATCCATCATAGGGACCAGCCTTTAGGGCACCCACAACTTACAACCTCAACTTGCACAGGTGAAACCTCTCTTGTAATCTGTACTTCCGACTCTACCATATCATTGGATTGCTAGCAGGAGTAGGACATGTCTACCGCCGGCAGATTCGAACCTCGGTAAAGCTTGTGTGCTCACCGTCTCGGAATACCGTCGCCTCGCACCCCCTTTCTGCACACGCCTCGAGGACCCCCTCTTGGCGTACATGTATTCAATCTGACGATAGTTGGTGCCTATAGTGGGGCATGCGAGTTTCATATCTGTGTTTCGGGTGGAATCTGCGTGAATCGGAATCAGCGAGACAATCGCCGTTGGCTGGGTCCTCCACACCAGCAACGTCCCTCTTTTCCTTCTCGACAAGACTTGGATTCCGTCTAGGGAATCTATGACCACCTACACAATCAGGTCCTTTGGCGAGATCGATGTTTACCTCGGTTTTGCTAAACCTACCCAACCCACCCTAGCAGTGATGATAGAGGGAGAAGAAATTTCTGGATCCACTTTGTCCATGGAGGCGGCATAGTTTTGGGTCTCAGAAAACCCTAATCCCACTCAGCCCACACCTAAAGCAGAGATAGTGGAGAAGATCACATCTGAAGTAGATATCCCCAAGGAGGTCAAATCTCAGGAAGATCAAAGCAGCAACAGCTCTGGATCCGACTTTGCCGATGTTGGAGAAGGAAATCACTCCTGAGGCACACCGTGAAGATGATCATGAATTGTGTCATAGTCAACACAGATGCAATTCTCGAGACCATAAGGTGTTTCGAGGAAGCCAACAAAGAAAGTTGCAACTACCTCAAGGCGCACACATCACACTTCGTCAGATATGTTGGATCCGGATCTGGCCCTGCCGATGATGGAGACAACGACGACTCGGTGCTGGAGGAAATCAGAATGAACACCAACATACCGTCATCCTCGGATGATTCAATGACGTCGGTAGAATTCGAAAAGTTCTGCATGGAAATTGAAGAGGAGATCAACTCCAAGGCTGCGGAAGAAGGAGAAGCTATGGATGAAAGGCCCTACAATAGTATGGATGAAGGATCTAGAGAAAACTCTCCCGAACCGCATGATGATATGGATCTCGCAGATAATCCTGATGTCTAGATGTCCGAGCGTACTGATAGAATCTTGACTCTAGGAATCAGACCCAAAGCCGTCTTTGTTACTGGTGCTACCAAGAAGGCAAATAATAAGAAGACTCCAGCTAAATATCCTCCAGCTGATGAGGTAATCGCCAAAGAATACGAATAGGATTTAGATGGAGCTTTGATCCCTGACAAACCAAAAAGCACTCTAGATGGACGCGTGGTTACCCCTAGTGACCGTAAGATTCTTGGAGATGCACTCACCACACCTATCCCGATAGCCGCAGATCTTACACCTACAGAGTTGGAAGACAGGGCCCAAGCCCTTGAAGCACATCACCAAGTACTCCTTGATGAAGCCACTCATATCCTTGAGGATAAGCAGTGCATTGCAGCTGCGGGACAACCTAGTTCCATGTAGCATCAGAAGTCCCGAAATGGCCCTGAGTTGGCTAATAAAAATCTAGAAGTTCACAAGACCCTTTTCGAAGGAGACATGACCGCTAGAAAACCTCGGCTCAACAGCAAGGGAAACCGGGTGTATGGCACGCTGGTAGAAAATGCTACTGTGGCCCGAGATATCCTGGCAAATAATCCAAGCCCAGACCAGGTCTGACTAAGTGTGAATCTACTCACCAAGGGCCTAGAGAAACAAAAGGTCACCATGTCCGACAGCGGGAACCTGGTCTCCGAATCTGACCAATGCCGCACGGACACTTGTCGACAGCAAGATGTAAGGCCCGGAAGAGAACTGGAACTACGCTACCATCTCGACCCTCGGGAAGACAATTAATCAAGAACCGACTCTTCAGGACATCAGCACAGACCTGCACAAAGATGGAGCAACATTTCCCGGACCACAGAGCGAGACACCATAGCAGCAATGGTTCAACAACAACCTCCCTGACGACAGTCGAATAACCGTAGGGAAGATGAAGAAGCACAACGTCAGGAGTAGGACTGGAAACAAATGCCCCTCCTAGACATACAAGCCGTCCGTCTAAGCCACATCACCATGATGGCGATGATGGACGAAGGAACGATGAACACCGTGCTGGGTCAAGTCGGCATGGTGGACGTCACCATGAAGCTCCGGCTAGAGGAAACAACCCGCCGGCACCACCCTCTCCACCAAGCAACTCCCATAACGGCTCCCATGGAGGCCAAGGAGGGACTGAGGTAGAGGCGGTTGTGGAGGAAACAGAAATTCAGCTCCACGACGCTGTAGCCAGAACGAACACCTGAGAAGGTGCTTCCTGTCACCAAGTGATGCTAGGCACCGGATCAACTCAAACATAGAGGTGTGGTGCTATGAGTCAGATAACATATATGTGGGCCCCAAGTGCTTCCAGTAGCAAATCTGACAAATAGCTTTCCCGGATGGATTTGCCAACTCAAGGCACATTCAACCGTATGACAGTGTATCTTGGCCACACACTTGGCTCCAGGATTTCTTCTAGGCCTGCTACATCGCCAAAGGAGGAAAACCTTGGTCATGACCCGGTATCTCCCGCTTATGCTGAGGAAGATGGCTTGATCATGGCTCAATGAACTCCTGGAAAACACCATCCATAACTGGTATGCCATGCAAAGTGATTTCTTTCAGAGCTTCGAGCGAACATACAAGAGGCCCTGCATGGTCGAAGATCTGTAGCGGTGCACCCAGAAACATGGAGAAACCTACCGGGACTACCTCAGATGATGGATCAACACGAGGAACTCCTGTGAGGGAGTTAACGACCAGACCGCGATCAACACTTTTATCGTGGGACTCCCAATCAGTTTACTGCGTCATCGCCTAAAGTGCGACAAAGTTACCGACTTAGGGGAACTGATAGAGATGGCGAGCAATTATGTAGACGCTGACGATGATCCAGAGGGACTACTAAATGTACTAGCTGTGCCACAATCGGCTAAACAGCCAAAGTAGAAGACCTAGAAACGCAAGAACACCTCGGAGGATAAACCCAATCTAGAACCGCAATAGTCAATGCATCTTTCGGGTCTAGAGGACAAGGAGGCCGCAGAGGCGGCTGGAGACAAGGCTGTGGAACTTATAGAGTCCAAGGTAGAGGAGACCAGTAACCTGGAAAAACCTACTCTTAGGCCAACAATGCCAATAATCCGTGTGTGTATCACTCGGATGGTAACAGGGGCTCGTCCCACACCAATCATGAGTGTCGTTTCAATGACGACATCAAAAAATACAAATCCACTGGCTATAGGGCCAAGCGACAAAAAGGAAAGAAAAATTCAGACAAAGACAAGGAGTCCAAGGAAGATTCCGACATGGAGAAGGCAGAAGCATCAAATCCCAAGTCGGATGGAAAGAAGACCTTCCCAACCAAGAAAGACACCTACGTCTACTTCCTTGGATCCCAACTGGCTAAGGTTAAAAAGGAAGTGATGCATGAGCTCAACGCAACAGTTCTGACTGTCCCTTAGTTTCTAGACTAGTCGAAAGTAACAACATTACCTTTGATCGAAGTGATCATCCGCCTAAACCACACAGGTGAGGAAAGTATGCTTAAGTCATCAATCCATTGATCGACGGATATGGGTTCTCCCAGAACCTCATGGATGGTGGAAGTAGCATCAACATTATCTACGTCAAAACACTGCCCCTATGAGGATATTGGAAACACAGCTGAATTACACGTCCGTGGTTTTCCATGGAGTTGTCCCCGGATGACAAGCGAACTCTCTAGGAGAAGTCACCTTGGATGTTACCTTTGGAACTCCAAGGAACTATCGGACGGAAGTACTTTCCTTCAAAGTGGTGCCGTTCAAGAGCACATACCATGCTATCTTTGGGCGTCCGGCTTACCGGGATTTTATGTCTCGCCCTTGTTATATTTACAACATGATGAAAATTCCAGGTCCCAATGGCGTCATCCTGATCCGAGGAGACCCAAAGAAGGCACGGGAATGCGAGGACGGAAATGCCGCCTTTGCTGAAGCTGTACTGCATGTTGAGGAGTACCAGGAGATCAAGAAGAACATCGACCTGTCCGAGATGCCCGCGACAAAGAAGGAGGTGACAAAGCCAACTCCGGAGTTCAAGGCATCGGAAGAGAAGAAGACAACACTGTTGAAGGATGATGACCCCTCCAAGGTGACTCGGATAGGCGTAGGTTTAGGCCACACATAGGAAAGCGTGCTCGTCGAGTTCCTCAAAGCTAATAAAGATATCTTTGCATGGCAACCATATGACATGACCGGAGTACCTAGGGAACTTGCCGAGCATAGCTTAAACGTGTATCCTAACGCTAAACCCGTCAAGCAGTCCTTTTGATAGTTCGGCAATCAAAAGCGTAAAGCAATAGCTAAGGAACTAGCACAACTCGAGTTAGCCAGATTCATAGAAGAGGTCATCCACACTGAGTGGTCGGTCAATCCTGTAATGGTCCCTAAAAAGGACACCACTGATTTAAGGATGTGTGTTGATTATACTTCCTTGAATAAGGTTTATCCCAAAGATTTGTTCGCTCTTCCTAGAATTGATCAAGTTATCGACTCGACAGAAGCCTCGGAACTCCTGTGTTTTCTCGATGCATACTCTAGATATCACCAAATTTGGATGAAGGAGTTAGCCAAACTAAATTTGGATGAAGGAGTTAGCATATGTGGATGGCATAGCTATGATGTCCAAAAAGAAGGAAACTCTTATTTCTGACTTGGAGGAAACGTTCAGCAATTTATGAAAATACAATATAATGCTTAACTTAAAGAAGTGTTTCTTTGGAATACCGGCTGGAAAATTGTTAGGTTTCATTGTGTATCAAAGATGCATAGAAGTGGTCCGAGACAAAATAAAGGCTATACTCAGCATTCCCAGGCTAACTCGCTTGAAGGACGTAGAACAACTAACTGGCTGCATTGTCGCGGTCAGTCGGTTCATAAGCCAGCTCGGTGAAAGAGCCGCACCATTATACAAGCTCCTAAAAAATACTAAGAAGTTCGTCTGTACAGATGAAGCTAAAGCTGGACTTCAGGATCTGAAAGACGTACTCTCATCCCCCATATCCTTGCAGCACCGGAACCACATTAAACGATGTTGCTCTTCTTAGCTATGACAAATAGAGTCGTTAGTGTTTTCATGGTGGTGGAATAACCGAAATAAAAACAGGAACACCTGGTACATCGTCCGACTTATTATCTTACGGAGCTCTTGACTGAATCAAAACAAAGGTATCCTCATTGCCAAAAGTTAGCCAATGTTGTGTTCTTCGCATCTGGAAAGCTATGTCATTATTTTCAAGAGCACAAGATTATTGTGGTGAGCACAGCTCCCATGGGAGAGATAATCAACAATAGTGATGCCACAAGACATGTCGCCAAGTGGGGAATTGAGCTAGCAGCTTTTGATATTGAGTATAAACCTCGCACAATAATCAAATCGCAGATTCTTGCCGACTTTGTCGCTGATTGGACAAATACGGTAGAAAACACGGTCTGCTAGAGTTGGAAGTTTGGACCTTACATTTGGAAAGGTCTAAAGCACTCGGGGGCTGGCGTAGTGCTCAAGTCACCCCAAGGTGATAAATTGTTCTATGTGTTGCAGATTCACTTTAGGGTGACAAATAACATTGCCGAATATGAAGCCCTGCTACATGGAATCCGATTTGCAATAGACATCGGCATTCGCCAACTCATGTGTTATGGAGACTCGAATTTAGTTGCCTAGAAAGTATCTGATATCTGCAATGTAAATAAGCACATGGAAGCATACATAGCTATCGTGGATGAACTAGAAAATTGTTCGAAGGGTTTGAAGTTCAACACATTCCCCGAACAGAAAACAAGGAAGTAGATGCTCTATCAAGAATAGTCTTTGCATGGAAAAAGGTCCCAGATGGTGCTATTTTGGAGCACTTAAGAGTTCCCTTTATCATAGGAGTTGATGAGGTGTATCCGACCAAATCCGACTCACCGCTCATAGCAATTCTGGCTATAATTCCTAGCTGGACAAAACCCTACCTTGATTTTTTGGTAGATAGAAAATTACCCGAAGACAAAGTTATGAGCTGACAGATCGCCCGACGAGCAAAATCCTACATAGTGGTGGCTCTACAAGCGGAGTGTGCCTGGGGCCTTTCAGCGCTGTTTTTCTCTAGAAGGAGTGGAAATCCTAAGGGAAATCCACGGAGGCGAATGCTAACATCACGACGCAGCCAATTATTTAGTGGCAAATGCTTTTAGACACAATTTTTTCTATCTTACAGGTAAGGTAGATGCCGAGAGGCTAGTCAAGACGTGCAAAGGTTGCCAAGAATACACCAAACAAGCCCATGTTCCGGCTGATCAGCTGCGAACAATTCCGATTACATGGCCCTTCGTGATCTGGGGGCTTGACATGGTAGGACCATTTAAATGGGATCCAAGTGGATATACCCATCTTCTTGTGATGGTGAAAAAATTCACAAAATGGATTTAGGAAAAACCCGTCACAAGTTGTGATGGAGAAACAACCAAAAAAATTGTCGAGGATGTTATAATCCGATTCGGGTATCCACACAGTATTATTACAGACAACGGGAGTAACTTTTCCATGGAAGAACTAATCGAATTTTGCAATGATCAAGGGATCCAACTTGATATTGCATCAGTCGCACATCCATAAGCCAATGGACAAGTCAAAAGGGCAAATGGTTTAATTCTTCAAGGCCTACGACCAAGACTCGAAGCACCACTTCATCGTTCCGCGGGGGCTTGGGCGGATGAATTGCCGTCTATTGTATGGAGTTTACAAACTACTCCTAATAGGTCAACCATACATACCCCTTTCTTCTTAGCCCACGGTGTAGAAATAGTTCTTCCAAGTGATCTTATTCATACTTCTCACTAAGTTATTGCGTATGTCGAAGAGGATGACGAAGTCGCTTAGCAAGATGACATTGATATGCTTGAGGAAGTTGCATCGTTGCTGAATAGAGAGCTACAGCCTATCAGCAGAAGTTACGCAAGTATCATAGTTAGAGGGTTAGAGACCAGTCTTCTAGGAAGGGCGATCTGGTTCTCCGATTAGTGCAAAAAAGAGAGCACAAACTTGCCCCTATATGGGAAGGGCCCTTAATGATTAGTCGAGTATTGCACAATGGTTCTTACTACCTATCTGACATGAGGCCAAAAAAAGAAAGACATGCTACTAAGAAGAGAAAGAGAGCTGGAGGCAGTACAAACCTGGATGAAATAGACCGTCCATGGAATATTGCTCAGCTACGTCCCTTTTATTCTTAAATTTATTTCTTTGTAATCATATCAATATACATGTTCAAGGTGAAATAAATTATTGGTCTCCTCAATGTTCTTTCTGAGATGTTTTTACATACCATCTGATACGTTGAAAAATATCTATAATTTTTGATGTTGCATGCTTATTTTATATCTACTTTCTTATGTTTTGTCCATACTTTGGAGTATTTTTATACACTTTCTAGGACTAACCTATTAACAAGATGCCACAATGTCAGTTGCCTATTTTCTTCTGTTTTTGGTTCCGGAAAAGGAAGAAAATCAATATTCTACGGGAGAAAAGCCAAAGTCGATATTTTACCGGAAGACTCACGGAGCCAGAAGACGAGACGGAGAGGGGCCAGGGGCTGGGCACACCATGTGGTGGCACGGGTCCCCCCTGGCCGTGCCACTAGGTGGTGTGGGCCCCTGGTCCACCCTCTGACATCGCCCTTTCGCATATAAGAAGCCTCCGATGCAAAAACCCTAAAGAATCTGTAGCATCCCAATTGTCTAACAATTGTAATGCTACTTGGTCTAGTAATATAATGGCTACTTCCTATATATAATTGTTGCATCATAATTATATCATGCTCATGTCATCATGCCACCTTGCATTTGAGCATCATATAAAACCGTCTTTCTTTGGTTCTTCTCTCATATGCATTATTAATTGTATTTGCCTCTTGATATTGTATTTGGTTATTGATATATGGTTTAATGCCCAAGTTGAGTTGGGGGCATATCTTTTATTCCATCCATCACCTTTCTTTTCACCACCTTATAATTCTACCACACTAATTACCATGGGCTATTATTTTATTTTATTTTGGCTTTTACTCTAGCTCATGTGGGTTGGGATGGATTCAACTATAATTTCTTTCGCTTGGCGTCTATTCCACATTTTGGGAATGCATAAGAATAATGCCATGTTATTATTTTGTTTTCACAAGAATTTAAACATGGCATTTAATGTTATCACTATCTGCCTTTTGGTTATCAACTGTTGGTACATTCCATACCGATAGGCCTTTGTAAACCGATGCGATTTTTCTGATTCGTTGTATACCGATGCGATCTATCTTACTCTTTGTTATCCGACGTTATCTTGTTGGGGTGTTATTTTTCGTAGTTACCAATCTTTAGGTTCATCTTAAGAAGAAGGTGTTGGGATATGTGTTTTACTGATTCATGTGCGGAGTAATGATTTGAGTGCGGGATGGAGTCGCGACCATACCACTACTTTTATCATTACTCTGGTATATTGAACTAGTAGAGTTACTAATCTTGATTCGTGAAGTGGTTTTGCGCATATAGTGGTATTTTAATGCCGAAAATTGCGAAAAAAATTTCTTTGTTAGTTTGTGTACCACACTCCTTGTTCAGTCTTGTGCGTTATGCTTAATATCTTCTAGTTGCCTTGAACTTTGTTGATATTTTAATATCATCTCAGTGAATTGCATCCTTTAATCTTGATTAATTCCATTTTGGTACTATTTTGGATTATTATCATTCTCCATTATAGTACTGACTTGTGTTTTATATCAATCACAGGATGGCACCACCACGCCGTTCTGAGGAGGACATACCACCTGAACTTGGGGCTGCTTTGGCAAGTATTGCAAATGCTTTGGGCACTATGCAGTAGAACCAGCAGCGCTTCGAGGAAAGCGTGAGGAGGAATGAGTTTGTTCCGCTACCTCCACCTCCCAAGCGAGGAGACATCAAGAGTTTTCTCAAGTTCAACCCACGCCAATTTGAGGTGTCTGATCAGCCACTTGATGCGGATGATTGGCTTCGTGAAGTGTCAAGATTGCTGATGACTGCAGATGTTCCCGAGCAAGAATGGGTCAAATGTGCCACTCACCTTCTGAAGGGAGATGCAGCTCTCTGGTGGGAAAATTACCTCAAGGCAGACCTCTCTGGTTTTCAGCCTACTTGGGAGCAATTCACTGCTGCTTTCAAAGAGCAATATCTGTCAGAAATTGTCATGGAAAGGATGAAGGAAGTGTTTCTCAACCTCAAGCAGGGCACTGACAATGTCAACACCTACATCAGAAACTTCATGAATCTGTCTCGGTATCATGGCGATGAGATCTCTGATGACAAGAAGAAGCAAAAGAGGTTCTGGCATGGCCTCAATGCTTCCATCAAATATGCAATCACTCATGCAAGGCCGACGTCTTTTCTGGAACTCCAACACACAGCTCTGCAGGAAGAAGCAAGTAGGCAAGTGTTTGAGGAGTCAAAGAAACATAGCCGTGATACAGCAAGCTCTTCTGCTATGACAGCTCCTTCTAAGCGTCGTGTCTGGGTTCCTAACACCCCACCGTCGCTCAATGCTCCACCAAGACCGTCAAGCTACACAGCAAGGCCACCAAACTCCTTCACTGCGGCTCCCAGGGGCTACAACCACAACTACCCTAGAGCGCCTGGCGGAGTCCCTGGCTACGTTGCTCCACGTCCACCTGGTGCTTGTTATACTTGTGGAAACACTGGGCATTAGCACTGGAATTGTCCATTGAACAACAAAGCTCTTCCACCACCACCTCCAAGACCTGCGGCAAGTGCTCCTATGATTCATGCACCTCCACCTCGGGCTCTCAACATCAACACTAAGCCTGGGTCTATGGTTGCTCGTGCCAACTGTGTCAACGTCGCTCAAGCTGAGCATGCACCTGGAGTTGTCATGGGTATGCTTCCTGTTAACTCAGTTTCTGCACGAGTGTTGTTTGATTCTGGCGCATCTCATTCTTTTATCTCTACGAGTTTTGCTGATAGGAATGGGTTATCTATGGATCCTCTCCCCAAGCGTTTAATGGTCCTTTCTCCTGGAGCAACAATGGCATCTTCTAAAATCAGCCATAACAATCAAATTGAGATTGGTGGTTCTTCGTTTCCGGCTTCCTTAATTATTCTGGGCAATTCTGATATTGATGTTATCTTGGGCATGGATTGGTTAATAGCAAATGTAGCTGTGATTGATTGTGCTGAACGTTCGGTTTCTCTGAATATTCCTGAAGGCCATATAGTCTATTCTCCAAGTCTGACTCCTGCAATTCAGCTTTATTCTTTGGCGGCTCTGAATGATGATGCTACGGAAGGTATTCAGAGTGTTCCTGTAGTCTGTGAGTTTCCAGATGTCTTTCCTGAAGAGTTGCCAGGCATGCCTCTGGATCGTCAGGTTGAGTTTGTCATTGAACTTGAGCCTGGTACCGCTCCTATCTCCAAGCGGCCTTATAAAATGGGTCCTGCTAAGTTGGCTGAACTCAAGCGCCAGCTTGATGAACAAGAGAAGTTGGGTTTCATTCAGCACAATACTTCTTCTTGGGGTAGTCCAACCATCTTTGTGAAGAAGCGAGACAAGACTAATAGACTTTGTGTTGACTATCGGGCACTCAATGTTAAAACAATCAAGAATAAATATCCCCTTCCGCGGATTAATGATCTCTTCGATCAGCTAGCTGGAGCTGTGGTATTCTCTAAGCTTGATTTGAGAAGTGGTTATCATCAAATCAAGATCCGCAAGGAAGATGTTCCTAAAACAGCTTTCACCACCCGTTATGGCCTGTATGAGTACACGGTCATGTCTTTCGGTCTCACCAATGCACCTGCCACCTTCTCGAGGCTTATGAACTCGGTTTTCATGGAGTATCTTGATAAGTTCGTTGTGGTCTATCTGGATGACATTCTAGTCTATTCTAAGTCAAAGGAAGAACATGAAGAACACCTTCGGTGTGTCCTAAACAAACTTCGTGAGAACCGCCTGTATGCAAAGTTCTCCAAGTGTGAGTTTTGGCTGCCTCAAGTCACCTACCTTGGTCATGTCATCTCTGCCAAGGGCATTGCCATCAACCCAGAAACTATTAAGACAATTATGGACTGGCTTCCATCCATAAATGTCAAAGAAGTCCGGAGTTTCCTTGGTTTAGCCAGTTACTGCCGTCGATTCGTTCAAAACTTCTCGAAGATTGCGAGGCCTCTTACCGATCTCCTCAAGAAAGGCAAGAAATACCTTTGGACTCCTACATGTCAAGCAAGTTTTGAAACACTCAAAGAGAAGCTCACTTCCACACCAGTCTTGGTTCCTCCAGATACATCAAAGCCTTTCCAGATATTTTGTGATGCCTCATTGCAAGGATTGGGTGCGGTCCTTATGCAAGAAAAGCAAGTTGTTGCTTATGCCTCTCGACAGTTGAAGACGCATGAGATCAACTATCCTACACATGACCTCGAACTCGCAGTAGTTGTCTTCGCTTTGAAAGTATGGAGGCATTACTTGCTTGGCAACCGTTGTGAGATCTTTTCTGATCACAAGAGTCTGAAGTATATCTTCACACAGCCGGATCTCAACCTTCGTCAAAGGAGGTGGATTGAAACAATCAATGATTTTGATTTGACCATCAACTACACTCTGGGAAAAGCCAATGTCATGGCCGAATCTCTCAGCCAAAAATCTTATGTCAACAATCTCATGGTGGAAGAACAACAACCTCTCTTGTGCGAGGAATTCCGCAAGCTCAACCTTGAAATTGTGGATCAAGGGTATCTTCTGAACCTTCTGGAAACACCGCTCTTGGAAGAAAAGGTCCGTTCCATTCAACTTGGTGATCCTTACACTAAAAAGATCATCTCCAACATTCAGCTTCCGAAGTATGAGACTTTCCATGTTGACGACCAAGGCACTCTTTTCTTTGAACACCGGATGTTTGTTCCGAACTACCTAGGTTTAAGAGAGCAAGTTCTCAAGGAGGCGCATGATTCTATTCTTTCTATCCACCCTGGCAGCACTAAGATGTACATGGACTTGAAAACACAATATTGGTGGCCTGGTTTGAAACGATATTGTGCCAAGTATGTCTCGTAATGTGATGTCTGTCGTAGAGTTATAGTTGTCCATCAGAAACCTTCCGGTCTTCTACAGCCATTGAAGCCTCCAGAATGGAAATGGGAGAAAGTAGAGATGGACTTCATCACTAGTTTTCCAAGGTCGCAGAAGGGCAACAATGCAATCTTTGTTGTCATTGACAGGCTTTCCAAAGTAGCTCACTTCTTTCCAGTCAAGGAAACAATTTCTGCAATTCAGTTGGCTGAGCTCTATATCAACAGAATTGTCTCTCTGTATGGAGTTCCTCTTGAGATCAGTTCAGACCGTGGAAGCATCTTCACTTCCAAGTTCTGGGGAAGTTTCCAAAATGCTTTGGGAACAAAATTAAACTTCAGCACAGCTTACCACCCTCAGTCGCAAGGACAAGTTGAAAGGATCAATCAGATTCTAGAAGATATGCTCCGTGCTTGCGTTATCTCTTTCGGCATGAAGTGGCAATAATGTCTTCCTTATGCTGAATTCTCTTACAACAACAGTTTCCAGAAAAGTCTAAAGATAGCACCATTTGAGGCTCTCTATGGTTGCAAATGTAGAACTCCGATTGGTTGGTCGGGCGCAGGTGAAAGAATATTGTTTGGCCCGGACATTGTAACTCAAGCGGAGGAGAAAGTTCACATCATTCTTGAAAACCTGAAGATTGCTCAAAGTTGCCAGAAGAGCAATTATGACAGAAAGCACACGAACATGGAGTATGTCCCTGGTGACCTCGTTTACCTTCGTGTCACTCCCATGAGAGGCACGCACCATTTTGTTATCAAAGGAAAGCTGGCTCCTAGATACATCGGTCCTTTCAAAATTCGTGGAAGAAGAGGAGAAGTTACTTATGCTCTTGAGCTCCCTGAACAACTCAAAGTCCATGATGTTTTCCACATCTCTCAACTCAAGAAGTGCTTCAAGGATCCCGGCAGGACCGTGGACCATGAACTCATCAATCCCCAAGAAGATCTGTCTTATCAAGAACACCCCATAAAAATTCTAGAAGCCGCAGAAAGAAGGACTCGCAACAAGTCCATCAAGTTCTGCAAGGTGCAGTGGTCGCACCATTCCGTTGATGAAGCCACGTGGCAACATGAAGATGAGATCCGTGCCAAGTATCCCACCCTCTTTGAGTCTTCTTCTTCTTCCTAGAATCTCAGGGCGAGATTCCTGTTTAGTGGGGGAGAGTTGTAGCATCCCAATTGTCTAACAATTGTAATGCTACTTGGTCTAGTAATATAATGGCTACTTACAATATATAATTGTTGCATCATAATTATATCATGCTCATGTCATCATGCCACCTTGCATTTGAGCATCAGATAAAACCCTCTTTCTTTGGTTCTTCTCTCATATGCATTATTAATTGTATTTGCCTCTTGATATTGTATTTGGTTATTGATATATGGTTTAATGCCCAAGTTGAGTTGGGGGCATATCTTTTATTCAATCCATCACCTTTCTTTTCACCACCTTATAATTCTACCACACTAATTACCATGGGCTATTATTTTATTTTATTTTGGCTTTTACTCAAGCTCATGTGGGTTGGGATGGATTCAACTATAATTTCTTTTGCTTGGCCTCTATTCCACATTTTGGGAATGCATAAGAATAATGCCATGTTATTATTTTGTTTTCACAAGAATTTAAACATGGCATTTAATATTTTGCATGGGCCATGCAACCATCTTCCACACCATTTCTTTTCTTTGGTTTTTCTTTGTTTTGAGTGGAACCTTTCTCTTGTGAGCTCTTCTCTTTTTCTCTCATCAGCTCCACCTCATCTCCCTCACATGAGTAAAACCATGTTTGATCATGTAAACTCGGCCCCATGTCCTTTTCCTCACTCTTGCTCATACATACCAACACCCTACACCACCTCCATCCCACCTTTTCTTGATCATAGCATGTCCATGCATCATTGAGTTCCTATACCATTCTCCCTCTCTCTCTATTGCTCTCCCCAAAAACCCTAACCCTAGCTCTAACCTCCTCCCAAACCCGAGCTTCCCTCCCTAGCTAGGCCCGAGCTACCCCTCTCTCCTTTGGGCAAGCCCACCATGTCTCACCTCACCTGCCCCTCTGCTCTTTTCTTTGGCTTCAAGACAAAGAGAAGAAGGAGGGAGAGAATACCTAACCCGATCACCCCCTCCTCACTTTTTGCAAAAGATACCACCACCCCATGTGCTCCCCTTGTCCTCTCTACCGCCTCACCCACCTCAGATCCCTTCCATGAGGCGCCCAAGACCCTCTCCCCTTTCCTCTTCTTCGTCCCCAAGCCGCCATGCCATATTCTCCTCCTAAACCCTAGACACGGCCCCCTCTGTCCATAGTCGTTCTGGCGTGCGTCAATCCGAGCCGGGAGTACCAGTACCTTCCCCTGCTACTTCACCGACGCCCTGGACCTGCAGCCGTGCCTGGGACTCGCCGGAGCGTCGCCGTCGCCACCATACCGCGAGGGGCCGGCCGCGAGCCACGCTGACGATCTGGTCCGCCTCGAGCACGCCTGTCTGCACCGGTTGGTCGCTGGTAAGAACCTCTACCTCACGGACATCTCCCTTTCCCTCCTAGCTCGCCGTAACGCCGTCGCGCTCCGTCGAGTAGCCTTCGTGCACCGCCACACGCCGCGCTCTGGCAGACAGCCATAGCTGCAGCAGCTTCCGTCCTGCCTCTGTTCCCTGCCGTGTCCCGCGCGCCATGGACCTCCTCCAGCGACGCCACCTGAACGAAAGATGTAGCCCGTTGTCCCCTCTTCGTTTTTCATTATTGGGGCGACGCGTTTCGTCCAGCGGATGCGTCACCACCATCGACGGAAGACGGCCAGATCCACTGCCGTCAGAGCCTTGCCCGCCAGTGCGCAGCAGCAGCCGATGTCCTTTTCGCACTTGGCCCCCTGCCCTTTTTCCCGCCTAAACCCGCAGTCGCAGGAGCCCCACCTGTCAGCTCTGGTGCATTCTTGCAAGGACGCCCCCGTGGTCTGGAGATTCTCCACCCACGCTGCCCCAGATCGCCCACGTGTCGCCCCCCTGCTGGCCGCGCGCGCGAGTGGCCCCGCACCGGTCCGGGCCCGTCTGTCAGTCGTTGCGGGTAAACCACGGTGGGTGAGAAAAGCTGGCCAAAACCGCTGCGCCCCACCTGCTGCTGAGTCAGCACATGGCCCACTCGTCTGCGTCTGCGTCTGGCTCTGCCTGGGTGACAAAAGTAATTACGGTTATCTGTTTTAATAAAACAAATTTAAAATGTTTAAATTCAATTCAAATCATATTTTAAGTAACTTTTAAATTACAAATCCAAATAATACAAATGATATATGTTTTTGAATCAAAAAAATGTGAGGAATTCAAATATGCCCTTCAAAATATTATTTGGACACATTAAAATTTTGAGATGATTAAAATTACAATAAAATGCCCTTTTCTTAATAAATTAATAACTTTAATTCTATAACCCCAAATTTGGCAAATAATATGTCTAAATCGATCAGCGCGACGAGCCCGTTCTATCTATGCAGTCCTTGTTCCGAATTGAAGCATGCATCATGTCATTCATAAAAATCTGAACTGTTTATGGCAATTAAATTTGACTAAATAAATAATAAAATGCTTTATTCTTGTACCTCACACCTCACCATGCCATGCTACTTTAATGCCATGTAAATTGTGCATCATTCATCATGGCATGCTTGTTTGCTTGACGCATTTTAATTCATATGCTTGTGCACTTTATTTATGTTGGCCCTTGTTTGTTTGGTTCTTCTTCGAATAGACGCCCAACAGGAGAATTATGAGGAATCATAGGAGTACTACCCAGATCCATCTCTCGCTTCAGCTGAGCTGCCAGGCAAGCACTACCACATGCTTGCATACATTTAGTACCTATTGCCTCTATCTTATTCTTGCATCATTGAGTTGCGATTGCATTAAATTGAATCCCAAGTACTACATAGCCTTTACTTTTAAACCCCACCGAAGCTTGTTCCTCCATCCCCTGAGCCATTACTGCAGGAGTTGTTTGAGCCATGCGAGTCGTAGAAAAGCATGAGTAGGGTATGTGAGTGTCTGGTGAATAATGAGGTACCTAAACAACATAACCTGAGTAGTAATGGGACAACTAATGAAAGAGGCACCGGTGAGCAATATCTGCTATTTGGTTTTCATGCTCACTTGTGTCCCATAGGACCCTGAGTACTTGATTCTTGTTCCTCGACTATTCGCACTATCCACATCCGGGAGGCCTTATGGACCCTCCTAAGCCAGAGCTTGATTCATTCTTATTTCTTGGGGCCACAAAGTAGTTTGGGGCTTTATTACTATCCTGTACTTATGCCATGTTACTGTTTTATTAAGATTGTGCGAGGAGCACCTGTACTGTTTAAGAATTGCGGAGTGTTTTCGCGGTATCGACAAGCCCAGTCACATTTTCGGGTTCCCGGTCGTTTACAGCCATTGGCGCAAACCTTGGGTCTGTCTCGGAGCCGGCCAACTTCGTTGCGGGTAGCTTAATGGGGTGGCCCCCCGAAATATTTCTAAATCCTGTGATTGCTTTGTCGTGAATGCCTCGTTGGGTTTTGATTTGGTTTTTCCGAGGTTGATCGAGTGTGTGTTGCTATTCGTGCACCCCTGCAGGGTAAATCTTTCTGAAAGCCGTGTCCGCGGTTATGGACGACTTGGAGCACAGTTTCTTGATCATAGACACGTATAACTAAAGTACCGCTTTTAATTTGACTAAGAACTTGACTAGTAAATAGTGCAGCACTCATGGAATGGTTAATAAAACTGCCAATGGATGATGGGGTTGTTCGTCCGCTTCCTCGTTGGTAAGCGAGGAGGAGGATGGATCTGTTAATTATACTGCTATAACTGTTGTTCTTAATTCACGGACTTCCGTCTATCATTGGTTAGGCGGAAGGTTAGCGAGAATCTATAGACTTGTTAGCTATTATCTTTTGCTGCAATTGCGTCACCCTAGGTTGTGTCCCCTTTAGTGGCATAAAGACTTGCTGAGTACCCCTAGGGTCTCACACGATAAATTGTTTGATTCAGATGAACAGGTGTACCCGCAAGATGGATACTGGGTGGAAGAGATAGATGATGCGGGCAACGATCATTCGGTGTAGAGATTCCGGGAACGGGGATCCGTGAGATCTGTGGGCGGGATGTGTTTAATTATGTGGCATCTTATGCCGGTTTGCTTCTTATCTGTACTCGGATCTTGTTTTCCGCTTCCGCCTGATACTCTGATGTTTGTTGTATGGGGAGCTATCCTAAATTATTATCTCTATCTAGGATATTTGAATCTTGCCATATGGCATTGCAATATTTCTATTTCTTTTAGATGGAATGGCTCTGAGGACTGTTGTATGTGGCTTGCATACATACTCACTTGTGTATGTAGTTGATCCCTTCGCCTGCCGATTACACCACTCGTTCTTGTCCCGATGTTCTGAAAGTGGTTAGGACGGCCGAAAGGTCTACCGTGAGTGGCTCCGGGCCCCACCGTACTATTTTAACCACTTTCACTCATCCAGGCATGCAACTAAGAGCATAATTCACCAAGGTAGTTACAGAATCTAGCCTCTAGCCACGAAAGTCTCTGTTCCGGCACCCTGCCAGGACGGGGAAGTGCCCCTGGAGCCATCTCCATCGATCTCCATCACCATCTCCATCGATGTTGCTGATTCCCATGATGATGAGGGTGTAGTTCTTCCTTGAGGCTAAGGGTTCTACCGGTAGCTATGTGTTCATCTCTCTCTATGCATGATCATATTGTGATCATGAGCTTTGTAATCAAGTAGATCTACTTTGCTAATCAAGTGCTTTAATATATCTATGCTCTCCGCATGTGTGTGAAAGTGATAGCGTGCACACCATGGTGGCACTTAGGCTAGAGATTACAAATACTTGCTATGAGTTATATTTGGATTTCGTTGTCTCTATGAAATTGTGGGGTTTGTTGGAACCATCTAGTGCTCAAGGTGACAGTGCGGGGTTATCTAGATGGGGAAAACGAACTTTGAGGAGTGCTGTTATAGCCCTACCATGGATTAGAGTGTCCAATCAGAGAGTATTTCAGAGTAGTATCATAAAGAGATGATATTTATTTGAGAGTGTTCACTAGCGAAAGTATGATCCCCTAGGCCTTGTTTCTAAGAATTGAAACACCGTTTGCAAGTAGATCTGTTACATGTTTGCTTGCTGCCATCTTTATTTCAGTTTTCCTTTAGTCTCTTCCATGCCATCAAAGTATTTTCTGGCACCGTTGTATTATATCCATACCATTTGTATTTTACTATCTCTTCGCAGAACTAGTGCACATATACACCTGACAAGTGTATTGGGTGTGTTGGGGACACAAGCGACTTCTTGTATCTTGATTGCAGGGTTTCTTGAGATGGATACCTTTGACCACTTCCTCCCTGAGTTCGATAAACCTTGGGTGATCCACTTAAGGGAAACTTGCTGCTGTTCTACAAACCTCTGCACTTGGAGGCCCAACAGCTGTCTACAAGAATAGAAGTGCGTAGATATCAAGCTATTTTCTGGCGCCGTTGCCGGGGAGGTAAGGTAAAAGGTACTCACATCCTCCGATGTGAGTGCTCGAAGTTATTTCCTTTAGATTCTGCAATTTTGTCTTTTTGTTTCTTGTTTTCACTAGTTAGGCTTAATGGAAAACAACAACAAAAATAGAGAGCTTTATAGTATTTATCTTGAGTTAGGACATGAAGTGTTTGAAGAGAAAATTAAAAATCCTATGGAACTTTATTTGCATGCTAATAGCAATGTTGTTAGTATGAATCCTTTGGACACCATTATTGCTAATGCTATGGAAAAGTCTAAGCTTGGGGAAGCTAGTTTTTATGAAAATGATCTTTTTAGTTCCCCAGCTTTGGAAGATAGCTATTCTATTGCTTATGATGATACCAAACCTCCAGTATATGATGATTACAATGATGAATATGATATTTTCAGTCCACCTACTATTGAGGAGAAAATTAATTATGATTACAATATGCCTCCTATATTTGATTATTATGGTGATGAGAATAATAATGATATCTATTTTGTTGAATTTCCCCCACTATAATTAATAAGAATGACTAAGTTTATGTGGGGAGTATTAATTCTTTTATGCATGTGGCTCATGATAAGAATGTTTTATGTGATAGTTATATTGTTAATTTTATTCATGATGCTACCAAAAGTTATTATGAGAGAGGGAAACATGGTTTTATGTGTCTCAACAATATTAAGTTTCCCCTCTTTATGTTGAATTTTTTGAAGTTGCACTTGTTTTTCTTTCCTATGCTTATTGCTTTGTGCTTTCATGACTTGTTTCTTTACAAGATTCCTGTGCATAGGAAATGGGTTAGACTTAAATGTGCCTTGAATTTGCTTCTTGATGCTCTCTTTTACTTCAATTCATATTTCTTATGTGAGCATCTTCTCAAACTATCATGCCTAACTTAAAGGTGTGAAAGAAAAGTACTTATTGGGAGATAACCCAAAAGTTTTAATTGAGTCTTGGAAGTTATTACCACTGTAATAACCGCTCCTTTCATTTTTGTGTCGTTTTTGTGCCAAGAGTAACCTCTAATAAGAGAGAAGTAATGCTAGGGAAAGTTGCTGTCCCGAAACAGATTTTTGTGCTTCGCTGTAAAAATTCGTGAAAAATCTCTGTACATCGGTTTGACCTATAAATGTTTGTGCTTCTGCCCTAGGTTGTTATCCAACTTTTATTAGTTCAACACTTTTCGATTTGAGCAATAGAAGGTCTTCTAAAAAATTGGTTTTTACCTTCTGTTCTGTTTTGACAGATTTCTGCCATTATTTGCATTTGCCTCTTAATCTCTTTCTCTTTGAGTTCTCTTTGATCACTTGAGTTTTTAAAAGGAAGTGCTACAGTATCTTGTGTTTTAATGGAAGTTTTATTTGTGTTGAAACTGAACCAAAAGACTTATTATCTTGAGTGCACTGATGTTCCTAATGAAGATTGCGTGAAGTTTTATATCAAGGAAAATTTTGAGTGTAGGGAAGAGTATTGTGATAAGATGAAGTATGGACAAAAGCTCAAGCTTGGGAATGCCACCCGTGTCACCCCAAGAAATATTCAAGAAGTACAAGCATCAAAGATTGGGGATGCCCAAGGCATCCCCTTCTTCATCAATAAAAATCCCAGGTTTCTTCCAAACACTTCATTTTTATTGTTTCATGCACAGTTGTGTTGTTTTCGGAGCGTCTTCATTTTAGTTTTTAGTTTTAGTTTGCTTGGTTTTCTTAGTTTGCTTGAATAAATTGGGTGGACCCCCTCAAGCATACATTAGTTTTCAAATAAGATTGGTTTGGATTGGAAAAGAGTAGGAAAAAGTTCATGCTTAAGTGATAAAAAGGAGCTTGTTTTTGACTGTGGCCTATGCTTTGTCATGTCATGCTTCATATTGTTTTGGCTTTATCCTTAGTGATTTTTGCTATAGCATGACATGTTATAAACAATTTAGACTGCTTAATGTGCCTTGAAATAATCATGCGGTGTTTTAGCATATTAAGTATTGTGGTATTCTCCTTTGATGCTTTATTTGGGTTGACTTGGTGCATGCTCGCAGCATGTTAAGACTATACCAAGTCACCATAGCCTCTATGATCATTTAGTTTTCGACTTGTAATATCACTTTATGCCTTAATTAATGATATTTTGTCGCTAACGAGGGATTAACTCATCAATTCCCATTGTTATGGGCTTGGGTTTTGGAGAAGGAGGGAGCGCTGGACACATCTATCAGCTAGCAAACAAGCACACAGGGGACAAAGGATTTACCCAGGTTCAGGCCTCGTAGAGGTCCCTACTCCTGCTTGTCTGCTCGTGGAATTATCAAAGGAGTTGAAAGTTACAATGGTGCGCAGATGCAATCTGGCAAGGGTTGTGGAAACTAGGGTTGCGTGGGTCCTCTTCGCAGCCCCCTCCTAGCCTTTATATAGATAGGCTAGGTCTCGGGTAGCAGGTCGAGTCGGTTACAAGTTAGGGTTTTCCGCTTCAAACTTTCTATCTTTAGCTTCTTCTTGTCCTTCAAGCAATCGAGAGTCCGCAAGTCACTCGAGTCCTTTCATCCGGGCCTTGGCGACACCATAGGCCTGTACGTATTTGGACCGTATATACCAAGCTCAAGTATCTGTAGGGTATACCCATGTCAGTAGCCCCCGAGTGCCCAGTGGAATCGCAGATTCAACTGGTGACTTTTTGAAGTCTTCGAGTGCTTGAATGAGTACATTTTCGACTTCTTTTATTTATGTCATAGGGATTGTTGATATACGTGCCTGATATAACCGAAGTATCGGTATCAGTTAACCACCTTAGGGTGAAACAACGCAATCTACTCGAACTCGAGTCCCCGGACTCGAATCCAGAAAAGTGCTGGCGTAATTCGACTCAGGTCGCGGAGGTCTTATAGGAGTCGAATTCTAGTTATGTGGGTGTGAGCACTCGACGCGCTGTAGGCACGGATATATTTCTGGTAGTGCGCAGTTAAATGTGTTGCCAGGCCTTATTCAGGTCTTACCTTCACGCTGTAAGCACGACATCCGAATTTTATCATCGCGGAGACGATTCGGGCGACCCAGGAGACGTAGTCTCTTTGTAGGGAAAATTATGAGGCGGTGTCGCCATGATATGCGAAGGCGGATGTTATTAATACACTGTTTTTACATAAATAATCATAGGGTGCGCGACCAGCGCTCCCTATGGGAGTAGCCCCCGAGTGCCTGGTTGAGTCGAAGACTCAGGCAGGGACTAAAGAACTTTTGCGACTGCTGTCGTCTTTCGCTTGTTTGTTTCAGTTGGAGATTCAGGGAAGGACTAGAACACTTTTGCGACTGCTATCATCCTTTGCTTGATTGTTTCAGTTGAAACTTGTTTCCGGTGCTCCCTATGGGAGTAACCCATGTCCATAATCGAACCGTGTTTCGAGTGGTTGCGTTTGATTATGATTGCCCACGTTCCTGCAATAAGAAAAAAGAGAAAATCGTAGGGTGCGCGACCAGCGCTGCCTATGGGAGTAGCCCCCGAGTGCTTGGTGGAGTCGAAGACTCCAGCAAGGACTAAAGTAGTCAAAGTTTTCCGCTGCATAGCTTTGATGACGTCAGTGCTGACGCTTGTATGACCTCAGTTGCCCGCGTGAGCGAGTTTGACGGGACGTGACGAGTGGTGGGTCCCACCTCCTGACTTTGATTTGACTGGGCGTGCGTAATCTTAATTGTAACTGCGCCTCCTCGATTTCCACGCGTAATGGGAGAAGTGGGGGGGGGGGGACGGTTCGCGCTTCCTCTTCTCCACGTGTCCAACGCGATGCGTGCCACGCGTCCAATAGGGTTTTTGTGAGCCGTTGGATTGCATCTCCTAGGGGTTAAGTAGCGGCGCTGCAGCGGTAATTTTCCATCTGCGCTCTTTCTTCTTCGCTGCCATCGCCATTGCTGATGTTCTTCTGCTTTTCCCTGCGCTCATTTCCTCCATAGCGCTGGACCACCTCCGCTCGTTTCCAAGCTACTTTCTGCGCTCTCATCGCCGCCGCGCAATGGGGAAAAAGAAAGGAGGCGCTGCGCTGATTCCACGGCCACCGTCGCTGCGGGGAAGAAGAAGGGTGGCTCCGCTGCTGCGGGCACCAGCGTCGCTGCCGGCGGAAAGAAGAAGGTCGCGGGCACCCGCGTGACCAATGGTGCATGGCCCCCTTCCACCATCAAGGCATCGGATCTCTATCTTCTTTGCCAAGACAGAGCTATTCCTGCAGTAGTTGCCGATGCGCGTGTCCCCGGCGGTGAGACCATTCCTGTTCCTCCCGCTGGTTTTCGAGTGATGTTTCTCGCATTCGTCATTCGCGGTCTCTCCTTGCCTCTCCACCCCTTCCTTAGGGGTCTTCTTTGTTTCTATGGGCTCCAGCTCCATCAGCTGTCCCCAAATTCTATTCTCCACATCACCTGCTTCATCACCCTTTGCGAGTGCTGGCTCGGAATCGAGCCACACTTTGGTCTTTTCAAGCGCTTGTTTAAATTGAAGCGTCAGTCCGCATCTGGCTCTTTAGTTTATGACATAGGTGGTTGCGGAATCCACGTCGACCCATTCGCCACCTACTTCGATATCAAGCTCACCAAGTCTATCTACAGATGGAGGGAAAAATGGTTCTATGTCCGCGATCAGAAGGCCGAAGGTGAGCACTTTGGACTCGCGCCCTTTGATCCCGCGACTCCCTACAAAAGATGCGTTCTTGGAAGAACATAGTGATGCCTGGCGAACTTGCAGAGACAGACGTGCTATATCAGCGCGTCTGCGACCTCGAGAGTCGCATAGGTGCAGAAGAGGGAGGCTGCGCCCTTATCAGAACTTGGCTGCGCCGTCGCATCCAGCCTCTCCAAGCCAGGGTCCATCCCATGTTTCAGTGGAGTGGCGCTGATGATACCACTCGCGTGTCTGCCGATGGCATGTCCGCGAGTGAGGTGGATAAGAGGGTTCGATTGGTCACGAAGTACACTATCAAGGATGTGCTTCCGAGTGAACCAGTCGGTCCTCCTTTTGATGCTTCGAATCCCCCTCCTGAGGTACAGTTATGCTACGTAGTTGCTTATTTTGCACGATTGCTTTTTGTTGCTTACTTATGCCTTTTTGCTGATCTTTGCTATTTGTATGCAGGATTGGGCGGTGTTGCCCTGTATGCCTCCTCTTCCTGAGGGGATTATTCCTGGCGAAGCTTTGGAAGAGGACGAGTCTGAATCGACTGTCCCTTCTGACGTAAAAGAGGAAGCCCTCGAGTCCGAGAGTCCGGATACTCACAAGCGTTCGCGCAGCGAGGATTCAGACGCGTCGACTCCTTCGACTCCAGAAGGCGCGGTTGTTGGCGTGGAGTCGCCGATTCCGGCCGTTCCTGTGAGGGCTGTGGCACCATCTTCTCACAAGAAGATGCGATTTCCCAAGGAGTCTTCGTCGAAGTCGGCGGAGGACACGTTTGATCTTGACAAGTTTGACTGGTAAATTTTCTAGTTCATTCATTCTTTTCTGTTGTCTTCTTGTTGGCTTTGCCCTGAAGTTTGCCTTTTCTCAATGTGGATTTGATCTTGTAGTCAAGAGGCATCGTCATCTTCTGGCGGCGTCGAGTTTTTGAAAGAATCGGGAGTCACGACCTCAAGGGCCAAGGTGGAGGTTGAGCGCGCTCCTTCTCCTGCGGTGGCGGTCCACTCCGGGCACAATTCTTCGAGCTCTCCTCACGTAGGGGAGCATCAAATGGTTGCTCGGATGACGGTTCAGCAAACTTCTTCCGAGTCGCTGGAGGACCATGTAAGTATATTTTTCCTTCTTTTCTTGTGTGGTAGTCGACGACTTCTGTAGCCCTCTCTGATTCCTTGTTCTGTGCGATAGTTCGTTGTAAAGGAGGCCGCGCAAGTAGCGGAGCAGGTGATGGCGATGGGTCGCCAGCATGCAATGCTGGAGACGCGTCACCGCATTGTCGAAAGTGAGTGTTCTACACTTATTCCTTTTCGCCTTCTCCTTTTTGGGTACAGTCGACTGACAGTCAACCTTTGATTGCCATGTAGCTGAGCATAACGCATTGCTGCGCAATGTCACCACTTTGGAAAAAACATTAGCTGCGGCTGTGAAGGGGCGCGACGAGGCAATCGCGGCTCGTGATGATGCACGGAAGCGCGAAGAGGATCTACGTGCCTCCTTTGCGGCCAGGGAAAAGTTGTTTGAGGAGCAACTATTCTCAGTCGCCAAGGCCCTCTCAGGTACCCTTGCTGGTAGATATTTTGTTGTTGTCCTTCTCTGTATCTAGAGTTTTGCCGGTGGCGCTGGAGGTTTGATCCATGTGTGTTTTTCTGTGCAGATGCTAGCGACTTGAGCTTTGACTCGTAGGCCCTTCGTCGTGATGACGCTCTGGCAGGCGCGGTGTCTGCAGTCGAGGACCGAAGCGCCGCCATCCAAGATACATTGTCTAAGCCCAAGGTCACCCTCAGTCGCCTCCAGGAGGAGTTGATGCCGAAGGCGGAGCTGGTCGATAATATGGGCGAGCTGGCAGAGTGACTCGCTGGGGGTGTGCCTGCCACATACAAGAACTCCCTCCGCGCGGCTGGTGCGACCATGTCACTCACCATGGTGCAAGCCCACGGAGTCGAGGTAGATCCCTCGGCGGTGTCGAAGGCGATGCCTGTTGGCGCAGATGGTCAGCAGGTAGTCTTTGCTCCATTCATGACTGCCTGTGCCAAATATGGCCATTCCTTGATAAATACGGTTGCCAAGTATTCGGAGGAGCTCCAACGTGCGAAGAAGGCGGCAAAAGCTTCGGCCTCTGGGGCCGGAGGAAAGTCAGTGGCATCTGATACTGCCACGGACTTGATGAAGCCCCCGAAATCGTCGAAGTCGAAGAAGCCAGTTGCTCCGTAGTTAGCTTGTTGTAATAGTTGATGAGTTGCCCTTTTGGTCTAAGAACATGCCTGCTAGCGAGTGTGTTGGTGAACACTTAATGCTTATCTTGAATGCATCTATTCCCCTTGCCTTTGTATTAATTTGGTGGCCTTATTTGCCTCTGCCTTGACTTGTGGTAGGGTACGTCGAGTGATCCTGTGGGGGAAAACCAGGACTCGCCATCTCTTGGTGAGACAGTGGCACCACCGTGCTCCAGGGTAGAGGAGCTATCCTTGCTGTCGCGACTTCGGGACCGCGTGAAGCAGTTGGAGCATGAGTTACCCCTAATCCGCGGTAACGCAGACGTGTGGAAGTCGAAGGCAGAAAAGGCCGCCGCCCGCGAGCAATATCTGCTTGGCGAGGTGACGCAGCTGGGCGACCAGTTTAAGTGTTAGTTTGCTCATTCTCATCTTTTCCTCTGTAGTTAGTCGCAACGGTACGTTGTACTCATGCTGTTGATGCTGCTTCGTGTAGTTGTTAGCGCACGCCATCCGCAGGAGGAGAAGGATAGGATTGCCATTCGCCTTCATGATCTCACCCAGGAGCAACTTCAAGAGAGTGGATACTTCTGGGTAGATCATGATCGTTTGACTATGTTGGCGACCCTGCAGGATCGCGCGTCGCGAGTGCTGCTCTTCCTGAAGAAATCGTAGTCGTGTTTGAAGAACATTTGTCAGGCGATGTTCCCACTGGATGATACTCCATCAAGCCTGTTGGCCCTTCTTACCAAATTTCAAGATCTGTCCGCGGTTCGCGAACGCGTGAGGCAACAGTTGGTGGCTGGTGCCAAGGCTGCCCTCTCGATGGTGCGATTGCACAGGCCTGACGTGGATATTGCCGCCATTGCCTCTGGGCCGCCAGCGCCACCAGCAGGATCTCCCTGGAATATGGTACCGCACTATCAGGCAGTGGACCATCCAGCCGAGGAGATCGTCAACTTATTCGAGGAACAAACCAATGTTCATCTATTGCAAGAGTAGCCGATTTTGTATCCTGCACATAAGTGTACTTGTGTTGTAAAGTTCGTATAGATGTTGTGGATAATTAATTGTCGAATGTGTATAAAGAGCTCTGTGAGCGTGAGGTGCGTTGTACTATGCGAGTCCTTTTCGTTAGGCTGGCCATCTTTTATCTCGGTCCCTTGTCAACCTGTCAGGTGCGTTGCAGCTGAGTTGAGGTCGCGTTTTAAGGGTTTCGGTTGATGTGCCAGCTACTCAGGATATCGCGTTTTGGTTCGAAGAACAGATGTGTATAGGGTGGCATAGCCCCCGAGTATATAAATTGAAAAAGTAAAGGAGAACACAGAGTTTTAGGGCACTTAGCTTTTATTTATTCGAAGAAAACAGTGCGAGGTACAATGTGTGGCTAAGTAGCCTTGGCTGAGTAGCCCTATTTGCGATGTAAAAAGTAAAACGACTAAGGGTAGAAGCGTCGCAACTGTGCGACGTTCCAGGGGTTGGAGTATGCGACTCCTGTCTCTAAATCTTTAAGGCGATAGGCGCCACCTGGGATTACTTCTGTAATAACGTACGGTCCTTCTTAGGGGGACTCGAGCTTGAGATGCCCCTGCTGCTTTAGTCGCAAGACCAGGTCACCTTTGACGAAGGATCTGGGGCGAAGCCTCCTACTGTGGTAGTTGCGCAGGTTCTGCTGGTAGATCGTGGATCTTTCTGCGGCGATTTCTCTTGCTTCGTCAAGGAGGTCGACAAAGTCTTCGAGTGCGAGGGATGATTCCTGTTCGCTGTAGGCGACCACGCGTGGCGCTTTGTACCGTACTTCGACGGGTAGCACTGCCTCTGCTCCGTGCACCATAAAGAATGGCGTGTAGGACGTGGCGCTGTTTGGAGTTGTACGTAGGCTCCAGAGTACGGATTGCAGTTCATCCGGCCAGCAACCTGCGGCTTGTTCGAGTGGTCGGAGGAGCCGCTTCTTGATTCCGCTGCAGACGAGGCCGTTTGCCTTTTCCACCTGACCGTTGGTCTATGGATGCGCTACTGAGGCGTAGCTGATGTTGATCCCTAGGTTCTCGCAGAATTCTTGGAACTCCTTGGATGTGAAGTTCGTCCCGTTGTCAGTAATGCTATGTGGCACTCCAAAGCGGTAGACGATGGACTCAAAGAATTTGAGTGCGCTGTACACGGATTGGTTGGTTACTGGCATGGCCTCAATCCACTTGGTGAATTTGTCGAATGCGACCAAGAGGTAGACGTAGCCTCCTCGCGAGGACCTTGGAAGCTTGCCGACCATGTCGAGCCCCCATTATGCGAAGGGCCAGGCCAATGGGATTGGACGTAGCTCTGTGCCCGATGCGTGCGGCTTGTCCGCGAATCGTTGGCAAGCGTTGCATTTTTGGAGGATGTCGTTGGCGTCGCGCATGGCCGTAGGCCAGTAGAATCCATCTCGTAGAGCTTTGGCGACGAGGGGACGACTGCCAGCGTGGTGCCCGCAGGTCCCTTCATGGATGTCGAGGAGAACTGCTCTTCCATCGGCCATGGAGAAGCATCGCTGTAGCACTTCTGTGATGCTGCATTTGTACAGTTCGCCGTTGATGATGGCGAATGCCTTAGAGCGCCGCGCGACGTGCCGTGCATCTGTTGGATCGTCCGGTAGACTCTTGCTGAGGAGGTACGTGATGTACGGCTGCGTCCATGATTGCTCAATCAACATGACGCTCATTGGTCCTTCGAGTCCGGTGTCCAGCTCCAAGTCATCAAGTGCCATGGGCTCATTGGTTGGCGTAGCCCCCGAGTCCGTTGCTGCGCTTGTTTTCTTCTCTGCGGCCTTTGGCTTGATGGAGCGTTCGCAGATGCGCTCGAGAAATACCCTAGGTGGTATGGGGGCACAGGTAGAGCCTATGTTGGCGAGTGCGTCCGCCTCCTCGTTTCTTTCGCGACCTACGTGTCGCAACTCGCAACCATCGAAGTCTCCCTCAAGTGTATCTTAGAGGTCGTGGTACGCGATCATGTTATCGTTCAGTGCGTCGCACTCGTGCATTGTTTGGTTGACGACCAGCTTGGAGTCGCCATATATGATGAGCCTCTTGGCGCCGCAAGCTTTTGCCATCCTCATCCCGTGTAACAGGGCCTCGTATTCAGCCTCGTTGTTTGAGGCTATGAACTGCATTCGCAGGATATATTTTAGCTTGTCCCCTTGAGGTGATGTCAGTATGAAACCTGCGCCTGCTCCGTCTTTCCGCTTGGACCCATCGAAGTGCATTGTCCAGAGGTAGGACATATCTGGCTTATCTGGGAGTTGGTTTTCCATCTAGTGCACGAGGAAGTCAGGGAGAACCTGCGACTTGATTGTGTCGCACTTTTTATATGTGATGTCTCGTGGAGACAGTTCTATTCCCCAAAGCGCGACTCGCCCCGTGGCATCGGGGTTATTGAGGATATGTCCCAACGGGGCGTCGCTGACTACCACGATTGGGTGTTCCTGGAAGTAGTTGCGCAGTCGCTGGGCGGTCATGAAGACGTTGTACGCCAGCTTCTGGTAGTGAGGGTACAGCTGTTTTGTTGGCGTGAGGACCTCGCTGAGGTAGTATACCGGGCGTTGTACGCCATGGACCTTGTTTTCCTCAGCCCGCTCGACGACGAGCACTGTGCTGACCACCTGGTTGGTGGCGGAGATGTACAACAATAGTGGTTCTCTTTCTCATGGAGTCACCAGCACTGGTGAAGTGGATAGCAGGCGCTTGAGACCTTCGAATGCCTCTTGTGCTTCATGGGTCCACTCGAATTTTTCAGCTTTGCGGAGGAGCTGGTAGAAGGGCAGCGCCTTTTCACCCATCCGACTGATGAATCGACTGAGTGCCGCGATTCATCCGGCTAGTTGTTGGACGCCTCTTATGTTCTTTGGCTTCTCCATGGCCAGTATGGCTTTTATCTTTTTCGGGTTTGCCTCGATCCCTCTAGCGGAGATGAGATACCCGAGTAGCTGCCCAGATGGTACGCCGAAGGCGCATTTGTCCGGATTTAGCTTAATCCGGTAGCGATCGAGGTTGGTGAAGGTTTCGCACAAATCGTCGATTAGAGAGGCTTCCTCCTTAGTCTTGATTACTATGTCGTCGACATAGACTTGGATGTTGCGACCCAGTTGCTCCTTGAGGCAAGCCTGCATGCACCGTTGGTAGGTGGCTCCCGCGTTTTTTAGCCCGAAGGGCATTGTGTTATAGTAGAACACACCAAAGGGCGTTGTAAACGCTGTTTTCTCTTGATCTTCCTCCTTCATTCGAATTTGATTATAGCCTGAGTAGGCGTCGAGGAAGCAGAGACGCTCGCATCCCGCGGTGGAGTCGATGATCTGGTCGATCCGTGGCAACGGGAAGTGATCCTTTGGGCAGTGCTTGTTTAAAGAAGTGAAGTCCACGCACATCCGTAGGATGTCCGTGTCCTTTTTTGGTACCATCACCGTATTGGCGAGCCAAGTGCTTTCCTTGATCTCGCATATGAACTTGGCCTCGAGGAGTCTGTTGATCTCCATTCCGACTGCCTGCGCTCGTGGCTCAGACAGTCGCCTGATTGTTTGCTTGACTGGCCTTGCATCGGGGTTGACGTTGAGTGCGTGCTCGGCGAATTCCCTGGGAACTCCTGGCATGTCCGTAGGACACCAGGCAAAAATTTCCCAGTGCTCACGGAGGAATTCGATGAGCGCGAGTTCCTATGCAGGACTCAAGTTGTTGGCGATGAGGGCCATCTTGGCGGGATCCGATGGGTGGACCTGTACCTTCTTTGTGTGCACGGATGAGTCGAAGGAGAGATCAGGTGAGCTTGGCCTACTCAAGGGAGGCAGACTGTTGTCTGTCGTCTCTTTCAGTCTTGCGAGTTCCTCCTGCATGCCGAAGGACTGGGAGATTCTGTTGAATTCCCTGTCGCAAGCGTCAGATCGCTCGAAGTTCCCGTTGATCATTATGACGCTGTTGGGTCCTGGCATTTTCATCTGCAGGTAGGCGTAGTGGGGCACCGCCATAAACCTAGCGAACGCGACGCGCTCGAGGATGCAATGGTATTGTGAGGGCCAGTCGACGACTTCGAAGTCGATGCGCTCGCGCCGAAAGTTCTTCGACGTGCCAAAGATGACGTCGAGATTGATTTTGCCCAGGGGTATACACCTTTCCCTGGGACGATGCCGTGGAACGTTGTATCCGATGCCTCCAAGCAGGTTAGAGGGATCCGCATTGCTCGCAAGGTACTTGCGAATATGAGGTTGATGCCGCTTCCACCATCCATAAAGACACGACTCATGTCGAAGCCTCCAATTTGCTCCTCGAGTACGAGAGGGCAATGACCTGGGCGAGGTACCTGAGGTGGGTGGTCGCGTTTGTCGAAGGTGATGCACGACTCACTACCACTGAGGTACTCAGTGGTGTATGGTGGCGAGTGCATGGCCAGGTTGACTTGGCGAGTGATGGCCTTGTGCACCCTGTTGGAGGGGCGCCCTTTTTGTATCATCATGGTACCCATGGCCCGTGGGTACGGTTCGCCCCCATTGTGTTGGTCCGGTGTGGCTCCGTTTCGGGGTGGCCTAGGTGGTGGTGGTGGCGCGCCATGTGCCACGGCGCCTAGAGCGGCTCCGTAGCCTCTTTCGATTGCATTGCGGTTCATCCGAACTAATCCCTCGTGTAGTTTGAGGAACTCGTGGCAGTCCTTGAGGAGGTGGCTGGACTTTCTCTTGCTATCATGCTTGTCGATGTAGAAATGTACCGTGCATGGCCCGGATAATTTGTCCTCGATAGAGGTCGCGGGTGGCTCATCGCGAGCGCGGCGTTGCCATACTTGCGTGGTTTTCCCGAAGTCGTGGTATCCGTCGCTACGGTATCCGCTGTTGCGGTTGTCGTCGCGTCTATCGGTGTAGCTAGCTGCGACCATGTTGACATCGTCGCGATTGTCGTAGATGCGCATGCGACACTTGCCCCAACGGTCGCGTCTACGTTCGAGTTCCGCCTCCTTGTCGGAGTGAGCGCGATTCTTCACCGAATCTTCTCCGTCAGCCCACCAATTCGCGATCTCCATCAGGTGGTCGATGGTCTGGGGCTTTGAGCGGCCCATCTCCTCCCTGAGCTCTAGGCGGCGGACGCCCCCGTTGAATGCGTCAATCGCGCGGTCTTCTGAGATGTTTTCCGCGGAGTTCTTGATGATGGACCACCTTTGGATGTATGAGCTCAGCGATTCGCCAGATCTTTGCTGGCAGCATCTCAGCTCTTCGATTGATGCGGGCCATTTGTACGTGCCCTTAAAGTTGCGCACGAAGCTGTAAACCAGCTCATCCCAACTGCGAATGGATCCGCGCGGGAGGTTATTGAGCCATGCTCGGGCGGCGCCCTGCAGCTGTAGCTGCAAACATTGCATGGCAGTACTTCCACTGCCTCCGTGGAGCCTGACGGAGGACATGTGATCCTCCAGCCCGATTTTAGGGTCCTGTAGACCGTCGACTTTCGGATTCTCCGACGGGAGTTTAAACCCTTTAGGCATTCGCTTCTGCCTAATGGATCTGCTGAAGCATCTAGCGCCGTAGAGCTCCCCATCTTCCTCTTCCGAGTCAGTCGACCGAGCACGTCGTGCCCTTGACTTGTTGATCTTGCGCTACGTGAGATCGTTGCGCATATCGTAGTCGTGATCGTGTCGTCGAGAGCGGCGACGTCGAGACAGGTCGTGACTGTCATCGCTAGATGAGGGCGAGGAGTAGCGCTTTTGCCCTTTTTTGGGTCTGGTACCGGCTCCTTATCGAGGGCGGCCTTGATTAGCTCCAAACCCGCGATCGTAGATCGGTGCATGGTAGTTCGGGGATCTCCAGCTGGCGGCTGGTTATTGAGGAGGTACATGGTGGTTGCTGTCACCACGGCCTGCGGCGTCCTGGGAACCACGTTGGCTCTTGTGTCGACTGTCATAGAGCCGAAGTCGAGGACTTTCGCGGCCTCTATGCGCTCTTGCTCGGTGAGGTGAGCCATCCGCGACTGCCTATTCTTGGCGAGGTACTCGTTGCCTCTTGAGGAGGATCCTCCGTAGGAGGAGAGCCCAGCGCGACGAAGGCTTGACTCGTCTGCTGCCTTTTTACGTGCCTCAAGTTGCGCGATTACTTCTTTTTGGCGCTTGAATTCTTCTTTTAGGAGCCAGTGGTAGCCCATCAGCAATTCCTGCGGGGACCCAAGGGGTAGAGGTGCACCTCGTAGGGCTTCGCGGCAGCGCTCCCACTCTTGCTCGTTGAGCCTGATTACGACACGTTCGCTGGTTTGCTCATTGATTATGCTGGGAGGTTCGACTGCTCCCCCGTTGGCGCCGTTACCGCCGTTGCCACCATTGCCGGATTTACCGCCGTTGCCACGATTGGCGGAGGTGTCGCCTACGTTAATGACGGCGCACATGACGTGATTGGGGAAGCTGTTGCTTCCACAACTTTCAGATTCAGAACCGTAGGTTCCATCTTCTGTGGCAAGATCGCTCAGATCGGAGTCGCGACTGCTGTCGCTGACTGTATTCCCGATTACCACCGGAGCATTGAGCTCGCTGAGGGTGCCGATCGATGGAGGGAACCATGATGCCGGGGCAATCGCTGGTGCTGTCGGTTGATCAGGCATGCGAAGCATGCCCATCTGACCAACTTGGAAGCGGAAGCTCCCAATCGCCAGGCTGATTCCGTCGCCCATGGACTCGAAGGCCGGGCGGGTGGCCGGCGTGTGGACGGTGAAGTCGAAGGCGCCGAAGAGCTGGCGAATCTCCGCTGTTGCGGATGTAGATCGCAGTTGATGGGGCCGAAGAAGCCGCAACATCAACACTCCCAATTCCCACAGATGGCGCCAATTGACGAGGGTTTAACTCATCAATGCCCATTGTTATGGGCTTCGGTTTTGGAGAAGGAGGGAGCGCTGGAGACATCTATCGGCTAGCAAATAAGCACACAGGGGACAAAGCATTTACCCAGGTGGACAGGAGTCGAAAGTCCCTACTCCTGCTTGTCTGCTCGTGGAATTATCAAAGGAGTCGAAAGTTACAATGGTGCACAGATGCAATCTGGCAAGGGTTGTGGAAACTAGGGTTGCGTGTGTCCTCTTCGCCGCCCCCTCCTAGCCTTTATATAGATAGGCTAGGTCTCGGGTAGTAGGTCGAGTCGGTTACAAGTTAGGGTTTTCCCCCTTCAAACTTTCTATCTTTAGCTTCTTCTTGTCCTTCAAGCAATCGAGAGTCCACAAGTCACTCGAGTCCTTTCATCCGGGCCTTGGCGACACCGTGGGCTTGGACGTATTTGGACCATATATACCAAGGTCAAGTACCTGTAGTTTATACCCATGTCAGTCCCTTTGCATGATTATGACCATTATTGCTCTCTTAGTTGGTCGCTCCTAGTCTTTTGCTAGCCTCCATACCAAGTATGAATTCCACTCATGCATCCAACTCCAAATAAAACCAAGTTATTCCAAAGAGTCCACCATACAAACCTATTAGCATTTGCTATTCCAAGTATATTCATGTTTTTATCTACCTTCTGAATTAAACTTGTTATGTGAAAATTAGTGATTAAAGCTCTCACGAACTTGATGGCACACTTTACTTTTCCTGCCCCTAATAAACTTGAACCATTGTGTCATCTATGTTGTATATGCTTGCACTTATACGTTGGGATTAGCAGAACCATGTTTTCATGGGGAACACTTTCAACATTGCACTTGTACATTGTACTTAGTTGATATCATGCTCTTTTATTTATGGATGTCGTCAGTGTGAAATGAAAGGGGAGCCTGTAAGTCCATGGGGTTATGTATGTGTGTTAGAGAAACGCCTAGGCCGCTAGCCTAAGCCATGCCTAATCATGGTGGAAACTCGCAGCATCACCATAGTGAGCAATCTATGAAGCATTCTTCTTATAAAAAAAGAGATAGAGATTGATAAAAAGAAAAAAAATACGAGAAAAGGGGAAAGAGAGAAAAAAACACCATTTTTCCATGGTAAATAGGAAGGTTGCTGAGATGCTCATTGTCTGCTTGCCTTGTCATTTTGATTATGGGATAGCTCCTGTATCATATGCAAGGGGTACCCCGTTGGCGGTTCTCTATGATACACATGTACTTACTATGACAAGAACTTACTGGTAACTAAACTTGAGTAGCCTGAGGACCGGCCCTCGTATTCAAGGGACATGAGATTGCCAACTTATACTTTGTCAAGCATATACTCCATATTTTGTTCACTTTAACCTTAATCACTTCAGATGCTTCTGATAGGGGTAATCAGAGTTGAAAGCTAATAAGTACCATAATTTTTGGAAGCTCTTTATGAGACTTGAATCCCTGCTTCCTCCTATGAGGGCCTTTATTTTACTTTTATGTTGAGTCTCCATCTTCTATCTTTATGCACATATTGAGAGAGTATAGTGGCCATTCTTAGTTTAATGTGCATTGTCCCAAAACTTATTGATTGATTCATAATGTTGATATTGCTTGTTCTTAAACTATTTGTATCTAGTCACCCTTATGGACTTTGAAGGTATCCTATGCATTTATGTTTTGCTACTCCATGAGGGAGAATCTGAATGCCACTATGCTATGTTTTCTATATGTGAAACAAACAAACGTCTTTCAATGCATTGTTATTCATGATCTTTGTTTGTACCTTTTCATGTTACAACGCAGTTACTATGTCTTATTGTTAGAACTTCATATTTGACGCTCATGTTTAGAGTACTTTGATCCCAGCTTTCATGCATTGCAAATACTTTGATCAAGATTATCATGGTGCATGTCACCTCAAAAAATATTATTTTCTTTTTATCACTTACCTACTCGAGGACGAGAAGGAGTTAAGCTTGGGGATGTTGATACGTTGCAAACGTATCTACAATTTTTTATGTTCCATGCTTGTTTTATATCTACTTTCTTATGTTTTGTCCATACTTTGGAGTATTATTATACACTTTCTTATGTTTTGTCCATACTTTGAGGAGTGATGTTATAGCCCTACCATGGATTAGAGTGTCCAACTGGAGAGTATTTCAGATTAGTATCATAAAGAGATGATATTTATATGAGAGTGTTCAGTAGTGAAAGTATGATCCCTATGCCTTGTTTCTAAGCATTGAAACACCGTTTGCAATTAGATCTGTTACATGTTTGCTTGCTGCCATCTTTATTTCAGTTTTACTTTAGTCTCTTCCACGCCATCAAAGTATTTTCTGGCACCGTTGTCTTATATCCATACCACTTGTATTTTACTATCTCTTCATTGAACTAGTGCACCTATACACCTGACAAGTGTATTGGGTGTGTTGGGGTCACAAGAGACTTCTTGTATCTTGATTGCAAGGTTGCTTGAGAGGGATACCTTTGACCACTTCCTCCCTGAGTTCGATAAACCTAGGGTGATCCACTTAAGGTAAACTTGCTGCTGTTCTACAAACCTCTGCACTTGGAGGACCAACAACTATCAACAAGAATAGAAGTGCGTAGACATCACCATCTTATTTCCGAATGATCATGTCATAGTCAAACGTCCCAGAATTCTTGAATTTACTTTAAGGTCATGTTTCCTCTGGTTAGATTTTCGATTCTAAAAATGCTACCTTCAGGTGTAAATCTAAATTTTCTAGTTTGTACTTGGATTTTTGTCTGATTGCTGGACATGAGTATTTTCTGAGTAGTGAATTGTTGGTACTGGAAGCTGGCTTTGATTCTGGGTTAAAACTAGTTTAGCAATTGAGCTCCGTTGCTCGACAAAGTTTCCGTGCTCAAGATTTGCTGGCTTACGAAAGGGACGAGGCATAACTCTAGATAAACTTTAAGTATAGACAAAACAGTTCTTAAGTACTTTTCAAGCTCAAAAATAAAACCCAAAAGTGCTAAGAAGTAAAGCATAAGTTCTTACAAGCTAGCTCATCAAAATAATGGGCATGAAGAACGGATTCTCATAGTTGGTCATGAAGAATGGATTCTCATAGCTAGCACATCAAAATAATGTTTGCTCTATTCGTCGTCTTTCGAAACCTCATCAACTTCTTCTCTGGGGGGAGGTGGCACTTCAATGGGAATGAATAACGGATTCTCGTAGCTGGTCAGCTCGGCCACGCGACAAGCATATCCAGCACAAGCATCCTAGATTTCTTTGATATTCTATGGCTTATCGTCTTCTTCGATAGTCAAATAACCCTTGGTAACCTACCATATTTCCATGCTTCCATGGTGGCTCATTACCATTGTTAGGGCATTCTGTGCTGCCGTGCATGCATAGGACATGTTCCAATCCTTAACAAGCTTGGGCATATCCTTCACCTTGTCTCGTACTTCAAAGGCAGACATTTTGTCTATGCCGGAGAGCTAGACGGATTCACCGATTTCCTCCAAAGATTGGCGGAAGTCATGAATCAGGTCTCCAACAGCAACAAGCCGGCTGGTACGAGACTTGGATGAAGAGGCATCAAGAATATTGAGAGGACCTGAAAATAATAAAACAAGGTCAACAATATATCGGAGTAAACCAAGTCGGAAGACAACAATTCAGAGACAACAAACTTACCAAAGGTAGCATCATCTACTTTGGTCTTCTCCTCCCTAAGACTTTGGAGTTCATTTTGAAGGCCTTCGGTGGTATGTTTTTTCCTGTCCAACTCACCCTTCAAGTCCGAGATAGCTTTGTCTTGTTTTGCTATGGTGCGGTCACACTCTTTAGTAGCCATGTTGCTGGATTCAAGAACGTTGTTGATGCTGCTCTCATGGTCTACCTTGAGTTTGTCCAGCTCATCATGCAAGTCAGCATTTCACTTTCTAAGACTCTGAAATCTTCGGCTTGTTCAATAAGCTTGCAGGGCTGCTTCACAAGATCTGGAGCAGTAACAAATAAATTCGAATAAACATTTGGCTACAATTCAAAAAGACTATGAAAATGAAGTCAGAAATGCTTACCTTCTACTTCATCTTTTGCAACTTTAAGTTGCACATTTTGAAGTCGGAGAGCTATGATCTCTCTCTGCTTGTTGTAGATATTCTTCAATAATTCTTGGTTATAATCATTAACTTTTTGTAAGTCATAATGGTAAGCAGAGTCACAAGTCTACTAAGACTCGGGCTAATATTTTAACTAAATTAAATATCAGCACGAGCCTTGGGGGGCTATACTAGTTCATTCTTTCGCATCCTATAAAAGCATAAATCCGATTCCTATCCAAGTTCATCCCTGGGGGATAGATGTTATGATATAAAATATAATGTAAAGAGTTGGAATACAACTTACATAATGTTCATGAGTCAGCTTGTTGACGCTCATGTTTACTTTAGAGGAAACCTTCTGGGCGAGAGTTCAAGGAACCACTGTTGGAGGCGGAATCACACCGGCCTTCAACTTCTCATCGCAAAGACGAACTTGGTCAAGAAGCTCGACGAGTTTGATATCCTCTTCTTCTTGCGCCTCCTCCTCAACTATGATATTCTAGGTCTTCAAGCAATGGAGAGCCAGCTTCTGGATTTCTTGTGCACTCTTATGAGTAAGGCCAAGTTTGGCAATACCCAGATTCTGCAGAAGGTTCTCGGTGAAGGTCTCAGCTGAGGGATCATTACCCTTTGAGGGTTCACCCTTATCAACTGCGGATTCACTCATGGTGACATCTATTTGCGAACCAAGGTTCACTGGCTCTGAAGAATGAGCCGGAACATCTTCAGCATGTGGAGATAATGTATCCTCTAGTGCTAATGATGGCTTTGGGGTAAGAGTCGGAGGCGGGGCAGCAGGTGAAACCAGAATCAACTTTTGTTGGCACAAAGTCTTCCCTAGATTTCATTTTCCCTTGCCCTTAGAGATTGTTCTAGATCTGAATGGTAACAGAGTAAGATCGTTGCAATTTAGAAAGAATTTGAATTAATATGCAAAACCTTGTGAAGGAATTTAGCTCTTTACAACATGAACTTTCTATGTGCCAACAGAAACGGTCGAAGTTTTGCGCTTCCGGGTAAGAGCCTCCGGCGGTAACTCAAGATCTTCATTCGCCTGAGAAACAGGATCCTCAGGTGGATATCCCTCGAGAGGAGCAATATCCGACTCGGGGAGGTCAGCAAGTTGAAAGATAGATTATCTCAACATTGCAAACAATAAAAGCATAGATCAGAAAATTAATGAATGTGAAAGAATCATTCAGAAAACTTACTAGTGTCAAGGGCTTGTCAGCTCTGAACCTGTCTATAGAAATCTCTAGAATCTTCTTTTACACCCGCTCCTTGATCAACCACTTAATTCGGGTCTTGTAATCCTTGTCAGGATCGACATCTGGATCATCCTCAGGCTGTCTTTCTTATCCTTGGTGATTGTATGCATGAGACGATCACCACGGTGCTGGAGGGGTTGAGTCCAACGTGCCAACTAGCAATGGACTAAGTCGGATCCTTTCAGGCCTTTGTGCTTCATCAGATATTCAATCCTCCCCTTGGCACAGATCAAATCTTCCGAGAGAGTCGGAGCCTCCGCATCCCAGGATTCTTGGGGAGTGGCAGGGATGAGTCCAAAATTGAAGAATATTTAAGTATATAAATTATTCATATCGTCACTCATTACATGCTACATCTATCTACAACTATTCCTATTATGCATGAATACTAGTTCTCATTCATTTCCACATGGTCTTTGCACATTAATAATTTCATTAGGATTTTATTAACTTTTCTTGTCTTTGATTTGTGTGTAGGTGCTATGAACAATCATGGATAAATGGAGCCAAGAGGATTCAATATGGCGGAGTTGCAGTCACCAGACTTAGCCATTTGAGGGGAGGAAAAATTGGATATCCCATCAACTCCAAATGAATATCCAATGCCATTGTGTTGTATCCCTCATCCATACGAATCCAACGATCCAAGGAACACCTCAATCGAAGTCCATATGAATAAATGGCGGCTAAAACACTACGGAGTACTGCAGGCGTAACGACCACTAGTACAGGTGGAGCCCTCGACATCTATTTTCATCAAACGAAACAACATTTGTGAAGGCCCACTGGGCATATTCATCCCCCAGATCCATCGGTTCTCAAAACCGATCTCTAGATGTCTATATAAAGAGGGGAAAACCCTAAAACAAAGGGGAGCATCCATCCACGCCTCAGGGGCGGAGCCCTACCGCTCTGCCATATCCATCGCACACAATATCCACATCTCCACACCATCAATCAAGAGGAGGAGAAGGAGGCGCCCCCACCTTCACCGCGTGCACTTTTCATCATATGATCATAATCTCCAATGGCGTCTCCATCACTCTCTCCCTTGTCTTAGATCTTGCAATTGTAAGATTGAACATGGTTGTGACTTCATTAATATGTTCATATATGTTTTGTTGTTCATCCATTTGTGAGTGATGATTAGGTTCTAGGTTGAGGTTTGATCTAGTGCGCTAAGTTAGAATGTGTTTGTGATCCAAGTATTCAATTACACGAGTCATGGAGATGAGTTCACGGGATCCCTAGGTCCAAAATGTATGTTTGCCTCGTGAGTGACACATGAGAATCATGCATAGTATACACAATGTGACAACCCGGTATTTGAGTGGGGAACATTTATTTGTTGAAAAAATCTCTTGTAGATAATGGATCAAACATATATGCGCCCATCTAGTACTAGTGAGACCGAAGCCTAGAAACCCTCTCTCATTCCATTCAATCCTACAACTACAACCCCTTTAGTTTAGTTCTTGTTCTATTTTACTTTTAGTACTTTATTTACCTTGTTACTAGTTACTTTAATTCTCTCTTATTTACTATTATTCTAGCAACTTATAGTGTAGGATATTTCCAAACACCGTTTTGGGTGCAAACGTGGCCGCATTAACAATGTGGTGCTGGGTTGTGTTGTTGCCATTTGCAAAGCTTCCAAGGGACAAACTTTATAAATAATATGTGTTGCTATAAATACTGCAATAACCCTTTTATTCATCACAGGAAATCCAGGCATTAAATTGGCGTCGTTACCGGGGAGCATAGTGTTTGGTTATTTCCTACCCACTAGCACATAGTTTATTTCCATTTGTTGCTATTTACTGCTTTCACTTATTTGAAAAGAACAAAAAATTATAAAACCAAAAACCCATAAAAATTTATAAAACAAAAATTATAAAACATTTGCTACTAATCATGTCTTCTGAGACTGCTATTTTAGAACATATTCAACTTGCAAAGGAGGAGAAGAGACAAAACGATTCCTTATACATGGTTGCCAAAGAACAAGACGGTGCTTACAACGAACAACTCCTAACTACTAATGATATGCAGGTATACGATATGTATTGTTAGGTAATCTGCTGTGCTCATGCATTATGTTCTTCATATCAAATAATATGTCTTCACTGTTTGTGTGTCGGGCATTTTTATTTTCAATGTTATCATATCTATGATGAATCCGTGGCATCTTACAATACTAGTGATGATAATAGGGAAGTTATAGAGTATGTTCTTTATGAAGGTTCCCATGAACTACTATGAAAAAGTATGATACTTATGATGAGTAGTGATAATGAAATTTTACAAATGGCATACGAAACCTTGCAGTTTATTGCCGAGTATTGTCAAGGACATCTTAGTGAGAATGCACTTGTGTTAGAGAGTAAGGCATGGTGTAAAGCTGTAGTGCCTTAAGATAATCATTTGCATGAATCACAAGATGAAAATGAGGAGCAGAAAGGTGAGGTTGACAAAGATTGGCACACTACAAATACTTTGTTTGATAGGGATGCCTCTCTCTCTAGTAATGATTTTTATAATACTAAAACTAATTGTAATTTATCTGTGGAGGCCTTATTCCTAGACACTCATGAGTCGAGTATTATTAATGATGAACTAGAGATAGGACCTTGCTATGAATCTTTCAATACTAATGTGTTGCAACCACTTCCTATTGCAAAGGAAGAATTCTATAGTGTTCCCCTACAATGGTAACCAATATAAAATTTAAATATTATATTTGAATCTCTAATCATATCATTGCATCTACATAAGGAGGCATGCTCACAAATCTTGGTGCATCTATGATCGCTTGTAAGCAAGAACTTATTTATCTATATGATGCCGATGCACCGAAAGAGGGCACGACTTCGATCGCACTCTACTATGAGATGCTCCAACTCTTTCCTAGAGGTAAGTACCATTAAACCTCGAATTGATATGGATCCAGATGGATGATTTAATGGAGCATCTAAGCCTGGCTTTATGGCTTCAGAGAAAGCACTTCTTGGGAGGCAACCCAAAAGTTTTTAGGTGGCTTTATTAATTTTGTGTCTTGAATCTAGTTGCATTCATGTTGCATTGGCACTTGTATATATATGCATAATTTCCTATTTGAGTTGGCTTGGGACTATTTTCAACTGGTAGAATTATTTGTTGCTCTAATCATGTGTTACATATCTTGGTTAAATCTTCTCAACAAAAATATATGTTTGCTTTGTTTGGATGCTGGACTAATGTTTCAGGTCCTTAGTAAAATTTTCAGAGAAAATAACTTGTTTCGGAGCTCACAACGAGTTTAACGAGCAATAGTATGGGCATACCCGCCTATACCGTGCGCATGTACCTCTCATGTGACACATTGGAAGAAGTAGATTTTTTTCTAGAAAAGTGACTACAAGCTTAACGAGCACCGGCACGATGGGACGCATCCGTACGGTCCGCCCGTACCGACCTTGTTACTAGGAAAATGAAACATGAAGACGACCCAGGGGCTGTAACGACCACACCTACAGGCGCATCCTGCCCGTAACAGTCGGTCGTAACAACTTCGATGGAACCCTTTAAAAAAAAGACGAGGTGCAATAAGGACGGAGCCCATCCATACCACGCGCCCGTACCAAGAAGCAGGACCATGTGGTGAGGGTAGGGACGAGTATAAAAAGGTTAGAACCCCTCCAATCTTTTTATTTCGACAATCTCAGGTCCATGGGTTACCTTCTACTTGTTCCTTTGTACTTCATTTTCTCTTACCTACCTTGCAAACTCTCTATCTTATAATTCTCTATAGTATTTCATGTTTTTTTCATGGTTGGGTAAATGAACTCCGCTCATACACCAAATCATTTTCTTTTACTTCATTTGTTATTTTCGCTCATGTTTACTTTAGAGGAAACCTTCTGGGCGAGAGTTAAAGGAACCACTGTTGGAGGCAGAATCACATCGGCCTTCAACTTCTCATCTCAAAGACGAACTTGGTCAAGAAGGTCAACGAGTTTGATATCCTCGGATTCTTGCGCCTCCTCCTCAACCATGATATTATAGGTCTTCAAGCAATGGAGAGCCAGCTTCTAGATTTCTTGTGCACTCTTACGAGTAAGGCCAAGTTTGGCAATACCTGGATTCTGCAGAAGGTTCTCGGTGAAGGTCTCAACTGAGGGATCATTACCCTTTGAGGGTTCACCCATATCAACTGCGGATTCACTCATGGTGACGTCTGTTTGTGAACCAAGGTTCACTGGCTCTGAAGAATGAGCCAAAACATCTTCAGCATGTGGAGATAAAGTATCCTCTAGTGCTAATGATGGCTTTGGGGTAAGAGTCAAAGGCGGGGCAGCAGGCAAAACTAGAGTCAACTTTTATTGGCACAAAGTCTTCCCTAGATTTCATTTTCCCTTGCCCTTGGAGATTGTTCTAGCTCTGAATGGTAACAGAGTAAGATCGTTGCAATTTGAAAGAATATGAATTAATATGCAAAACCTTGTGAAGGAATTTACCTCTTTATAACAGGAACTTTCTATGTGCCAATAGAAACGGTCGAAGTTTTGCGCTTCCGGGTAAGCCCCTCCGGCAGTAACTCCAGATCTTCATTTGCCTGAGAAACATGATCCTCAGGTGGATATCCCTCGAGAGGAGCAATATCCGACTCGGGGAGGTCAGCAAGTTGAAAGATAGATTATCTCAACATTGCAAACAATAAAAGCATAGATCAGCAAATTAATGAATGTGAAAGAATCATTCAGAAAACTTACTAGTGACAAGGGCTTGTCAGCTATGAACCTGTCTATAGAAATCTCTAGAATCTTCTTTTACACCCGCTCCTTGATCAACCACTTAATCCGGGTTTTGTAATCCTTGTCAAGACCGTCATCTGGATCATCCTCAGGCTGTCTTTCTTATCCTTGGTGATTGTATGCATGATACGATCACCACGGTGCGGGAGGGGTTGAGTCCGACGTGCCAACTAGCAGTGGACTAAGTCGGATCCCTTTAGGCCTTTTATGCTTCATCAGATATTCAATCCTCCCCTTGGCACATATCAAATCTTTAGAGAGAGTCAGAGCCTCCGCGTCCCAGGATTCTTGGGGACTGGCGGGGATGAGTCCAAAATTGAAGAATATTTAAGTATATAAATTATTCATATCGTCACTCATTACATGCTACATCTATCTACAACTATGCCTATTATGCATGAATACTAGTTCTCATTCATTTCCACATGGTCTTTGCACATTAATAATTTCATTAGGATTTTATTACCTTTTCTTGTCTTTGATTTGTGTGTAGGTGCTATGAACAATCATGGATAAATGGAGCCAAGAGGATTCAATATGGAGGAGTTGTAGTCACCAGACTTAGCCATTTGAGGGGAGGAAAAATTGGATTTCCCATCAACTCCAAATGAATATCCAGTGCCATTGTGCTGTATCCCTCATCCATACGAATCCAACGATCCAAAGAACACCCCAGTCGGAGTCCATATGAAGAAATGGCGGCCAAAACACTACGGAGTACTACAGGCGTAACGACCACTGGTACAGGTGGAGCCCGCCCACTAGCCCATAGTTTATTTCCATTTGTTGCTATTTACTGCTTTCACTTATTTGAAAAGAACAAAAAATTTATAAAACCAAAATCCCATAAAAATTTATAAAACAAAAATTATAAAACATTTGCTACTAATCATGTCTTCCGAGACTGCTATTTTAGAACATATTCAACTTGCAAAGCAGGAGAAGAGACAAAACGATTCCTTATACATGGTTGCCAAAGAAGAAGACAGTGCATACAATGAACAACTCCTAACTACTAATGATATGCAGGTATACGCTATGTATTGTTAGGTATTCTGCTGTGCTCATGCATTATGTTCTTCATATCAAATAATATGTCTTCACTGTTTGTGTGTCGGGCATTTTTATTTTCAGTGTTATCATATCTATGATGAATCCGTGGCATCTTACAATAGTAGTGATGATAATAGGGAAGTTATAGAGTATGTTCTTTATGAAGGTGCCCAAGAACTACTACGAAAAATTATGATACTTATGATGAGTAGTGATAATGAAATTTTACAAATGGCATACGAAACCTTGCAGTATATTGCCGAGTATTGTCAAGGACATCTTAGTGAGAATGCACTTGTGTTAGAGAGTAAGACATGGTGTAATGCTGTAGTGCCTTAAGATAATCATTTGCATGAATCACAAGATGAAAATGAGGAGCACAAAGGTGAGGTTGACAAAGATTGGCACACTACAAATACTTTGTTTGATAGTGACACATCAGAAGAAGGTTACAACCCCTCCAATCTTTTTATTTCGACAATCTCAGGTCCATGGGTTACCTTCTACATGTTCCTTTGTACTTCATTTTCTCTTACCTGCCTTAGAAACTCTCTATCTTATAATTCTCTACATTATTTCATGTTTTTTTTCATGGTTGGGTAAATGAACTCCGTTCATACACCAAATCGTTTGCTTTTACTTCATTTGTTATTTTCGCAGGGACTTTAACCTTGTGTGATGACGTGCATGGTTTGTGCCAACTGTGCAAATACTTGCATAAGCCACTTGGTTGTTTCAACTCACTTCAATAAGAAAGTATTCATTGAACCAAAGGTCCATGTCCATCAAAAGTGAGGTTATTCGTACCTCAACAGTAAAGTGTGTCACCCTTGCTTTATTCAAGCTTGGGGAGGTAACCACTTCTCACACACTCTTTTGATAGCTACATTTTTTTCTTTTCTTATGGTAATCTTTCAAGTTCGGTGCTTACAAAAGTTCTAGCTTGGGGAAGTTACTTCTGCATGTGTAGAGTCTTGTGCATTGTTCTTGTTCGATGAAACTTTTTGGGCAATCATGTATCTAGCTATTTTTGAATGCTTGCTTAGGTAAGTTGCGTTTCATGTTTATATAATGGATGCACTTGCTTTTGTTAGGATCCATAAGAGGTGAATAGAGCTTTGATTCACTATGTTAAAATCTTTATCCATCTTTATAAGAACTTTGTGATCCTCTAGAATACATTGCCATGATTTCTACACTTAAATCCTATGTCTCTCATTTTTGAAGTTTGAGTTGTTTATTTTAGTTGGTTGATTGATAAGATGCCATGCTAGTGGGGGTAACTCAAAATACTTAGAGTAAAGCTTTTTATTGGTATGATGATTAGTTGTGGAAGCTTTTGCTCTAGTTCTTTTAGATAACCGAGTCTTGCCTTGGAAATAATATTGTTAAACCAGTGCAACAAGAAAAAGTCTAAAATTTATGACTTGTTTGATGAATGATTGTCTTGATAGTATACCCTTGAAGATACTTAACCCCATTGCAAATCCTTCAGTCTTTTACATAACACATTGAAGCCCCAAAGAAGGATTGGCTGCATTATACTCCGCCACCCGAGCCAGATTTATAAGATGATCCAATAATCATAGCTCCTGTTGAGCCATTAAGGGAAGTACCCCCATATGTTGAACCTCTTCCTTTCCCAAGGACAACGAGAAAACATATGATGACTCAACAGCTCGAAGATCAATGCGAAGAAGAAAAGCTATTCTTCAAGACGCTTGAAGAAGAGGTACAAAAAATAAAAAAACTAAAGAAGTAAGTGTACTGGAGACCAGGGAACCAACTAAGGAAGATATCTTAACCATGTTTGCACATTGCAACGTGATTGAGTTAGACACTGAAGCTTCGCAGTTCGTCGAAGGACAAGTAAAGGCTAAAGAAGTTGGTAAATCTATTATCCCTTCTAGCTTCGGAGGAACTTCCTATTTTGGACTCTACGACATCAGAACAGCTCTTAACATAATCCCTTTTATTTTATACTTGAAAATCCAAAATGAACTAACACCAGCTAAATTAGAGGATACTGACATGACTATAATGCTTGCAGATAAAACACTCAGAGTTCCTATGGGAATAATTTGAGATGTTCCAATTCATGTTGGACCATACAAATATCCCATTGATTTTATGCTTATTGATATGCCTACTGACGTTTATTGTCCCATCATTTTTGGAAGGACCTTCTTAAATACCGCAGGAACAAACATAGATTGCAAGAAACAAATTGTGTCTCTCATAGTTTTGTGAAGAGAAGATGGATTTTCACTTCTCCAAATTTGACCATAAGCCGGCTATCGAAAATCTAGATGATGATGACTACGGACGAGAGTAAGAAGGCAATATCGTTAATCTAGCTTCAGTAGTCATTGAGACTCATAATGATGATTTAGCAAGATGCTTAGTCAACAATAATATCCTCTAGGACGTAGAAAAAATTGAAATGGATGATTATCTCGATTCCACACCTGAGGTGGATGCCTAGATTAACCAAAATTATGAAGAACCAATAAGGAAAGGAGATGAGGCACCTTCACCTCCTACTCTCAAAACTTTACCCAAGGAATTAAAGTACAGGTATCTTGATGAAACAAATAATTTTCCTATTAATATAAGTTCTAACCTTCTAGAAAAATAGGAGGAAAATTTGATGAAGGTTCTCCGGATGCATCGGAATTCTCTTGGGTATTCGATGAGTGACTTGAAAGGGATTAGTCCCTCGATCACCACCCATAGAATATTCATGGAAGAAGGAACCCAACCAATTGCAGAATTTCATAGGCGACTCAAACCTCACATGAAAGAAGAGCTAAGGAAGGAAATAATACATTTGTTGGACACGTGGATTATCTTTCATGTGGAAGAAAGTGAATGGGTAAGTCCAGTTCATTGTGTTCCTAAGAAAGGTGGATTTACTGTTGTTGAAAATGAACATAATAAGATGATACCTACTAAAACTGTTCTTGGCCACAAGATGTGGATTGATATAGAAAACTTAAGAATAAAATGTACCTAAGGTCCTAAAAGTTTGGAGTAAACCGTATGCAGGTCCTAAAAGTTTCAACACGTGTACCGGAGGTCCTGTAGTGCAAACCTAATAAGGAAACTAGGATGGATCATTACCCTTTGCCGTTTATAGATCAAACTTTAGAAAGGCTTGCTATGCATTCTCATTTTTATTTACTTAGACGGTTATTTCGTTTTTTCTCAAATTGTTGTTTACCCTGATGATCAACTCAAAACAACTTTTATTTGTCCCTATGGTATTTATGCCTATCGCCGTATGCCTTTTGGTCTTTGCAATGCTCCTACCACCTTTCAAAGGTGTATAACTGCTATATTTGCCAATTATGTTGAAAGTATTATGGAAGTATTCATGCATGACTTCTCTGTTTACGAAACCTCCTTTAATCATTGCCTCCATAATCTTCATAAAGTTTTGCAGAGTTGTGAAGACACTAACTTGGTCTCGAACTGGCAAAAATGTCATTTTATGGTTCAAGAAGGCATAGTAATTGGTCACAAAGTATTCGGTAAGGGTATAGAAGTTGATAAAGCAAAATTGAACCAATAGAAAGGCTTCCCCCTCCTCGAGACGTAAAAGGAATAATGAGTTTCTTAGGCCATGCTGGATTTTATAGACGGTTCATTAAGAAGTTTTCAAAAACTGCTAGACCATTAACTAACCTTCTTCAAAAGGATGTTGATTTTAATTTTGATGAAAAGTGTCTCACTGCTTTCAACATATTAAAAAAGGCCCTCCTTGAAGCTCCCATTATAAAACCACCTAATTGGAAGAAACCTTTTGAGTTATTCTATGAGGCTAGCCATGAATCTGTAGGAGCAATTCTTTGTCAGTATGATGGTGATGATCTTAATATCATTCATAATGTTAGTCGCACCTTAAGTAGGGTGCAAAAGAATTACCCTATGGCAGAAAAATAATTTTTCGATGTGGTCTTCTCCTGTGACAATTATAGATCTTATATCATTGACTCTAAAGTAAGAGTAAATACTGATCGTGTTGGCTTAAAGGAGATTCTTGAAAGGACTGACATTACGCCAATGATGACCCGTTGGACTCTACTTTTGCAAGATTTGATCTGCAGATTCTCCAGAGAATAGAAGAGACAGAAGAAGCATTGATGGACATTCAAGAAGCTAGTCCACCCGAGGTGGTATCATCCATTTGCATACCTGTGGGAACTACAATTCTGAAAAGGAAGTTCACGACTTGTCCTTGCAATGGTCTTGGTGATTTCCTACAACCAACCTTGTTCAAAGGGAAGAAGAAAAAGTTGATCCAAAAAGGAGAAGGTACCCGAATAAACTCATGTTTTCTTTGTGATCGAAGTGCATGAAGTCCCGAACACATCTTTGTTCTGAATGACTTTTTACTGTTTCTTTTTGCATATCTGTTTTCCCTTCATTTTTCTGAGTTCATTGCCGGTCTTATGAGGTCGGTACGAGAAGGCGGTACGATCGGCTCTGCCCATACCAGTGGTCATTAAGACGGCGGTAACCTTCGCTTCATTCTGCATATTGGTATGACCGCGTAGTACAGGTGCATTTTTTGACAAAGTATGGGTGCATTCCCCCCGTACAGTTGGTTGTTATCAGTTCTTTGTTTGTTTCATTGCGTAAAACAAAAGTGAAGTTGGGAAACTCAGTACGGACAGGCAGTATGTCAACACCCGGATTTTTAATCCCAGATGCCCATTATGCCATACCTCGCAAGCCCAGGATTACCATTTTTGCGAGACATAACGGATTGGATATCACAATACATCATCCATTAAAAACCATACATAAGGTCTTACACAAATAAGGATCTCATGATCCAGTCTTAATACAACAAGCAATGGAAATAAAAGATAAGTGTAGCGGTGGGGTCCATCTTCAGGGGCACATGCAATGCCGATGAAGGCAGATAGTCCTAGTTATCATAGCCCTCTTGTTGGCCATCATCTTGGTAGTCTCCTTCATAGTCTGGCCATGAGAATAGCCAGGGACCAAAGCCATGAGTACTCTTTAAGTACTCGCAAACTACCACTAACAAGTAATATAGTTCTAAGTTATAGTGCTAAATCTAAGTTTAACTATCAAGTTAAGTTTCAAACCTAAGCTGAGTTCTGAAGCAAAGAAAGATAAAATAAAGTTCTGGAATCACTTAAGTTGGGAAGCTATTGTCATCAACACAACCCTGTTGTGGTCAAGTCAAGATTCATCATTCCTTTCATAAGTTATTTTGAAAACATCTGACAACGAAACAGTATGGCCATTCTAACTGTCCATAACCGCGGATGCGGCTATTCGAACAGTTTGACACTCTGCAGAGGTGGTACACTTTCACCACAAGATTCGATACATCTGTCAGGGGTAGCCCTGAATCATCATACTTAGTATGCAGATAATCAAACATAACCTTCCCTTTACACACCCTAGTATAAGAACCTCTCCTATTAGCATGGCCTCCCAACCATGACCATCAGTCATCTTGGGCACTGCATAGGTGGACAACATTGAGAGGTAGCCTCAGCTCAAACCTCTCCCGCGAGGGAACTAATACTAATGCATATAAATTTCCAGCTAAGCCTTACCCAATTCAGGTAGTGTGGTTGTACGGTAAATTTGGAATGCTATCGCATCCGAATCCAACCATCAGTTCTATAAAAGGGTTAAGGCTCATGCCTCAACATTTTCATCATCATAAACCATTTGTGTTTCTCAACACATGTCAAAACATCTCAATAGAATGACTCATCATTCCAAGGTTTTCATAATTCATTTTCACCAAGTGCTCCCATCTAAACTGACTCAAGTTTTTGATCTACTCTAAACTACTAAGTTAAGAGTGTTCACTAAGGTGGAAATGATGGGATCAATCTCATGCCATAGAATGACATCTAAAGGGGTTCTAAAATAGGTCAAGTTTTATACTCTTTATGCTACCTTCAGAACAAGTAAAGAACTTTGGATAAAGTAAAGGAAGTAAAGCTTGTAAATAAGACTTGGGGTAACTAATAGTCAAAGTGCTATGAATCAAGCATGCCTTTAGCATCTTGGATCAAGTTAACTAGCCTAATTCTATCTTGCTGCAATAGCTTGCCTTGGTTGGTGCAGTGGTTGAAGTTTTCTTCTTCTTCTTGGTAGAACTCCTCCTCCTCGAAAGCTTGGTCGGTACTATCGTCTACAAAAACATACGGAGTACACCATCACCAAACAATACTTAACTAATCTAATTAGCATTCTAAGACACACATTTGATGATCTATTATCATCACAAGCTTCACAAGTTTTATTAACTAGTTTCATCCTTTTTAATTTAGAAAAGTAATTTCTACTCATTGAAAAATTAACTAAGGTTTAATATTCACCACTTAAAATATGGGATCATGTGGACACATGTCATCACAACATATTCTAACATGTGGGAATGTTATTTAAGTGTTGGATCAATATTACTTTGCTTTAAGTTCATTATTTAATGATTTAAAGTGACTAGAAATTCCTATATAGCATTATTTTGGTACTAGTCCAAAATCACTACATGTAAACCTTAATATTATTGCATATTCAGATAGGTATGATGAAATGTGATTTTGGAGAGTTGGAATCAACTCAAAATCTATCCTAGTTGATTTTATAAAAATGTTGCAAGGTTCAAATGCTTCTGTTTTATTATTTTTACTAGGCGAGATCTATAACTCTAATTGAATTAAATCCAACGGGCTTGGATAGATCATTTCAATACCTTTCAGGAAAAATTGGTTTCATGCAATTTGGATTTGTAAATCTCACTAAAATGATTTTCAAACTAGGGGACGTAACTAAGTTTAAACTAAAAAGGAAAATCCTAATTCAAACTAACCGGGTCGCGTGGGAAACACTAACGGGCCGTCCAAGTGTCACTCTGCAGCGCGGGGCTCAGCTGATAGGGGGGTCCACCAGTCAGTGGCTCATAACGCGTGAAGCGGTACGGGGCAATGTGGGGCGTTGGATTAGAGTGGGGATCAACGGCTGTGGATCGTCGTCGACGACGGACCTGTCGCCGGCGAGCTCTAATCCTAGCGGCTCGGTGGGGGTGCATAGGGGGCATACCAGGGCTCCAGCGACGACGGCGAGGCGGGAAAATAGTCTGGTGGTAGACGGCAAGCTCAGGGATGGTCGAGGTAGCTCCGGGGGTGGTCGCAATCAGCAGCGCCCTTCTCCTCCAAAGGCGGCCTGCTCCGGTACAATTCCGGCGAGCTGCTGCTCCCCGTGCTCCGGCTAGAGATGTGGGACGATCAGTGAGGTGAGGGGAGTGGAGTGGTGTGCTGCAAATGGCTAGGGGTGCCTTCCTTTTATAGGCTCGACAGCGAGACCGAGAGGGATGGGCAGGCGATGGTGGCGACATGGCTACGGGCTGCTAGCGGCATGGTTGAGGGTGGCGATCCACACGCGATCTCCTGGCGGTTCTCTAGGACTTTAATGCGGGCTTAGGGGCGGTGGTATGCGGTCGGGCTGAGCTGGCGCTCTGAGCGGCAGAGGCGGCGGTGTCTGATACATTTCAATTGTATCTATAATTTTTGATGTTCCATGCTTGGTTTTATCTACTTTCTTATGTTTTGTTCCAACTTTGGAGTACTTTTGATATGATTTCTTGGACTAACCTATTAATGAGAGACACAGTGCCAGCTGCCTGTTTTCTACTATTTTTGGTTCCAGGAAAGTCAGAAAATGAATATTCTCGGAATTGGACGGGACAAAAGCCAAAGTTACTATTTTTCCGGAAGACTCACGGAGCTAGAAGGAGAGTCGGAGAGGGGCCACATGGTGGCCACAACCCCCCTTGGAGTGGGCCAGCCCAGGCCGCGCCAGGGCATGGTGTGGGCCCCCTGGCTGGCCACCGACCTTGCCTCCTTCGCCTATAAGAGCCTCCCGATACCAAAACCCTAAATCGTCAATCAGAAATCCACGAAAAGTTCCACAGCTCCGCTGCCAGCGAAGGGGAGATTCGGGGCACAGAAAGTCTTTGTTCCGGCACCCTAGCGGGACGGGGAAGTGCCCCCAGAGCCATCTCCATCGTCGTTGTTGATTCCCATGATAAGGAGGGAGTAGTTCTCTCTCGAGGCTAAGGGTTCTACCGGTAGCTATGTGTTCATCTCTCTCTCTCTATGCACGATCTTTTTGTGGTCATGAGCTTTGTAATCAAGTAGATCTACCTTGCTATTCAAGTGCTTTAATAGATCTCTGCTCTCCCTATGTGTGTGAAAGTGACAGCTTGCACACCATGGTGGCACTTAGGCTAGAGATTACAAATACTTGTTATGAGTTATATTTGGAGTTGGATGTCTTTATGAAATTGTGGTGTTTGTTGGAACCATCTAGTGCTCAAGGTGACAGTGTGGGGTTTTGTAGATGGGAAAGGCTTACTTTGAGGTGTGTTGTTATAGCCCTACCAACGACTAGAGTGTCCAACCGGAGAGTAGTTCAGTGTAGTATCATAAAGAATAAGATATTTATATAAGAGTGTTCACTAGTGAAAGTATGATCCCTAGGGCTTGTTTCAAAGCATTGAAACACCGTTTGCTACTAGATCTATTACATGTTTGCTTGCTTCCATCTTTATTTCAGTTTGCTTTTAGTCTCTTCCACGCCATCAAGTTATCTTCTATCACCGTTACCACTTATAATTATCCATACCACTTGTATTTCACTATCTCTTCGCCGAACTAGTGCATCTATACACCTGACAAGTGTATTGGGTGTGTTGGGGACACAAGAGACTTCTTGTGTCTTGATTGCCGGATTGCTTGAGAGGGAATACCTTTGACCACTTCCTCCCTGTGTTCGATAAACCTTGGGTGATCCACTTAAGGGAAAACTTGCTGCTGTTCTACAAACCTCTACACATGGAGGCCCAACAACTGTCTACAAGAATAGAAGTGCGTAGACATCAAGCTATTTTCTGGCGCCGTTGCCGGGGAGGTAAGGTAAAAGGTATTCACACCGGAGGATTAAAGAAGAAGGACCTTCCACGACAAAGGCCTATTTTCCGGTGTGAGTGCTCGAAGTTATTTCCTTTAGATTCTGGAATTTTCTCTTTTTGTTTCTTGTTTTCACTAGTTAGGCTTAATGGAAAAGAACAACAAAATTAGAGAGGTTTATAATATTTATCTTGAGTTAGGACATGAAGTGTTTGAAGAGAAAACTAAAAAACCTATGGAACTTTATTTGCGTGCTAATAGCAATGTTATTATTATGAATTCTTTGAACACCATTATTTCTAATGCTATGGAAAATTCTAATCTTGGGGAAGCTCGTTTTAATGAGAATGATCTTTTTAGTCCCCCAAGCACGGAGGAGAAAATTTACTTTGATGATGCTATGCCTCCAATATATGATGATTACAATGATGAGTATGATATTTTCAGTCCACCTACTATTGAGGAGAAAATTAATTATGATTACAACATGCCTCCTATATTTGATGATTATGGTGATGAGAATAATAATGACAGCTATTTTGTTGAATTTGCTCCCACTATGATTAATAAGAATGACTATACTTATGTGGAGAGTATTAATTCTTTTATGCATGTGGATCATGATAAGAATGTTTCTTGTGATAGTTATATTGTTAATTTTATTTATGATGCTACTGAAAGTTATTATGAGAGAGGGAAACGTGGTTTTATTTATCTCAACAATATTAAGTTTCCCCTCTTTATGTTGAAAATCTTGAAGTTGCACTTGTTTTTCTTTTCTATGCTTGTTGCTTTGTGCTTTCATGACTTGTTTCTTTACAAGATTACTATGCATAGGAAGTGGGTTAGACTTAAATGTGTTTTGAATTTCCTTCTTGATGCTCTCTTTTACTTAAATTCATATTTCTTATGTGAGCATCTTCTCAAAGTATCATGCCTAACTTAAAGGCGTTAAAGAAAAGTACTTATTGGAAGATAACCAAAAAGTTTTAGATGAGTCTTGGAACTTATTACCTCTGTAATGACCGCTCCTTATCCTTTTTATTTGCTTTTTGTGCCAAGAGTAACCTCTAATGAGAGATAATTAATAATTGGGAAAGTTCCTGTCCCGAAACAGATTTCTGTGCTTCACCGTAAAAATTCGTGTAAAATCACTGAATGTCTTTTTGAGGCGTGCATTTTTGTGCTGCTGCCCCAGGTTGTTATCTAACTTTCGTTAGTTCAATACTTTTCGATTTCAGCAACAGAAGGTCTTCTAAAAAATTCTTCTTTACTGGCTGGTCTGTTTTGACAGATTTCTGCCATTTTCTGCATTTGCTTCTTGTTGGTTCCTTTTTGAGTTCTTTTGGAGAATTGAGCTTTTTGAGGGAAGTGCTACAGTATCTAGTGTTCTAATGGAAGTTTATTTGGTGTTAGAACTGAACCTTAAGACTTATTATCTTGAGTGCAATAATGTTGCTAATAATGATTGTGTGAAGTTTTGTATGAAGGAAATATTTCAGGTGTATGGAAGGAATGAGTAATGAGATGAAGGATAGACTAAAACTCAAGATTAGGGATGCCACCCTTGTCACCCCAAGAAATATCCAAGAATTACAAGCTTCAAAGCTTTTGGATGCCCAAGGCACCCCCTTCTTCATCAATAAAAATCCCAGGTTTCTTCCAAACGCTTCATTTTTATTGTTTCATGCACAGTTGTGTTGTTCTTGGAGCGTCTTCTTTTTCGTTTTCGTTTTGTTTTTTCATTTTCTTTTGTTTACTTAGTTTTCTGAATAAATTGGTTGGACCCCCTCCTTCATGCATTGGTTTTCAAATAGTTTGGTTTGGATTGGAAAAGAGTAGGAAAGTTCATGCTTAAGTGGTAAAGAGAGCTTGGTTTTGACTGTGGCCTATGCTTTGTCATGCCATGCTTAATATTGTTTTGGCTTTGTGCTTAGTATTCTTTGCTATAGCATAACTTGTTATAAACAATTGAGATTGCTTAATGTGCTTTGAATGAATCATGCGTTGTTTTAGCATATTAAAGCATAGTATAGTGGTATTCTCCTTTGATGATTTATTTGGGTTGACTTGGCGCATGATCACACCATGTTATGACTATCTCAAGTCACCATAGACTTTATGATCATTTAGTTTTCAACTTTTAGTATCACTTTATGCTTTGATCAATGATGTTTTGTCGCTCTGCATGATTATGGCCATTATTGCTCTCTTAGTTTGTCGCTCCCAGTCTTTTGCTAGCCTCCACAACAAAGTATGAGTTCCACTCATGCATCCAACTCCCTAAACCAAGTTATTCCAAAGATTCCACCATACCTACCTACTAGCTTATGCTATTCCAAGATATTCATGCTTTTGTTTACCTTCCACTTGTTATGAGAAAACCAATGATTAAAGCTCTCATGAACATGATGGCACACTTTACTTTATTGCCTCTAACAAACTTGAACCATTGGGTCCTTCGTTGTTGTGTATATGCTTGCGCTTTATAAGTTGAAATTAGCAGAACCATGTACCATGGGGAATGCTTTCAACATTGCACTTGTACTTTGTACCCCGTTGATATCATGTTCTTTTGCTTACGGATCCCGGCGGTGTGAAATAAAAGTGGAACTTGTAAGATCATGGAGTTTGTATGTGTGTTAGAGAAACGCCTGGGCCGCCAGCCTAAGCCATGCCTAATCATGCTGGAAACATGCAGCATCACCATAATGAGCACTCTATGAAGCATCCTCAATAAAAACCTATGCAAATAGCAAATAAAAAGATCGCTGAGATGCTCATTGTCTGCTTGCCTTGTCATTTTGATTATGGGAAAGCTCCTGTATCATGTGCAAGGGGTACCCCGTTGGCGGTTCTTAATGATACACATGTACTTACAATGACAAGAGCTTACTCGTGACTGAAGTTGAGTAGCATGAGGATCGGTCTTCGTAAGTAAGGGGCATGAGATTTCGGTTTATAACTTTTCAAGCATATCCTCTTAGTTGTGTCACTTTAACCTTATTCACCTTCAAGATGCTTATGATAGGGGCAATGAGAGCTGAAAGCTATTAAGTACCATAATTTTTGGAAGCCCTTTATGAAACTTGAATCTCTACTTCCTTCTACGAAGGCCTTTCTTCCACCAATATATTGAGTCTCCACTTTCTATCTTTATGCACCTACTTTGAGAGCATAATGGCCATTCTTAGTTCTATGTGCATTGTCCCAAGACTTGTTGATTGATGCATAACTTGATATTGCTTTTTTTTAAACAAATTGTATGTAGTCACACTTATGAACTTTGAAGGTGTCCTATGCATCTATATTTTCTACTCTATTGAGGGACAAGCTGAATACTATTATGCTATGTTTTCTTTATGTGAAACAAACAAACGTCTTGCAAAGCATTGTTATTCATGAATCTTTTGTTTGTGCCTTTTCATGTTGCATCATAGTTTCTTTGCTTATTGCTAGAACTTTGTCTTTCATGTTATGATTGAAATACTATGATCCCAGCTTTGAATGTTTTACAAATACTTTGATCAAGTCTTTGATGGTGCATGTCACCTCAAAAATTATTCTTTCATTTTATCACATACCTACTCGAGGACGAGCAGGAGTTATGCTTCGGGGTGTTGATACATTGAAATGTATCTATAATTTTTGATGTTCCATGCTTGGTTTTATCTACTTTCGTATGTTTTGTTCCAACTTTGCAGTACTTTTCATATGATTTCTTGGACTAACCTATTAACAAGAGCCACAGTGCCAGCTGCCTGTTTTCTGCTGTTATTGGTTCTAGGAAAGTCAGAAAATGAATATTCTCGGAATTGGACGCGACAAAAGCCGAAGTTACTATTTTCCCGGAAGACTCACGGAGCCAGAAGGAGAGTCGGAGAGGGGCCACAGGGTTGCCACACCCCCCCCCCCCTTGGCGCGGGCCAGCCCAGGCCACGCCAGGGCATGGTGTGGGCCCCCTGGCTGGCCACCGACCTTGTCTCCTTCGCCTATAAGAGCCTCCCGATACCAAAACCCTAAATCGTCAATAAGAAATCCACGAAAAGTTCCACAGTGCCGCCGCCAGGGAAGGGGAGATTTGGGGGACAGAAAGTCTCTGTTCCGGCACCCTGCCGGGACGGGGAAGTGCCCCCGGAGCCATCTCCGTCGTCGTTGTTGATTTCCATGATAAGGAGGGAGTAGTTCTCTCTCGAGGCTAAGGGTTCTACCGGTAGCTATGTGTTCATCTCTCTATCTATGCATGATCTTGTTGTGGTCATGAGCTTTGTAATCAATTATATCTACCTTGCTACTCAAGTGCTTTATTAGATCTCTGCTCTCCCCATGTGTGTGAAAGTGACAGCGTGCTCACCATGGTGGCACTTAGGCTAGAGATTACAAATACTTGTTATGAGTTATATTTGGAGTTGGATGTCTTTATGAAATTGTGGTGTTTGTTGGACTCATCTCGTACTCAAGGTGACAGTGTGGGGTTTTCTAGATGGGAAAGATGAACTTTGAGGTGTGCTGTTATAGCCCTACCGTTGATTAGAGTGTCCAACAGGAGAGTAGTTCAGAGTAGTATCAGGAAGAGAAGATATTTATATGATAATGTTCATTACTGAAAGTATGATCCCTAGGCCTTGTTTCTAAGCACTGAAACACCGTTTGCTATTAGATCTGTTGCATGCTTGTTTGCTTCCATCTTTATTTCAGTTTTCTTTTAGTCTTTTCCACGCCATCAAGGTATCTTATATCACCGTTACCACTTATAATTATCCATACCACTTGTATTTCACTATCTCTTCGCCGAACTAGTGCACCTATTCACCTGACAAGTGTATTGGGTGTGTTGGGGACATAAGAGACATCTTGTATCTTGATTGCAGGGTTGCTTGAGAGGGGATACCTTTGACCACTTCCTCCCTGAGTTCGATAAACCTTGGGTGATCCACTTAAGGGAAAACTTGCTGCTGTTCTACAAACCTCTGCACTTGGAGGCCCAACAACTGTTTAGAAGAATACAAGTGCGTAGACATCAAGCTATTTTCTGGCGCCGTTGCCGGGGAGGAAACATAAAAGGTATTCACACCGGAGGATTAAAGAAGAAGAACCTCCCACGGCAAACGCCAATTTTCTCCGGTGTGAGTACTCGTAGTTATTTCCTTTAGATTCTGCAATTTTGTCTTTTTGTTTCTTGTTTTCACTGTTGGGTCCGCAGCATAGAAAACAAAAAATTTCCTACGGTGTGAACTACACGCCAAGATCTATCTACTAGGTACAAAGCAAAGGGTGGGCATACATCCAACGAGAACTTACCCTCGAAGACAACGAGTTTTGTTAACGAGTAGGAACTCGTGGTTGATGTAGTCGTACACTTGCCGATCTCAAGATCGTGAGGAAGTCCGAGCGCCACAACCTAGCAGCGCATCCGCACTCGCACACACGTTCAAGCCACTGGACAACCTCCACATCCTCGCTCCAGAGATCTAGCGGAAGCAGCAACTCCTTCCAGACGAAATGCCACCAGGAACATGTATCTCGCTATTCCGAGACCATGGGGGAATAATTCTAGAGGGGGAGAGAGATCCTTCACAAGGAGGTGTATGGATAAAGGAGGGAATGGGTGGCCTTTTATAGGAGGAGGGGGGGTGCCCCGTCTCTCCATGGCCGGCGCATGGGGGGTGACCCCTCACCTCCCCCATTCATGTGGTGGTAACCCCTCCACATTAAAATGCCTCTTCACATTCCCTTTTAAAGTCTCCACTTTAAATGAATTAAAATTCTCCAAATTTAATGCTCTCTCATTTAATAAAACTCTTTTTATTAAATTTATTCAGAATTTTGTTAATTAATTTAATTAACAAACATTCACATATAGCCCCTTGCAATATTTCAATATCACCTGCAGAACCACTTTCTGCAATTTCACCCGAAACAATTTCCGGTTTCTATTGAAACAATTCCTGCGCTTTGCAATTCTTTCGTCTGAAACATATGCGCTCCAAAATGGTGTCCGGTAACTCTTAAGTGTGCCACCCTACGGTTCGCGAATAATGCAGACATGATCGAGACCCTTCAACGATCAATAATCCACAGCAGGACCTGGAGATCCGTACTGACTCCTACACATTCAACGATGACTTCTATGATCGTGAGAACCTTTAGCGCTTGTAACTAGATCCCTTTGTCTCTTGATATATTACATGTCTGAGATTCGATCATCGGTATCTCCATACCTAGTTTGATCTCGTTACCGACATGCACTCCTTTCTCGTTCCCGTGATATAACATTCTAGTGATCACATCACTTGCTTTTAAGCTATCTTAATGTGATATCACCGAGAGGGCCTAGAGTATATCTATCCGTCATCTGGATTGACAAATTCCACTCTTGATCCATGAGCCTCAACATAACACCTTCGTAGTACTGAACCCATCTTTATAGTCACCTATTACGGTGTGACTTTTGATGTTATCAAGATACTCTTCCGGTGTTAGCAATTAACATGATCTCATGGTCTTAAGGATAAAGATTAATTCATATGATGTTATAGCAATATAAAGATAATGACTTGATCGTAATGCTATACTTCGGATGAATGTTCATCACATCATTCCACCAATGGTGTGACCTTGTTATTAACAACATCCAATGTCCATGATCAGGAAACCTTGATCATCTTGTTAATCAACAAGCTAGTCTATAAGAGAGGCATAACTAGGAACCCTTTTTGTTTATTAAACACACATGTATTGATGTTCCTAATCAATACAATTCTAGCATGTAAAATAAACATCTATCATATATAAGGAATATATAATAACAACTTTATTATTGCCTCTCAGGGCATATTTCCTTCAGTCTCCCACTTGCACTAGAGACAATAATCTAGTTCACATAGTGATAAATCTAACACCCATGGAGTTCTGGTGTTGATCATGTTTTGCCCTAGGGAGAACTTTAGTCAACGGATCTGCTACATTTAGGTCTGTGTGTACTTTACAAATCTTTATATCTCCATCCTTGACATGCTCGCGGATGGAGTGAAACCGGCGCTTAATATGCCTGGAATTCTTGCGAGACCTCGGTTCCTTTGCGTTGGCTATGGCTCCATTATTGTCACAATAGATCACCATTGGGTCCAATGGACTGGGAACCACACCTAGTTCCGTAATGAACTCTTTCATCCAAACCGCCTCTTGCGCCGCTTCTGAAGAAGCAACATATTCCGCCTCCGTCGTTGATCCAGCCACCACAGGTTGTTTCGAACTCCTCCAACTAACTGCTGCTCCGTTCAAGAGAAATATGTATCCGGATTGAGACTTAGAGTCATCCGGATCGGTGTCAAAGCTAGCATCGACATAACACTTAGCGACTAGCTCTTCTTCACCTCCGTATATAAGAAACATATCCTTAGTTCTTCTCAAGTACTTGAGGATGTTCTTTACCGCTATCCAGTGTTCCAAACCTGGATCAGATTGGTACCTACTAGTCAAACTAATAGCATGTGCCACATCCGGTCTTGTACATAGCATGGAATACATAATAGAGCCTATGGCCGAGGCATAGGGGATCTTATCCATCATCTCTCTTTCTTCCGCCATAGCCGGACTTTGAGTCTTACTCAATGTCTTTCCTTGCAACATAGGTAAGAACCCCTTCTTACTTTCGTCCATATTAAACTTCTTTAATATCTTATCAAGGTATGTACTCTGCGATAGCCCAATTAGGCTCCTTGATCTATCTCTATAGATTTTAATGCCTAATATATATGATGCTTCACCAAGGTCTTTTATTGAAAATTTGCTGTTTAGATAACTTTTAACACTATTTAAAAGATCTATATCATTTCCAATCAATAATATGTCATCCACATATAATATCAGAAATGCCACATTGCTCCCACTCACTTTCTTGTAAATACAAGCCTCTCCATAAGTTTGGACAAATCCAAACTCTTTGATCACCTCATCAAAGCAGAGATTCCAACTTCGGGATGCTTGCTTCAGTCCATAGATGGATCGCTGAAGTTTGCATACCTTATTAGCATCCTTAGGATCGACAAAACCCTTAGGTTGTATCATATACAACTCTTCTTCAATATTACCATTGAGGAAGGCAATTTTGACATCCATCTGCCATATTTCATAATCAAAATATGCAGAAATTGCTAACATAATCCTAACCGACTTAAGCATCTCTACGGGAGAGAATGTCTCATCGTAGTCAACTCCTTGAATTTGTCGAAACCCCTTTGCGACAAGTCTAGCCTTATAGATGGTCACATTACCATCAGCATCAGTTTTTTTTTGAAAATCCATTTATTCTCAACGGCCTTTCGGTCGTGAGGTAAGTCCACCAAGTTCCAAACTTGGTTCTCGTACATGGATTCCATCTCGGATTTCATGGCTTCTAGCCATTTGTTGGAATCCGGGCTCAGCATCACTTCTTCATACGTTGCAGGGTCATCCATTTCATTAACCATGAAATTCACAACAGGATTGCCGTACAGTTCAGGAGCTGCACGTGTCCTGCTTGACCTGCGAGGTTCGGTAGTGTCCTCTTTTGGAGATTCATGATCATTATCATTAGCTCTCTCTTCATCAGGTGAAGTCAACTCCGAAACAACTTCCGGTGCTGCGCCACTCGCCATTCCATGAAGAGAAGGTTCAGTAACCTCTTCGAGTTCTACCTTTCGACTACTCACACCTTTCGTGAGAAACTCCTTCTCAAGAAAGGATCCATTCTTGGCAACAAAAACCTTGCCCTGGGATCTGTGATAGAAGGTATACCCAATTGTTTCCTCAGGGTATCCTATGAAGACGCATTTTTCTGCTTTCGGTTCGAGTTTATCTGGTTGAAGTTTCTTCACATAAACATCGCATCCCCAAACTTTAAGAAATGACAGCTTAGGTTTGTTTCCAAACCATAATTCATACGGTGTCGTTTCAATGGATTTAGATGGTGCCCGATTTAAAGTGAATGCAGCTGTTTCTAGTGCATAACCCCAAAATGACAGTGGCAAGTCAGTCAAAGACATCATAGATCGAACCATATCCAATAAGGTACGATTGCGACGTTCCGACACACCATTACGTTGTGGTGTTCCGGCAGGCATGAGTTGTGAAACTATTCCACACTCTTTCATGTGTGTGCTAAACTCGTAACTTAGATACTCTCCTCCACGGTCAAACCGTAGAAATTTGATCTTTCTATTACGATGATTTTCCACTTCATTCTGAAATTCCTTGAACTTTTCAAAAGTTTCAGACTTGTGTTTCATCAAATAGATATACCCATATCTACTCAAATCATCCGTGAAAGTAACAAAATAACGATATCCACCTCGTGCCGACACACTCATTGGTCCACACACATCAGTATGTATGATTTCCAATAGATCTGTCGCCCGTTCCATTGAATAGGAAAACGGCGTTCTAGTCATCTTGCCCATAAGGCATGGCTCACATGTATCAAATGATTCAAAATCAAGTGATTTCAAAAGTCCATCAGAATGGAGTTTCTTCAAGCGTTTAACGGCAATATGACCTAGACGGCAGTGCCACATATATGTAGACATATCATCATCAAGTTTAATCTTTTTAGCATTAACATTATGAATGTGTGTAATATTACTATCGAGATCCAATAGAAATAAACCATTCAACATAGGTGCATGACCACAAAATATATCTTTCTTATAAATCGAACAACCATTGTTTTCAGATTTAAAGGAATGACCACTTTGCATCAAACACGATCCAGATACAATGTTCATGCTTAATGTAGGCACTAAATAACAATTATTTAGGTTTATAACTAATCCCGATGGCAAATGGAGAGGTAGCGTACCGACAGCGATCACATCAACTTTTGATCCATTGCCGACCCGCATTCTGACCTCATCCCTTGCTTGTTGTCGCTTGTTCCGTAGCCCCTGAACCGAGTTACATATATTAGCAACCGATCCTGTATCAAATACCCAGGTGCTACTGCCAGTACTAGTCAAGTACACATCAATAACATGTATATCACATATACCTTTGTTTGCCTTGCCGGACTTCTTGTCCGCCAAATACTTGGGGCAGTTGCGCTTCCAATGGCCAGTCCCCTTACAATAGTAGCACTCGGTGTCAGACTTAGGGCCAGCTCGGGGTTTCTTTTCAGGCGTGGCAACAGACTTGCCACCCTTCTTTCCCTTGTGCTTGCCTTTCTTGTCTTTCTTTAAACCGGTGGTCCTATTGATCATCAACACTTGATGTTCTTTCCTAATCTCCACTTCTGCAATCTTAAGCATTGACAGAAGCTCGGGAAGAGACTTCTTCTTGCCCTGCATATTATAGTTCATCATGAAGCTCTTGTAGCTAGATGGCAGAGATTGGAGAACACGATGTATGCCTAAGTCAATGGGAATCGTTATTCCCAAGGACACAAGCTTATCGGCGTACCCAGACATTTTGAGTACGTGCTCACTAACGGAGCTGTTTTCCTCCATCATGCAGCTAAAGAACTTTTCTGTAGCATTATAACTCTCTACGGCAGCATGGGTATCGAAAATCATTTTCAATTCTCCCATGGTATCAAAGGCATTGCCATTTTCGAAACGCTTTTCAAGTTCTGGCTCTAGCCCATACAGTATGCCGCAATGAACTAAGTTGTGGTCCTCCTGATGAGTCACATAGACATTCTTTCCTCGTCAGGGGCATCAGGAGCTGGTGGGGGGCCTAGCGGCGCATCTAGCACATATTGCTTTTGTGCAGCAGTGAGGAGAATCCTCAAATTCATAGCCCAGTTGGTGAAGTTACTACCATTCGCAGCAAGTTTCTCTTTCTCCATGAACACATTGAAATTAAAAGCAGGTGGTGCCATCTACAACAGAATTTGTAAAGTTTATTTAGACTAAGTTTATGATAGATTGAGTTCAACTAATCCAAATTACTAATGAACTCTCACTCAAAAACGACATCCCTCGTGTCTTTTTGGTGATTACATGAACCAAATCCACTACACCAAGTCCGATCATCACGTGAGTTGATGTAGCTTCAAAGGCGAGCATCTATATGGGCATCATATCAACTATATGACTCATGCTTAACCTTTCGGTCCGTGTTTCGAGGCCATGTCTGTACATGCTAGGCTCGCCAATTAGGAACCTTAGTATTCGCGTGTGTAACACTGTCTTACACCCGTTCCTATGAAAGCGTAGATTCGAGTACACCCGATCATCACGTGATGTCTCGAAACACGATCAACAGAACGGTGCATACTTAAGGAAGAACACATTTTTATCTTGATATCTACATGAGGGATCATCTTATAATGCTACCAAAAGCGCCAAACTAGCAGTATAAGATGCTAACATATAATGTGTAAAGTGAGATGATATGGTCCATGCATTTGATCTCTATCACTTGCATCGTGGTATGATCTCTATCATTCCTTTGTGTGTAAGGCCAAGGTCGATGGAACTTACACATTGAGTGTGTTGTAAGAGTATCTATCATACATCTACTTACAACAATACCATATCAATACACTAGCCCAACAACGATCTAAACTAGACGCCTCAAATTTATCAATTGCAAGTTTTACGTGGCTTAGGGCTTTCGGAGATAGAACCGTTCTCACCTACGAACATGAACCACAACGAGGATAACTAAGTTATTAGCAACTCGTTGTAAATCAGATATTGACTATAGTAGGAGAGAAAAACACCCGCCAGCCACTGATGCAAAACAAGTTGCATGTCAGTCGTGGAACCGGTCTCATGTACGATGACATGTAAGGTTGGTCCGGGCCGCTTCATCCCACTATGCCACCAATATCCAAAATACATAGAAGATGCAATAAGATGATCATCATTGCCCACATATAAACATATGTGTAATACCCGTGCAAAGCACCTACGCATAGATCAGGCTCTGATACCACTGTTGGGTCCGCAGCATAGAAAACAAAAAATTTCCTACGATGTGAACTACACGCCAAGATCTATCTACTAGGTACAAAGCAACGGGTGGACATACATCCAACGAGAACTTACCCTCAATGACAACGAGTTTTGTTAACGAGTAGGAACTCGTGGTTGATGTAGTCGTACACTTGCCGATCTCAAGATCATGAGGAAGTCTGAGCGCCGCAACTCAGCAGTGCATCCGCACTCGCACACATGTTCAAGCCACCGGACAACCTCCACCTCCTCGCTCCAGCGATCCAGTAGAAGCAGCAACTCCTTCCAGATGAAATGCCACCGGGAACATGTATCTCGCTAATCCGAGACCATGGGGGAATAATTCTAGAAGGGGAGAGATATCCTTCACAAGGAGGTGTATGGATGAAGGAGGGAATGGGTGGCCTTTTATAGGAGGAGGAGGGGTGCCCCCTCTCTCCATGGCCGGCGCATGGGGGTGGGGTGACCCCTCACCTCCCCCATTCATGTGGTGGTAACCCCTCCACATTAAAATGCCTCTTCACATTCCCTTTTAAAGTCTCCACTTTAAATGAATTAAAATTCTCCAAGTTTAATGCTCACTCATTTAATAAAACTCTTTTTATTAAATTTATTCAGAATTTTGTTAATTAATTTAATTAACAAACATTCACATATAACCCCTTGCAATATTTCAATATCACCTGCAGAACCACTTTCTGCAATTTCACCCGAAACAATTTCCGGTTTCTATTGAAACAATTCCTGCGCTTTGCAATTCTTTCGTCTGAAACATATGCGCTCCAAAATGGTGTCCGGTAACTCTTAAGTGTGCCACCCTACGGTTCGCGAATAATGCAGACATGATCGAGACCCTTCAACGATCAATAATCCGCAGCGGGACCTGGAGATCCGTACTGACTCCTACACATTCAACGATGACTTCTGTGATCGTGAGAGCCTTTAGCGCTTGTAACTAGATCCCTTTGTATCTTGATATATTACATGTCTGAGATTCGATCATCGGTATCTCCATACCTAGTTTGATCTCGTTACTGACATGCACTCTTTTCTCGGTCCCGTGATATAATATTCTAGTGATCACATCACTTGCTTGCAAGCTATCTTAATGTGATATCACCGAGAGGGCCCAGAGTATATCTATCCGTCATCTGGATTGACAAATTCCACTCTTGATCCATGAGCCTCAACATAACACCTTCGTAGTACTGAACCCATCTTTATAGTCACCTATTACGGTGTGACTTTTGATGTTATCAAGATACTCTTCCGGTGTTAGCAATTAACATGATCTCATGGTCTAAGGATAAAGATTAATTCATATGATGTTATAGCAATATAAAGATAATGACTTGATCGTAATGCTATACTTCGGATGAATGTTCATCACATCATTCCACCAATGGTGTGACCTTGTTATTAACAACATCCAATGTCCATGATCAGGAAACCTTGATCATCTTGTTAATCAACAAGCTAGTCTATAAGAGAGGCATAACTAGGAACCCTTTTTGTTTATTAAACACACATGTATTGATGTTCCTAATCAATACAATTCTAGCATGTAAAATAAACATCTATCATATATAAGGAATATATAATAACAACTTTATTATTGCCTCTCAGGGCATATTTCCTTCATTCACTAGTTAGGCTTAATGGAAAAAAAATTAAAGAGCTTTATAATATTTATGTTGAGTTAGGACATGAAGTGTTTGAAGAGAAAATTAAAAAACCTATGGAACTTTATTTGCATGCTAATAGCAATGTTATTAGTATGAAGTATTTGAACACCATTATTGCTAATGCTATGGAAAAGTCTAAGCTTGGGGAAGCTGGGATGAAAATGATCTTTTTAGTCCCCCAAGCATGACGAGAAAGTTTACTTTCATGATACTATGCCTCCAATATATTATGATTACAATGATGAATATGTTATTTTCAGTCCACCTACTATTGAGGAGAAAATTAATGATTACAATATGCCCCCTATATTTGATGATTATGGTGATGAGAATAATAATGATAGCTATTTTGTTGAATTTGCTCCCACTACAATTAATAAGAATGACTATGTTTATGTGGAGAGTATTAATTCTTTTATGCATGTGGGTCACGATAAGAATGTTTTATGTGATAGTTATATTTTTAATTTTATTCATGTTGCTACTGAAAGTTATTATGAGAGAGGGAAACATGGTCTTATGCATCTCAACAGTATTAAGTTTCCCATCTTTATGTTGAAAGTCTTGAAGTTGCACTTGTTTTGCTTTATTATGCTTGTTGCTTTGTGCTTTCATGACTTGTTTCTTTACAAGATTCCTATGCATAGGAAGTGGGTTAGACTTAATTTTTTTTAAAAATTTGCTTCTTGATGCTCTTTTTTACTTCAATTCATATGTCTTATGTGAGAATCTTCTCAAACTATCATGCCTAACTTAAAGGCGTTAAAGAAAAGTACTTATTAGGAGATAACCAAAAAGTTTTAGTTGAGTCTTGGAAGTTATTACCTCTGTAATAACCGCTCCTTATCTTTTTTATTTTGCTTTTTGTGCCAACAGTTACCTCTAATGAGAGAGAAGTAATGATTGGGAAAGTTGCTGTCCCGAAACAGATTTTTGTGCTTCACCGTAAAAATTCGTGAGAGAGCTCTGTTTGTCGGATGGAGCTGTAATATTTTGTACGTCTGCCCCAGGTTGTTATATAACTTTCGTTAGCTCAACACTTTTTTATGTGAGCAACAGAAGGTCTTCGAAAAAATTCGTCTTTACCTGCTCGTCTCTTTTGACAGATTTCTGCCATTTTCTGCATTTGCCTCTTGTTGGTTCCTTCTTGAGTTCTTTTGGGGAATTGAGCTTTTTGAGGGAAGTGCTACAGTAGCAAGTGTTCTAGTGGAAGTTTATTTGGTGTTAGAACTGAACCTTGAGACTTATTTATCTTAAGTGCACTAATGTTGGTAATAAAGATTGTGTGAAGTTTTGTATGAAGGAAAAATTTCAGGTGTATGGAAGGAATGAGTAATGAGATGAAGAATGGACTAAAGCTCAAGCTTGGGGATGCCATGCGTGTCACCCCAAGAAATATCCAAGAAGTACAAGCGTCAAAGCTTGGGGGTGCCCAAGGCATCCCTTTCTTCATCAATAAAAATCCCAGGTTTCTTCCAAACGCTTCATTTTTATTGTTTCATGCACAGTTGTGTTATTCTTGGAGCGTCTTCTTTTTTGTTTTTGTTTTGGTTTTTAGTTTTCTTTATTTGCTTAGTTTGCTGAATAAATTGGTTGGACCCCCTCTTTCATACATTGGATTTCAAATAGTTTGGTTTGGAGTGGAAAAGAGTAGGAAAGTTCATGCTTAAGTGGTAAAGAGAGTTTGTTTTGGACTGTGGCCTATGCTTTGTCATGACATGCTTGATATTTTTTTGGCTTTATGCTTAGTATTATTTGCTGTAGAATGACTTGTTATAAACAATTGAGATTGCTTAATGTGCCTTGGATGAATCATGCGTTTTTTAGCATATTAAAGCATAGTTTAGTGGTATTCTCCTTTGATGCTTCATTTGGGTTGACTTGGCACATGCTCACACCATGTTATGACTATCTCAAGTCACCATAGCCTTTATGATCCTTTAGTTTTCAACTTGTAGTATCACTTTATGCTTTGATCAATGATGTTTTGTCTCTCTGCATGATTATGACCATTATTGCTCTCTTAGTTTGTTGCTCCCAGTCTTTTGCTAGCCTCCACAACAAAGTATGAGTTCCACTCATGCATCCAACTCCCTAAACCAAGTTATTCCAAAGAGTCCACCATACCTACCTAATAGATTATGCTATTCCAAGTATATTCATGTTTATGTCTACCTTCCAAATTAAACTTGTTATGAGAAAACTAGTGATTAAAGCTCTCACGAACTTGATGGCACACTTTACTTTTTGCATCTAATAAACTTGAACCATTGGGTCCTTCTTTGTTGCATATATGCTTGCGCTTTATAAGTTGAAATTAGCAGAACCATGTATCATGGGGAACGCTTTCAACATTGCACTTGTACTTTGTACGCCGTTGATATCATGTTCTTTTGCTTACGGATCCCGGCGGTCTGAAATAAAAGTGGAACTTGTAAGATCATGGAGTTTGTATATGTGTTAGAGAAACTCCTGGGCCGCTAGCCTAAGCCATGCCTAATCATGGTGGAAACTTGCATCAAACCATAATGAGCACTCTATGAAGCATCCTCAATAAAAACCTATGAAAATAGCAAATAAAAAGATCGCTGAGATGCTCATTGTCTGCTTGCCTTGTCATTTTGGTTATTGGATAGCTCCTCTATCATGTGCAAGGGGTACCCCATTGCGGTTCTTTATGATACATATGTACTTACAATGACAAGAGCTTACTTGTGACTAAAGTTGAGTAGCATGAGGTTCGGTCTTCGTAAGTAAGGGGCATGAGATTTCAGCTTATAACTTGTCAAGCATATCCTCTTAGTTGTGTCACTTTAACCTTATTCACCTTCAAGATGCTTATGATAGGGGCAATGAGAGCTGAAAGCTATTAAGTACCATAATTTTTGGAAGCCCTTTATGAAACTTGAATCTCTACTTCCTTCTACGAAGGCCTTTCTTCCACCAATATATTGAGTCTCCACTTTCTATCTTTATGCACCTACTTTGAGAGCATAGTGGCCATTCTTAGTTCTATGTGCATTGTCCCAAGACTTGTTGATTGATGCATAACTTGATATTGCTTTTTTTTAAACAAATTGTATGTAGTCACACTTATGAACTTTGAAGGTGTCCTATGCATCTATATTTTCTACTCTATTGAGGGACAAGCTGAATACTATTATGCTATGTTTTCTTTATGTGAAACAAACAAACGTCTTGCAAAGCATTGTGATTCATGAATCTTTTGTTTGTGCCTTTTCATGTTGCATCATAGTTTCTTTGTCTTATTGCTAGAACTTTGTCTTTCATGTTATGATTGAAGTACTATGATCCCAGCTTTGAATGTTTTACAAATACTTTGATCAAGTTTATGATGGTGCATGTCACCTCAATAATTATTCTTTCTTTTTATCACTTATCTACTCGAGGACGAGCAGGAGTTAAGCTTGGGGATGTTGATACATTGCAAATGTATCTATATTTTTGATGTTCCATGCTTGGTTTTATCTACTTTCTTGTGTTTTGTCCACAAATTGGAGTACTTTTCATATGATTTCTTGGACTAACCTATTAATAAGAGCCATAGTGCCAGTTCCTGTTTTTTGCTGTTTTTGGTTCCAGAAAGTCAGAAAATCAATATTCTCGGAATTGGACGGGACAAAAGCCAAAGTTGATATTTTACCGGAAGACTCACAGAGCCAGAAGACGAGATGGAGAGGGGCCACAGGGTGTCCACACCATGTGGTGGCGCGGGCTAGCCCTGGTCGCGCCACCAGGTGGTGTGGGCCCCTTGGTCGCCCACCGACCTTGCCTCTTCACCTATAAGAAGCCTCCCGATGCATAAACCCTAAATCATCAATCCTCCAGGCACGAAAAGTTCCACAGCGCCGCTGCCACCGAAGGGGAGATTCGGAGGACAGAAAGTCTCTGTTGTGGCACCCTGCCGGGACGGGGAAGTGCCCCCGGAGCCATCTCCATCGATCTCCACCGCCATCTCCATCACCATTGCTGATTTCCATGATGAGGAGGGAGTAGTTCTCTCTCGAGGCTAAGCGTTCTACCGGTAGCTATGTGGTCATCTCTCTATCTATGCATGATCTTGTTGTGGTCATGAGCTATGTAATCAATTAGATCTACCTTGCTACTCAAGTGCTTTATTAGATCTCTACTCTCCCCATGTGTGTGAAATTGATAGCGTGATCACCATGGTGGCACTTAGGCTAGAGATTACAAATACTTGTTATGAGTTATATTTGGAGTTGGATGTCGTTATGAAATTGTGGTGTTTGTTGGACTCATCTAGTACTCAAGGTGACAATGTGGGGTTTTCTAGATGGGAAAGATGAACTTTGAGGTGTGCTGTTATAACCCCACCGTTGATTAGAGTGTCCAACCGAAGAGTAGTTCAGAGTAGTATCATGAAGATAAGATATTTATATGAGAGTGTTCACTAGCGAAAGTATGATCCCTAGGCCTTGTTTCTAAGCACTGAAACATTGTTTGCTATTAGATCTGTTGCATGCTTGTTTCCTTCCATCGTTATTTCAGTTTGCCTTTAGTCTTTTCCATGCCATCAAGCTATCTTATATCACCGTTACCACTTATAATTATCCATACCACTTGTATTTCACTATCTCTTCGCCGAACTAGTGCACCTATACACCTGACAAGTGTATTGGGTGTGTTGGGGACACAAGAGACTTCTTGTATCTTGATTGAAGGGTTGCTTGAGAAGGGATACCTTTGACCACTTCCTCCCTGAGTTCGATAAACCATGGGTGATCCACTTAAGGGAAAACTTGCTGCTGTTCTACAAACCTCTACACTTGGAGGCCCAACAACTATCTACAAGAATAGAAGTGCGTAGACATCATGGATCATCCTCAAGGGTTACAGAAGAGGACCAGGTTGAAGCCGCTGCGCCAAAGGGAGAAGAGTTAGAAGCCGAGGATGGATTCCAACTGATGGAGAAGATTAAAGATAGGCACAAGGTGTTCAGCCTCGGTGTGGGAAAATAAGGCGACTTCGATGAGGTTCAACTTGATTTAGAAGAATATGGAGAATCCTATTTGAAGAGGATGGATCTAAATATAATGAAAGAGCTGGAGGCAAACCTCGACATTAGCCTTCGATCCATCAACACACAAAAGAAGACAATAGAGGTGTACAACGCTCTTGTGGAGCAATTGGAGAAAAGTGGTGAGGAGTGCCGAATCCGCATTCAGATCTTGGAAGCATCAAATAAGACGCTTCGGGCAAGCGTTCGTAGTTTCATGGGCCTCTCCTTCTACAAACTGAAGACACACCACGGTATCAAATAATCACAAGGAAGTATTTGATCCACCTAGTTTGATTGCAAGCTTGGAGGGATCTGTGGGCACCTTGTAATCTATCTTACGGTTTTCAGCATGTTTATTTTCCTGCATGCATGTTAGGTTTTAATTCCAGAATTTGTATTAGTTGCATCTACTTCGAGTTCCCGTTTGTTCAAGAGAATATTTATATCCGTTGAGTTTCCAGATTTTATGATATTTGAGGTTGTCTTTTGATTCATGATTATTATATTAGATGATTGAGCTAGGTCGAGTGTTATGATACTTGTACAGCCGTCATGATTTTAGGGACTTCCACACCAATAAAAGTATTTACATATGGAGAAGAGTCATAATTTGCACGACCTTATAGGTCATCCACCAAGACTTAGTATCCACATAGATGCTTGCAAAGGTTTGGAGAAAGTAGTAGAAGCAGTATTCCCTAAAGTGGAGCATAGGGAATGTATGCGACACTTAGTGCAAAATTTTACAAATTAATTCAAGGGTAAAGTTTATACTGAAAACATATGGCCAACTTCATACACATGCAGTTTGAGGAACCATCGGTATCATTTGAAAGTGTTGTATAAAAAAATGTGGGGTGAAGGAGTACTTGGATGCACATCATGGAAGGGTGTGGTCAAGAAGCCAATTCAATGCAATCAAGGTATACTATGTAACAAGTAACCTTGCAGAGAGTTTCAATGCAATGGTCAAGTCATTGAAAGGGCTTATGGTGCGTCAAAGAATTGCAGCAACAAGATATGTTGGCCATCTCAGCCTCCCATCTTTGATTAAGGATTTGCATGCCAGGGAAAAACAATTGAAGATGAAATGCATTCGAAGAGGAATGAAGGCTGAGGTAACAGACACCGACAGTAAAGACATGTAATGGAGGTATCTAGTGAGTTTGGTTGATATGACATGCCATTGCAGGCAATGGTAGCTCCATGGAAACCCTGCATACATGCATTGTTTTGCATGGTTGTTCTAAGAGGTGAAGAAGGTGAAGTTGATCAGTACATGTCAGAGTATTTCTCTATTTCCAAATTTAGCGTAGCATATGCTCAGAATGTTCCTGCCTTATTGGGAAAAGACCAATGCATGGAAGTCGATCCAGGCTTCAAGCTATATGCTCTAGTTTTTACTAGACTAGTAGGTAGGCCAAGGAAGAATAGGATCAAAGCTCGTGCATAGGGTGGTGCACCAGCACGGAGATATAAGTGTAAACATTGTGGGATCATAGGGAACATTGCTAGGCTTTGTAAAAATGTAGTGGACCTAGCTTTTGGAATGGATGATCAGGCGGGAGCAGCAAATGCAGAGGAGAATGAGGTAATTAAACGAGAGGAGATTGAAGCAATGGATTCATTGCAGAATGTGTAACATCCCACCTTCAGTGTCCTTGATTATGTGTCCAAATTGCAAAAATTAGGGGGAACAAAAACATTTTCTTGCTTTGTGGTGTGGTAGTTATTTTCTTGTTGATAATACTTTGCTATGATTGTGTGTGATGGTAGTCTTCTTAAGATATTTGTGTGAACTGTATTGATATGCTATATTTAAACATGATTGTCTTGAATTGATTGATTTGAGTTGTCATGAGCTACTCTACGGGCCCATCCCAAAGTATTAAGAAGCAAACCCACAATACACCCTATAATAATTGCAAGTGTGAAGTGGAACGCCTCTACCTTTAAAACCCTTAAGATGGATGGATATTAGCATCCCTAACTCAAAAAATCACCCTTAGAAAACCTTGTCAAGCAATATAAGGACATTTGGTCCTAATAATGCCTCACACTTGATCTCTTGAGAGAAAAACATCAAAACCTTAGTAGGAATGACTACCCTCTTCCTAATTATCAGGTTCACTTCCTAAAACTCTTTCTAAGACCCTTACTCATGTCCTCTTGGCAATGTGCCCACTCTATCCTCATCTTTGTGATGTACTCTACCGTTACCCATAGTTTCTTTGGATCAAGGAACCCTTCTACCAACATACACAAGCTTTTCTTGAGCTCTAGTCATTAAAATGACCATCTAACTCCTTAACAAGATCAGTTTTGAGTTAATTCTTTTTGGTAGTTTACAAATCAATGGAGACCAACTCTAAGCATGAATCCGTTCTACTCAATCTACACTTCAACCTCATTCACTTGGTGATGAGTTTGGAATCTTGCATCCCACCAAAACCACTAGATATTATACCCTAGTCAACAACCCTAAAACAGTCAAAATTTGACTAAGTCTAAATCTGTCGTCAAGATCCCATCTTTGAGTCCCTATCTATATTAATTCATGGGAATTTTTGAAAATGTACTTGTACCATATTGTGCACCATCATGTGTACTTCCAAACCACACTCTTGCACTTGACTAGATCATCCTTGGACCCACTTGTCCTTGATGGTTTTGTAGTCAAGAAAATAACCCGTTTCTGTCAACTGTTTCAACATGCCTACTTTGGAAGAAGCTCCCAACTCCACCTCACCTTTATTGACCAACTCTTTACACGGTTCTGATCTACTCAACCTTGTCTATCAAACCATACACCCCACTTCCAATTGGAGCCTTTTACTTCTTAAACCATCATGGTTTTGGAGGCAAGATAATAATCTATTTTGACACCCTTATAATCAACAAAGTTTGGCCTCAATTCTAGGAGCAGCCAATTTGATCAATGTCATATATTTGTACCATGCCGATTTACATCACTTGGTTTTTCTATCCATCTAGCACATGATACCAAGGGGGCTCGGAATCACCTAATCGAGCCTGACCAAGTTGGCATGACAATGTTAATGCCCAAGGTCACTAGAGCTATTCAATTTCCAATTCTCTCAATGTAACTTCTACTCAAAACCCATCTAGTGATCTCCCCACTCTCTATTGGTCCTACACCACCTCACCATCCACTCATCACCTTTTGATCATGCGAGATTTGGAGAAGAATTAAATCAAAACTATAAGTTCTACCCTAATGCCACTTTGCAAATCATCAAAACTTCCCCAAATCATGGGTTTAACCACCACAACACCCATCCCATCTCCACATGGTTGTGATACTATAGCTACACTATAGCAACCATTCCCCTCTTGTCCCAGTATGAGGGAGAGGAGATAGATCCCATGCAATTAAAATATCCATGCATAGCAAAAATCCTCACCACCACAGCCACCAGCTCCTCTCCCCTAGCTGCTGGTCAACCATCTATCTCCACCCCTCACCCTAGACCACTTGGAAGCCCCATGGATATCCCTATCTCCTCTCTCACCTATTCTCTTTTTACACAAAAAGGGAAGGAGGAGTGCCCCACAACCCCCTGAAAGGCATAGACACTACCTCCTCTCTGTCCCCATTATCCCCTACACGACCTATCCACCACCTCCCTCGACCAACCCACGCTCAACACCCCTCCCTCTTGCCCCCATGGACATAGTCCCCCATGAACTACTATCCCTCTCGGGATGTAAGTCCAGAGGCCACTCCAGACCTCCTATCAACTCCATTTCCACTCCTATCCACCAACCTTAACCTCCCAAATTAAAGAGCATGCTCCTGCCCCTGCAAGATCCTAGAGGAGAGAAGAACCCCATTTTGGCCATTCTTCAAGACCTCATGATGGTGGTCATGTTTCTACCCCTCTACTCCCTCTTTATGCATGCATGTCCTCTCCTCAGCGAGATCTACCTAACCCCACCTTCCTCTTTTCTCAAGGCAGTCGTAGATACTAACTCAAGCGAGATCGCGAGTGCACCCCATAGATATCGCCGTGCGAGTCACCTCCTGTTGTGGAAACCTCCCTTGCCGCCCCTCGTTGAGCTCGTCTTGGTGCACCGCGCCTCCTCTGCCGATCCATGGTCGCTGGAGAGACACTGGTAAGCCTACCCGCCCCTTCTCCTCCTAGCTAGGGTTTTCGCACTACAATCGGGATTCGTTGGAGATGAAGGCACGTGGACATTGATCGTCATTCGATCACACGGACCATAGCACCCTGTACCACTTCGACTGCCTGCAGCGACTGATAGGCAGGCCCCACCTACGCCATTTGAACCGCGGCCTCCCATGCTCGATGAGGCGGAGATAGGATGACCCAACTTTGTGCTTGGTGGATCCGCGAGATCTAGCCCGCTGCCCTCCTTTTTCCTTTTTCTTTTAAAATCCAACGTCTTGATCTTTTAAAATGTTTTTTGGTTTAAATACTTTTGAAAATGGAAAATACCTCAAAAGAGCTAGATCCAAATTTTTGCATGTGCTTGTATGTTTTCCACAACATGCAACACAAGAGTCAAGCCAAAATACTAAACACATTCTTCCTTGTAATTAAAATACAAAGAAGTGTCTTTTTTACTCAAAAATGTGCTCAGGGATTTTCACAACCCTAAATGACTTTACACCACTTGATACTGCAAGGTATTTTTGGTACCTTGCATGTTGCCTTGTACCCACCCTAAAAATACCTGCAGATCTATGATAGTAAAAATAATAAAAAGGGTCTAGATCTAAATACTTACATTTTCCTATGCCAAATTATTAATCAGTTTGAGTTGGTTCTGACACCCAGTGAAGTGGTACTCAAATACCTACCAAAACCTAAAATTACAAGGTTTATTGAGTAGTTGTTAAATTCTAGTAGATTATATACTACTACATGTAGTTGTTTCAACAAATAAAACATAAATGGAGTTCTACAACTCTAAAAATGGTGAGACCAATTTATACAAAAAGGATATATGTGATGCCTATATGGTGGCCTTGGTTTCATGCCAATTGGACCTGCAGTTTAAATCTAATGAAAGAGACAAATTGCTTGCATAACCGACTTTGGGATTTTTTCAAGGGAATTTTAGTAATTATTTTGAAGTGAAACCAACTCCCAGTGAACTAGTACTCAAGTAACTTCCAAACACTAAGAGGGGAAAATAAATTTGACTTACAAATCTCTTTTGGTGAATTAAGTACCAAAATAAGAGTAAATTTCACTAGAGAAATCATAACTAAATAAGTAAAAGTGATAAAATGATGAAACCACTTCTAGTGGATTTATTATTTCAATACCTTCCTGTTGATAACATTTTTGAATATTGATAGCATACATGACTTGGTCTTGGTATAAATCACCTTGTTTGAAGGGTGTTTAGTATTTAAACCATAAGTAGGGTTTAGGAATGAAAACGAGTTGAATCCAAATGTGTTAAACTAAACTTTTCAATACATACTAAATGGTTTAGTTCTTGTTAAGATTTCTTGTTGTATTGTATTTGTGCTTCATTGCTTGGTGGTGATTGTTGCGATTGCTTGTTTACATGTGTGACCTGTTGTGACAATAGTGTGATTATTGATGTCAAGAAGAAGAAGTTTGTTATTGGATTTTCTAAGAAGAAGTCCAGGGATATTGCTTATCACAGGAAAGCCACCTACTTCTTCATAACCCTATCCCTACTATCTTAATTATGCCTGCCTTATCTACCTATTTATGCAAACTGCATTGTTTTATTATATTGTTACCTATATCCTATAGTGGCTTGGCTCCTCCAAGATACTACACAGTGGTACTACTAAGTACAACATTTGATTACACCTATTGGTCCCCTAGTAATGTAAGTTGGTGGTTAACACCATACCCCTTTTTAGACCCTTTTTGACAAAGCAAACCTATATGTTGGGAAACCCTTGGAAAATTTTACAAAAAGGTTTTATGGTAAAACCTTGGTAATAATTTCCTTGCCAAGAGGAGTTTTGAGAAAAGAAAAGGTTTTGTTTTACAAGTGGTGCTGAACTGGAGAAATAGGAAAAATGTTTACGAAAACAAACTCAGTTCAATGTAGTTTTCTAGAACAACTAAACCGCGCAACCACATTACCCTGGAATGGGTCAGGGCTGGACTTGATGTTTGTTTACTCTGGTATGGGATGCCTCATAACTACATATAAGGGATTGTATCCATTGAATGTCGGGTCTCTTCATGGTAAAGGTTCATTAGCAAGAAAGAATGATCTAAAAAAGGTGGAAACTGCCTTCAGGCACAATCGGCCGATACTGTGAGCCTCTCATTGGAAGTGCAGACTTTGTGCAGGTTAAAATGTGCTCCAGATGGTACTTGGTACTTGACACCCTAGTGTTGAGAGGAACAACTCATAGGGTAGGCGCCTATATTGGAGTAGGCATCCTGAGGGTTTTGAACGGTTACTCGACCGACGATATATAGGAGATCAGGGCAGGGTACTCGGATGGTGTGGATAAAGTGTACAACCTCTATAGAGTGTAAATCTATTTGAATAGTTGATGAGTCCAAAATTGAAGCATATTTACCTTTCCATTTTGCATAAGTAGAATAGGGTTTTTGTATTTTATTATGTTTGCGTGGACCTTTTGTCCTTGTTTCAATAGGATCCCGAATTACTGAGTCTCTTATGAACATATCAATTGGAACTGTCATATTATGTTATAATATGATATTTTTAAGTGATAAAATTCATTTTATGGATTTACCTTCTCACTAGCAAACGTGAGGAAGGCATCTGCAGAGATAACGACCAGTGGTACAGGCGGAGCCCGCCAGTACTGTCTGCCCGTACCACGCGACAGCGCGTCCACCTCGTCAACAACTTTCTCCCGGCAAAGACGGATGACAGATCTGACATTCACATCAACCTTGAACCACAAAAAACCACACCAGAAAGGATCTGAAGGAGGAACTTGGAGAAGGGCAAATCTCTACTGCTTCTCGGATCATTGGAGGACATCACATCATTCCCTTCATCACGAACCACTTCATCTCCATCACCACTCTTACCCTCATCTTTCATTCATTAGATCTTGTTGTAATTCCAGATTCAATTGTGGTCTGAACTAGATTTATCCCCTTAATTTTATTCATCTATTTGATTATGATGATGTCGTTGATTGCTTTCATGTGTGAGTAGTTTACCCTCATTCTTGGGGAGATGGAGAAACCCTAGCACTATTATGAAATTGAATTAAAGATGATCTATTCTTGTGTCTGTATGACTTACTAGTCTATGATAGACTTATGATGTGTGGTTGATTTCTCTCTTTTGATGGTATGTGTAGTCGGTCACATATCATTTTCCTTCGGGACTAAAGAAAAGGGTGAAATCCTTTGGATGTGTTTGGAAGCATGCCCCAGAAAGCTATTGTGACTAATTGGCCATGGCTAGCAACCTGAACAGTCAAAGGAGGATAAAGAGAGATTCCCTAACCTAATTACGATATCCATGGGGAGACCCTTAATTGCGGTGGTATGTATGGGTGATTGCTTTCAGACATCGTAGTGGTTATTTAGAGGTGACCTCATTCTTGGCTCAACAAAGTGAGTGCCTACGAGCCTTGTAGTGAACATCTTATTATGGAGCTCTCTCCACACACATCATGATACAAGAAGTAGATTATCCTAATTATGAATAATAATATCATGCTAGAGGTGTATCCTACATCCCCGAGAACACTTTAACCCTATTGAGACCATGTTTCACATGCTCTTGTTACTTGCTTCCTTTTACTTGTTTTAATTACTATTCTGCATTCAGCCAAAAACCTTTCAAACACCCTTTACTTTAAATCAAAGTCGGATTACAAGTATCCTTTGGTAGACAGTGATGAGGGGCATAAAGACTTTAAACAAATATCTCTCTCTGGGTTCGATACTCTTATTTCGAAACTAGCTACAATTGAGTTGTGCACTTGCAGTCATCGAGCTATTTGCTAGCGCCATTGCCGGGGAGCTAAGTGTTTTTGGTCTTTGTTCTTAGTTTCTTATTCTACTAATTCTTTTACTAAAGTTGTTTACTAGTTTCAGATAAGCACCATGAATGCACTCAGATTGATGTATCAAATCGATGCAGCTAAACTCCCCAGGAAATTTAATAGAGGATTTGTCAAAGAATTCCCTAGTGGGAGTGAACAAGAATACGAGGTTAACCCTCGCTTTATCGCTATTATTAAAGAGAAAACTTTTGCAGGAGATGATCTCGATGAGGATCCTTACACTCATTTAATGCATTTTACCGAGTTATGTTGGACACTTAAATTGAGAGGCTATTCTAATGACGAATTGAAACTTAAATTGTTTAGCCAATATCTAACCAACACTGCCTTAGCTTGGTATAGAATTTGCCCTGCAGAGAAAAAAGATACCTGGAAAAACTTAAAGGAGAATTCGTATTTTGATTCTTACCCAAGGTAAAGACTACTGAAGTAAGAAGGGTGATCACAAACTTCAAGAACCACCGAGGTGAAGGCTTGGTAAAGGCCTTCAAAAGGTATAAGTCCCTACTTAATAAATGTCCACATCATGATTTACTTGAATGATATGTTTTACATATTTTATATGGGGGACTTAATCAAGAAATTAAACATGAGATTGAAACAAACTCCGGAGGCTCTTTTATGGAGCTAACTATAACTAAAGGTTGGGAACTAATAGAGCATATTCATCGTAATAGAGAAACATGGGGATTTGATTTAGGCCGCAAATGAGGTATACAAATTGAATATGATTGTCTCAATACTTATACAGAATTCGGTAAAGTGAAGGAAACTGCTGATGCACTTCAACTTGATGATGATATTATTTTGCAAATCCTTCAGTATTTTATAGAACACATTGAAGCACCTAAGAATGATTCGCTTCAATATACTCCTCCACCCGAACTAGCTGAAAAAGATGATCCAATAATTGCAGCTGATGTTGAGCCATTGAGGGAGATACCCCAATATGTTGAACCCCTTCCTTTTCCAAGGAATGCGAGAAAACATATGATGGTTGAACAGCTCGAAGATCACCACGAAGAAGAACGGATGTTCTTCGAGAAGATGGAGGAAGAGGCACAAGCAACAAAAACTAACAAAGTAAGTATACAGGAGACCGAGGAACCAAAGAAGGAAGATATTATAATCATGTTTGCACATTGCAATGTGATAGAGCTAGACACTAAAGCTTCACAATTTGTTGAAGGAAAGGTAAAAGATAAAGAAGTTGGTAAGCCTAATCTTACTTGTACTTTTGGTGGAATTTATTATGGCCTCTACGACATTAGAATAGTTTTTAACGTAATCCCCTTTAATTTCTATTTGAAAATCCAAAATGAACTAACCCTAGCTGAATTACAGGATACTAGCATGACTATAATGCTTGCAGATAAGAAACTCAGAATAATTAGAGATGTTCCAATCTGTATTGGACCATATAAGTATCTCATTGCTTTTGTACTTATCGATAACGTACTGATGTTTATTGTCCCATTATTTTTGAAAGAACCTTTATGAACACCGCAATAGGAAATATTGATTGCAAGAGACGAACTATATCTCTCAAGTTTGGTGAAGAGAAAATGGACTTTCATTTTTCCAAATTTGACCACAAGTCAGCGATCGAGGATTTGGACGATTATGAGTATGCACAAGAAGAGGAAGGTAATATCGTTAATCTTGCTTCGGTAGTTATTGAGACTCCTGATGATGATTTAGCAAGAACTTTAGTCGATAATAATAACATCCTCCTTGTCGTAGAAAAAATGGAAATGGATGATTATCTTGACTCCACAACTGAGGTGGATCCCGAGATGAATCAAAAGTATGAAGAACCTATAAGGAAAGGAGATGAGACACCTCCACCTCCTATTCTCAAAACCTTAACCAAGGAATTAAAATATAGGTTTCTTGATGAAACTAATAATTCACCCGTTATTATAAGTTCTAACCTTGTATAAAAAGAGGAGGAACACTTAATGGTGGTTCTCCGGATGCATCAGAATGCTCTTGGGTATTCGATGCATGACTTGAAAGGGATTAGTACCTCGATAGCCAGCCATAGAATATTTATGAAAGAAGGAGCCCAGCCGGTTGCGGACTTTCAGAGGCGACTTAAACCTCACATGAAGGAAGATGTAAGGAAAGAAGTAATTCGTTTATTAGATGCAGGGATCATCTTTCATGTGGAGCAAAGTGAATGTGTAAGTCATGTTCATTGTGTTCCTAAGAAAGGTGGATTTACCGTTGTTGAAAATGAACACAATGATCTGATACCTACTAGAACTGTTGTAGGTCATAGGATGTGTATTGATTATAGAAAAATTAATAAGGAAACTAGAAAGGATCATTACACTTTACCGTTTATAGATCAAACTCTAGAAAGGCTTGCTATGCATTCGCATTTCTGCTATTTAGATGTTTATTCTGATTTTTCTCAAATTTATGTTCTCCCTGATGACCAATTAAAAACAACCTTTATTTGTCCTTTCTGTTTATATGCTTATTGTCGTACGACTTTCTTTCTTTGCAATGCCCCCGCCACCTTCCAAAGAAGTATGAATGCTATATTCGCTGATTATGTTGAAAGTATTATGGAAGTATTCATGGATGATTTTCCTGTCTATGGAGCTTCATTTAATCATTGTCTTCATAACCTTCATAAAGTTTTGCAGAGATGTGAAGATACTAACCTAGTCTTCAATTGGGAAAATGTCATTTTATGGTTCAAGAAGGTATGGTGCTCGGTCACAAAATCTCAAGTAAGGGTATAGAAGTTTATACATCAAAGACTGAAGCAATAGAAAGGCTTCCCCCTCCTCGCGATATAAAAGGTATTAGGAGTTTCTTAGGCCATGCTGGATTTACAGAAGATTCATTAAGAATTTCTCAAAACTGCAAACCACTAACTAACCTTCTTCAAAAGAATGTTGCTTTTAATTTTTATGAAAACTATCCTGCTTCTTTCAACATATTAAAACAAGCCCTTCTTGAAGCTCCTGTTATAAAACCACCTAATTGGAAGAAACCTTTTGATCTATTCTGTGAGGCCAGCCACGAATCTGTCGGAGCAATTCTTTGCCAGTATGATGGTGATGAACTCAATATCATTCATCATGCTAGTCGTACCTTGAACGGTGCCCAAAATAATTACCCCATGACAGAAAAGGAATTTTCCACTTTGGTTTTCTCCTTTGGTAAGTTTAGATCTTATATTATTGACTCAAAAGTAAGAGTGCATATTGATCATGTTGGCTTGAAAGAGATTCTTGAAAGGACTGTCGTTAAGCGAAGAATGATCCGTTGGACTTTACTTTTGCAAGAACTTGATTTACAGATTCTCCAAAGGAAGGAAGAACAGGTGGAAGCATCCTTGGACATTGAGGAGATTGATCCGCCTGGGGTAGTGTCATCCACTTGCATACCCTCAGGAACTACAATTCCTAAAAGAAAATTTTCAATTTCTCTTTGGAATGGTTTTAGCAATTTCTTGCGACCAACATTGTTCAAAGGGAAAAACAAAAAGTTGATTCAAGAATTAAAAGGAGATGGAATCCTTTTCCTGGCTGACACTTTTTCTTCTAGTACGAATTTCCCCCTAATTCTAACCCTTCATAAGACTTCCAAAAGTTTTCTTTTCCCCTCTTGTCAAACAGATCTTCCCCATGTTGCTCTTCCCTCCTAGGAACCTTGCAACTATGTCTTACCCATGGAACATCGTTCAAACCAAGGAGGATCGCTAGGGCTCTTCTTCAAGGATCATAGACGATGCCAAGGGGGTAGCTGTCACGCTGAAGAAAGAGAATGAAGAACTATCTGGCAAGTTTGGATCCAAAGATGGATTCAAGCTAATGGAGATGGTCAAGGATGGGCGTAAAGTATTTAGCCTCAGCGTGGGTAAAGAAGGCGATTCCGGAGAAGTTCAACTCAATCCCGAGGAAGACAGAGAGTCCTATTTGGAGAGGCTGAAGTAGCAAGGAGAAGACATCCAAGCTTCCCTGGAGACTCGACCATCGCATCAAGAAAGTCGAGGTAAAATCTTCAGGATACTCTAAACACATTGAGCTATTGCATCCTTATCTAGACCAGATGGACCTGAAGATAAAGAAGGGACTACAAGCCAACCTCGACATCAACCTACGGTCCATCAATGCACAAAAGAAAACCACTGAGATGTATAAGGCAGTTGTGGAGAAATTGGAGACAATTAGTGAGTAGCGCCGAATTAGCATCATGATCCTAGAAGCATCAAAAAGACGCTTCGTGCAAGCCTTTTTAATTCTAGGAATTCTTCTACGAACTCAAGACATACCATGGTATCGAATAATCACAAGGGATTATTTGATCCCACCGGCTTGATCCAAGCTTAGGGCAGATCTATAACACCTTGTAATCTATTTTACATTTTTTAGCATGTTTACTTTACTGCACGCATGTTAGGTTTCAAATCTAGAGTTTGCATTAGTTGCATCATCTTCAAGTTCTATTCGAGAAAATAATTATATCCGTTGAGTTTTGAGACTTTATGATATTTAAAGTTATCTCTTGATTCATAATTATTATATTAGATGATTGGATTAGGTTGAGTGTTATGATACTTGTACAACTGTCATGATTTTAGGGATTTCCACACCAATACAAGTATTGCTTAAACTATGAGAAGAAGAATTTTGGTATAGCATATTATATTCATGGGTTTTTAAAAATCCATTAAAAGTAGTGAGCATGATCATGTGGTTGTACTAAAAGAAGAGATAAAAGAACAACTATCAAAAGAATTACAAGGTGAAAGAAAAGAGAGAGAAAAATAATGATCATGAATCTTCATTATTGAAGTTAAGAGCTCAACTAATTTAACCTTATGATTTTATAATATGTTGAATCACCAAAACATTCTTATAACTTCATTGATACGAAAAGGTGTGGAAGCCTCCAAGTCATCGGATGTGTAAGGGTATGCTAATACCCCCGAAGTACTTTACATCTGATATTGTATTCCTGTTTCAGTTTCTACCTCATTTATCGTAACAAATCGTGCCTCACGAACATAATGATCTTGTCCATAAGCCACCATCTTGCTCGGGATGAGCAATAATCTAGCTTGGGGGAGTTAATGAGTCCAAAATTGAAGCATATTTACCTTTCGTTTTTTGCATAAGTAGAATAGGGATTTTTGTATTTTAATGCATTTGCATGCACCTTTTGTCCTTATTTCAACAGGATCCTTAATTACTAAGTCACTTATGAACATATCAATTGGAACTGTCATATTATGTTATAATATTATATTTTTAAGTCATAAAAGTCATTTTATGGATTTATCTTCACACCTCAGAGTATAGAAAACGCGAGGATGGCTTCTACAGCAATAACAACTAGTGGTATGAGCGAAGCCTGCCCATACCACGCCGCAATGCGTCCGACTTGTCAAATACTTTCTCCTGGCAAAGACGGATCACATATTTCACATTCACAACAACCTTGAACCACGAAAAACCACACCAGAAAGGGATCTGAAGGAGGAACTTGGAGAAGGGCAAATCTCTGCTTCTTCACGAATCATTGGAGGACATCACATCACCCCCTTCATCACCAACCGCTGCATCGCCATCACCACTTTTACCCCATCTGTCATTCATAAGATCTATTGTGGTTTCCACTAGATTTATTCCCTTACTTTTATTCATCCATTTGATTATGATGATGTCGTTGATTGCTTCCATGTGTGAGTAGTTTACCCTTGTCCTTTAGGAGATGGAGAAACTGTAGCACTATTAGGAAATTGAATTAAAGATGATCTATTCTTGTGTCTATATGACTCAATTGCGGTGATTGCTCTCAGACATCACGGTGGTTATTTAGAGGTGACCACATTCTTGGATCAACAAAGTGACTGCCTACGAGCCTTGTAGTGAACATATTATTATGGAGCTATCTCCACACACATCATGAAACAAGAAGTGGATTATCCTAATTATGAACAATAATATCATGCTATAGGTGTATCCTACATCCCCGAGAATGCTTTAACCCTATTGAGTTCAACTGCGTTTCACATGCTCTTGTTACTTGCTTTCTTTTACTTGTTTTAATTACTATTCTGCATTCAACCAAAAACCTTTCAAACGCCCTTTACTTGAAATCAAAGGCGGCTTACAAGTATCCTTTGGTAGACAGTGACGAGGAGAATAAAGACCGTAAACAAATAGCTCTCTATGGGTTCGATACTCTTATTTCAAAACTAGCTACAATCGATCTGTGCACTTACAGTCATCAAGCTATTTTCTTACACTGTTGCCGGGGAGCTGTGTGCTTTTCGTCTTTGTTCTTAGTTTCTTATTCTACTAATTGTTTTACTGAAGTTGTTTACTAGTTTTAGGTAAGCACCATGACTGCACTCGGATTGATGAATCAACTCGATGCAGCTAAACACCTCGGGAAGTTCAATAGAGGACTTGTCAAAGAATTCCTGAGTGGGACTTGAGTTCAATAGAGGTTAACCCTCGCTTTATCGCTATTATTAAATAAATTTTTTTTGCAGGAGATGATCCTGATGAGGATCTTTACACTCATTTAATGCATTTTATCGCGTTATATTGGACACTTAAGTTGAGAGGCTATTCTGATGACAAATTAAACTTAAATAGTTTAGCCAATCTCTAACCAACACTACTTTAGCTTGGTATAGAATTTGCCCTATAGATAAAATAGATACGTGGGAAAAACTCAAAGGAGAATTCGTATTTCGATTCTTCCCCATGGTAAAGACTGCTGAAGTAAGAAGGGCGATCACAAACTTCAAGAACCACCCAGGTGAAGGCTTGGTAAGGGCCTTTAAAAGGAACAAGTCCCTACTTAATAAATGTCCTCATCTTGATTTACCTGAATGGTATGTTTTACATATTTTCTATGGGGTACTTAATCAATAAGTTAAACATGAGCTTGCCACAAACTCCGGAGGCTCTTTTATGGAGCTAACTATAACTTAAGCTTAGGAACTACTAGAGCGTATTCACCGCAATTGAGAAATATGGGGATTTTATTTAGGCGGCAAATGAGGTATACAAATTGAATATTATTGTCTCAATACTTATAAAGAATCCGGTAAAGTGAAGGAAACTGCTGATGAACTTCAAGTTGATGATGATATTATTTTGCAAATCCTTTAGTCTTTTACAGAACACATTGAAGCACCTAAGGAAGATTGGCTTCAATATACTCCTCCACCTGAACCAACTGAAGAAGATGATCCAATAATTGCACCTCATATTGAGCCATTAAGGGAGATACCCCCATATGTTGAACCCCTTCCTTTTCCAAGGACTACGAGAAAACATATGAAGGCTCAGCAGCTCAAAGATCACCACGAAGAAGAACGGATGTTCTTCGAGAAGCTGGAAGTTAGTAAACCAATTCTTAATGATGTTAGTAAACCTATTCTTCCTTGTACTTTTGGTGGAACTTCTTATTATGGCCTCACAGTTCATTGAAGGAAAGGTAAAAGCTAAAGAAGTTAGTAAACCTATTCTTCCAGAAGCTTCACAGTTCATTGAAGGAAAGGTAAAAGCTAAAGAAGTTAGTAAACCTATTCTTCCTTGTACTTTTGGTGGAACTTCTTATTATGGCCTCTGTGACATTGGAACAATTGTTAACGTAATCCCTTTTAATTTTTATTTGAAAATCCAAAATGATCTAACCCTAGCTGAATTAGAGGATCCTGACATGACTATAATGCTTGTAGATAAGAAACTCAAAGTCCCTATGGGAATAATTAGATATGTTCCAATTTGTATTGGACCATATAAGTATTTCATTGATTCTGTACTTATCTCTATTCCTAATGATGTTTATTGTCCCACTATTTTCCAAAGAACCTTTATGAATACCGCAGGAGCAAACATTGATTGCAAGAGACAAACTATATCTCTCAAGTTTGGTGAAGAGAAAATGGACTTTCATTTTTCCAAATTTGACCACAAGTCAGCGATCGAGGATTTGGACGATTATGAGTATGGACAAGAAGAGGAAGGTAATATCGTTAATCTTGCTTCGGTAGTTATTGAGACTCCTGATGATGATTTAGCAAGAAGTTTAGTCGATAATAATAACATCCTCCTTGACGTAGAAAAAATGGAAATGGATGATTATCTTGACTCCACACTTGAGGGGGATCCCGAGATGAATCAAAAGTATGAAGAACCTATAAGGAAAGGATATGAGACTCCTCCACCTCCTATTCTCAAAACCTTACCCAAGGAATTAAAATATAGGTTTCTTGATGAAACTAATAATTTACCCGGTATTATAAGTTCTAACCTTGCAGAAAGAGAGGAGGAAAACTTAATGGTGGTTCTCTAGATGCATTGGAATGCTCTTGGGTATTCGATGAGTGACTTGAAAGGGATTAGTCCGTCGATAGCCACGAATAGAATATTTATGGTAGACTGAGCCCAGCCGGTTGCGTACTTTCAGAGGCGACTTAAACCTCACATGAATGAAGATGTAAGGAAGGAAGTAATTCATTTATTAGATGCAAGGATCATCTTTCATGTGGAGGAAAGTGAATGGGTAAGTCCTTTTCATTGTGTTCCTAAAAAAGTGGATTTACCGTTGTTGAGAATGAACACAATGAGATGATACCTACTAGAACTGTTGTATTTTATTTAGAGGTGATTGCGGTGGTCTATATGGGTGATTGCTCTTAGACATGACAATGGTTATATGGAGGTGACCTCTTCTTGGCTCAACAAAGTGACTGCCTATGAGCCTTGTAGTGAACATCTTATAATGGAGATCTCTCCACACACATCATGACACAAGAAGTAGATTATCCTTACCCATCATGCCATTGGTAAGTTACTTACCGCTTAGCTGGTCATCTTTTTCCTTCTCCCGGTCAGTTCGTCACCACTCACTAGGTGAGCGAACAGAGACCTTCCCCGTGACGATTTGCTGCCACCCCCGATGCCTTCCTCCTCTCCTCTGCCGGCCTCTCTCCCTTCGTCGAAGGTGAGGGTGAGAGTGGTCCGAATATGTGCAGCTACGTTTAGTACTACCTCCGTCCTAAAATAAGTGACTTGATTTTGTCTAGATTTGCATGTACCTATATACTAAAACGTGTCTAGATACATCCAAATCTAGACAAACCCACATCACTTATTTTGGGACGGAGGAGTATTTCCTTTTTTCCTGAACTAGATTGAAGATCTACAGTTCTTCTTCCCCTTCTAATCCAACAATCCTCTGCCTTCTCCATGGTAGGTGGGATGGAGCTTTTGTGAGGTTCCTTCTTGGCATCATCGTTTATTCCCCTCCGTTTGATTTTCTCTCTGCCGGTGTAGGGTCCCTCGAACTCGGATGACGCGCGATATGCTGCATGGTCTGAAGTCCACCTCGCGCCTCGCATGGTAGTCGACCGTCCGCTGCTGGTAATGATACATTGCAAATGTATCTATAATTTTTGATGTTCCATGCTTAGTTTTATCCACTTTCTTGTGTTTTGTCCACACTTTGGATTACTTTTCATATGTGTTCTTGGACTAACCTATTAACAAGAGCCATAGTGCCAGCTGCCTGTTTTCTGCTGTTTTTGGTTCCAAGAAAGTCAGAAAATGAATATTCTCGGAATTGGACGGGACAAAAGCCAAAGTGCCTATTTATCCGGAAGTCATCAGATGCCAGAATACGAGACGGAGAAGGGCTGGGGGCCAGCCACACCACCTGGCCATGCGGCCAGGCCTGGCCCGCGTCAGGGGGTGGTCTAGCCGACCCCAACACCCCCTTAGCCTCCCCTTCCGACTATAATATGCCCTCGGGACGAAAGCCCTGAGTACCTAATCAAAAATCCACGAAATAGTCTGTAGCCGCCGTCATCTCCAGCCCTAGATCGGGAGGGATCTGAAGCTCTTCCCGGCACCCTGCCGAAGAGGGGAATTCACCCTGGAGGCCTTGTTCATCAGCATGCAAGCCTCCGGAGTGATGCGTGAGTAGTTCATCCTTGGACTACGGATCCATGTAGTAGCTAGATGGCTGGTTCTCCTCCTTTGTGCTTTCATGTCTAGATCTTGTGAGCTCCGTTCATGATCAAGATCATCTATTCGTAATTCTGCATGTTGTGTTTGCGGGGATCCGATGGATATTGAGATGCTATTTCAGATTGATTATTAATTCTATCATGTCTTTGTTATGTGTGATCTTGCATGCTTTTCGTTGTTAGTAGCTATCTTGGCCAAGTAGATGCTAGCAACTCATGACAATCCTTGGGAAGTGACAGAAATCTCTAAGGTACTAGATGTGTTGTTGCTACTAGGGAGAAAACAACGATCCTTTGTTCATAGAACAATCGTATTGTTTACTTTACACGCAGTTCACAAAGCAATAATCTGTTGCTTGCAACTTAATACTAGAGGGGGTTCGGATGATAACCTAAAGGTGGATTATTAGTCATAGATGCAGTTGGATGGCGGTCTATTTATAATGTTGTAATGCCCAATCGAATCTCAAAGGAGTCAAGATGATTAGTATATGCATGTATTGCTTTCTCGATGTTTGTCAATTGCCCCACTGTAATTTGTTCACCCATCATGTTATCTATATTAAGGAGAGCCACCTCTAGTGAACTATGGATCCCTGTCCTTTTTCTTTTACATACAATCTACAAATTGTTTACTGCTTTGTGTTTACTTTCTGCAAACTTTTACTTCATTCCATTCGATATGGTTAATCCTTTGTTTTCAGCAAAACACGGTGAGATTGACAACCTCATCGCAAGTTTGGGACAAAGTTCTGTGCTTGTGTTGTGCAGGTCTCCACGTTGCTACTAGCACCGGTAGTGCGCCCTGCCAAGGATCAGCTAGCAACACCTTTGGGGTGTTTCCTTGCACCTACTAGTTCGATTAAACCTTGGTTTCATAACTGAGGGAAACTTGCTGATGTGCTCATCATACCTTCCTCTTGGGGTTCCCAACAAGCTCTACATCAACACCGCACCAGCATTTTTCTGGTGCCGTCACCGAGCCATCAAGCATTTCTCTGGCGCCGTTGCCGAGGAGTGAAGGACATCTTCACAAGGGGAGTCCCCCATAACCAACCTCTTTACTTTGTTATTTTTGTTTTGCTTAGTTTCCTTTTGCTTTGTTTGCTTGTTTTGTTATCAAAAACACAAAAGATTAGTTTTACTATTTTTCTTTATTATTTGAAAACACAAAAAATGACTACTCTTGAAACCCTAAGTTGTGTGACTTCACTAGGACCAACAACAATGATTTTATGAGCACACCTATTGCTCCATCTGTGCCCAAAGATACTTTCTTTGAGATAAAACCTGCTTTACTCAATCTTGTTATGAAAGAACAATTTTCTAGTATTGGTAATGAAGATGCTGCTTCCCATCTAAATAACTTTGTTGAACTTTGTGAGATGCAAAAGCATAGGGATGTAGATGGTGATATTATTAAGCTGAAATTTTTTCCTTTCTCTTTGAGAGGAAAAGCTAAAGAATGGTTGAATTCCTTAACTAAGAATAGTATTGATTCTTGGACTAAGTGCAAAGATGCTTTTATTGGAAAATACTATCCTCCTGCTAAGATTATATCTATGATAAGTGAAATAATGAAGTTTAAACAATCTGATAATGAACATGTTGCTCAAGCTTGGGAAAGAATGAAATCTTTGGTTAAGAATTGTCCCACTCATGGACTGACTTCTTGGATGATCATCCAAACTTTATATGCAGGATTGAACTATTCTTCAAGGAACCTATTGGATTATGCTGCTGGAGGTACCTTTATGACCATCACTTTGGGTGCTGCAACAAAACTTCTGGACAATATGATGGTTAATTATTCTGAATGGCATACTGAGAGAGCTCCACAAGGTAGGAAGGTAAATTTTGTTGAGGAAACCTCCTCCTTGAGTGATAAGATTGATATTATTATGTCTATGCTTGTGAATGGGAAAGCCCATATTGATCCAAATAATGTCCCTTTAGCCTCCTTGGTTACTCAAGAAGAGCAAGTTGATGTGAACTTCATAAGAACTAACAACTTTGGCAATAATGCTTATAGGAGTAATTTTGGTAACAACAATTATAAGCCATATCCTCCCAACAATGGTAATGCTTACGGAAATTCTTACAACAATAATAGGAGTGCACCCTCTGAACTTGAAGTTATGCTTAAAGACTTTATTAGTAAGCAAACTGCTTTCAATAAAAGTATTCAGGAAAAACTCTCTAATGATGAAAGAAATATAGCATATTTGGCTGAAGATCAATCTTCTTTGAATAAAATGGCTGCTAAACCTGAAACTAATGATAATCCCTTTGCAGCTACCAATGCTATACAAGTAAGAATTTATGAAAATGTTAGACTATTAGCTGAATTACATGCTAAGTGGGAAAGAGAAGATGAAATTGCTAGAAACATTAGTGTTTCTACTATCACCACCACTAGTGTTGTGGAACCCCCGGATTAATCCTCCGAGAATCCCTGTTATGCATACAACCACGATCCCATGATCAGTTAGTCGTGGCACATAACCGACAAGTATCATTACATCATCCGAAAATGTACCGAATTACAATACTTACAAGAATTCCTTTATGGCTACATCAATAATCATCAGGAGGACTTCTTCAAGCGTAGAGCCTGAGCCATGCCTTAACCTACAGGCAACTGACTGGGAGAACGTCCTAGTTCGCATAGTCGCCAACGACATCTTCCTCTTGATATCTAGCCAAGTTAATAGCCAGGGACAATGCTGGTGAGTACTTTGAATGTACTCGCAAACCATCTTATGCTAAAAATAGTAATAAGGTATGCAATATGGCTTGTGGTATTAGGAGGGCTCCAAGAGAGGTTCTTTTCTAAACAGTTTCTCTTGTAGATATAGCATCTACATATTTTTGTTGAAAACTTTTGTAAAAAATTTTGGAAACTGTTTTGAAAGGTTTTTGGAAAACATTAGGACTGGGTCACCCATTTGTTCCCATTTTCATGTCGTCCCACGACCAAACTCCTTCCATACATCTCTGACCATCCCATGGTCAAAGCAGGTATCCTTTCCGACCATCCCATGGTCAAATCATTTTGAAAACATTTCTTTTTCGAAATCCTTTTTGAAAACAAAACCAGAACCGCTCTACAACAACCTTCCCAACCGTACATGACCGCGCACACGGCTATTCAAATAGATTTACACTCTGCAGAGGTTGTACACTTTACCCACACCATCCGAGTACACTACCCTGATCTTCACCGATCGTGTGTCGAGTAACCGATCAAGACTCTCCGGATGCCCACTCCAATCTAAGTGCCTACCCTATGAGTGTTAATCCCCTCAAAACAGGGACATCGGGCGAGGACCAACCGGAGCGCTTTTTCCACTCCTCGAGAGTGTGCGCTTTCAATGAGGGGCTCATAGTAACACGTGGAGGCCTGCCGACCCTTTGTTCCTTCTCTAGGTCCCACCTTTATCGGAGAAGGCCCACCCTCTAGGGATCCCCGATCCCCTGTAGTAGTTACAAGGCAGCTTATACCGGAGTAAACAACCTTCAAATCCAGCCCTGTCCCATTCTAGAGTAATGTGGTTGCATAGGGTTAATTGTTCTAGCAAAACATGCAGAGAACAAGGTGTGTTTTCGTAAACCTTTTTCCTCCGGTTTTCCTCCAGCAATTTGTAAAACAAACCTTCTCCTTTTTCAACATCTCTTGGGAGGTCCCACCTCAACAAGGTTTTATCATGAAACATTTGGTAAACCTTTTTCCCGGGGTCTTCCGATCCTCTAGCTTTGCTTTGGCTAAATAGGGGGTCTCCAAAGGGTTATGGTGATATACACCATCTATTCTACTAGGGGCAAGTAGGTGTCACCAAGGGGGTTGTACTTAGTACTACAATAGTGTAAGGGTTCGGGGGAGCCAAACCCCTACCATGTATATATAAATATTAATATATAGCAAAACAATGAAATTTTTAATAAGCAGTTGATAAAACATGCATAAGTAAAATAGTAGGGAAAGGCTTATGAGCAAGAAGGTGGCTTTCCTAAGATCAGTAATATGGCATAATTGTCCTTGGACTTCTTCTTGAGATAACCAAGAATACCCATACCAATAGAAAATACCACTTCTGCTGCTCTCCGATTTCATCGCAACTATCGTCGATATGGAACACATGCAGAAAAACAAAAGGGCCCAATCAATACAAGGCATACAATCACCAATACAATATAGAAAAGAAATGGATAATACCAGATTAAGATTCAGATGGTTTTGAGAGGATTGGAATTAGGAGATTGAGACGGCCTTGCCTTGAAAAGTGAAGGAAAATCCCTTAGGATGTATAGTCTAGAACTACCTAATAGTTGGATTTTGGAACAAGAGCATATTATGTATGGGAGCATTGTAAAAGCATGATACCAACAGATAGGTATTGATAAAATGAAACTAACAAAAGTGGTTTCACTATTTTATCAATTACCAAAGATTTATAGTGATTTTTATAATGAAAAAGACTCTAGTTTTAGGAAATAATTCACCAGAGAAATTTTGGAGCTGCAAAAATTATTTCCTTGGGTGGTTAGGTAGTTCTTGTTGTACTTGTTCACTCGGAGTTGGAATCAAGTCAAGATTGTTACTAGAATGCCCACAGGACATTTCCAAGGGCAATTCTGTACACAAATTGTCTTTTTCACCATATTAAACCTACAAACGTTTTTGATTTGATTCTAATGGCATAGTGTATGCAGTTGGAATACCTTTCTGTAGAAATTGGAATCAACCTTTTTGGAGCTGAATAGCTTCTGTAGTGAATTTAGAGGTGAATAAACCATGCACAGAATAGTTTAATTCACAGAGAAATAGCTAAGGCTCAATAAATCATGAGCTCCTGGATTTTGATTGACCTAAGTTTAACACATCCAGGATAATTGGAATTGCGTCAATTGGACTCATGATTTGGTCTAGGAAAATTTCTAAATTCAGAATAGGACTGTTCTGGATAATTTTACTACAGAAGAACAAAAGGTCCACTTGGACTGAGGCCAAGGACATGGGATGGGTACAAAGGGGGGTACGCAGCCACCTCATCCGTTCGATTAGAACCGGATCGACGGTGCAGGACCATCGTCCAGCTCTCGACGGGGAAGGGGCGAGGAAACCCTAGGGGCATCGGGCGGCGCGTGGGGGAGCTCACCTGGGGCTCGGGGCATGCCGGGGAGAGGCTGGGGCGACGCGGTGGTGCGCTGCAGTTCCCGCAACGGTCGGGAGGGGAGGGCTTGGCGAGCAGAGACGTTTCCCCGTAGTGGCGCCGACGGGGGCTTCGGTGCTCGCCGGAGTTTGCCGGGCAGGTGGTCCCGGGAGGCATGTACGGCGGCAGGGAGGTGGGGGATCGGATGCGGGGGTCCTGGAGCGTCCAAGGGCTATGCATGCAGAGGAGACGGAGCTCGAGAGTCCAACGGGTTCGCGGGAAGGGCTCCGCTCGGCCAGGAGCATGGGTGGCGTCCGCCGGCGATCCTGCAACAGAGAGAGGGTAGGGTCAGATGGAGGGGGAGGAGAGGAGCTCAAAAGCATTATATGTAGGGGGAGTGAAGCGGGGATGAAAACACCATGGGAAGATCTTGTAGAAGGCCGAGAGGGCTTCTACTTCCTTTCATGTGCGAGGCAGAGCAGGGGAGAGGATGGGGAGGTTCTAAGGAGGTGCAGTGGAGTGTGAGGGGGGAGAAATGAGGGAGCAAGAGTGGGGTGGAGGGCCTCTGGTCCATTTAACCCGAGAGGGAGGGGTCTAGGGTGCACTTGGTTCATGGGAGCAAGAGGGAGAGGTAAAAACCAGGGGAGGGTTTTCTGGGGCGGTGGAGAGGCACAGGGGTCGTGTAGGGGACAGAGAGAGGGAGGGGTGCTGCTGGGGCAACAATTTTTGGCAATAAGTGCTTGTCCCACCTTAATATCTACACCCAAACACTAGAGGACAAGGGGAAGAGGGTGCTATAGTGGTCTTGCTACAGTGAAACTCGACCAGGGGGTGTGCTATGCAAGCTTGCTGGACTCGGTTTGAGGCAGGTTTGGTGGAGTTTAGATCTTAGTTTTGGATTTGTTAAATCCTTGCTCTAATGACTATCATCAAAGAAGTTTCCAAAACTTGATCTGGTAGCTAGATGAGGTCAAGGTGCACTTCTAGGAATTATTTGGGATTTTTCTAAAGATTTAAAGTCCACTTAAATTCATTTATTCAAAAACTGCAGACGTAGTTTCTAGAGGATCATTTGATAAATTTACATTGGACAAGTGGAGTTTTTGATTTGGGATGGTCCCAAATGTAAATACACACTTAGGAGAATTTTCCCAAGATTTATTGGGCATTAAAATTATTTAAAACAATTATTATTCCAATTCTACCATTTAAGCAAATAAGCAAAAAGAAGTAATAAAGCTCTTCAAAATTATTTATTTTTGAAGCTGGAAGTTAGGGTATGATAGGTGGGACTTAAGGGAGCCAAAAGTTGAGGATGTGTCTTGGCAAAAAACATACTTTCCTTTATGAGAGGAGTTTTGGGGATTTTCCTTATTTAGGGAATTAAATAGTTTTGGTCCATAATAAATATGGATAAATGCTAATAAATCTTGATGATCAAGGTAGATGATGTATCAAAAGGTGTAGAAAGTATTTTCAACCTTGGGATTGGAGAATCCAAGTTGGTTTTGGTGAAATTCCCTAGATTAAGGATCTAGGGTGATGTTAATCTCATACCATCAAAACATGGTTGTATCTTGGAGTTCCGATCTCCCCTTGGGGCATGGGGTAGATGGTTGGATATACCAAGTGATGCATATTGCAATGGTGTAGGGGTATGGGCATGATACTGCTTGAGCTCACCAAGACAGGCTTTCAAACTTTGAATAAAATAAGTCTACCAAAGCAGATTATCAACTAGCCTTCAAAACCTTGTGGGTGTAAACAGCTCAAGGATCCAATTGGAACAAGTGAAGTATGTAATGATATACCTATATGATTAGAACACAACCATGCAAATAGTTGGTCCATAGAAGGTTGGATGGTGGGGTGATCTTCTATCAAAGTAGGCATGCTGACTAGATTTGCAGGAAAAATTATTTTCTTGCCTGCGAAACCATCAAGAACGAGTGGGTTGGAGGATGATATAACGAACGTAAAGAGTGGTCCTCATTAGTCCTTAGGATGGTTAATAAGATGGTTCAGATGAATTTCCAAAAATGCACAAGGTTTGGGAAAAGGAGGCATCCAAAAAGGTGATGTAGGAAACAGATTTCCAGACTTAGCCAAATTTGGCAGAGTTAGGGTTTTTGACTAGAATGAGGGTGGTGATAATTTTGATGGAGGGCAAGGTACCAAAGCATCATCAAGAGGTTGATGTTGAAGTGTAGATTGAGTAGAAGTATCCTTGCTTGATATGGGTCTCCATTGACTTGGATGTTTTTAGAAGTAGATCACTTCAGAGATGATCTGGTTAAGGTTTTTAGATGACTACTGAGTAGCTAGGGTTCAGATCCAGGTTGTATTCTTGCTTAGGGTGGGATTATTTGGAGACATCTTGATCCTAGTGATGAGCTCCTAGAGTAGCTCATACTATCTCCTAAGCAGACAAAACAAGCAGCAGATCAAGGCAAGTCATCTTACAAACAAATCAACTACTACTGGGGTTACCACCAAACTTAGCTTGAGGTAAGGATGGGTATTTTGAAATAGGTTGGAGTTTGAACAAGGTAAGGTCCTTGGTATATCTACCAAGAGTAGAGTTCAAATCTTTAAAAGGAGTTTTTGGGAAACCTAGAGATAAGAATAGTTGAAGATTCTGTCTTGAAAACATAAGGAGATTATGTTATATAGCTCTCCATAGTTTTATCAATAGAATATACTAAAGTAGTCTTGGTCTCATAAACATCTTGGCTCATTTTTTTGAAATGCCAGAACATTTGAGAATATGGAGATTGAGCCAAGACAGTTTTGGGAAGTAGCTTTTGTCAACTGGTGTTGAGGTAAGGAGTATATCATCTAATACACATTCATATGCATAAGCATATCCAAACAACAAGCAAACACTTCATCATTAAACAAGAAAAAGTTTTTGTTCCCCCTGATTTCTGCCTTTTGGACAACTAATCAGGGTTGCTGAAATTGGGATGTTACAAGTGTTGAGGCTAGTAATAGTTCTACTACTCTAGATGATAAAATTGATTTTGATCTTGATGGTTGCAATATCTCTGAAGTTATTAAGTTCCTACAAAAGCTTGCTAAAATTCCTAATGCTAGTGTTATGAACATGGCCTTTACAAAACACATTACTGATGCTCTCATAAAGATTAAAGAAGAAAAGATGAAACATAAAGCTTCTATTCCTATAAAACAAGAAGATGGTTGGAAACCCATCATTAATGTGAAAGTGAATGACTTTTATTTCAAAGCTTTATGTGATCTTGATAGTAGTGTTTCTATTATGCCTAGAAGGATTTATGATATGCTTGATTTGCCACCACTTGAAGATTGTTATTTGAATGTCCCACTTGATGATAATGCTAAAAAGAAACTCATGGGGAGTCTTAATGATGTTATTATTATGGTTAACAATGCTTATGTCCCTGTTGATTTCTATGTTTTGGATGTTGAATACAATGCTTCTTGTCTTATTACTTTGGGAAGACCTTTTCTCAGAACTGTTGGCGCTATTATTGATATGAAAGAAGGCACCATTAAATATCAACTCCCACTCAAGAAAGGTATAGAACACTTCTCTAAAAAGAGAGAGAATATTTCTTTTGCCTCTCCTATGAAAACAAAATTTGGTCTTAATGCTTCTTCATTTGAGAACACTTGATTCTTTCTTGCTTCTTATGCCTAACTTAAAGGCGTTAAAGGAAAGTACTTATTGGGAGATAACTCAAAAGTTTTAGATGAGTCTTGGAAGTTATTACCTCTGTAATGACCACTCCTTATCCTTTTTATTTGCTTTTTGTGCCAAGAGTAACCTCTAATGAGAGAGAAGTAATGATTTGGAAAGTTGCTGTCCCGAAACAGATTTTTGTGCTTCACGGTAAAAATACGTGTACAATCTATGAACGTGTTTTTGAGGTGTAAATTTTTGTGCTTTTTACCCAGGTTGTTGTCTAACTTTTGTTCGTTCAACACTTTTTGATTTGAGAAACATAAGGTCTTCGGAAAAATTCGTCTTTACCTGCTGGTCTGTTTTGACAGATTTCTGCCATTATTCTGCATTTGCTTCTTGTTGGTTCCTTTTTGAGTTCTTTTGGGGAATTAAGCTTTTTGAGGGAAGTCCTTCAGTAGCTTGTGTTCTAATGGAAGTTTATTTTGTGTTAAAACTGAATCTTAAGACTTATATATCTTGAGTGCACTAATGTTGGTAATAAAGATTGTGTGAAGTTTTGTATGAAGGAAAAATTTCAGGTATATGGAAGGAATGAGTAATGAGATGAAGGATGGACTAAAGCTCAAGCTTGGGGATGCCACGCATGTCACCCGAAGAAATATCCAAGAAGTACAAGCGTCAAAGCTTGGGGATGCCCAAGACATCCCCTTCTTCATAATAAAAATTCCAGGTTTCTTCCAAACGCTTCATTTTTTTTGTTTCATGCATAGTTGTGTTGTTCTTGGAGCGTCTTCTTTTTCGTTTTTGTTTTGTTTTTTCGTTTGCTCGGTTTGCTTGGTTTTCTGAATAAATTGGCTGGACCCCCTCTTTCATACATTGCTTTTCAAATAGTTTGGTTTGGTTTGGAAAAGAGTAGGAAAGTTCATGCTTGTGTGGTAAAAAGAGCTTGTTTTTGACTGTGGCCTATGCTCTATCATGCCATGCTTGATATTGTTTTGGCTTTATGCTTAGTATTCTTTGCTGTAGCATGACTTGTTATAAACAATTGAGATTTCTTAATGTGCCTTGGATGAATCATGCGTTGTTTTAGCATATTAAAGCATAGTATATTGGTATTCTCCTTTGATGCTTTATTTGGGTTGACTTGGCACATGCTCACACCATGTTATGACTATCTCAAGTCACCATAGCCTTTATGATCCTTTAGTTTTCAACTTGTAGTATCACTTTATACTTTGATCAATGATGTTTTGTCGCTCTGCATGATTAAGGCCATTATTGCTCTCTTAGTTTATCGCTCCCAGTCTTTTGCTAGCCTCCACAATCAAGTATGAGTTCCACTCATGTATCCAACTCCCTAAACCAAGTTATTCCAAAGAGTCCACAATACCTACCTACTAGCTTATGCTATTCCAAGTATATTCATTCTTTTGTTTACCTTCCAAATTAAACTTGTTATGAGAAAACTAGTGATTAAAGCTCTCACGAACTTGATGGCACACTTTACTTTTTTTCATCTAATAAACTTGAACCATTGGGTCCTTCTTTGTTGCGTATATGCTTGCGCTTTATAAGTTGAAATTAGCAGAACCATGTTTCATGGGGAACGCTTTCAATATTGCACTTGTACTTTGTACCCCGGTGATATCATGTTCTTTTGCTTCCGAATCTCGGCGGTGTGAAATAAAAGTGGAACTTGTAAGATCATGGAGTTTGTATGTGTGTTAAAGAAATGCCTGGGCTGCTAGCCTAAGCCATGCCTAATCATGGTGGAAACTTGCAGCATCACCGTAATGATCACTCTATGAAGCATCCTCAATAAAAACCTATGAAAATAGAAAATAAAAAGATCGCTGAGATGCTCATTGTCTGCTTGCCTTATCATTTTGATTATGGGATAACTCTTGTATCATGTGCAAGGGGTACCCCGTTGGCGGTTCTTTATGATACACATGTACTTACAATGACAAGAGCTTACTTGTGACTAAAGTTGAGTAGCATGAGGTTCAGTCTTCGTAAGTAAGGGGCATGAGATTTCGGTTTATAACTTGTGAAGCATATCCTCTTAGTTGTGTCACTGTAACCTTAATCACCTTAAAGATGCAATGAGAGCTGAAAGCTATAAGTACCATAATTTTTGGAAGCTCTTTATGAGACTTGAATCCCTACTTCCTTCTATGAAGGCCTTTCTTCCACCATTATATTGTGTCTCCACCTTCTACCTTTATGCACCTACTTTGAGAGTATAGTGGCCATTCTTAGTTCTATGTGCATTGTCCCAAGACTAGTTGATTGATGCACAACTTGATATTGCTTGTTTTAAAATATTTGTATCTAGTCACTCTTATGAACTTTGAAGGTGTCCTATGCATTTATATTTTCTACTCTTTGAGGGACAAGATGAATAATATTATGCTATGTTTTCTTTATGTGAAACAAACAAACGTCTTGCAAAGCATTGTTATTCATGAGTCTTTTGTTTGTGCCTTTTCATGTTGCATCATAGTTTCTTTGTCTTA